>CM042090.1:49520995-50120995 GCA_023512835.1 Taxillus chinensis | reverse complement strand
CATTTGAGGCTAATAGTAGGTCCGTTCTACCAACGTGAATTTACGATCCACTCTTAGATGTCCTGCCCATTTTTAGTTGTGACACTTTTAGAATTTTACTGCAAAGATTTCTCCTCTTTAGCACAAAGAAACACTCTCTTTGCGTATATAGTAGCTCGTCCCTCGATCAAAATCTACGTGTCTTCCCTTCATTGACGCATTCCACCAAGTACTTGGCCAATGAGTCGTGTTCCATCCCTTTCTTCAATCTCGAAAGCAAAGGGAATTGTGGTTGACTGATGGCCGCAAGTTGTCCCTTCCTGCTTAGTGTATTCACCACCACATTTGTTGTGCCTAGTTTGTACTCCAGTACAAAGTCAAATTCTGCTAGGAATCTTTGCCATTTTGTTTGCTTTAAAGTTAGGTTTCTTTGGGTGAGGAAGTAATTTGTCGCAATGTTGTACGTCTTTACCACGAATTTTGCTCCAAATAAGTAATGTTTCGATGTCCGCAAACAATGGATGACAACCATTATCTCCTTCTCATGTATTGCATATCTCCGCTCAATGTCATTAAATTTTTGACTTTTATAAGCAATTTGATGTCCTTGCATAAGAACACCACTAATAGTAAAATCAGAAGCGTCAGTATTCACCTCATACGGCTTCTGCTTCTTATGGTCTGGTGATGTCATCATGGTTTTGCCATCACCATTCGATATAGCCCCTCAAAGGCTTCACGGCAAGTCTGACTCCACACCCAATGCTTGTTTTTCTTCAATATCTTCGTTAAGGGAGCGACAATATGGGAATAGTCGCGGATGAATCTTCTATAGTAGTTCACCAATCCAAGGAATGACCGTAGTTTAGGAACTTGTTTAGGTCTCATTTATGGATGACTCGTACTTTCTTGTCCATTTGAAGATTTCTGCCATTAATAATATGATCAAGTAATGACACCTCATATACTTTTTCTTTTTCACGTACAATTAATTTCCCACAATACTTTTGTGATCACCGAATTTTGACTGGGGAAAACCCGCTTTTGGGGATGCGATTCTCCTACCCTTCATCCGAATGGTGATGAAAAATAATAGTCGCCACCAACTGTTTTTTGGAGTACAATTGGCACCTAAAAATAATATTCTACGCTGCTAGAGCTGGGTTCGAGAAGTTTTTACGCGCGGGGAAGGATTAGCACCCTCTCGACGCCCATTCGGTACCTATCTTAAGATTTTGGAGGTTTCTGATTTGTTTTAACTGTTGCTTGAAATTAACTAGTCTAAGGTGACGTTGAATTTGAATATGGCCTAAAAGTCTACCTTTTTTAAGGTCTAAAGGAGATCTTAAAAAATTTAAAATATTTACAAACCAAAGAATATCCCTAAATAAATCTTAAAATTTATTTAACGGATCCTAAAAGAATTTCTAAAAATTATAAAAGAGTATTCGAAGAAAATAAATGCAAGAAAACTCTTTGATTTTATTATTATTATGAAATCATTTTTGAGAAAATAATTTTTTTGGCTTTCTTGAAATGAAATGATGAAGAAAATAAGAGTTTTTTTGTTTGTTTGTTTTTTTTTCTAGAAATAAAACAATAACAAAATCATTAAAAAAAAGAAAATAAAATAAGTGTAGTGTGTGAAAGTGACATTCAATAAATCTTCCTCTCTCTCTCTCTCTCTCTTTACTCATTTTATTCATTTCATTTTTTTTTCACTTTCTTTTTTTTACTATTTGCTTGACTGTTTACATTTTTTTTCAGTTGGCTCAAGGCCATTACAAATACAATACAATTGCGACAAACCTAAAAGAATAAATAATAATTAAACAAACTACTAAAAAAAAAGACCTATAACAATGCTAATAATGAAAAAGAGAAACCTAACAAATGTTAGAACAAAGATATACAGTAGCTGAAACGTCAAAAACAGTAATAATGGTTAGCCAATTAAAATCCACGCTATAGAACCCAATCAAAAATTCAATCCCGGTTAATTATCTTGTAAACCAGAATAGTAAACAAAACTCAATAGCCCTTTTTATTTTCAGCCCAATTTCTTGAATTCTAGTCATAACAACACAAAGGTTTCCAATTTGCCAAGAGGTTTCAAAGGATAACAACAAAGAACCAAAACAGATAGCAACAAACATAGAGCAGTGTAGAAAGAAAAAAAAGCATCAACAAACATCGACAAGCATCAGCAGAATGAGCTGTAGAAAATCCAGTCAGACCGATTCAAAATTCGGGAAAAAAAATTATACATACAGTTTTAAAATAGGCCACAGTAACCAAAACCATATATTATGGTGGAACCGAATCCAGTAGAGAGGACAAAACCCAAGGGCATAGAACAACCAATGTGTAAAAAACAAAGACCATGCAGCAGGGAGTCATCATCCAACACAGGCATAGTCACAAAACAAACGTGGATATTAGAAACAGGGCATGGGTACAAGATCAAGATGCTGGAGAAGAACAAAACCAAGCCATGAGCATGTATTCTTACCACCCAGGACAGGACAAAATCAAGCCAAAGCCAAAATAGCCAACCAACAATATTAACAGCGCAAACAAAAATGAATCAGAATAACCCACAAACCATTTAGCCTTATGAACCCGGCCAACCTCTTATGGTTTCTTTGGACGCTGGTAGACAGTAGGACTATGGGACGCAGGGCGGTGAAGCGTGGTAGGAGAGTATTACGCCAGTGAAGTCGTGACCAGCAGCAACTTGAGTTGGTGTGAGGTGGCTGTGGCGAGTTAGGCTCTGTGGTTAGCGGTGGCGGGAGCCCGTGCTGCGTGATGTTGCGTCGCGATTGGGGAGGCCGCGCCGTCTAGCAGCGTCGTGGGGAGTGACGGTGAGTGAAGCCTTGGTCAGTGGCAGCGAGGGCCTGTGCACGGCTGAACTGGACCGGCTAGCAGCGAGGAGGAGAAAAAGCGGCAGCGACCACTCGTTTGACAAAGGAATGGGAATTTTCGGCTGTGCGATTTCTGGATGGGGAGGCTTTGATGAGGAAGAAGATGATGAGGGTTGAAAGGTGCTGGGATGATTAGGTTTCTGAATTTGGGGGCTGGAGGAGACAAACACAATTGGTTGGGCTTGTTGATACAGGTTTGGATCGGGATTGTAGAAACGGGAACGATGAAGGCATGGAGACGATAGTGGCCGGCAATGGGATTCCGGTTATCGAGGGAACTCTAGGGATTTTGGTATGAAGGAGGCGAGAAATTATGGTTGGTTTTTTTATTGTAGAGAGCCCCCTGTTTTTTGGTGAAGAAGATAGGTTTATATAGGGAGGAGATGGGCAAGGTTTTAGGGTTAGCGTGGAGGAGGTTGGTTGGGGGAGAAAAGAAAAGGAGGTGTAGGCATGATGGATTGATGCGGCTGTTCGGCGTGGAGGCGAAGAAGACGACGCGAAGGAGAAAGAGAGAGGAAGACGACACGATGAGATAAGGCGAATATTTTGTTTTTTTTAATGTTTTATATTTTTTGCTTTTGTTTTTTTTTGTTTTTTTTCTTTTAACCAATAAAATGATGACACGTGGACAAGACATGGACGGAAAAGAGAGGGTGGCGGCTAGGGCTTTTGACTTTTTCAACTGGATAGCCGTTAACTGGCGTTTTAGGTTTTTGGGATCAAAAAGATAACTCGGGTTTCAACAAAATTTCAAGAAAATTATTTTTGAACTCGGAGCGTCGTGATGAGCGACCCCGTGATATTTTAAAATGATTTTGTTTTTGCGCCATGCCTGTACTGCATGTTCTGAAACTGCTTTAATACTGAAAAATATACTTTTTTATTTTTCAAAAATAAGCTTTGTGGGCCAATATATGCAATATATACGTTAAAATTTTCAGAATGATGAGAGGGTTAAGAAAATGAGGTTTGTGACCTAATCCGGAGTGTCGTTTTGAATATTGGCCGCTAGTTGACCACCGTTAGCGGTCCAAATACGGCCTTGACCATAACTTCTTCGTTTGACCTCGAATTTGAGCGCGGTCGAAGGCACTGATCCTGAAATTTAATTTTCTATCACTTGGGATAGAATTTTTAGTGTTTGAAATCCTTTTTAAAGAAGTCGTTACAATTGTGTCTTTCAAATCAATGGTCATGTCTCTTTAATTATCTGTACAAAATGGTTAATAAAGAAAAAAGAAGTCTAAAGCGGAAAATGAATGTGTATGTCAAACCCGGACAAAATGGGGTCCAACAACTTTGAAGACTTGTCTTAGGTGTTCCTAATGTTTCTCCAATGGGTTGCTATATACCACGCTATCATTGAGGTATACTACGACGAATATATCCAAGAACGGTTAGAAGATTATTATCAACGTACAGAACGTGATAGGAGCATTTATAAGATTAGAGGGCACCCCCAAAAATTCATATGATCCATATCTTGTCACGCATGTTGTTTTTGGCTCATCTCCTTCGGCTATTTGCACTTGCTAATATCCTGACCTTAAGTCCAGCTTCAAGAACCATCTCGCCCCTCTCAGCTGGTCGAATATGTTTGAAATGAGTGGAATCGGATACTTGTTCTTTAATATAATCTTGTTCAACACTCGATAGTCGATGTAGAGTTGCAACGACCCGTCTTGCTTCTTTTGGAACAACACTAAAGCTCCAAAAGGCACCTTGGACTACCGAATAAATCTAGTGTCCAAGAGCTCTTTGAATTGCTTCTGAAGTTCTTTCAACTCCGGCGTTGCCATGTGGTAAGGCACTGCTGTAGGGGGTCTCACACCCTTATCTAGCTCAATTGTATGGTCCACCTCTCTCTTTGGCGAAAGTTGTTTAGGATGTTTCGCAAACATCATATCCCTAAACTATTCAAGGATCATATTCACCTCCATTGGGGCCTCCTTCCCATTTTCTCCGATCTTTTCCTTCTTAAGAGTCATAAAAAAGGTTGGTTCCTATCGCTTCACTCCTTTTGACAGTTGTATGAATACATGCACGATTGCCCCTTGTCTATGATGCACATTGTGTTAGTGCTAGGAATTGGAATCGTTCGAACCTGATCGAGGAACTGAATTCCAAGCACCATTGGGTAGTCGTCCATCGAGAGTACGGAGAGATTCACGTTGCCCCTTCATTCCCCAATGCAAGCTTAACACCTTGAGCTTACGGAGAGTACGGAGAGATTCACGTTGCCCCTTTATTCCCCAATGCAAGCTCAACACCTTGAGCTACACCATGAATCGGACTCGGCTTAGAGTTCACTGTTTTCAGTCAGCCCTTTTCTTCTTGAAAAGTTATCCTCATGCAACGGCTTCCTTTAACTTTATGAAGTTATTTGTTGCCCTGTGTCCACCAAGGTCTTTGTCTCACGACCACGAGTTCTGGTAATCACGTGCTTCCATCCTTTTCTTTTGGACTTCAGCAACTCCACCCGCATCTTGATTGTATTTAAGAGTTGCAAGGAATCAAAACGTGGATTACTTGTTTCTCTTTCCTCCTCATCTTGAATCATCGCCGTTAGTTTTGACCTCTTCAGACACTTGAACGCGGGCACCCTTGCAAAGGAAGCAAGTGATCTTTGGCCTTTTCCCGCCCTTGGAGCTATTCAGATAAGTTTTGTTCCGATAGTCCTTAAACGGTTGAAAGTTTCTCTCCTTTTCTTGATTTGGGCCATTTCTCTCATGTTTATCCTTTCCGAACTTTTGGTGCTTCTTTAATGATGAAGTCATAAGCTTCTATTGTTTCTTGTATTCAATTAAAGACTCAGCCACCGTTATAGCTGAAGCAAGGTCTTGAACGTTCTTCCGTTGTAGTTTAAGCTTCGCTCGCGACTGCAATCCATCCATGAAGGCAAATAAGAAATTCTTAGGTAACATATCCAAAATCTCCAACACTAATTGTGAAAACTCCTGCACATACTCACGTACCTTGCCCTTTTGAGCAAGGCGTCTACGCTTTGCCTTGGACTCGTCCTCCGCATTCTGGGGATAGAATTGAGCTTTGATTTCCTCTTGAAATCTGCTTAACATTTGATTATGCACATGTCGCGCTCCATGTCGGCATGTCTTCACCTCCACCATACGATCGCTGAATCGACTAGATATAATAGTGCGGTTTTGATCGTCCGATCATCTTTAACAATGTTCACCGCGTTAAAGTATTGCCTTAACGTCCAAAGGAAGTTGTCTAATTCCCTCACACTTCTCAACCCACTATAGGGCTTGGATTTTGGCACGTCCACCTTTGAGTTGGATTGACCGCTAACTCTTCTCGAGTTACTGTCATTTTATAAAGAGATCAATCCGCTTGACCTCTTTGATCTCCTCTTGTATTGCTAGGATCTGCATCGAGAGATTTCCTATCAAGCCATCAAACCAAGAGTTGAGATCATCCACTACTGAGTTGAGCAACCCTTAGCATTAAGAGTTTGTAGTCGCCATACTCTATCCTCTCGATGCATTCACTGTGTTGCTCCACCGCTTCCATCAGCATTGTCAAAAGCGAGCGCCCCAGCGCTTAAGCGCACCAGGTGTAGCGCTGGGGGACTCCATCGTGTTAAGGGGGTAAGGTGAGGCGACTTCACGGAAGTGCGTGCCTTGCCGTGCTTCCTGCGCTTTTGGGCGACGCGAGAAGCACTCGCCCCGTGTGCGTCTTTTACCATTAAAAAAGTATCTTAATAAAAGAAGATAAAATATTTACGCGACTTCAACACGACTTCATCGACGACTTCCATCGATGTCCTTCACCTCTGCTCCACGCTCGACAACGACGACAGGCGAACTCTGCTCCACAATCGGCGACAATGGGCGACCTCTGGCTCTGTTTTACGATCGGCGACGGTGACCTCTGGCTTTGCTCCACCGACGACGACCTGCTCCACGATCGACGCGATTGACCCTCTGCTCCATGCGATCGTTCGACGACCTGCTCCATGCCGCTGCCTGGTCTGTCCATAAGAATTTATTAAATATTTAAATTATGTTTAATAGATTATGTAGTGTTAAACTGTTAATGATTGAAGCTTGTCGTCCGTGTGGTCACTGTGTTGTTAAATGGTAGTCTGTCTATGTGTTTAAACAAAATTGTCTGTTAATAAAATTATGTCTATTACTCTATTTTAGATATTCTTGTGATATGGATTCCGGAAATCAAAGCAAACATGCAACATCATCAAACAATTCTATTAATTCCAACATTAACAAAAAAGATCCTGCTTGGAAATATAGCCTTAGGCTATGTTTGGTACTGCTATTTTGTTTTCGGTTTTCGAAAACTAATACTCAATATTTTTAAAAACTATCATTGGATTTTGTTTTATTTTGCTTGGTTGTTGTTTCTGATTTTGTTTTTCGTTCGTCAGATGCTCGTGCAGGGGTGGGGTGGGGTGGAAGCTCGTGCAGTTTTGGGGAAACTCGTGTAGGGAGGGGAGGGGGGTCGTGCAGGGGGGGAAGGGGAATGGGGGGGAGGGGGGATTTGGCGGGTGGGGGGGGGGGGGGGTGGGTTTCGTGTAGGGGGGGAGGTGGAATGGGGGGGTGGGGGGGTCATGCAGGGGGAGGGGGGCTAGGGCGTTGCGCAGAGTGCTGGTGCACGGCGGCATGAGGGGAGAGGGGGGATCCATCGAGGTGGCGCAGGGGGCTGGCGCGAGGCGGGCGTGGCGGCAGTATAGGGTTGAAAAAAATGAAAACAAGTTGAAAAAAATGAAAACACGCATAAAGTGTTTTCGTTTTTCGGCATTCGAAAACATTTTGTTTTCGAAAATTTGTTTTCAAAACACGTGCCAAACATAAAAAAAGATGCGTTTTCGGTATTAAAAAACAAAAAACGCGTTTCGAGAACAGATACTAAACATGCTCTTAATATTTTGGAGGATCCACTTAATGTCAATGTTGTGAGATATATATTTTGTGGAAAAGTTACAAATGGAGGAATTTATAGAGCAAAATTGCATCAAATTGGAGGCAACAGAAATGCAATAAAGTGTCTTAAATGTCCTGAAGATGTGAGAAAGGAGCTTGAAAGTCATATGAAGAAAAAGAAGGAAAAGAAAATTAATTGTGACAGATTGCCTGAATTTGAAGAAATTGATGACATGTTAGAGCCAGAAGAAGATGCTGAAGAAGTTGAGTTGCAAGTGAAGTCACAAGGAAAATGGCCAAGTGACAAGGGAAAAGCACCTTTGATTCCACAAGCAAAGAAAAGTAAGGGAAAGGGTCCAATGGATTTTTTTGTTTATAAAAAGCCTGAAACTGTGGTTGAACTCCGTAAGCAAGGAAGGTTGAAGCAAACATTGATCGATGAAAAGCTTGATAAGGAAAGAAGGGATGTTGCTATTCAATACATAGCTCGATTTTTGTATCAAGTTGGTGTGCCTTTCAATGTCACCTGATTAGATTCTTTCAAATGTGCTATTGAAGCCATTGGACAATATGGTCCCAATTTGAAGCCCCCAAGCTACCATGAAGTTAGAGTGAAATGTTTGAAGAAAGAAGTTTCTCATACCGAAGAAATGTTGAAGTCTCATAAAGACACGTGGGAGAAGTATGGGTGCTCAATAATGGCTGATGGTTGGACTAGTAGGACAGGTAAGAGTATTATCAACTTCTTGGTTAACTCACCTGTTGGATCAATGTTTGTGAAATCTATTGATGCATCTGCATATGCAAAAACTGGTGAGAAAGTGTTTGAATTACTTGATGAATTTGTTGAATATGTGGGGGTAGAAAATGTGGTGCAGGTGATTACTGACAATGGCTCTAATTTTAAATTGGCTGGCAACTTGTTAGAATGGAAGAAGCCCCACATATATTGGACACCATGTGCTGCACATTGCATTGACTTAATATTGGAAGATATTGGTAAGATGCCTTGGTATCAAAGACTTTGGAAAGTGTCATATTTTTGACAGGTTATATTTATAATCATGTCGGTGTGTTGAGTTTGATGAGGAAGTTTACAAAGCAAGCAAATCTAGTCTGAGTTGGAAAAATTAGATTTTGCACATGTTATCTCACATTGCAGAGTGTTCACAAACACAAAAATTCATTGAGATCCATGTTTGTTTATGAAGAGTGGGCCTCAAGATGCCTTCATTCGGGAATAATACTGTCTACATTCTTAAAGTGATGGGCCATTTAGTTCGAGTTCTAGGATTAGTTGATAATGAAAGGAAACCAGCTATGGGCTATATATATGAAGCCATGGATAGGGCTAAGGAGACTATCATGAGCTCATTCAATGGAAGAGAGGATAATTATAAAGATGTTTTCAAAATTATTGATGAGGAATGGGAAGTTCAACTCTACTATCCATTGCATGCTGCTGGCCACTTCCTTAATCCCGAGTTCTTTTATAGTAATCCAAATGTGGAGTTTGATGAGGAAGTGACAAAAGGCCTTTTAGCTTGCATATCAAAGTTGGTTCTAAATGATAATTTGCAAATGAAGATTGTGGATGAATTGTCAATATATAAGAAAGCAGAAGGTATTTTTGGCTTTCATTTAGCAGTGAAATCAAGAAAGACAAAGGTTTCAGGTAAAAAATATTATTTAACTTATTTTATAATATAAAATTTTATATTATGTTTGAGTTCTAAATCTAAACTTCTAAATTTCTTATGTAGCTGAATGGTGGAGTACATATGGGAGCTCTGCTCTTACTTTGCTCCATGTAGTGCTTCTGGATATGAACGCAATTGGAGTGTCTTTGAACAAGTAATTTTGGTCTTATAGTTTATTTAACAAATAGTAATTTTATCCAACTAATACTTAGTTACTTATTCTTCATATTTTTTATGGTTGTAGATTCACACCAAGAGGAGAAAGAAGCTGGAAATGAAGAAATTAAATGACTTGATTTTTGTGAAATACAATAAGCACTTAAGGCTCGATATGATTGTAAAGATTTCATTAATCCTATTGCTTTGACAGACATTGATGATATTAATGAGTGGTTGATCGGAAAAATGAGAGTAGGGAATGGTGAAGATGAAGATGAGGCAGAAAATGATGAAGTTTTTGGTGATGAGACTGATAATTTAACTTGGGGTGTTGTGGCTAGAGCAGCCGGGGTTGGAGAACCCTTCAGATTGACTAGGAAACAAGCCAATTCAACTCAAGAAAGGTTAAACTTAAGCATTGGTAGTTCTAAAGGCTCTACAAACCATGGCTTGAAAGAGAAAGATGAAGATTCTGATGAGCCAGAAGATTATGTTGAAGAATACAACTCTGATAATGAAGAGATTGATGATAGTAGTTGTAGTGAGGATAATTTGTAGACATTTTATTTGATGGATTTATGATATTAGTTGTAATGAGAATAATTTGTAGACATTTTGTTTGATGGATTGTTGTTTATAAATAATATATATGTTTCTTCTATAACATGCGCTTCGCTTCACTAAAGCGAGCACTTTTTTTGCGCTTTGCGCTTAAAGCGATAGGGTATCCTTAGCCCCTTAAGTGCACCTAGCACTTTTGACTACTTTGGCTTCCATTTAGTTGGTCAGCGCTAACTCTAGCTTGGCTACTCGGTCTTCCAACGGGCATGACTCTCTCGATACTAACTTATCTCTCTTTTGTTCCTTTGTGATACACTCCTTCCCCCTTTTGTCGTGGCTTCCGTCACCTGTGACGATCGACGTTCCTTCGTTTGACATTGTGTCGCCATGAATTGGATAGTTTTTTCGCTCAAAAAAGCTTGATGCCTATTGATTGGAACTTGCTATGATACGATTTGTCACGGGGTGAGAATTCAACCTGCACGGCACCTTACTTTCCTTGTATCTCAGGTCGCTAAGTTTAGCCATCCATTATTCGGATCGTTTGCCTTCGATTCTGGATCTTGTAAAGCAATCCACACAAAAAATTGAAAACACACGCGAAAGTAATGTGAAAAATATATTATCTTTGCATTGATTTAATGAAAGCTTTATAATATTGAAATTATCTTATAGATTCTTGCTCTATATAGATCTTAGCATTGTTTTGTCTCTGCTATCAAGAGACGTACATAAGGTTACATTTTACATGATGGCGCTAACTACGTTAGCTCCCATTAGGAGTTTTACATTTGTAAGAGGCTATAAAATTCTAAGTGTGACACACGACTCGTAGCTTCAAACTAATGCATACAACTCTTTGTTATAAGTTGAATAGTTTAAGTTGTCTAGTTGGGTTTCTCGCAAAAATAAGCAATTGGTCGTCATTCTTGTGCACAATGCTTGTTAGTACTTGCAACATCACACTAAATTTTGAACTTTTTGAGAAGTTAGGTAAAGACAATAAATGTGTGTTTGTTGACTTTTCCTTGATTATTGAGATGACTTATCTTCCCACCGAAAATCTACATTTTCCTTGATGACTTCGGTAAGTGGTGTGGCTAAATTACTGAAGTCCTTCACGAATCGCAGGTAGAAACTGGCAAGCCCATGAAAACTATGAACATTAGGACATGTTTGGTTTGATTGTTTTTTATTTTTATTCTTAAAATGTAATAGTTGTTTTTAAGAAAAAAACTGAAAATAATAAAAGATTGTTTTCATTTTTAGTGATACCTAAAATGAAAATAAATTTTTGTTTTTAATTTTTTAAATCCAAAAATAACTATAACATTTTGAGAACGAAAATAAAAAATAACTAAAACAAACATTCAAATGGGTTAAAAATTGCACTTTCCTGAGCACATTTAGAACGAATTTCAAATGTACTAAATCTTCGTCTAATGAACTAAATTATTCTTACATTGGTGTTAATTGTGGTGCGTTGTGGTGCATCTCATCTTGTGTTCTACTGTTGGGTGTCCTAACTCAAGCACCATGATATCATGCGAGGAAGACACTGGGAGTTGTTAGTGGATGGTGCATGGTGGTGGGATGTGATGTGGCGTGGGTCATATAGGCTGTTGTGGAGGTGGGGTTGGAAGTGGCATGGTGGAAGCTGTGGGTTGCTGGAAAGTTGCAGTGCGAGGTGACTGGAGATGGCTACCAGAATTTGTAACATGGTGGAAGTGGGTGGTGAGGAGAAGTCAGGCGGGGTTGAAAGTGCAAGGGCTGGAGGTATCTGGTGTGGGAGACTCCCTATGTGAGTTCCAGGTGTAATTGAGGTTATCCTGTGGGATTGAGGTTATCTCCATATGTAACAGACCTATGGAACTTCAGGTCATCTGGTGGGATTGAGGTTATCTTCTGATACAACAGCCGATATGTATATATATGGAGACACCGTCATCACCGGCCAGCTATGCAGCATTGTAAATTGGTTCTCACTTCACACTCCCTCTGCATCGTTGTCCCTGGCTTGCGGAGGCATATTGGGACATTTCAGTGGGTCAAGCTACAAATCCCCATCCCTTAACACACACACACACACAAAAACCCTCAGGTTCTCAAATGAAAAGAAATTTGCATGTTGAATTTCAATAGTTTCTTCATTTAATCACATCACATGTCATTCAACGTTGTTCTTATTATTGTTTTGGTCGTTCCACTTTTGTTGGTTTTATGTTTGTATAAATTTGTTTTCTGTTTCTTACCTTTCTGCATTATTTCCTTTAGATAACACATGGTGCACAAAAATTATGGCTATGAATAGGGTGCTACAATGAAGGTATCCTCATTTTACGTAAGTGGCTTTATTTGTAATCAATAAAGAAGTTATCCTTATTTTCAATTGCTGGCTTTTTTATTAGTAAATAATTGATCATATGATGAACTTGAGTACGTGTATATCATATCTGCAAATAATTAATAAAGGCTTATTCCAATTGATTATTGGGATATTTAAAAAAAATCAATTTCTTTCGTATTGTTTCCATTATACGTCTCAGTAAATTCTTAGGATGTATAGTGGGATCATTTTCAATGGCCTTCATATGAGTTTGTTTTCTATTTCAATTTACTTTGTATCTTTGCTAATGATCATCTGCAAAAGGATTATGAAATTGGGCAGCTCTGCCAACAAGTTTTCTTTTTCTAATTTCAAATTTGTTCATTTCCCTTTATATAGGCGTGGGTCAATATATATTATTTATGCCCTCATTCTTTAACATTATGTGTTGTATTCACACTGGATGGTCTGGGCAAAAATCTAAAATAATAAAACTTCTGAATTTTAAAGGGCTGCTTAAAGTTAAACACAAAATGTGAATAAAGTTGGTCATTTTTTAATTGAGGGTTAAGGTGTCTAATTCTCTCCCTATGTTACAGCACCACTGAAGAATGCCATTGATTGGGCGTCTCGACCGCCAAACATGTGGGACGATAAGGCTGCTGCAATTGTGAGTGTCGCTGGTGGGTCGCGCGGGATGCGAATGCAATACCACCTTCGCCAGATCGGAGTGCATCTTAACCTCCATTTCATCAACAAACCAGAGTTCTTCTTGAATGCCTCCCTGCCTCCACCCAAATTCAATGATGCTGGAGACCTCATTGATGGCACAGCGGAGGATAGATTGCTGCTAGTCCTCCTGGCATTACAGGCCTTCACTCTCCGTCTCCAAGCCAACTGCTGATATGAATATTCCTGATTGATTGTTGTTCTTCGTTTCAATATTGCAGACTTGTTTTCCTCATGGACTGGAAATTGGAACTCGTGTTTGTTGTAGAACGAATTCCACTTGCTTTCAATCGTGAGGGTGCGGGTTTGCAAGTAATGCCAATGAATTCGGGTTAAGAAGGGTACTCAATCATGCGATTGGATGATTCAAAATTAGGATGCCCTGTCAGTATGTCACATGTAATTTTCACTCGCAACAGGGTGATATGTCAACGAAGCATATCATAGTATGGGAGATGACGTGTTTTCTCTTCATGGTCCTAATTTATTTTTTGTTGTTGTTGTGGTACCTTAGGTAACAAATCAAGGCCGGAAGATTGCTTGTTTTAGCCCACATACTATTTTGGCATGAGATCTGGCAAAAAAATACTAATCAAACCTTACATTGGATGACATGGTAGTAGTATATACTGCAAAATAATTAATGTAGGTAAATGTTATAAACAAAGCTATTCTCTAGTTTTCAAAATAATCTCTCAACCTTCAATATTGTTATTCCTAGTTACACAAGTTATCATTTGTGTATGGTAACCCGTTATCTGGTTTCCTGTTTTACCGCATGCGTGTCAGGGAAATTTTTAGCAAAATATTCAACCCATTATCCCGTTTCCCGTTGAATCCAGCATCTTCTTGCGTTCAGTGTAACAATCTAATCACTAGGCTAAAATATATATTATTAGGTGATCTAATTAAATATTATTTGATTAAAAATATATTAATATTTAAAATAGTAATATAATTTATATAGTTTATTATTTTTAATTTAAATATAAAATACCAACTATCATGTCATGTTTTGAATTTTCAACTCTGAAAAAATCGGTTAGTGATTTTTTCTTACCTATTTGGTGAGATAAGGGATCAAGCTGTACAACAAGTCATACAAGACAAACAAATGAATCTTCAACGATTAATATCACATGATTACTATTCAAAACTCCTCTTGATTTGTTCCCAAGTGGGATTACATTAGTTTCTCACTACAATTAACTACATCACAAGAAACCAAGAAAATAACAAAATATAAGCTCGGGATCTCTACCTCGATGTCCTGCCTAAAGTCGGTAAGTACCTAAAAGGAAATAACACATACCAGGAGGAATGAGCAACTATAGCTCAATAGGAATCAAGACTCTTCAACCTATCCAATGCTCTTAATCTTTACATGATAAGAGCATCTCTAGTAGTTTAGCTATATGCGGAGCCTGTGTGGATGAGGAGGGAGTTGCAGTGGAGGAGTTGGGGTGGTCAGAAGGAGCTGGAGCAGCACTGGACGGTCCAGAGAAGCAGCTGTGTTTGGGAACCGGGATGCCCGGAGGAAGAGTAAGTGCAGGTCTTCGGCTGGGAACGTCAGTAGTAGCAGGAGCAGTAGTGGGAGGGGATGGATTAGATGGGGCATTCTCCCCCTAGTTGGCAGATCGGCGAGGAGGGCGAGAGGGACGACCCACAACCTGAGTCAGATCCCGAACGGAAGTGGACAAACCCAAAAGAGATTGGACAATTAGGTCCAGCTTCCGATCCAGTGAGAGAGAGGAGTTGGAGAGAGCAGAAAGGATCTGGGTCCTGATTTCGTCAACTTTATCAGCAATGACTTGGGCCCGGGATCGATTGTCCTCCGCAATACGATCTAGCTGAGTAGAGACTGCGGCTTCGGACAGAATCGTTGCAAAACAAGCATGCCCAAGTCCAAAATCAGGAGCCTTTGATGACTCCCACGCATGTAGAGGTGCAGGAGTGCGCAAGGCGGAGAAGTCAACAGCTGGAGAGAACGGTGTGTGAACAGCAGCAGCAGCAGGTGTAGCGGAGCCACTTTGACCGGAGAGGTCAATGGTGGGAATGTCTGCAGGAGTGGAGGGACCAGCCTCAGCAGGGATAGGAGTCCGTGCGTCGTGAGCATGTCCGGAAGTGGCAGCAGCAGTAGGAGGTGCGGCCTGAAGCAGAGACGGCGTTAGAAAGCCGTGTTCAGAGTTCCAAACAATCATTGCCTCCGGGGTTTGGGTATGTTTGGTGTTATACACCCGGAGAGCAGATTCAGGGATGTCTGCAGTGTGGGCTATGCTGAAACGTAGCCAGCAGTCAGTTAAAATGTCGGTGGGAAGAAGGTCGAGGTAGTCTTGAGGGTCAACAATGTGTGCTGGAGAGGCGGCAGGAGGAGAGGTAGGTATGTCGGCAATGACAGCAGCAACTGCGGTAGTCACCGGAGATGTGGGTGCAGAAGCATCAGCAGCAGCATTGGCAGCGGCAACAGGAGGGATAGAAGCAGGGGCATTAGTAGGAGAGGGGGCTGAGGAAACAGCCTCATGATGGGGCGGCTGAGAGGGCCCTACAGCATCAGAATGGTCAGCGTGAACGCTGTGCTGCGAACCGCGGGAGCGTGCCGGAGCGGCATTGGACCGGATGCGGGAAGACCGGTGGGTGGAGCTAACCTCGTGACCCGAGCTAGGGGCGGGGTCACCAACGGAACTATCTTGATGTTCTGATATAACAACTCGTGCACGAGAGACAGGAGGGCGGCGGACAGTGAGCGTCCCATCTGAGGTAAGATGACGAAAGTAAAAGTTCTGCGGGACATAGATGTCGAAAAATTTGAGAAAGAATCCGTCCGAAAGATGAATTCCGTTTGCCGTTGCGCATCACCCAAAACAGAAAATCGCCCTAGTCAAGAGGCAATTGCTCAAAGACCACGTACATCGCCAAGAGCAAATCGTACGGGACTGAGTCAAGGGCCGTAGAGCGAGCCAGTAAGCACCGGCTGAGTATGGTGGCCATACAACGATAAGGGCCTTGAACAGACTTCAGCTTGTATTCCTTCACCTTAGAGGGACATCCCATGGCAGTAGCCATGGTTTGAGCGCTCGGCCTGTAATCACTGCCGATTGGGAAATGGAAGACGTCACGGATCACTTGAGGGGTGATCTTAACGGATTGACCTCGGATACCAAAGACAATCGACTGGTCACTAGAGTTGAAGTGCTCATAGAAAGTACGGATGTATGAAATGAGAAGGTCAGCCGGGGCAGAGACAATGTCAAGGAGGCCACTAGAGGCTAGCAAGGAGTGAACCTCGTCGAGCCAGACAGGAGGGTCGGAAATGCCGGCCCAGTCAACAAGATGGCCAGGAACAACTCCGTATAGAGCGGGAGATGCCATTGTAATTTGAAGATTTGAGGAGAAGGAAGGGAGGTCTTTGGAGAAAGGAGAGCGATGAGGGTTTAGGGCTTTGAGAAGTGAAAGCGATAGCCTCGCGCTCGCGTGAGAGTTCAGTAAAAATAGGACCCGTTCCGTGGAAGCCAGCGGGTCTCGGGTTTAAGCGAGATGAGCAGTGATCCGCCTGACAATCCGATGTCATTAGACTTGATGTATTAGCGCCGTCGAGTAAATTAATGACGTGACGGCCGTGCTAACCATTCAATAATGATAGTTGTAGCATATTGCCGAATTTTGAAAAGACAAATTACCGGGTTCGAGACGTGCATTTAATGAACCATCATTATTCCTCCTCAAAAAGATGCGATGTAAGATAATCACTTGGTTTATCGCGAATTGAGAATTCCAAGAATCAGAAGGAATTAAACCGACTCTCATCCGGGCTAGATAATGTCCGTGTGAACTATATCCGGATGATAGACAAACTGAGTCCGTAATAAGAAAGTACTGAAGAAGAAGATTCCTTTGCTGTCTTGAAGTCAGAATAGAAAAGAAGTACCACAACACTTCAAATCCGAGACATCAGACTTGATATAGCAATGAAGTGCAAAGGAAATCTGAACCTGTAGCTTCATAAAGTTTAAACTAAAAGAACAGAAGACTTAACAGGTTAAGTTAGTACGGATATGGAACAAATGGTCTAAGTAAAAATATCATAATCCGAACTAAGAAGAAATAGAACTTATGCATATGAAAGAATAGTAACAAGACACATACATGTGAATTATGATCAGTTTACTAAAGAAAATGCATATGACAAATGATAAACACATAAGTTCGTTTAGGTCAACATAGTGAATCCTTCATACTGACAGTGGTAGCTAAGATTAATTAATCCTATATGAATTTATTTAACCAAGGATTCATGAGTGAGGGTGAAAGAAAGAACACATGCTAGATGAGTAAACAGTTTGATTGTAAATGCTAAAATGCAAAAGCTGAAGAAGAAAGACATACTATCATGCCACAATTCTGATTCAACAATGCATGTCCAGTCAGATCGATAAGTGAGAGTTTGGAGGGAGGAGTATTCGAGACATATCAGGGGTTCAGACATTTGCTCCCCCTTAGATCGTGCGATCCTCTCGAGGAAGAACTCCCCTTCAGATAGACAGCCAGGAAAGAGGTCACGAGACATATAACGAGGGTATTACTTGATTAATAGTTAAAGCATTTTCTCCCCCTTAGACCATGCAATCCTCTCGATGGACATTTCCTGCTTGGAATGATTCACGAGAAAATGCTGTCTATCCTTGATAAAACTCCACTTGCAGAGCTGATCAGACTGCAACAATGAATATATCCGCCAGACATTCCGAGCTAACCCTTTTCCATTCTTCAACAGTGCATGTTAGTAATTCCATTCAAAATCAGAAATCATTAAACATGTGGTGATGGATTAAAGAATGAATCATGAAGTTCTAAGGAGGTTTTATTCATATAATGTTAATTATGTTTGCTTTACCGCGCTGTAGTCTAGAGACACAAGCATCCTCCCATTATGAAAAATGAGATTAATATCAGAAACATGAAGCAAGTTAATTAGTAAAGACTTATCAGTGTTAAGCATAGTATAAGTCTTGTACTTTCAATGAATATGCAATGCATGTTCTGAAGAAAAACTACTGTTGAGTAATTTAAATGAGAAGTTATGCAGAAAAGTCAAGCATACCTAGTCTGAAGAGTAGTTTAGAGAATCTTGCATCAGGTATGGGCTTTGTAAGTATGTCCGCTAGTTGATCTTCAGTTGCAACATGTTCCAGAGATATATGCTTTTTGAGAACATGGTCGCGAATGAAGTGATACCTGACCTCAATGTGATTAGTCTTTGGGTGCATGACAGGATTGTTGCTGATAGCAATTGCACTGGTGTTGTTGCAGTAGAGTGGAATGGATGTCATGTTGAAACCAGAGTCAGTAAGTTGACTTTGCATCCAGAGAAGCTGTGCGCAGTAACTCCCAGTAGCTATATATTCCGCCTCAGCAGTAGAGGTTGATACGGAATTCTGCTTCTTACTAAACCATAGAATTAATCTGTTTCCAAGGAACTGACACGTACCACTTGTGCTCTTCCTGTCAATGCGACAACGGGCGAAGTCAGCATCAGAATATCCAGATAAGGTGAAGTTGGACTCCTTTGGATACCAGAGTCCCAAATTCACGGTCCCTTTGAGATACCTTAATATCTGTTTGACGTGAAACATATGTGACTCTTTGGGATTCGCCTGATTTCTTGCACAGATGCAAGTTGCAAACATGATGTCCGGGCGACTTGTTGTAAGGTACAGTAAGGATCCTATCATCTCTCTATACTCAGTCACATTTACTGATTTGCCTTCCACATCGGGGTCTAACTTGGCACTGACTGGCATAGGAGTCTTGACGGGAGATGAACCTTCCATACCAAACTTTTTGATTAAGTCACGTGTGTACTTAGCTTCGTTAATCAAGATCCCTTCCTTCAATTGTTTGACTTCTATTCGAAGGAAGTAGGACAGTTCTCCCATCATACTCATTTCCAACTTGCCAGTCATCAACTTAGCAAACTCTTTACAAAGCTTCGGATTTGATGATCCGAAAATAATATCATCCACATATATTTGTACGATCAGAGTATGTCCTTTCTCTTTTCATAGGAATAACGTGGTGTCTATCTTCCCTTTTTGAAAGTTGTGAGCAAGTAGGAATTCTGATAGTGTGTCATACCAGGCTCTTGGAGCTTGGTTCAATCCGTACAAGGCTTTCCGTAGCTTGTAGACTAGATGTCCATCCTTGGGTTCAATGAAACCTGGAGGTTGATCAACATACACTTCCTCTTGAAGATCTCCATTTAGAAATGCGCTCTTGACGTCCATTTGATAAACAATGAAGTTTTCATATAAAGCATACGCCAGAAACATTCTAATTGCCTCAAATCTTGCTACTGGAGCGAAGGTCTTGTCATAATCTATTCCTTTTTCATGACGATAACCCTTGGCTACTAGTCTGGCTTTGTTCCAGATTACTATTCCATCCGTATCAAGCTTGTTCCGGAACACCGATTTTACTTTAATGACTTGTTGAGACTTTGGCCTTGGTACTAGTGTCCACACATCATTTTTCTTAAATTGATTAAGCTCTTCTTGCATGACTTCAATCTAGTTTGAATCCTAAAGAGCTTCATCTACCACCTTTGGTTCTATTTGTGATAGAAAACATGAGTAAAGACACATGTTGGAGGTGGCTGCTCTTGTTCTTACACCAACAGTAAGGTCACCAATCACTTGATCTGAAGGGTGGTTTCTTATCTACCTGTAGTTCTGTGCATGTGATGGTGGATCCTCGATAATTTGAAGCTCTGCCAGACAAGGTGGTTCAGGTGCGTCTGCTGGTTGAGCTTCTTCCGGGCCAGATATTTCCGTATTAACAGGTCTTGGAGAACTTAGAGGTTCTCCGGTATTGTTCATTTCCGTATTTACTGGTCCGGAAAGACTTGAAGGTACTTTGGGGTTTTGGATATCCGTAAGAATGTGTCTAGAGTTTAATGGAAATCCAGAGTCCGATTCGTCCGTAGCATCATCCGTATCATTTCTTCGTGCTTCACTGGTGCCACATGATTGGTCAGTATGTGTGACAGGAACATTCATAAACTTTGAATAGTCGATGTTGTCATCCTGATCCTGCACATTAGAACTTGAAGAACCAACTTTTGACCAATCTAGGTTAGCTTCATCAAAAGTCACATGGATAGATTCTTCAACTTTAAAAAGTTTTCTATTGAAGATTCATCAAACTTTAGTGAGTATCCCACAAATATCCATTATTAGATTTTGGTTCAAATTTATTTCGGGATTCTTTGCCGTTGTTCAATACGTAACAAGTACACCCAAAAGCTCTGAAATGTGAAATTGAGGGCTTTCGTCCTCTCCACATCTCATAGGGTGTTTTCATGGTAAATTTATTTATTAGAGTTCTGTTCTGAATGTAGCATGCAGTGGACACAACTTTGGCCCATAGACTGTGTCACACCCCGGATTTTCAACCAGCGGAGACTGGAACGTGACCCTCCCTTTACCCGAGTTTGGATAAAGGGGTTAGAATACAACATACACTTCACATTTTATATTCAGACAAAATCATATATTTATTAAGTTCAAACATTACAAACGTGTCCAAACATGCTTTTATTACATTAAACTCCTCATTACAATATCTCCCCACTGGGTAACAAAGCTCACACAAAAACAACAAAATTCAAATAACAATAAGCAAGCCACAAGCAGGTCTTCCACCTTGGTGTTCCCACCTAACACCGATAGGTCCCTGTAAAGAAAACAACACGGTAGGAGGGGTGAGCAACCACGACTCGCAGGGGATCATGTCTCCCAACCCATCCCATGCTCCTAGCATCTACATGCCATGTGTATTACTGCAGTGTCGTGATACAATTATTTCAACATATATAATAACAAGCCATATCAGCAAATACAATCATTTCCACGGCCACACAGGCTAGCACATGAAAAGTCTCGAGCTTCCACAGCCACCGGGTTCCAAGAACAGTCCCGGGCTTCCACAGCCACCGGGTTTCACAACAGTCCCGGGCTTCTATAGCCACCAGGTTTCACAAAACAGTCGCGGGCTTCCACAGCCACCGGGTTTCACAAAATAGTCCTGGGCTTCCACAGCCACCGGGTTTCACAAAACATAGTACACATGGCCACTTAGGGATAAAACCAAACACTTAGTAGGCACACATTCACAAATGCACAAACCCAGCCACTCAGGCATAAAAACAAACACTTAGCATGCACACCTTTATAGACTCACAAATCCAACCATACCGGCATATTATCAAACACGTACTAGGCATATTCACAAAGACATATTCACACAGGCATTTTATCGAACATTTAACATGCACTGCCCACCCAACGTCAAAATCACACCAAGACGCCATTGAAGGCCAACATTCATATAGGAGGTCACACCTATATGAATTTACATATAAATAATATAATAACAATAACGATATCCAACAGTTCATTCACCATGGGGCCTAACCCCGGATTAGGTACAAGGAGACAGAACCCCAACCTTGCAAGTGTCCTTCTACTCCTGCCTCCACGCTAGTCATCGTCCACCCACGTGAACCACCACGGCAACGATTCGGAGGTTCCCTCCCTCTCTCTCTCTCTCTACGATGACTGTGACGGCAAAAGAAACCAAAGAACCCTAAACCTAAGCCTGAAGCCCTATATATAGACACCACGACATCAAAACGATGTAGTTTTGATTAAATGAAACCCAGCATCAAAATGACGTAGTTTTGATCGCACAAGCTACAACATTTTTGCATCCATACAAGACAAAATACTCATAATTCCAACATGGTACTTTGGGAAAAGATGATTAGAATAACAAAACTAAGGTGACGGTACAAAACTATGGCTGCACGCCATAATGCACGTCATATCCCCATATGATGTGCAGCTCCAAATGCTGTGAAATTCTACCCCAAGCTTCCTTGCATCATGTAGAAGGTAGACATATAATAATATCCTTGCACGTCATAATGCCCCATATGACGTGCACTCTATTACTGCCTCCCTAGACTGCCCTCTTTCGTCAAAAGTTCCCTATTTGGTAAATAAAATGATTTGGCTGAAGTTCATGAGTAGAAGTTCCCCAAAAACTAGGAAATTACCACTCAAAAGGCAAAACTATGACTAACTCCACACATCCCAAAACACGGGTCATTACAGACTGAGAGGAAGCTTTGCCTCTGCTAACATAGATCTGCCAGCCTCGACTAAAGTGCGATTCTTGCGCTCATCTACCCCATTTTGGTGTGAAGTTCTGGGCGCAGAGAAGTCGTGGTGAATGCCCTGTTCAGAACAATATGACCTCATATTTGAAAAATCAAATTCTGTACCATGATCATTCCTGATGCATTTAATGCTCAGTCCTTGTGAGTTGCTTATCCAGTTGAGGAGATCTATAAGGTGTTCAAAGGTTTGATCCTTGGACTTTAGGAACAACACCCATGTGTACATGGTGAAATCATCGATAACCACAAGGGTATATCTCGCACCAGCTAGTGAAGCGACAGAAATGGGACCACAAAGGTCCATATGAAGAAGTTGTAAGGGAGCAGTTATTGAATTAACTGATTTGCTCTTAAAACTATGTTTGGTCTGTTTGCCAAGTTGACATTCTTGACAGAGAGTATCTCTGGAGAATTTATGTTTAGGCAGACCAGAAACCAAATCAAGAGATGCTAATTTAGACAGAGTCTTAAAATTTAAATGTGCGCAACGCTTGTGCCATAGCCAACTTTCTTTATGTGATGCTATAGTGAGGAAGCATACAGGATCAGAAGCATTATTTCTTAAGACCACTGAGTATATGTCCCCATCTCTTGATCCGGATAACTTAATATCACCGGATAAGTTATCTTTAACTGTGCAGGTGTTTGAAAGGAATGATACAGTAAATCCCTTGTCACATAAATTATTGACACTTAGCAGATTATGCTTCAAACCTTCGACTAGTGCAACTTTGGTAATTAATACACAGCCGTTGGTTAAAGTGCCATACCCCACAGTCTTACCTTTGTTATTGTCACCATATCTTACGGATGGTCCTTGTTTGTCATTTACATTTATTAGTAAAGACTTGTCACCCGTCATATGTCCGGAGCATCCGCTATCAAGTATCCACTTGCTTTGATTGATCTTTGACTTCAGGTGGGATGAAAGTGAATTCCATAGATGCTCCTGCAAGACAACAGATTACACTTTTGGTGCCCAAACTTGTTTTGGGCAGTTAGGAGAAGCAATAACAGTGTCAACTATTCCGGATTTTACTTTGGTAGGAACTTTAACTTTCCACGTTGACTTGGCCTTTTCCGTATTAGATGCTTTTTTAAGTTGGGTTTTCTTGGGAGAGACACTCTGTATAGTTTTGGATTTTGTTTTTCCAAAAGAACCCTTTTTGATAAACTGATTTTTATTGATGTAATTTGATTACATAGCCAGTTATCTGAAACACTCCAACACTCATAATGATAGTGGCCTATTTCTCTACAGATCGAACAGACATTATGGTGTGAAGTTACAACAGGGGATACAGGTTTCTTAAATTTTATAGTTTTTCTGCTCTGTTCCCTATGGCCTAATCTTCTGCGAATGGGTGACGCGCTCTTGGCCCTAGATGCGTCAACCTTAGCCTTTCCTTTGTTTCTGGGTGCTACAGTTTCGGCTTTAACTGCAACAGTCTTCCCTTCATCTTTTAGTACGGGTGCTACTACTTCGGGACTAGCAGTAACAGCCTATCTTCCACAGTCATAGACTATGGTGCCACCTAAAACAAAACCATCCAACGGTTTAGATGTACTAACAGGATACAAGTTGGTTAGTTTTGGAGTGAAGTCCGGAGGGCACTCAGTAGCTTGTGCATTGGAAGTTGATTCGGAACCTAGGCCAGGTTTGACTCGGATATTGTAAGGATCAGTTCTAAACGTAGAAGCTGTTTCCTCGGATTTTAGCCACTTTCGATTTATTTCCTTTTCCTTTTCAAGTTCATTTTCGAGTCTCTTGAGATTTATAGTTAGGCCATTAAGATTGGTATTAAGCAAATTATTCTCAGCTCTTAAATCACGATACCAAGCTTCTTTACCCCTGAAGTCAGTTATGTCCTTTTCAAGTCTAGCAACAGTAATTTCAAGACGTTTATTCTGACTTTCCATATCTTTGTACATTTGAGTAATTAGTAGTCTCTCATTCTTTTCATGATCACGTTCAGTAATAAGAGATTCTAATTTACTCATGAGCTCAGAGATCGAAGGTACCTTAGTATTTGCCATGAGGCAGACGTTCGGCTTAGGAGTTGGCTCATCATCCGAGGATTCCTCCTCTTCTTTCGAGCCACTGACGTACTTTGTGATGAACGCCTTCCTCTTGTTCTTGCTGTTATCTGAGGTGGAGCGTCGAGGAGCAACCTTTTCATCCTTCTCGGCCGTCTTGGATTTGGATCTACAGTCCTTGGCCTAGTGACCAGATTTCCCACAGTTGAAGCAGTCTTGGGACGTCGACTCCGACCGCTCCTTTCTTCTAGAGGATGAGGAAGAGCCTCTTCTAAATCCTTTTCTGCTTTTTCTCAGAAATCGTGTGAAGGATTTTACTAGAAGGGCTATTTCTTCATCCATGTCCGAGTCAGAGTTACCTGACTCTTCCATATCATCCTCACTCAGTATACTCGAATTTTCCGTAGCTTTGAAAGCTACCCCCTTTTCTTTCTGAGCTATTTTCTCATCTCGGTCAGTGTATTTAAACCTGACTTTGTGGGTCCATAACTCTCCATATAGTTCTTCAAGGGAAGTATACTGCCAGTTGTCTTTGGATTGCATCTGGAGCTGTTTGGAGTAATAGCGATCCGACAAGGAGCGAAAGAACTTGTCATTTATTTGAAACTGAGTGTAATCCTCATTGACAGTTTTCAGATCCAGAATGAGCTTGCCGAATCACCGATAGATGTTCTCCAGGGATTCACCAGGTTTATGATTGAAGCTCTCAAAATGTTGTCTGAGAGAACAGATTACATTCTGCATCTGAGACTGACTTCCTTCATATAGGATAGTCAATTTGTCCCAAACAGCTTTTGCTATTGTGCAGCCCTGGACGTCCGTGAAGGCTTCGAAATCCAAAGATGATGTCACATAAGCTAGAGCCTTTTCACTGGCATATTGCCAGGCTCTTTCGTCGTTTATGAATTTAGCATCTGTCTTTGGTCTTCTTACTCCATTTTCTCCGATGGTCATCGAAATAGGAAGCTCCTGACATGGCCACATTAGACGATCATGACATGTCATGAACATCTTCATGCGAGCTTTCCACTATGAGAAAAGCTCTGGTGTGAACTTTGGTGGTTTGCTCAGAGTGTAGCCAGAACTCCGTGGTTGAGGAGCAGCGACAGCAACAGGTTGTAGTGGATCAACATTTTCATTGTTGCTTTGATTAGGGATGGGCTCTTGAGCTCATCCGGAGTTGAGGCGGGTGTTGAATAGTATGCTACTTTCTTCGGCCATTGAAAGAGAGAGAGAGTGGGATCTCTACTTTGAGCAGGTAGAACTTGCTCTGATACCACTTGTTGGTCCCTGGGAGTCTAGAGGGGGCTGAATAGGCACTCATTAAAATTCTTTCTCACTCAGGCACAACACTAATTCTGGTCAAAAGAAATATTCAGTGCGGAAGATAGCCAGATAGTGGAAGTATTTTGTTTTATTATCTAAAGATAATTACAACAAAAAGCACAACAATTACAGTTGATTATAGTAGTACTCTCTTTTTCAAGTCACACACACACTGGCTAGATTATCTCTATTTTGCATATGTACTCACGCGTATACGTTATTACAATGTATTACACATGCTATTCCGAATATACAACATTTCATATATATATATATATATATAGACATCCTAGGAATCTATCTTGGAACTGTATTTTCCGAGCACTGTGTAAACATTAAGTTCTTCTCGGAAAATGCTTTTGCTATAACTGCTATGGATGTGGAGCTCAAAATATTGGAAGCATAAGTGTATTGAATTACTTCGCTTGATTCCAATTGCATTTGGGACTGCATCCACATGTTCGAGTGTTCCACGTGTAGGACAGTTTAGGTCTTCAATGAGTTTGTCTTACATTTGGGACACAGCGAGCTAATAACATAAATGCGGTATGGATAAGTTGAAGTAGTATCTTCTTAGTCCGGTGTAAATTTCCTTACTCCATGTCAGTTGTTGCTTACTCCGTGTAAATGAAGTCCTGAAATCCTTACTCCGTGTCAGCGCTTCCTTACTCCGCATGAAGTAGATATGCGGAATCCTTATTCCGCATCAGCGCTTCCTTACTCCGCATAAGTTCCTTACTCCGCTTGAGTGAAGGGTCCGAATGGCTTACTCCATATCTGCGCATCCTTACTCCGCTTGAGTAATGGTTCAGATTCCTTACTCCGCATTAGTTGTCCTTAATTCGCACCAGTCATTTCTTACTTCGCTCGAATGAAGGACTCGGATTCCTTAGTTTGTATCTTCTTTTCCTAGACAACTGGAGGTGAAAACTTAATTTCTTTCTCCGCAATAAATCTCTCTTACTCCGTATGAGTTGTAGACTTGGATTCTCTTTCTGCATAAATTGACTTAGTCCAATTAAGAATAAAAACATGGATTGCTTAGTCGTTTTGTCAAGTGATTAGTCCGCATGAAGGGTCCTTACTTCGGATGAAGACTTGGTTATTTACCAAGTATTTGATGACACTCATGATAATCCGGATCAGGATTATATATCCTGTCCTTTGCTTTGCTCTCTGAGTGTTAGTCCAGTTTATGGTTTTATCTTCGGAAAGCTTAGAATAAACATGAAACATCTCAAATCAAATTACATAGGGTTTTTAACAACATCATCCAAATTATGGGTTTGATCCAACACATATATACAAGTATAAATATATAACTTACATACTTACTAGATAAAGATTCAGGGATTAGGGAGGAAGAACAAGAACAACTACTCCATTAATATTTTTGTAAACATGTTACAATTTGTATACAAATTTTGAAAGAAGAGAAGAAGGGAGGAGAGAGGAGCTCTAGAGAGAAACTTCCTTCATACACTTGTAGAAGATGCTTCAAAGAGAAGCAATCTTCCTTTGGAAGAGAGGAGAGAGAGCCTAGAGAGAAGGGAGAGCCTCTCTCTCTAAAAGCCTAAGAAAAGATTTAGGAGAAAAAGCCTATGAGAAAAACTTGTAAAAAAGAACCTATAAAGGAAGGAGGAGGATGTCTCCTTAAATAGCCGAGGGAGGAGGCTTCTAGAAAAGAAAGGGTAAAATTAGAATTTGACTCTTTTTTTTTATAAATGCTACGTGGGCAATGAACATTAAAATTAAACCTTGGGCTTGGGTCTTCACGTCTTGGGCAGCCAGGCATGGGCCTTGATGGGCTTGGGACAACAGGGTGGACCTTAGAGCCATGGGTTTCCCTTTGAGTTGGGTTTTAGGCCTTGATGAAGTTGATTTGGGCCGGGAGCCAATACTGCACATGAAAATTTGGATTGCGTCTGGATGGGCCATTGAAATGGGCCTAAAATGAATACATGATCTTTGGAAATGGGCCGCTGGGAGAGGGCCATTTGGAAGATGGACTTTGGACTTCTTTTGGAGAGAGGTCGCTGGGAGAGTACCTTCAAACTGCTTTTTGGAGATGGGCCACTGGGATTGGGCCATGTTTGGAATATGAATTGTCATTTGGATGGGCCATTGGGAATGGGCCATTTTCTTTTGTTTGCCTTTGAATGTTGAGCATGGGCCGCTGAGATTGGGCCATAGTTGGATTTTTCGCAAACCCACAGCGATCAACGGATTTGGTGAGTGCTCATCAAGCACCGTTTAAGCTTGATAAGGTGTAGTCATTCTGACCAACTACACATGGTTTTTGTGTGGATGTTTAATGTCTTGTATGAGGATAAAGGAATTGATGTTGGATTTGTAAATATTCCTCTTTGATTTGGCAAATTTCAAGCTGATATTGACTAAAGGCTTTTTGGGCTTGAATAATTTTAAACATTTCATTTTTAGATTGGGCCTGGTCGAGTTGGAACAAGGCAAAGGATTGTAAGGTTTCGAAGATAGGGTTGTTAGAATATTGTTTTGCAATAGAATCCTTAAAATGGGACCTTTTAAGGGCATATGGGGAAGGATTCAGAGGGAAAATGCTAGATGGAAGAGAAGGTGGTGAGTTTGTAGAATATATAGGAGGTTGGAAAAACCTTGGATAAGTCTGGCAAGGAGATTTATTATTTGAGGTATTGGCAGCATAAATATGTTGGTTTGGACGGTTTTCATGGAGATGGTAAGGAAGGTAAGGATCATGAGATGGAATGTGATTTTCTTTGGGTGGAGAGATAATTTTTAGTAGACTTTGGCAAGGGTTATTGTCATTCGAAGCTTCTTTCTAGATAAAAGGTTCTTGGGGGGATGAAATATCCAAAAATGGGAATTGTTTAAAAGAGGATAGGAATTCCTTTGTAAATGGATTATATGTTGTAAAAGGCACAAGAGGCTCCATGGGTTGTTTCTTTTGAGATGTTTCTGGAGATGATATGTGCCAAGCTTCAACAGAGGGTTCAAGGGATGAAATATGCTGAATCGGGGATAAGGAGAAGGTTTTCGGTGAATTTGGCTGGGTCTCTTAACCTTTGACAGAGAGGAAGATACTGGAATTGAGGAGGCTAGTTTGGTTCTTTTGTTGGTGGATTTGTTGATAAAAGAAAGAACAACATTAGAGCGAATAAGGATACCATTGTTGGAGGCATAGGAATTCTTTTGTGCATATAGGGGGAGATGATAAGGAGATGGAGGACATGTCATTGGTGCCTTCATCTTTTGATCTTTGTATGGACAAGAATTTGGGGGAATTGTGTTTGATATCAGGAGATGGGATATAATGAGGGGAAGAAAGATTTGGACCTTTCATTGGTTCGTCCCCAGGCATATTTGATGAAGTGGCATTCGGGATTTCATTGTTATGTGGAGAAGGAGGTTGTGTTTGGATACGAGGCTCGGATGGAGGAACAAACTCATGCGTATGGGAAATTGTGAGATCAATAAAGCATGAATTTCTAACCCCAATACAGTTTGCATGTTGGTTTTTTGAAGATCGGAGCTTGTAGATTTTTCGACCCATGGGAATATAGGAAGCAAGAAGAATTTTGAGAATGGAAGAGGGAGAATATGATTAATGGTGGGAGTAAGGTTGGAATGACGAGTCCTTGGACTTCATCAATTTATAGAGCGGAGGAATCATACCTTGGTAGCATCGGTGATCAAGAATTTGGCCTTGGATTCTCCATTTTGATGTAATTTTTGTGATATTATTAGTTACATTATGGGATGCTGCCTTTGGAAATGAGCCTTTGGATTCCTTGCAAGAAACTGTTACTTTGAAAGACATATTGTCTTTCGTGCCATGAATGTTTTTGTAATGGAATCTTTTGCATAAATTATTTGATGTTATTTGTTTGTAATAATGGAGATACCTGATTGGATGCACTCGATGAAGCATTCTTTTATCAAATAATTTAATAATATAAAAAGTGTTGAATTGATGTTTTTGTAGGGATGCAATTTTGTCATTTATAGAAATAATATATATTGTGGAAAGAAAATATTATTATTACAAGGCAGAAAATCATAGTGAAGAGATAAAGTAATCATGTAGCTTTTGAATTTAGTAAATTTGAGAGAGAAAATAAAAGTAGGGTATATTACATTTGTCAATGTGAAAAACAAAATGATCACTTTTTTGGAAAAATATAAATTTTGTTTTATAATAATATATGTAAATGGTGGATCCAATGAAAATTATAAAATAAGACTTGAAATAATGAATTGTACCTTGGAAGAAAATCTTACTTTGGATTTGTCTTTTGGTAATGTCTTCTTTGGATGCTCTTTGTGGGGTGACGTAGTAAAAAGCAACATTAGATACCTGCTTTGAAAGATGCTTTCACAAGTATGTTTGGAATGATGTTCTTTTGTCCATTATGAGGAAAATATATAATATATAATGATGATGATGAATGTTATCATGAAAGATTTGAGCAATTATGATAAATTGGACTTTGTGTTGATCGTAATAGAAAAGATGAAAAGTAAAGTAAAAGCTGGAATATATGCTTATAATAAAGAGCAGAATATGATAACATTGTTGAAAGAATATTTTGCATCTAATGACTATCATAGTGGAAACATTGTTTTGTGCAAAAATTATGTATGAATAATTGTTATAATATTGTAACTGGCGTGATTTTGGAATAACAAGTTTATTCTTAGAATCAATTTGTGAGAAAGATAAATAATTTGATGTGCACATGGTAGGTAAATAATAACTTTGAATAATAATTGGAACATGTAATATGGGGAAATAAAGCATTAATAATGCATTTTGAAGAGAAACGAAAGTAACAAGTAATTTGCAGGTAGAAAATGGAATTCAAGAAGATAAATATTTTGTGGAGGATGAAATAATTTCTAAGGAAGAGGATGTGTCCTCAATTTCTAGAGGTGACTCATTATTATTTCCAGGAGAGAGATATATGTCAGCATTTGCTTCAATCTCTAGAGGATAAGTAAAGAAAGGATAATCAATTTTATGTTCATTTGCATAAATTTCAAACCATTGGAAAAAATGAATTTGAATTTGCTTTGAATTAAGATACGAATAAATTCTATTTGAATTTGTTGCTTATTATTTTGAAAATGGTTAAAAAACCAAAAACGTTTATTGGTATTATCAATTGAATAGAATTCATCATGTAAATATTTTTTGTTAATGCTAAAAGTGCTTGCAAGAGTTTGGATTTTTGAATAAGAAATATGATTATATGTGAAAGGATATTTGATAGAATTTTTTGAAGCATAAATTGGAAACCAATCAAAAAAGAAAGGTGTAGGTTCATAAGTTTGTATAAATGAATCATATTCTTCTAGAATTGTAAAGAGTTCATTCGAAAGATTTTTGAAAAACCATGTACATTTGAAAAGATTATAATTTGCACAAAATTCATCATATGCTTCTTCACAAATTTCTTTTAATTTAATTTTGAAATTAGTTTGTAAAATTTTTGAAGTATTGTTAGGAAAAGAAGAAGAAGGAATTGAAAGTGTAGGAAGCAAGGAGTTGGAAACATGATGAGTGAAAATCTTCCCCCTATCCCTTTACCCACACCAGTAATTTATTATATTTTTGGGTTTTTTAATATTTAACCAAAATAACATTGTAAAGACTCGTATTTGGGTAGTGTGAGAGATAGCCATTCTATGGGAATGCAACTATCTAGATGGTAGTGTAGTCGTCGATGTGAGCATTTTGACTGTACTTGGGCCCGATTTCGAGTTGGGGCCCCGTTTGACCCGATTGTTGACTTTTCGGGGTTTATTGGTTGACTTTGCATTCGGGTCAATTATTGCTGGGAGGCCAATTATTGGCAACAGTATATATATAATTAAGAACTGTCTTATCTTTTTAATTGCCAATTATTGGTGCGTGCGTGTTTGAGCAAGAGAGAGAGAGTGAGAGAAGGTGAAGAGCGTGAAGAGCTTTCTTGGCGATTTTGGGGCGATTGGAGCTCGTGGATCGCAATAAACCTTTCCAGGTAGGTGTATTTAACTGTCTTATCTCGATCCTATCTTTGAATATGTGATCTGTGGTCATATGAGTGTGTATTTTATGAGGGTTGAGAAGTCAACCATGGAGGTCTAGATTTAGATCTAGATGAATATATGATTTGTGTGTATTTCTGCTGTTATCGTGTGAATTAGAGGCGTTTAGGACGCGTTTTGAGGTAAATATTGCAGTTTATTGCGGAAAACATGTGTTTATGAGCGTCTGGGGGTCACTGGGTTGCTTCCAGACGAAGAACAGGCCAAAAACGATGATGAACAGTACCCTGGGCGAACTGCAGGGTCGAAGTTCGTAGTCAGCAGCTTAGTTAGTCCGGATTAGTAATCCGGAGGAGTAGTCCGGATCAGTAGTCCGAATGAGTTAGTCCGGATCAGTAGTCCGGAGGAGTTAGTCCGGATCAGTAGTCCGGAGGAGTTAGTCCGGATCAGTAGTCCGGAGGAGTTACTCCGGATCAGTAGTCCGGAGGAGTTAGTCCGGATCAGTAGTCCGGAGCAGTTAGTCCGAATCAGTAGTCCGGAGGAGTTAGTCCGGATCAGTAATCTGAAGGAGTTAGTCCGGAGTAGTTAGTCCGGAGGAGTTAGTCCGGATCAGTAGTCCGGAGGAGTTAGTCCGGATCAGTAATCCGGAGGAGTTAGTCCGGAGTAGTTAGTTCGGATCAGCAACAGTGTTCCACAACTGCGTAGTCCGCAGCAGTGTTCCGCAGCTTCAATCCGCAGCAGTGTTCCGCAGCTTCAATCCGCAGCAGTGCAACTGCACTGCACTGGACCATTTACATTGTAACCATTATGCCTCTCCACATTTAAGTATTATACTTAAGTATTATACTTAAGTTATAACGTAAATAATGAAATACCCCCCATTTGGATTCAAAGAAAAATACTAGAAAAATTAATTCTCACTCTTTCAAAATGTGAAAATTGGGATTTAGTGTAAAATCTCGGAAAAACCCAAAAGTTCGTAGTGGTGAATTTTTGGAAAGTGGGGTTAGACATCTCAGAAAAATCCCCAAAAATCAGATTATCTTATTTATGATATGGGAACCCAATGCCGGGACTTTTGATTTCAAGAAAATAGCTGCTATGAGTACTTCCTTCATAAATCAAGGATTGAGGTTTTACTTGTGAAGACTGGCTACAGTTCCAAAGGAAATGTTGGGAATGACATGCCATACTCATGTTAGTATGTTGGTGTGAGGTATTGGGGCATGGACTCCGTGACTTGTTTGGGTTCTCACCGTGATGCACCGATGGTGCTATGTGGTTGACGTGGCAGGCATATGCACCGATGGCAGGCCTGTGTGGTGATTGTGGCCGGGCATATTGCGTTGTGGACAGGCTAAGGCCTGAGTTGAGCCGTTGAGCTCGTGGAGCTAGGGCTAAGTGCCCTGAGCTGGGATCCCATGGAGGATCATGGACAAGTTGTCCTGTATAGGCAGGCTGAGTCCTGATGTTTGTTTGCAGGCTGAGTCCTGTGGATTGTGCACACTACACAGTGCACGAGTACACAGAGCATGTAGTATAGACTTGTATATCTGCATGATGTGGAGTGTTGGGGTCACCTACTGAGCTTGTCGCTCACCCCTACTTGTTGTTTACCTTTTTCAGGTGTGACCCGAGACTAGTGGAGGACTTTCTTCCAGGAGGACGTGCCCACTACTCTGATGTATGATATAGTTCTGTATGCTGTATTGTGTATTGTATTATGTTTGTATCCCGGACATGGGTCCGTGGACAGTTGTATTTGCATTCTGTTTGTGATATGATATCTGTATGACTGTTTGACTCATTGTATGCATGATGTATATGGGAAAGTACAGGATTACCCTTGATGTATGACTGTACAGGGTTGCATATTTGAGACAGCACCCGCGGTGTAGTCTCCATTGGTGCTAGTCACCAACCCCTTGACCTATCGGGTGCGGGCAAGGGGAAGTCATGTTCCTGGTTCCGGGTTTTCTTGGAATTCGGGGCGTGACAAGTTGGTATCAGAGCATGGTCTAGTGGACCTAGGTTAGTGAAGGGTGGTTAATTGATTCCATGTGACTTGGAAAACTGTAGGGAGGGCGCTTGATCAACGCAATGCTTACTTGTGTTCTAGGTTATTTTGGTATCAGTTAGATTATCCTAGGAGCATACATGGGGTGCATTTCTAGTGGTATGATTGTGTGCATATAGGGCACTAGATTTTCTTTGTTTGTGATATGATTGCATTTGGTGCCAGGATGGCACGTGGTCGTGAGATCCAGGACTGGATGTGGTGTACCCTGATGGGGGGACACGATGCTATATGCATGGTTGTGGACCTATGGGTCATGTGGTGTACCCTGAGGGGTGACACGATGCTATATGCATGGTATGGACCTACGGGTCATGTGATGAGAACCTACGAGTCGAATGTGCCTTTGATGGCTGTTTGTGCTACCAGTGCTAGTATTGATCATTTGATTGTTTGTTGTTGTGGCCAGTGTGATGGCACCACCGAGGAGAGCTGTCCGAGGCCAGGGCCCGACAGAGGAGCCCACGATGGAGTCGGGGCACCAGGGGCAGCAGAGCCCGCAGCAAAGATCGTCAGCTCCCGTTGTGGGACCTGATTTGGCTCAGGTGTTGATTCAGTTGCAGGAGACCATGCAGAGCTCGATGAGGGATATGGCTAGAGAGGTGGATGAGCTGAAGAGGTAGCAGCAGCCTCAGCAGCCACCACAGCCTCAGCAGCAGGAGGCGAGGGTGGTGCAGGATGTGCACCAGCAGGAGGTCGTGATAGAGCCAGCATGACGAGGAGTAGATTGGGCTGCACAGTTTTTGAAACAGCACCCAGGACTTTTGAGGATGGTTCGCGGCCAGAGGTAGCCGAGGACTGGATTAGGTGGACAGAGGATATCTTTGATATGATCGGGGTGCCAGATGAGGAGAGAGTGCGTGTGGCGACGCACTATTTGTTGGGTATCCCACGCAGGTGGTGGGAATCCACTAGAGCTGTCCATGGCAGTCAGATGAGTTGGAGAGAGTTTGTTGAGCGCTTCTTTGGGGAGTATTTTCCCAGCTCGATACAGTATGCCCGACGGAGGGAGTATTATGAGCTTCAGCAGGGTGGCCAGACGGTGGGTGAGTATGTGCAGGCCTTCACAGATTTAGGGCGGTTTGCTCTTGAGGCTTGGGAAAAGGAAGCTCGTAAGACGCAGGATTTTATTCAAGGCTTGAGGCCATCTCTGAAAAGACAGCTGGAACCGATGCAGTTGACCAGCTATCGGGAGGCGGTCGACAAGGCGCTCATTATTGAGCGAGGTCAGGATCAGGTGAGAGCCCAGAGGCCGGGCGGTTCGGCAGGTCCGAGCAAGAAGAGGCAGAGTGGGGAGAGCAGTGCCGCTCAGCCTGAGAGGAGGCAGGTGCAGAGGGTTTCCAGTCAGGCGGTGGGACCCCGTGAGAGTTCAGCCAGCAGGAGGCCAGGTACCTGTTGGAGTTGTGGTTTGACCGGGCATGTCTCGAGAGACTGCCCAAGGAAAAAGATGACCTGTTTTCGATGCGGGAAAGTAGGGCATGGAGCTAGGGAATGTGTTACCCTTAGCTCGACCAGCATTGTAGGCCCTCGTCCGAGAGAGCAGGGACAGAGGAGTGGGGCTCCGTCTCAGAGGTCAGTGCCGCCGGCACAGAGCACGCAGATGCGATCTGCAGTGCAGCAGCCTCAGCGGGAGGCACAGGGTCATGTTGATCAGCGGGGCAAGGCCCCATTGGGCCAGGCTAGTGGCAGTGGGCCACAAGGGAGGACGTTTGCCCTTACCAGCAGAGAGGTAGAGGTTCCACCAGTGGATGAGGCAGGAGCAGGACCTTCAGTGGTGAGAGGTACCATTATCATTTCTCATACTATCTATTCAGTTTTGATTGATACTAGTGCTACCCATTCTTTTATTTCGTATGCTACGGTGATTGGGTTAGAGTTAGACCAGGAGACAGTTAGTCAGTCTTTGATGGTTGCTTCACCTTTGGGTGGACTGTTGATACTTGAGAGTATCTGTCGCGCTTGTCAGGTAACACTTGGGGGTGTTAACCTGTTGTGTGATTTGTATATCATGGAGTTAGATGATTTTGATGTTATCCTTGGTATGGATTGGTTGGTCTCCGTGGAGGCCAAGATCGATTGTTTTCGACGGTGTGTGACGTTCCTCACACCAGAGGGCACGCGGGGTGTCTTTGTGGGTGAGTGGACCGAGGAGGCATGCAGGTTGGGACCTTTGAGGCATGGGTGGGGTGATGTGACCCACCAGTTAGCCAGCTTGACGTTGGTTGACAGGAGGAGAGAGGGGAAGGCTGTTTTGCCACCCATAGTAGATCAGTTCCCGGATGTGTTTCCTGAGGACTTGGTCAGTTTGCCACCCGTGAGGGAGGTAGAGTTTTCGATCGAGTTGTTGCCAGGGACAACACCGATCAGGTTAGCGGCCTACAGGATGGCACCGACAGAGCTTAGAGAGCTCAAGAGACAGATAGACGATCTTTTGGCACGAGGCTTTATCAAGCGGAGTAGCTCACTGTGGGGCGCTCCAGTGTTGTTCGCCAAGAAGGCGGATGGTTCACTTCGGCTGTGTATAGACTACCGGAAGCTGAACCAGGTGACTGTGAAGCACAGGTACCCATTGTCGAGGATCGATGACTTGTTCGATCAGTTTCGCGGTGCGAGATGGTTTTCCAAGATAGATTTGAGATCTGGATACCATCAGTTGAGGGTTAGGGAGGCAGATATCCCTAAGACCGCGTTCAGTTATCGTTATGGGCACTATGAGTGGCTTGTGATGCTGTTTGGGCTCACGAATGCTCCAGCAGTATTTATGGGATTGATGAACCAGGTATTTGCTCCGTATTTAGATATGTTCGTTGTGGTGTTCATCGACGATATTTTGGTCTATTCAGCGACCAAGAGGGAGCATGAGGAGCATTTGCAGGTTGTGTTGTAGACCTTGCGGGAGCATCTGTTGTACGCAAAGTTCACGAAATGTGACTTCTGGTTGCAACAGGTACACTTCTTGGGGCATGTGGTATCTTCAGAGGGTATCACAGTGGATCCCGAGAAGATCGAGGCGGTTATGTCGTGGAAAAGGCCCACAAATGTGTTTGAGATTCGTAGCTTCCTGGGTTTGGCAGGCTACTATCGGAGGTTCGTGGAGGATTTTTCCAAGTTGGCAGCTCCTATGACAAACCTGACCAGGAAGGAAGTTCCTTTTGTTTGGTCTGAGGCTTGTGAGAGTGCTTTCATGGAGCTGAAGGCACGATTGACCTCAGCACCTATTCTGATTCTTGCACAGGAGGGTGTGCCTTTCGAGGTGTATTGTGATGCCTCTAGGGTAGGACTTGGTTGTGTGTTGATGCAGACTCGGCAGGTGATTGCTTATGGATCTAGGCAGGTGAGACCACATGAGCAGAACTATCCCACGCATGATTTGGAGTTGGCTGCAGTGATCTTTGCACTTAAGAGCTGGCAGCATTATCTCCTTGGGGAGAAGTTTGTGGTGTATACGGACCACAAGAGCTTGCAGTATATCTTCTCTCAGAGAGACCTGAACCTTAGGCAGAGGAGGTGGGTGGAGTACCTGCAGCCAGTTTCAGTTTGATATGATGTACACCCCTGGGAAGGGGTAATGCGGTGGCATATGCTCGAGTAGGAAGAGCAGGGCCATGGTGGCCCATTGTGCCATTAAGGAATGGGAGATGATGGGTCAGTTGGCAGAATGAGGTTGCGAGATGGTGACCAGCGAGGGGTGAGGGACCCTCGGTGTTGTTGTAGCAGTCCCAGAGATGCAGCACAGGATCAAAGAGGATCAGCTGGGGGACGATGATTGTGAGGTCATCCGCGACAGGATTCAGACTGGGCAGGCATCTTCTAATTGGACTGAGGATGCTGAGCATATATTGAGGTATAGGGGTCGCCTGATAGTTCCCACTTCTCTTCAGGAGGAGGTTCTTCGGGAATTTCACCTGGTCGAGGTTAGCCGTACATCCCGGGTGGGACCAAGATGTACCATGCCGTGAGGAGGCAGTTTTGGTGGCCAGGCCTGAAGAAGGCCGTTGCTGATTTTGTGAGGAGGTGTTTGACCTTGTCGCCAGGTCAAGGCAGAGCACCTGAGATCAGCTGGTGAGTTGCAGTCATTGCCAGTGCCAGAGTGGAAATGGGACCACGTGACCATGGATTTTGTCGCTGGACTTCCTCGTTCCACGGGACATGACACTATATGGGTTATTGTGGACCGGTTGACCAAATTGGCACATTTTATTCCGATTCGAGAGACAGACCTAGTGAGGACTTTGGGACAGAGGTATATTGATGTTATTGTGCGGTTGCATGGAGTCCCATTGTCTATTGTATCTGATCGGGATGCGAGGTTCACCTCTCAATTTTGGAGACAGTTGCAGCGAGCTTTGGGTACTAGGGTGAACCTCAGTATTCATCCACCGACAGACGGTCAGTCGGAGCGGACGATTCAGACGCTCGAGGATATGTTGCGTGCCTGCATCCTAGATTTTGGAGGTTGTTGGGAGAGTCACCTTCCTTTGGTGGAGTTCTCTTACAACAACAGTTATCAGGCCACGATTGGGATGGCTCCGTATGAGGCGTTGTATGGGCGGCCTTGTAGATCACCCTTGTATTGGGCACAGACAGGAGAGACAGCAGTTATCGGTCCCGATATGGTTCGAGAGACCACAGAGATAGTGCAGCTAATTCGACAGCGCATGCCGACAGCACAGAGTAGGCAGAAGTCTTACGCGGACCAGAGGCGTCGACCTTTGCAGTTTGAGGTGGGTGACAGTGCATTTTTGCGGGTTTCACCGCGTCGAGGGCATCGGAGGTTTGGACGTGGATCCAAACTTTCCCCTCGTTTTGTGGGGCCGTTTGAGATTATTGCCACCGTGGGCGCAGTGGCTTAAAGATTAGCTTTGCCACCAGAGTTAGCACGAGTACATGATGATGGTCCCTTGGAGCCTAGAGGGGGGTGAATAGGCTCTTATCGAAACTCTTTCTAATCTCTTAAGACATAAACACTTATCCAGTTAAGTGATAAAATCACTGCAGAAGATAACCAGATAGTGGAAGTATTTTGTTTTATTATCAAAAGATAAATACAACAAAATAGAAGCAAGACTCTCTTACACTCTGTTTACAAAGGGATTCACACACTAGCCTATTTCTATCTTTTTAAGTCTTGTGCATACACAGGGTTGATCTTAGCTTGCTTACCCTCTTTTACACAAATGTACGAGTATAAATATTTATACAAACATTCCTAAGAGACAACCTTGGAACTTGTAGTTCCGGAACACGTTCAGCACTAACTATTCCTCGGTAATCTCTCTGCCTTGACTGCTGCGGTTTGTGGAGCTCAAGATCTTGGGTTTGAAGAGTAATTGAGGTTGTGTCCACATATCCGGGTGTGAAGTGCCTTTGTGGGTTCCCAAATATAATTGAGGTTGTGTCCACATATCCGGGTGATCCACGTGTAAGATTCTTCAGGTTCTCAACGAGTTTGTCTTACATCGGGACACCACGAGCTGATAACTTTAAATGCGGTAGTTTGAAGTAGCATCTTCTTGGTCCGGTGTAATTTTCCTTACTCCGTTGCTAATGAAGCTCGGAACCTTACTCCGTGTCGTTGGTTGCTTACTCCGTATCTATTAGGTAATCGGAATCCTTAGTCCGTGTCACGCTTTCCTTATTCCGCATGTAAGTTCCTTACTCCGTATGTAAGTTCCTTACTCCGTATGTAAGTTCCTTACTACGTATGAGTGAGTGGCCCGGATTCCTTACTCCGCATCTAGTTTCCTTACTCCGTGCGAATAAAGACTCGGGTCCTTATTCCGCATCAATACTTCCTTACTTCGTATGTATGAAAGACTCGGATGCCTTACTCTGTGTCTTCTTTAGTTCGCTTGAGGGGAAGACTTAACTTTTTTTTAACTCCATGTCAAACCTTTTACTTCGTGCGACCTTGTAGACCAAGACTCTTACTCCGCATCAGTTTGACTTAGTCCGTTTGAGGCATTAGGAACAGATTCCATAATCCGTAGCTTTTAAGTTCTTAGTTCGCACGAATGTTCCTTATTCGTATGTATTGGTGACTTGGTCATTTACCAAGTGTTTGACGACACTCACTCTTGTCCGGATCAGGATTATATATCCTATCCTTAGCTTTGCTCTCACGAGTGTATCTCCGGATTAATAAAATATCTTTTGCAACGATCAAAGAAACACAAAAGATCTCAGATCAAATTACATAAGGCTTTATCAGCATTATCCAAATTCTGGGCTTGATCCAACACATGATGTGTTTCATGTGTCTCAGTTGAGGCGGTATCACCCAGATCCTTCTCATTAGTTGGACTATCGTGAGATAGACTTGGCTGATGATGGTGCCGTTGTTGAGATGCCAGCACAGATTTTGGACAGGCGGGACCAGGTCTTGCGGGGCAAGACGATCCCACTAGTTCGGGTGTTATGGCGACATCGAGGCATGGAGGAGCAGACTTGGGAGAAAGAGAGCCAGATGCGGATTCTTCATCCTGAGCTGTTCGAGGACGATCAGTCCTGAGGTGGGGAGGATGTGAGGACCTTCCCTGAGGTATGAGTTATGTTTTATGCATTTGTTTTGCATATGTTGTTTGAGATATTGTGTAGCTTGTTGATTGTTGGCATCCTGGCATCGTGTGAGCCTTTTTGGCTTGTTGTGAGTTGCATTGCACCAGTGTGGTTGGTGATCATGTTGATGATCATATTTTGTGTCTTGTTGTTGTGCGGTGCTTAAGCTTGGATATTGCTATGTCTTTTGGGTATGTGTTTTATTTTCGAGGACGAAAAGTCCAAAGGTGGGGAGGATGTAAAGACTCGTATTTGGGTAGTGTGAGAGATAGCCATTCTATGGGAATGCAACTATCTAGATGGTAGTGTAGTCGTCGATGTGAGCATTTTGACTGTACTTGGGCCCGATTCCGAGTCGGGGCCCCGTTTGACCCGATTGTTGACTTTCCGGGGTTTATTGGTTGACTTTGCGTCCGGGTCAATTATTGCTGGGAGGCCAATTATTGGCAACACTATATATATAATTAAGAACTGCCTTATCTCTTTAATTGCCAATTATTGGTGCGTGCGTGTTTGAGCAAGAGAGAGAGAGAGAGAGAAGGTGAAGAGCGTGAAGAGCTTTCTTGGCGATTTTGGGGCGATTGGAGCTCGTGGATCGCAATAAACCTTTCCAAGTAGGTGTCCTTAGCTGTCTTATCTCGATCCTATCTTTGAATATGTGATCTGTGGTTGTATGAGTGTGTATTTTATGAGGGTTGAGAAGTCAACCATGGAGGTCTAGATTTAGATCTAGATGAATATATGATTTGTGTGTATTTTTGTTGTTATCGTGTGAATTAGAAGCGTTTAGGACGCGTTTTGAGGTAAATATTGCAGTTTATTGCGTAAAACATGTGTTTATGAGTGTTTGGGGGTCACTGGGTTGCTTCCAGACGAAGAACAGGCCAAAAACGATGATGAAACAAGACTGGCGAACCAAGCCGTCGAAGTTCAGGTAGTCAGATTCGTAGTCAGCAGCTTAGTTAGTTCGGATCAGTAATCCGGAGGAGTTAGTCCGGATCAATAATCCGGAGGAGTAGTCCGGATCAGTAGTCCGGAGGAGTTAGTCCGGATCAGTAGTCCGGAGGAGTTAGTCCGGATCAGTAGTCCGGAGGAGTTAGTCCGGATCAGTAGTCCGGAGGAGTTAGTCCGGATCAGTAGTCCGGAGGAGTTAGTCCGGATCAGTAGTCCGGAGGAGTTAGTCCGGATCAGTAGTCCGGAGGAGTTAGTCTGGATCAGTAGTCCGGAGGAGTTAGTCTGGATCAGTAATCCGGAGGAGTTAGTCCGGATCAGTAGTCCGGAGTAGTTAGTCCGGAGCAGTTAGTCCGGATCAGTAGTCCGGAGGAGTTAGTCTGGATCAGTAATCCGGCGGAGTAAGTCCGGAGTAGTTAGTCCGGAACAGCAGCAGTGTTCCGCAACTGCGTAGTCTGCAGTAGTGTTCCGCAGCTTCAATCCGCAGCAGTGCAACTGCACTGCACTGGACCATTTACATTGTAACCATTATGCCTCTCCACATTTAAGTATTATACTTAAGTATTATACTTAAGTTACAATGTGAATAACGAAATACCCCCCATTTGGATTCAAAGAAAAATACTAGAAAAATTAATTCTCACTCTTTTAAAATGTGAAAATTGGGATTTAGTGTAAAATCTCATAAAAATCCAAAAGTTCGTAGTGGTGAATTTTTGGAAAGTGGGGTTAGACATCTCAGAAAAATCCCCAAAAATCAGATTATCTTATTTATGATATGGGAACCCAATGCCGGGACTTTTGATTTCAAGAAAATAGCTGCTATGGGTACTTCCTTCATAAATCAAGGATTGACGTTTTACTTGTGAAGACTGGCTACAGTTCCAAAGGAAATGTTGGGAATGACATGCCATACTCATGTTAGTATGTTGGTGTGAGGTATTCGGGCATGGACTCCGTGACTTGTTTGGGTTCTCACCGTGATGCACCGATGGTGCTATATGGTTGACGTGGCAGGCATATGCACCGATGGCAGGCCTGTGTGGCGACTGTGGCCGGGCATATTGCGCTGTGGACAGGTTAAGGCCTGAGTTGAGCCGTTGAGCTCGTGGAGCTAGAGCTAAGTGCCCTGAGCTGGGATCCCATGGAGGATCGTGGACAAGTTGTCCTGTATAGGCAGGCTGAGTCCTGATGTTTGTTTGCAGGCTGAGTCCTGTTGATTGTGCACACTACACAGTGCATGAGTACACAGAGCATTTAGTGTAGACTTGTATGTCTGCATGATGTGGGGTGTTGGGGTCACCTACTGAGCTTGTCGCTCACCCCTACTTGTTGTTTACCTTTCTCAGGTGTGACCCGAGACTAGTGGAGGACTTTCTTCCAGGAGGACGTGCCCACTACTCTGATGTATGATACAGTACTGTATGCTGTATTGTGTATTGTATTATGTTTGTATCCCAGACATGGGTCGGTGGATAGTTGTATTTGCATACTGTTTATGATGTGATGTCTGTATGACTGTTTGACTCATTGTATGCATGATGATATATGGGAAAGTACAGGATTACCCTTGATGTATGACTGTACAGGGTTGCATATTTGAGACAGCTCCCACGGTGTAGTCTCCATTGGTGCTAGTCACCAACCCCTTGACCTATCGGGTGCGGGCAAGGGGAAGTCATGTTCCTGGTTCCGAGTTTTCTTGGAATTCGGGAGCGTGACAAATATAATCAACGCAATAATTACAATAAAGGAATCTACTTTTTAAAAGTAAAGTAATGATGACACCTTTTAAAAGCAAAATAAAAGTAAACACAATAATAATTTTTAATTATGGAGGTGAGACATGGACGTGGAATATAATAAGAAAACACAATCAAACAATCAATATTAAGCATAACAAAACACAATAATATAACACAACAGTAAAGAGATAGATAAGCACAAAATCCAGTATCTTAAGTGTGTGACGATGGCTACTGCACACCCAACGAAGGACCTCAAAGCAAGTGATAACCTAAACTAAGATAACTTTACCTTGATCATAATTCACGGTGGTGGATGGAGTCTTAGTATGCTACATGCACAATGAAGGACCTCAAAGCAAACAATAGACTGTTGCTGCACGCCCAATTAAGAACTTCAAAGCAATACCGCACGCCCAATTAAGGACCTCAAAGTAATGCTGCATGCCCAAAGATAGACCTCAAAGCAAACATGGCAAAGGTAATCGAAGACGTCAAATGGTCAATGGTGTAGAGTAAAAGGTCAAGCCAGTACGTTGACTTAACTCAAGGTATTACTGCCCAAACACGCCTATCTATCGGCTTCAATGGGACTTACTTCCTTGGATCTAACACCATACTCTACCACACCTGCGATCGACAGGCTCTGATACCATTGGGGGGTGTAAATAGCGTTTGGGTGTAAAGGGAAGCGTGGGTTATTTAACAATGATAGAGTATGGGTGTTATAGCGTGGGTATGGAATATGGTGTGTAAGGCTCTGATACCATTGGGGGGTGTAAAGGGATAGATAGCATGGGTATGGAAAGACTTTATAATGGGTGTTATAGCGTGACCCAAAATCTTCGGGTCTTTGTCCTTTCAATCCACAATGGTGTTACATACCCACGCTACCACACCTGGAAGTATGGTGTTAGAGCCTGTATATCGTGCTCGTAAAGTATGGTGTTATAGCATGACCCTTTACATTGGGGGGTGTAAAGGGTGTTCCCTTTACACGCTTCCCTTTACATTGTTACACCATACTCTATCCGTAGTCGTAGGATTGAAGAATTTACATTGTAACCTTTAAGTCTTTCCACATTTAAGAATTATACTTAAGTTACAACGTAAATAGCGAAATACTCCCCTTTCGTATTTAAAGAAAAATACTAGAAAATTAAATTCCCACTCCTTTAAAATGTGAAAATTGGGCTTTAGTGTAAAATCTCGGAAAAATCCAGTTTTTCGTAGAGGTGACTTTTTGGAAAGCGGGGTTAGACATCTCAGAAAAATCCCCAAAAATCAGATTATCTTAGTTATGATATGGGAACCCAATGTCAGGACTTTTTATTTCAAGAAAACAACTTCTATGGGTATCTCCTTCCTTGGTCAAGGAATGATGATCGATTTGTGAAGACTGGCTTCAGTTATAAAGGGAGTATGGTGAACCTTAATTCCATATTGGTGTTGGTATGTTGGTTTGAGGAATTAGGGCTTAGGCTCTACGACTTGTTGGGTTCTCACCGTGAGACTAAGGTCTGTGTTGAGCCGTTGAGCTCATGGAGCTAGGGCAGAGTGCCCTGAGCTGAGATTCTATTAAGGATTGTGTTGAGCCGTTGAGCTCATGGAGCTAGGGCTGAGTGCCCTGAGCTGGGATCCCGTGGAGGATCAGGTGTAAAACCCGCAAAATTTTTAGCTATTTAAGTTCTTCCTTAAAGAGTAATAATAATAAAATAATAATAATGTCATTGTTAACAATAGTTAGAAAGGATATTTTAGATATTATCACGATAAAAATAAACACCCAATATAGTCATTCAAATAGCATGTGACTAGTAAGTAGCCGTTAGAATAGTAACTGGCCGTTATGAATAGTATCCATTTGGACTTCCATAAATAGATATGAGTATGAGATTTTATTTATAAGAGAATATAGAAGTAGGAAGAAGAATAATAAGAGTTATGGCATCAAGTTCTCAAGTACCGTCATCCGAGAATAGTGTACGAGATGAAGATCGGCGAGCAATAAGACTTGAAATTACAAAGCTATGCTTTGCTGTAGATGAGCGAAATGCTCGTGTCCAATGGCTGCAATATAATGCGACGAGACACAGGGAGAAGTTTGAGGTTATTCGTGCGACAACCACGACAATGTTAGCCGAAGGGTTGTGCAGCTCTCTACGCCGAAGCACAACACGTCCTACGCACATACGCTAATATAATTCAAGAAATTTTACGAAGGCCATAGAATATGATATTAATGTTTATGTTTAGGATTATAATATTTTATGCTATAATGTTATCTTACTTTATTGTTTATTGATTATGTAATTATATTATTTTATCCGCATAAATATTAAATATGTTATAAAAATAAAATAATTTCTTATACGTCATAAAAAGTTTAGATGCTATATATTATGTCATTTAGTTTCTTAAACCAAATTACTATGGGTAAGTAAGTATTACAAGCCTTAACTTTACCAAAAGTATAAAACATAGGTAAGGCTCAAAAATTTGAATGAGGCAGATTCTGGAGGTCCCATTCAAAAATCCATAACTTGAATTATACAGATCCAATTGATATGAAACCAAAGCCCATTTGTTCATTTATGACTTAGCTTAAAAGTGTAGAAATTTCAGAATCTAATATGAAGCCAATCAATTCCAGAAGTTAAAATACTACACATAGGTTCAGTATGAATGGGTAAACATTTTAGTATGACTTTAAAATTCAATAACTTTTGTTATACATATGTAAAAATTATAAAATTGATACCCATTTGTAGATATTTAAGTCAGTAATGCAATACAATTGGCCGTTTGTCAAAACCTATAAAATTAAAAATGTTATAATTGAATTAGTAGGGAGTACACCAATGTGGACTTTTGATGCCAAAGGAACCTTCTAGGTTGAAAAGTCTTAAAACAATTTTAAAATGGTAGGAGAAGATACCCACGTTTTAAGAGAGGATAATAGGAGGAAAATAAAGTATTATATATATTTTACATAATTTAATTTAATGCCAAAGTCAAATTCATACACTACTTTCACACTATACACCTACCACCATCCTTGCCTATATAAGGAGTGTCTTGCCTCTTCTCTTAAGCACAAATCCCTCAAGCCACACCACGAAATTCCCTCTAAAAACACTCCCTTAAGCCCTCTTAACACCCCAAATACTCTACTCAAATCCTTTTTTGCTTTTGGTACTTACCAAGCGTCGAAGTTCTACAAAAGGTAATACTTAAGATTTTGAAATTTTGAAGTTACTTCTTATTTATTATGTAGATCTATATGGTTGGTTTTACCACCTCATATATATTATATTCATGGTTGGTTTTACCACCTTACATATGTTATTTATATGATTGGTTGTACCACCTCGTATATACATACATGGTCGGCCTTGCCACCTCATATATATTTATATATACATGTGTAATGATTTTAAATTATAGTATTTTATCATAGCATATATTGTCATTCTATAATTCAAGTGAAAAGATTAGAATATTAACTTATGTTTTTATTTTTATTTTTACGGTTCTAGATAGCGGAGGATCGTAAGAAACAATTTCCAAAATGAATTCCCCCGACAATCGCCCTTCTTCTTCTGCAACCCCAATTGTTAATGCTTCAACCTCACAACTATCCCCATCCTTATCTCCTCTAGATCTTCCCTTTAGACCCATGTCTAATATACCCTCATGGTTAAGGTGGAAGACACGTAGGAAAAATAAGCTTATCGAACGTCTTTTCCGTTCACCCAATACAAGAAGTAAATCTTATTCAAAAACTCTCAAGGCATATAACCTAGTTAGTGCACAACTCAAGGCTTACGATGCATGGGATCGAAATAGGAGATGGAACAGCAATAGAAGTGGGAACCCAAATTAATATTCAACCCCACAAGCACAATATGCCTATTAAAAGATATAAGTTAAAGTATGATATATATATATATATATAAGGAGATATGTGTGATATTGAACTTTTCAAGCATTAATGCTAATTTAGTGTTTTGATATTTTTTTAAGGTTTAAAACGCGGAGAACGACAAGTGGATTGTAAGGGTTTTTCTCATCCCTTTTTTCTTTTTCATTATAATCTATATTTCATTTGTCACGCCCCGGATTTCCAACCCGAGGAGACCGGAACGTGACCCTCCCTTTACCCAAGTTGGATAGAGGGGTTAGAATACAACATACACTTCACGCTTTATATTTAGAGACCAATCTTATATTTATTGAGTCCAAACATAACAAATGTGTCCAAAACATGCTTTTATTACATTAAACTCCACATTACAATACCCCCCACTGGGGTTACAAAGCTTACACAAAAACAGCATAACTCAAATAATAATAAGCAAGCCACAAGCAAGACATCTACTTTGGTGTTCCCACCTAACGCCTGTAGGTTCCTGTAAAGAAAACAACATGGTAGGAGGGGTGAGCAACCACAGCTCAGTAGGGATCATGTCTCCCCAACCCATCCCATGCTCATAATATCTACATGCCATGTGTACAAGTGCTGTGTCATGATACAATTATTTCACCATATATAATAACAGGCCATAGCAGCAAATACAATCATACACAGGCTGGTACATAAACATTCCCGGGCTTCCACAGCCACCGGGTTCCAAGAACAGTCCCAGGCTTCCACAGCCACCGGGTTCCAAGAACAGTACACATAACCACTCAGACTTAAAACCAAACACTTAGTAGGTACACATTCACAAATGTACAAACCCAGCCACTCAGGCATAAAAACAAACACTTGGCATGCCCACCTTTACCAACCCACAATTCTAGCCTTACTGGCATATTATCAAACACATACTGGGCATATTCACACAGACATATTCACACAGGCATTTTATTGAACACTTAACATGCACTGCCAACCCAACATCATGATGACACCAAAAATGCCATTGAAGGCCAACATTCATATAGGAGATCACACCTATATGAATTTACATATAAATATTATAGCATTAACAATAGAAACCTTACAAAATACCACACAGGGCCTAACCCCAGAACAGACTAGGAAAGACAGAACCCCTACCTGTAAGAAAATGTATCACCACAGCAACGATCCTGCTCTCACGCCGAACGTCGTCCGCCCTCGAGGAACACCACAGCAGAGATGGCCAGAACTCTCCTCTCTCTCTCTCCCTCTCTCTGCGACGGCTGCGGTGGCTGAAGAAGAGAACCCTAAACCTAAAACAAGAGGGCTCCTCATCCTTATATAGACCTCCCACTATCAAAACGACGTAGTTTTGATTAAGTGAAACCCAGCATCAAAACGACGTAGTTTTGATGGAACAAGCTACAACCTTCCTGCATCCATACACGCCAAAATATCCACAATTCCAACATGGTCATTTGGGGAAAAATCATTAGAATGACAAAACCAAGGTAACCATGCAAAAACATGTTTGCACGCTAATTTGAACGCCAATTCTCCAATTGGCGTGCAGCTCCAAATGCACTCAAACTTTACCCCAAGCCTCCTTGCACCATGCAAAAGACATCCATGCAATAAAAACCTTGCACGCCAAATGGGTCCAATTCGCGTGCACGTCCGTTTGGCCTGAAACTTCTGTGCTAGATAGAAGACATCATTCTAAGAATCTTTTGGTCTGCACGCCAATTAATCTGATCCCATCTACTAGGTCAAAATCTAGAAAGTTCCCATTCAGAAGGCAAGACTGACTAACTCAAAACACGGGACCTTACATCCAAGGTGTTTTAGCTAAAGTGTGTGGGAAGGAAACTCCCTAAAACCCAACAATTTCCACTCACAAGGCATCTGTGCTTAACTTCGTACATACCATAAACACGGGTCATTACATCCTCTCCCCCTTAAGACTTTTCGTCCTTGAAAAGAAACAACGTACAAGGAAGACAAACACAAGCTACCCCTTTGCCACAACACCCAAATGGGTCACACAACATAACAGGACATCTCAAACACATTTTGCAATCGCAAAACACATCTCAATAAAAATACCAGTTTACAAGTAGAAATACAAATACACCAAATCATGAACCACAAGAAAACACATCACTACAGAAGAAAACACATCACTACACATGATTACAGCCACCTCCCACCCTTAAGATTGTTCGTCCTCGAACAACTCTGGGTGCTGCTCACGCATCACGGACTCACGTTCCCATGTCTCCTCCTCAATGCCACGGTGCTGCCACAGCACGCGAACCAAAGGAATAGCACGACCACGCAAAAGCTTCTCCCGCCGATCGGCGAGACGGATAGGGGCCTCAACAACGGACATGTCATCCGCAATGTCCAATGTCCCCCAATCGATCACATGAGTGGGGTCAGGATGATACTTCGTCAACTTGGACACGTGGAACACATTGTGCACCCGACTCAATCGCGGGGGCAATGCTTACCGGTAAGCTACAGGCCCCACATGAGCTATAACCTCAAATGGACCAATGGACCGGGGAGAGAGTTTGGAATCTCTCCCAAAGCGCCGATGTCCACTTCGTGGAGAGACACGGAGAAACACATGATCGCCCACAGAAAACTCCAAAGGTCGCCACCGTTGATCTGCATAAGATTTCTGTCGACTCTGGGCTGATAACAAGCGCTGACGAATCAAGTTGACCTTCTCAGTAGCCTCTTGAACCAACTGTGGTCCCAAAAGAGCTGCCTCTCCTACCTCAGTCCAACACAAGGGTGAGCAGCACGGCCTCCCATACAATGCTTCAAAAGGGGCCATTCCAATGGATGCCTGATAACTGTTATTGTAGGCAAACTCCACCAAAGGAAGGTGAGTTGCCCACGAACCCTCGAAATCTAGCACACAAGCCCTCAACTTGTCCTCCATGGTCTGATTCGTCCTCTCAGTCTGACCGTCAGTCTCAGGGTGAAAGGCTGTACTCAAGTGAAGCTTGGTCCCCATAGCCTCCTGCAAACCTGCCCAAAAACGGGAAGTGAACCTCGAATCCCGGTCAGAGACAACCGATGATGGTACGCCATGCAGTCTCACAATCTCGTTCATGTATAGCTGACTCAAGGTCCCAATGGAGTCCCGCTCGCGAACAGCAAGGAAATGGGCCGACTTTGTGAGTCGATCCACAATCACCCAAATCATATCCTTCCTCCCTGTGGTGGGTGGAAGACCAGTCATGAAATCCATCGCTATGTGGTCCCACTTCCACTCCGCTATGGGCAATGGCTGTAACATGCCCGCCGGCCACTGATGTTCTGCCTTCACCTGCTGACACGTGAGGCACCGCGAAACAAAGGCAGCCACATCGCGTTTCATCCCAGGCTACCAAAAATGTCCCCAAAGCACATGGTACATCTTCGTACCCCCCGGACGCACAGCAACTCTGGACTGGTGAAACTCCCGCATCACCTCATCCCTGAGAGAAGAAGCCACTACTAACCGCCCCTGAAAAGACAACTCATGCTCAGGACCCTCTGTCCAGTCCCCAGATAGCTCACCAGCCTCAATACGGGCACGGAGAACTTCACACTCAATGTCACCCAACTGTCCCTCCCGGACGCGCTGGTACAACTCAGGCACAACCACCAAAGGACTCAGGACTGTCCCACCATCACGAACAGCAGGCTGTAGCTACAACATCGCCAACTGCTCCATCAGCTTCCACTCTCTCACGGCCACCTCAGCTTTCCCTTTCTTGCTCAACGCGTCAGCTACAACATTACCCTTGCCCGGGGTATAGGCGAGAGTAAAGTCAAAGGTCTGCAAATACTCAACCCATCTCCTCTGCCTCAAATTCAAGTCCTTCTGAGTGAAGATGTACTGAAGGCTCTTGTGATCAGAAAACACTACAAACTTTTCCCCCAAAAGGTAATGTTGCCAACTCTTCAAGGCAAAGATGACAGCCGCCAACTCAAGATCATGGGTAGGGTAATTCTGCTCATGAGGCTTCAGCTACCTCGACCCATAGGCTACCACACTGTGCTCCTGCATAAGCACACACCCCAAACCAACCCTGGACGCATCACAATATACCTCATATGGGATATCCTCCCGAGGTAACCTCAACACCGGTGCAGTGGTCAAACGGGTTTTGAGAGCCTCAAACACCTGCTGACACTTGTCAGTCCACTCAAACTTCACTCCCTTCTGAGTCAATGCTGTCATAGGAGCTGCCAAACGGGAGAATCCCTCCATGAAACGACGGTAGTACCCTGCCAAGCCAAGGAAACTGCGAATCTCGAAGACATTGGTTGGCCTCTCCCATGATGACACCGCCTCAATCTTGGCTGGGTCCACTCTAACCCCCTTCAGCTGACACTACGTGGCCAAGAAAATGGACCTCCTGCATCCAAAACTCGCATTTACTAAACTTAGCAAACAACCGCTGATCCCTCAAGGTTTGCAACACTGTTGCCAGATGTTCAACATGCTCCCTCTCGGTCTTGGAATATACCAAGATATCGTCTATAAACACCACCACGAATGAGTCTAAGTATGGGGCAAAGACTTGGTTCATCAAATGCATGAACACTGCTGGTGCATTAGTGAGCCCGAAAGGCATCACTACCCACTCATAGTGCCCATACCTGCACCGAAAAGCCATCTTAGGGATGTCCTCCTCCCTAACCCTTAACTGGTGATACCCCGACCGTAGATCTATCTTGGAAAACCACCGGGCTCCATTCAACTGGTCAAACAGGTCATCGATCCGAGGCAATGGATACTTGTTCTTCACAGTCACCAAATTCAACTTCCTATAGTCGATGCAAAGGCGTAGCGTGCCATCTGCCTTCTTTGAAAAGAGCACTGAAGCACCCCAAGGTGAGGTACTCGGTCTAATATACCCCAGGTCCACCAACTCCTTTATCTGCCGCTGAAGCTCCCTTAGCTCGGCTGGCCCCATACGATATGCTACTTGGGAGATTGGACCAGTCCCCGGTACCAACTCAATGGTGAACTCTACACTCCTCTTAGGAGGTAAACTCCTCAACTGGTCAAGAAAGACATCCTGAAATTGGTCAACAACAGCTGGCCACACCCTCTTCTCCACTTTCCCCTCCTCAGCAAAGGTCAGGGCAGCCAACCTGTGGGTAATGGCACCCCACTGGTCTAACACTGGCCCAGCCCGACTCGCCTCACAGTCCCACTCCCCCTGCAGGGTGCAAGAGGTCCCTGCGGGTGTTACAAAGGATACACACCGCCGGTAACAATCTATCTTGGCGTGGAAAGCCATAAGACAATCCATACCCAAGATCAGATCAAATGTACACAAGAGCATTACATGCAAGTCAAAACTTACCTCCACATCTCCTATGGTTAACACACAGTCACGGCAAACACGCCGCACCTCAACCATGCCTCCCACCGGAGACTCTACTGCTAGGGGTCTCTCTGCCTCAATACATGCTAACCCCAATCCCTCAATAAAAAGTTCAGTGACAAACGAACAAGATGCACCTGTATCAAAAAGTGCAGAAACAAGCGTATGAGAGATTAAGAGGGTACCTCTAACCACCGATGGTCCTGTCCCACCCTCTGCTGGTGGAGGTGGTAGCTCAGCCTCCTCCGGGTACGTCGCCTCCAGCGCAAACACCCTCCCTTGGCCCATGCCACTGGTCGGCTCACTCACTGGGCGCTTCCCGCCAAGGCTGCCTCTAGCTTCAGTCTGCTGCCGCTCCGGCCTCCCCTGGGGTCGGGTCTGGTTGGATCCTGCCTGACTAGCCTGCTACTGACGAGCTGGTCTCTCTGCTGGTGCACGGAAACTGGCATCACTCCTTGTGCTGGATGTCATGCCTCCAACTCCCCTGTTGCCACTCGGCAAACCCGGCTCAGATGGCCCTCTCGTCCACAACTATGGCATTTCCAGTCCTTCTTTGGACACTCCCTCCTAAAGTGGCCTTGCTCCCCACAGCAATGACAACCGCTGGGGAGACCTCCTGCCGGACCTTCCTGTCTGCCACCGCCAAAGCTAGACCTCCCTGGGTTCACCAATGTTTGTCCCCTGCTGCGGAAGGAACTACTATCTCTCTCCTCAGTCTTAGGCCTCTTGGACCCCGAATCGCGTTCAGACCCACCTTGCAACTGGCGACCCTGATGGACCTGCCTCCCATCCTCCAGCTCCCTCTCAGCTATATGTGCTGTCTCAACAACCTCAGCATAGGTCCTCAAACGCAGAATCGCCACCCTCTGCCTAAGAGCTGGCCTAAGACCCAAGGTGAACTTGTGGGCCTTCAGGTCCTCCTTTGCCACAATCTTGGGGGGGGGGGGGCAAACCTACTCAGGCTCCGGAACTCCCGCTCATACTCAGGCACCGTCTTTGATCCTTGTTTTAGGCTGCCAAATTCTTCTCTCTTCTGCCATCTCAAAGATTCCGGGAAGAACTCATCACGGAAGATCTGTAGAAACTCCTCCCAAAACATGAACTGCACCGCATAGCTCCCCGCGACACTCAACCACCACTCCAGAGCATTCCCCTCCAGCTGCCGAATGGCCAGTCTCACCTTATCCTCCTCCCGGGGTAGGAGAAAGGAAAATACATGCTCGATCTACCTCAGCCAGTGCTCAGCTAACACTGGGTCCTCCTCCCCTTTAAATAGTGGAGGTTGTTCCTTTCGGAACCGTGTCACCACGTCATCCTCTGCACGAGTCGGTATACCACGCGGAGAACCCTCACACTCCCGGGGTAGCTGCCCCGTTGGTGGTGGCGGTGGGGGTGGCACCACCTGCTGTGCCGCCATCTCACGGTGCACCTCCTCCCGGACTTCTTGCCAGATACCCTCCCTCAGCTCTTGGACTTCCAGCCGGATGCCTTCTCACAGCTGCGCCAGCAACAGTGCATGTCCTCCAACGGACTGCCCCGCACCCGGGCCCTCATGGGCAGATGATTCATCAGCCACTGCCCCGGACACACGCGTAACTCTCCTCGGTGGCATTCTTACTACAAGAAGTAAGAAGCACAAACGTCAGAACGCGTTCGTCAATTATCGGGTTTCACTACCTCTACCCCACTATCAAGTCAAGTAGTACATAGCATCACACATACACGTTGCACCAATCAACATTGCACACAGTTCAAATAAACAAGGACCTTTTCTTGTAGTCATGCTCAAGGTACTTCAAGTAAAATCAGAGTTGCACAGTTCACACCTTATCACATGAGTCACATTTTTCTTTTATCACAATTACAATTTTAACAGGTATCCACACCTTCACATACAACAACCAATGCAACTAGTGCCCTAATGCCAATGCATGCAAATCCTACCTCAGGTCTGGACTACCCCAAGTACACCTTAGAGGCTCCAAGAGGACCGTATTGATCAGGCATGTCCCTCCAGGTTCCTCAAAGGACTCAAGATAACCAGATCCGCCCACTACCCTAGGCCAACTAGACCATGCTCTGATACCATATTGTCACGCCCCGGATTTCCAACCCGAGGAGACCGGAACGTGACCCTCCCTTTACCCAAGTTGGATAGAGGGGTTAGAATACAACATACACTTCACGCTTTATATTTAGAGACCAATCTTATATTTATTGAGTCCAAACATAACAAATGTGTCCAAAACATGCTTTTATTACATTAAACTCCACATTACAATATCCCCCACTGGGGTTACAAAGCTTACACAAAAACAGCATAACTCAAATAATAATAAGCAAGCCACAAGAAGGACATCCACCTTGGTGTTCCCACCTAACGCCTGTAGGTTCCTGTAAAGAAAACAACATGGTAGGAGGGGTGAGCAACCACAACTCAGTAGGAATTATTTCTCCCCAACCTATCCCATGCTCCTAATATCTACATGCCATGTGTACAAGTGCTGTGTCGTGATACAATTATTTCACCAGAGATAATAACAGGCCATAGCAGCAAATACAATCATACACAGCCTGGTACATAAACATTCTCGGGCTTCCACAGCCACCGGGTTCCAAGAACAGTACACATAACCACTCAGACTTAAAACCAAACACTTAGTAGGTACACATTCACAAATGTACAAACCCAGCCACTCAGGCATAAAAACAAACACTTGGCATGCACACCTTTACCAACCCACAATTCTAGCCTTACTGGCATATTATCAAACACATACTGGGCATATTCACACAAACATATTCACACAGGCATTTTATTGAACACTTAACATGCACTGCGCACCCAACATCGTGATGACACCAAAAATGCCATTGAAGGCCAACATTCATATAGGAGATCACACCTATATGAATTTACATATAAATATTATAGCATTAACAATAGAAGCCTTACAAAACATCCACACAGGGCCTAACCCCAGAACAGACCAGGAAAGACAGAACCCCTACCTGTAAGAAAATGTATCAGCACAACAACGATCCTGCTCCCACGCTGAAGTGTGTGGAAAGAAACTCCCTAAAACCCAACAATTTCCACTCACAAGGCATCTGTGGTTAACTTCGTACATACCACAAACACGGGTCATTACATCATTATTATTGTAAGGGACTTTTCTCTTCCTCTTTCTCTTGTTTTTTTTTGGAATTATTATTGTAAGAGTTTTATGTTTCTTATTTTTCTAATTCCATTTTATTGTTGAGAAGATTAGATTAGTCTCTTTTTAATCTCTCTCTTGGTAATCTATGCTATTGATTGGGGTAGATAACCATTTTGATATTCGTGGTTATCCTTGTTGACTTTGAATGTTTTATTCAAATTCTATGTGATGCCTCATGTTATGTATGTTAAAGTTGTTATAACCTCTTATGTTTGGACAAAGTAAGTTTATGATGGGTGGTTCCAGAAAGACCTCCAATGCATTGGATAAAGAACATCACTGGAGAGTGTCAATCCAGCTGATAATATGTTATGTTATGATACCGGTATCCGGGTGGTTAACCTAGGTCATGATGTTATGATACGATGTCTAAACATAATCTTCCATGTTATGATTTCCTTGTGAAATGTTGATCATGTATGATGTGCAAATGTTATATGGTATTTCCTATGTTCGATATATTTATGATTTTCCTTACCCACTTATGTTTACCCTTACTGGGCTATTTGAGCTCACCCTTTTTATGATTTGTTTTCCAACCCCAGGTAGTTAAAGGAAGGGAGAAACTAAGATAAGGAGTCGAGAAGTACTGGGAAATAATGTTGTGTTGAATTTTAAAGATTTATAAGTTTGATTGCTCGTGTGCTTGTTATGTAATAATGAGTTAAGGACACTTAGTCTCTGAACCCCTAAACCTTAAAGATCTTGGATTGAAATTTGTAATAATTAATGGTTTGGTTGATGAAATAAGTAATAGTTTGGAATTGATATAAAATTTGTATATTTAATTTCCGCTAACGCACCCGGTTTGGAAGTCCCAAATTTGGCGGCGTGACATCAGGGACAAGCTGTCCTGTGTGGGCAGGCTGGGTCCTGATGTTTGTTTGCAGGCTGTATCCTAATGATTGTGCACACTTGTTGGATCAAGTCCAGAATTTGGATAATGCTGATAAAGCCCTATGTAATTTGATTTGAGATCTTTTGTGTTTCTTTGATCATTGCAGAAGATATGTTATTAATCCGGAGATACACTCGTGAGAGCAAAGCTAAGGACAGGATACATAATCCTGATCCGGACAAGAGTGAGTGTCGTCAAACACTTGGTAAATAACCAAGTCACCAATACATACGGAATAAGGAACATTCGTGCGGACTAAGAACTTAAAAGCTACGGATTATGGAATCTTCTCTTAATGCCTCAAACGGACTAAGTCAAACTGATGCGGAGTAAGAATCTTGGTCTACAAGGTCGCACAGAGTAAAAGAGTCAACACGGAGCTAAAAAGTTAAGTCTTTCACTCAAATGAACTAAAGTAAAGAAGACACAGAGTAAGGCATCCGAGTCTTTTATACACACGGAGTAAGAAAGTATTGATGTAGAATAAGGACCCAAGTCCTTATTCGCACGGAGTAAGGAACTTAGATGCGGAGTAAGGAATCCAGACCACTCACTCATGCGGAGTAAGGATATGCTAGTACGGAGTAAGCCATCCGATCCTTTAGACTCACACGGAGTAAGGAACTTACATACGGAGTAAGGAACTTACATGCGGAGTAAGGAACTTACATACGGAGAAAGGAACTTACATGTGGAGTAAGGAAGTGCTGATACGGAATAAGCACTCCGACCTTCTCATTTATACGGAGTAAGGAAGCGCTAACACGGACTAAGGATTCCAATATCAAATAGATACGGAGTAAGCAACCACTGACACGGAGTAAGGTTCCGAGCTTCATTAGCTACGGAGTAAGGAAAATTACGCCGGACCAAGAAGATGCTGCTTCAACTTAACCGCATTTAAGGTTATCAGCTCGTGGTGTTCCGATGTAAGACAAACTTGTTGAGAACCTGAAGAACCTTACACGTGGATCACCCGGATATGTGGACACAACTTTAATTATATTTGGGAACTCACAAAGGCACTTATACTCTTCAAACCCAAGATCTTGAGCTCCACAAACCGCAACAGTCAAGGCAGAGAGACTACCGAGGAATAGTTAGTGCTGAACGCATTCCAGAACTACAAGTTCCAAGGTTGTCTTTTAGGAATGTTTTTGTATAAATATTTATACTTGTATATTTAAAGTGGGTGCGAGCAAGTCTGAATCAATCCTGTGTATGCACAAGAGTTCAAAGAGATAATATAGGCTAGAGTGTGAATCCTTTTGTAAACAGAGTGTAAAAGAGTCTTGCTTCTATTTTGTTGTATTTATCTTTTGATAATAAAACAAAATACTTCCACTATCTGGTTATCTTCCGCAGTGATTCTATCACTTAACTAGATAAGTGTTTGTGTCATAAGAGAATATAAAGAGTTTGGATAAGAGCCTATTCACCCCCCTCTAGGCTCCAAGGGACCATCAAGTGGTATCAGAGCAAGTTCTATTTGTTCTAAGTAGAGATCCCACTCTTTCACTCTCAGCAATGGCCGAAGAAAGCAGTATGCTATTCAACACTCGCCTTAACTCCGAAGGTGCACAAGAGCCCATCCCAAATCGAAGCAGCAGTGAAAACGTCGACCCACCTCAACCTGCTGCTGCCTCCACTGCTCAACCACGGAGTTCTGGTTTTACTCTGACAAAACCGCCCAAATTCACACCTGAGCTTTTCTCCCAGTGGAAAGCTCGCATGAAGATGTTCATGGTATGCCATGACCATCTCATGTGGCCCTGTCTTCATCAGGAGATTCCAATTCCGATGACTATCGGAGAACATGGAGTTAGAAGGCCAAAGACGGATGCCGAACTTACCAATGATGAAAGAGCCTGGAAGTGCGCTAGCGAAAAGGCTCTGGCTTACGTTACATCATCTTTGGATTCCGAGGCTTTCACGGGCGTCCAGGGCTGCACGTCAGTAAAAGCTATCTGGGATAAACTGACAATCCTCTATGAGGGAAGTCAGTCCCAGATGCAAAACGTGATATGTGCTCTCAGATAGAACTTTGAGAGTTTCAATCACAAACCTGGCGAATCCCTTGAGAGTATCTATCGGAGATTCAGCAAGCTCATTCTAGAGCTAAAAACTGTCAATGAACACTACACTCAGTCTCAAATCAATGACAAGTTCTTTCGATCCTTGTCGGATCGCTACTACTCCAAGCAGCTCCAGATGCAAGCTGATAAAAACTGGCCGTTTACTGCCCTTGAAGAAATATATGGAGAGCTTCGGACTCATGAGGTTAGATTCAAATACACTGATCGTGATGAGAAAATAGCTCGGAAAGAAAAAGGGGTAGCCCTCAAAGCTACGGAATGCTCCAGTAATCATCAAGAAGATGATACGGATGAGTCAGAGAATTCTAACTCAGACGCAGAAGAGGAAATAGCTCTTCTTGTTAAATCCTTTGAACGATTCCTTTGGAAAAGTAGAAAAGGATTCAGAAGAGGCTACTCATCATCCAGAAGGAAGGAACGATCGGAGTCGAGCTCCCAAGAATGCTTTAATTGTGGGAAACCCGGTCATTGGGCCAAGGAATGCAGATCCAAATCTAAGACGGCAGAGAAAAGTGACAAGGTTACTCCTCGACGTACCACCTCAGACAACAACAAAAACAAGCGGAAGGCGTTCGTGACAAAGTGTAATGACCCGGGTCTAAACCGTGTGTAAGAAGTTAACCACAAACACCTTGGATGTTGGTGCACAAGTTTGAGGTAAGAGATGAGCCCAAGAGGGGACTTTTGGGAGGTGCATGTGACAAGTGATAATGTACATTTATGCCCTAGGAAGATGCTATGCATATACATGCGGTTTTAAGCTGTTTTGGCAGATTTTGGAGCTCACTTTTGGTATAGTAGATGGCCTCAAACAATTGGCGTGCAAGAACAAAAGTTTCTTAGAATGAGGTCCTCTATCTACCACAGAAATTTCAGGGCATTTGGAGCTGCACGTGAATTCACCCATTTCACGTGCAAGCATATTTTTGCTTCTCAGACCTCTACAAGATGCAAGGAGGCTTGGGGTGAAGTTTGAGTGCATTTGGAGCTGCACGCCAATTGGGGAATTGGCGTGCAAATTGGCGTGCAAGCATGTTTTTGCATGGTTACCTTGGTTTTATCATTCTAATCATCTTTTCCCAAAGGACCATGTTGGAATTGTGAATATTTTGGTGTGTATGGATGTGGGAAGGTCATAGCTTGTTCCATTAAAACTACGTCGTTTTGATGCTGGGATTCACTTAATCAAAACTACGTCGTTTTGATGTTGTGTTGTCTATATAAGGAGGAGAAGCCCCTCTATTTTAGGTTTAGGGTTTGTTGCTCCACCAGCCGTCGCAGAGAGAGAGAGAGAGAGAGAGAGAGAGAGAGAGAGAGAGAGGGAAGGAGAGCTTCTGGTGGCTGCCGGAGTGTCTTGCGTGGGTGGTCGGAGTCTTGCGTGGAAACGGGAGCAGGAGAACATACAAGGTAGGGGTTCTGTTCTTCCTAAATCCTCCTCTGTCCTAGGGTTCTAGGGCAGATTATGGAGTTATACCTGTTTATATATATATGTAATCCATATAGGTGTGATCTCCTATATGGATGTTGGCCTTCAATGGCAGTTTTTGATGTATTCTGGTGTTGGATGGTGAGTGCATATTAAGTGTTCGATAAAATGCCTGTGTGGGTGTGTCTGTGTGAATATGCCTAGTATGTGTTTGATAATATGCCTGTGTGGCTGGGTTTGTGGGTTTGTGAATGTATGCATGTTAAGCGTTTGGTAAAATACCTGTGGGACTCTGCATGTCAAGTGTTTGATTTTATGCCTGATGGGTTGTGTGAACTAAGTGTTTGGTATTATGCCTATGAAAGTGTGTATGCTGCGTGTTTGGTTTAATGCCTGTGTGACCTTGTATGCTGTGCTTGTGGAAGCCGGTGGCTGTGGAAGCCCGGGACTGGAACTGTTAGCCTGTGTGGCTAAGCCTGAGAGGCTATGGATATGTTAGCCCGTGTGGCTAAGCCTATATGGCCGTGGATATGTTAGCCCGTGTGGCTAAGCCTGAGAGGCTGTGGACATGTTAGCCCGTGTGGCTAAGCCTGAGTGGCTGTGGATATGTTAGCCTATATGGCTAAGCCTGTATGGCTGTGGATAGGTATGTACCATGTGAATGTGGAATACAACTTGTTTACATTTTATTGTCACTACACTGCACCTGTACACACTCATGTAGACGCTAAGGGCATGGGATGGATTGGGGAGACATGATCCCTACTGAGCTGTGGTTGCTCACCCCTCCCTCTATGTTGTGTTTTCTTTCAGGAACATACAGGCGTTAGGTGGGACCCCAAGGTGGAAGACCTTATTGATTTTACTGTCTACCATTTATGTTATTTTTATGGGAATTGATGTAACCCTAGTGGGGATGGATTGAAAAGAGGATTTTGTTGTAATAAAGACGGATTGGGATTGTGGATTGCTTTTATGAACTTTACTTTCTTGAATGTGTTGTGGATGTTTAAACTATTATATTCGGGGTTTGCACCCTAACCCCTTTGTCCTCCGTGTGGGTACAAGGGGAGTCACGTACCGGTTTCCTCGGGTTGGAAATCCGGGGCGTGATAATATGGTATCAGAGCATGGTCTAGTTGGCCTAGGGTAGTGGGCGGACCTGGTTATCCTAAGTCCTTTGGAGGAGCCTGGAGGGACATGCCTGATCAACATGGTCCTCTTTGAGCCTCCAAGGTGTACTTAGGGTCGTCCAGTCTTGTGGTAGGATTTGCATGCATTGGCATTAGGGCACTAGTTGCATTTGCTGTGAATGTGTGCTAAACTGTGGAAAATGTGAATAGTGTGATAAGGCGTGCACTGTGCAATTCTGATTTTATTTGAAGTACCTTGAGCATGACTACAAAGAAAGGTCCGTGTTTATTTGAACTGTGTGTGTAATATGATTGATATAATGTATGTGTGTAATGTCATGTGATAGTGGAATTGATAAGTGGGGAAGAGGTAGTGACGCGATAGATTATAAATTCGTTTTGATGTTTGTGCTTCTTACTTCGTGTAGTAAGAATGCCGCCGAGGAGAGGGACACGTGCGTCCGGGGCAGTGGCTGATGAGTCATCTGCCCATGAGGGTCCGGGTGCGGGACCGTCCGTTGGAGGGCATGCATTGTTGCTGGCATAGCTATGGGAAGGCATCCGGCTGGAGGTACGAGAGCTACAGGAGGGACTCCGGCAGGAGGTTCGGGAGGAGGTACGCCGTGAGATGGCAGCAAAGCGGGTGGTGCCACCACCACCACCAGTAGGAGAGCTGACTCGTGAGCATGAGAGTTCGCTGGGTGGTGTACCGACTCGTGCAGAGGATGACGTGGTGACACGGTTCCGAAAGGAACAACCTCCACGATTCAAGGGGGAAGGTGATCCTGTGGTAGCTGAGCAGTGGTTGAGGCAGATCGAGCATGTGTTCTCCTTTCTCCTGCCCCGGGAAGAGGATAAGGTGCGACTGGCAATTCGGCAGCTGGAGGGGGATGCTTTGGAGTGGTGGACGAGTGTCGTGGGGAGCCGTGCGGTGCAACTCATGCTTTGGGAGGAGTTCTTGCAACTCTTCCATGATGAGTTCTTCCCGGAATCAGTGAGATGGCAGAAGAGGGAAGAATTCGGCAGCTTGAAGCAGGGATCCAAGACGGTACCTGAGTATGAGCGGGAGTTCCGGAGCTTGAGTAGGTTTGCTCCTGAGATCGTGGCAAGGGGAGGACCTGAAGGCCCACAAGTTCACCTTGGGTCTCAGGCCAGCACTTAGGCAGAGGGTGGCAATTCTGCGTTTAAGGACCTATGCTGAGGTTATGGAGACAGCCCGAATAGCTGAGAGGGAGCTGGATGATGGGAGGCAGACCCATCAGGGTCGCCCGTTGCAGGGTGGGCTGGAGCGTGATTCTGGGTCCAAGCAGCCCAAGACTGAGGAAAGGGATAGCAGTTCTTTCCGCAGCCGGGGACAACCATCAGTGCCCCCAGGGAGGTCTAGCTTTGGCGGTAGCAGACAGGGAGGTCCGGCAGGAGGACTCCCCAGTGGTTGTCATTGCTGTGGAGAGCAAGGCCACTTCAAGAGGGAGTGTCCCAAGAAGAACTGGCGATGCAATAGCTATGGACGAGAAGGCCATTTGAGCCGGGTTTGCCGGAGTAGCAACAAGGGAGTTGGAGGCATGGCATCCAGCATGAGGAGTGATGCCAGTTTCCGTACACTAGCAGAGACCAGCTCGTCAGTGGCAGGCTAGTCAGGCAGGATCGAGTCAGACCCGACCCTAGGGGAGGTTGGAGCGGCAGCAGACTGAAGCTGGAGGCAACCTTAGCGAGAAGCGTCCAGTGAGTGAGCCGACCAGTGGCACGGGCCAAGGAAGGGTGTTTGTGCTAGAGGCGATGTACCAGGAGGAGGCTGAGCTACCACCCCCACCAGCTGAGGGTGGAGCAGGACCATCGGTGGTTAGAGGTACCCTCTTGATTTCCCGTACGTTAGCTTCTGTTCTTTTTGATACGGGTGCATCGTGTTCCTTCGCTACCGAGCTTCTTATTGATGGCTTGGGGTTAGCTTGTGTGGAGGCCGCGAGGCCCCTAGTTGTGGAGTCTCCGGTGGGAGGCATGATTGAGGTATGGCGTGTGTGTCGTGACTGTGTGTTAACCCTAGGAGAGGTGGAGCTGAGTTTTGACTTGCATGTAATGCCTTTGAGGACGTTTGACCTGATCTTGGGTATGGATTGGCTTATGGCTTTCCAGGCCAAGATAGATTGTTATCGGTGGCGTGTGTCCTTCGTGACACCTGCAGGGACCTCTTGCACCCCGGCAGGGGAGTGGGACTGTGAGGCGAGTCGGGCCGGGCCAGTGTTGGACCAGTGGGGTGCCATTACCCACAGGTTGGCAGCCCTGACCTTTGCTGAGGAGGGTAAGGTGGAAAAGAGGGTGTGGCCCGCTGTTGTGGACCAATTTCAGGATGTTTTTCCTAAAGAGTTGAGGAGTTTGCCACCTAAGAGGAGTGTGGAGTTCACCATTGAGTTGGTGCCGGGGACGGGTCCGATTTCCCAAGTAGCGTATCGTATGGGGCCAGCCGAGTTGAGGGAGCTTCAGAGGCAAATCGAGGAGTTAGTGGGCCAGAGGTATATCAGACCGAGTACCTCACCTTGGGGTGCTCCGGTGCTCTTTGCTAAGAAGGCTGATGGCACGCTTCGTCTCTGCATCGACTACAGAAGTCGAATTCGGTGGATCGTGAAGAACAAGTACCCGTTGTGTCGGATAGATGACCTGTTTGACCAATTGAGTGGGGCCCAGTGGTTTTCCAAAATAGATTTACGGTCGGGGTATCACCAGCTCAGGGTTAGGGAGGAGGACATCGCTAAGACGGCTTTTCGGTGCAGGTATGGGCATTATGAGTGGGTAGTGATGCCTTTCGGGCTCACTAATGCACCAGCGGTGTTCATGCATTTGATGAACCAGGTCTTTGCTCCATACTTGGATTCATTTGTGGTGGTGTTTATTGATGATATCTTGGTGTATTCCTAGACCGAGAAGGAGCATGTGGAGCACTTGGCAACAGTGTTGCAAACCTTGAGGGACCAGCAGCTGTTTGCTAAGCTTAGCAAGTGTGAGTTTTGGCTGCAGGAGGTTCACTTTCTTGGCCATGTGGTGTCACCGAGGGAGTTAGGGTGGACCCGGCCAAGATTGAGGCTGTGGCATCGTGGGCGAGGCCAACCAACGTTTTTGAGATCCGTAGTTTTCTTGGCTTGGCGGGGTACTATCGTCGTTTTGTCGAGGGGTTCTCCCGTTTGGCGGCTCCTATGACGACGTTGACTAGAAAGGAGTGAAATTTGAGTGGACGGACAAGTGCCAGCAGGCGTTTGAGACTCTCAAAACCCGTTTGACCACTGCACCGGTGTTGAGGTTACCTCGGGAGGATATCCCATATGAGGTGTACTGTGATGCGTCCAGGGTTGGTTTGGGGTGTGTGCTTATGCAGGAGCACAGTGTGGTGGCTTATGGGTCAAGGCAGCTGAAGCCTCATGAGCAGAATTATCCTACTCATGACCTTGAGTTGGCGGCGGTCATCTTCGCCCTGAAGAGTTGGCAGCACTACCTCTTGGGGGAAAAGTTTGTGGTGTTCTCAGATCACAAGAGCCTTCAGTACATCTTTACTCAGAAGGACTTGAATTTGAGGCAAAGGAGATGGGTGGAGTATTTGCAGACCTTTGACTTTACTCTTGCCTATACCCCGGGCAAGGGTAATGTTGTGGCTGACGCATTGAGCAGAAAAGGGAAAGCTGAGGTGGCCGTGAGAGAGTGGAAGCTGATGGAGCAGTTGGCGATGTTGCAGTTGCAGCCTGTTGTTCGTGATGGTGGGACAGTCCTGAGTCCTTTGGTGGTTGTGCCTGAGTTGTACCAGCGCGTCCGGGAGGAACAGTTGGGTGACATTGAGTGTGAGGTTCTCCGTGCCCGTATTGAGGTTGGGGAGCTATCTGAGGACTGGACAGAGGGTCCTGAGCATGAGTTGTCTTTTCAGGGGCGGTTGGTAGTGGCTTCTTCCCTCAGGGATGAGGTGATGAGGGAGTTTCACTAGTCTAGAGTTGCTATGCATCCAGGGGGTACGAAGATGTGCCATGCGCTTCGGGGACATTTTTTGTGGCCTGGGATGAAACGCGATGTGGCTGCCTTTGTTTCGCGGTGCCTCACGTGTCAGCAGGTGAAGGCTGAGCATCAGCGGCTGGCGGGCATGTTACAGCCATTGCCCATAGCGGAGTGGAAGTGGGACCACATAGCGATGGATTTTGTGACTGGTCTTCCGCCCACCACAGGGAGGAAAGATATGATTCGGGTGATTGTGGATCGACTCACAAAGTCGGCCCATTTCCTGGTTGTTCGCGAGCGGGACTCTATTGGGACCTTGAGTCAGCTATACATGAACGAGATTGTGAGACTGCATGGAGTACCATCATCGGTTGTCTCTGACCGGGATACGCAGTTCACTTCCCGTTTCTGGGCAGGTTTGCAGGAGGCTATGGGGACCAAACTTCACTTGAGTACAGCCTTCCACCCTGAGACTGACGGCCAGACAGAGAGGACGAATCGGACTTTGGAGGACATGTTACGGTCCTGTGTTAGATTTTGGGGGTTCGTGGACAACTCACCTTCCTTTGGTGGAGTTTGCCTACAATAACAGTTATCAGGCATCCATTGGGATGGCTCCTTTTGAGGCGTTGTATGGGCGGCCGTGTCGATCACCCTTGTGTTGGACCGAGGTGGGGGAGACAGCTCTCTTGGGACCGCAGTTGGTTCAAGAGGCTACCGAGAAGGTTAAGTTAATTCGTCAGCGTTTGTTATCAGCTCAGAGTCGGCAGAAATCTTATGCAGATCAGCGGCGGAAACCTTTGGAGTTTTCTGTTGGTGATCATGTGTTTCTTCGTGTTTCTCCACGTCATGGACATCGACGGTTTGGGCGAGGTTCCAAGCTGTCTCCGCGGTTTATTGGTCCTTTTGAGATTCTAGATCGTGTGGGGCCTGTGGCCTACCGGTTAGCGTTACCACCACGGCTGAGTCGAGTGCACAACGTGTTTCACGTGTCCCAGTTGCGGAAGTATCACCCTAACCCCACTCATGTGATCGATTGGGGGACATTAGACATTGAGGATGACATGTCCGTTGTTGAGGCCCCCATCCGTATCCTAGATCGGCGAGAGAAGCTTTTGCGTGGTCGTGCTATTCCTTTGGTTCGCGTGCTGTGGCAGCACCGTGACATTGAGGAGGAGACATGGGAACGTGAGTCCGTGATGCGTGAGCAGCACCCAGAATTGTTCGAGGACGAACAATCTTAAGCGTGGGAGGTGGCTGTTGGCCAAGGGATAGTGATGTGTTTTCTTGTATTAGTTGTGTACGATTTGGTGTATTTGTATTGTCTTTTAGACATGTGTTCATATTTGTGATGTATTTTGAGATGTGTATTTGTGACATGCGGATATGTGTTATATGCATTATTGTGGTTATGGATTATGGTGGTACCTTGTTATGTGCTGTTATGAGCTGTGCGCGGTGTATGACCCATTTGGGTGTTGTGGCTTGCCGGGTGGCAAATGGGTAGCTTGTGTTTGTTTTCCTCGTATGTCATTTCTTTTCGAGGACGAAACGTCTTAAGGGGGAAAGGATGTAATGACCCGTGTGTAAACCGTGTGTAAGAAGTTAACCACAAACACCTTGGATGTTGGTGCACAAGTTTGAGGTAAGAGATGAGCCCAAGAGGGAACTTTTGGGAGGTGCATGTGACAAGTGATAATGTACATTTATGCCCTAAGAAGATGCTATGCATATACATGCGGTTTTAAGCTGTTTTGGCAGATTTTGGAGCTCACTTTTGGTATAGTAGATGGCCTCAAACAATTGGCGTGCAAGAACAAAAGTTTCTTAGAATGAGGTCCTCTATCTACCACAGAAATTTTAGGGCATTTGGAGCTGCACGTGAATTCACCCATTTCACATGCAAGCATATTTTTGCTTCTCAGACCTCTACAAGATGCAAGGAGGCTTGGGGTGAAGTTTGAGTGCATTTGGAGCTGCACGCCAATTGGGGAATTGGCGTGCAAATTGGCGTGCAAGAATGTTTTTGCATGGTTACCTTGGTTTTGTCATTCTAATCATCTTTTCCCAAAGGAACATGTTGGAATTGTTAATATTTTGGTGTGTATGGATGTGGGAAGGTCATAGCTTGTTCCATCAAAACTACGTCGTTTTGATGCTGAGATTCACTTAATCAAAACTACGTCATTTTGATGTTGTGTTGTCCATATAAGGAGGAGATGCCCCTCTGTTTTAGGTTTAGGGTTTGTTGCTCCACCAGCCATCGCAGAGAGAGAGAGAGAGAGAGAGAGAGAGAGAGAGAGAGAGAGAGAGAGAGAGAGAGGGAAGGAGAGCTTCTGGTGGCTGCCGGAGCGTCTTGTGTGGGTGGTCGGAGTCTTGCGTGGAAACGGGAGCAGGAGAACATACAAGGTAGGGGTTCTGTTCTTCCTAAATCCTCCTCTGTCCTAGGGTTCTAGGGCAGATTATGGAGTTATACTTGTTTATATATATATGTAATCGATATAGGTGTGATCTCCTATATGGATGTTGGCCTTCAATGGCAGTTTTTGATGTATTCTGGTGTTGGATGGTGAGTGCATATTAAGTGTTCGATAAAATGCCTGTGTGGGTGTGTCTGTGTGAATATGCCTAGTATGTGTTTGATAATATGCCTGTGTGGCTGGGTTTGTGGGTTTGTGAATGTATGCATGTTAAGTGTTTGGTAAAATACCTGTGAGACTCTGCATGTCAAGTGTTTGATTTTATGCCTGATGGGCTGTGTGAACTAAGTGTTTGGTATTATGCCTGTGAAAGTGTGTATGCTGCGTGTTTGGTTTAATGCCTGTGTGACCTTGTATGCTGTGCTTGTGGAACCCGGTGGCTGTGGAAGCCCGGGACTGGAACTGTTAGCCTGTGTGGCTAAGCCTGAGAGGCTGTGGATATGTTAGCCCGTGTGGCTAAGCCTATATGGCCGTGGATATGTTAGCCCGTGTGACTAAGCCTGAGAGGCTGTGGACATGTTAGCCCGTGTGGCTAAGCCTGAGTGGCTGTGGATATGTTAGCCTATATGGCTAAGCATGTATGGCTGTGGATAGGTATGTGCCATGTGAATGTGGAATACAACTTGTTTACATTTTATTGTTGTTGGACCCCATTTTGTCCGGGTTGGACATATTAACCCCATTTGATATACCTTTCTGCCCATGCCATATACCTTGTTGAACAGGTCCACAATGATCCCATACTTCCAAGGAATGGTCTACCCCAATCTACACGAGATGGATACAATTGACACGGATGGGGGAGTTCAAAATTAATGACTTCTGCTATAAGTCCTTGAAGCACCCCAAGACCAACACCAGGTGATGGAGGATGAAAATTCGAGACCAACGCACTTGACCGAGCTCAAATCGGACTTAAAATGAAGAAGGTATGGCCAAAACAACTTTCGTTGGAAAAAGTCAAACTTGCCAAAAGACGGTCAATGCCCCTGGTCAAACTGCCCGCAAAAGTGATCATGCGAAACTCTTCAAAATGCCTATGTAGGCGAATACGGATCTCCCCAAACAATTCCTGGAAGGTTACCCATTTTGGCATTTTTGGTGGGGGTAAAAACTTCGGGGTTGACCGTTGACCGTTGACCTGCCGACACTGCGACCCGTTGACCTTCGAAGCCTCGAAGCCCCGAAGCCCGAAGCCCCGAAGCCTCGAAGCCTCGAAGCCCCGAAGCTCGAAGCCCCGAAGCCTCAAAGCCCCGAAGCTCGAAGCCCCGAAGCCTCGAAGCTCGAAGCCCCGAAGCCTCGAAGCCTCGAAGCCCCGTTGACCTGCTGATTCCACCTTCGACCCTTCGACCCCCGAAGCTCTGACCCTGCCGACACTCCGACCTTCGAAACTTGACTTGAAAGATAGACCATGCTGAATTTCTTTAAGCTGGAAAGGTCTACCAAGAGGATTGCACAATCTACGGGGGAGAAAATGCTTTATAAATTATTCAAGTAATACCTATATGTCTCATGACCTCTTTCCTGGCTGTCTATTCGAGGGGGAGCCTTTCATTGAGAGGATCGAATGATCTATGGGGGAGCCTAAGCTTCATCTATTACCTCAGTAATAACCCCCTAATATGTCTCAGATACTCCCTCCTCTGAACCTTTACTTCCGGATCTGACTGGACATGCGTTGTTGAAACAGAATTGCGGCATGCTTGGATGTATTTTTTTTCTTCAACCATGCATTTTAATCGGATAATCAATTGCTTGCTTTTGACATGTGTCCACTTCCTCATTTTTCACTCATGAATCCTAGTTTGGTCAAATCATATGATTTTTAATTAATCTTAGCTACGTCGTTCACAGGACGGTTTCGCTATGTTGACCTATATGAACTTGTGTATTTATTATCTGACATATGCCCTGATTCAGTCACATTGATCATTCTCTAGTATGTATATGTCTATTTCATTCTTGGTAATGCATAAGTTCTGCTACTCATTAGTTCGGATTATATAGCTCTTCACTGACTATTTTCTCCTATCCGTACTAATCCTTGCCTGTTAAGCTTTTGTACTTTTAGCTTATTTTTGTGAAGCTACAGGTTCAGATTTTCTTTGCACCCTTATCGATAAATCCAATCCATAGTCTTGGATTTGAAGTGTTGTGGTACTTCTCTTCTCTTCGACTTATTGACAGCAAAGGAATCTACTTCTCTTTAACCGCACTCTGTTACTACGGACATGGTCTACTTTTCATCCAGATACTCGTCACACGACTATCGTTAATTTCGGATGATTGTCGGTTCATTCCTCCGGACTCCTGACACTGTCAACTTGTGAGAATCCATGTCTTATTACATATCGCGTGCTTTTGAGGAGGCATCATGACGATTCATTAAATGCATGTCTCGGGATGCTCACATTTCCCCGGAAGGCAAACAGTTGTTACCCTTACTTGGTCATGCCGTCTCCATGTCATCTTTTAATTCGGAGGCACATCGATATCAAGACTAATGACATCAACCTGTCAAGCGGTTTACTGTTTCACTCGCCACATTCCTAGACCTCTCTTTCACGAGTGTTACTCTTTTCAAATCCCTAAAACTCTCGTTGCTCCTTCAATCCCCAAAGACCTCGCCTTCCCTCTCGCCCTTCACCTTTCATCTATAATGGCACCCAGAACCTCTCTTTCCGGCGTCAATCCCGGCCATCTGGTCGATTGGAGCGCTATCTCCAACCCTCCGAACTGGTTTTTCCATCTTCGCCCTCTTCTAGAAGCCTCTCACATACTCGACTTGATCTCCAATCCGGTCGATCTTCTTGTAGACGACATTCTCGAGTACTACCAACGGATCCGCTGTACCACTGACTCTATCATCTCCAATGTTCGCGGTGAATCCATCCTCATTACCCCCGACGTTCTCCGCGCTGCTCTCAGCGTACCCCCCGGTGAACCACAGCGCCCCGATGCCGATCCCATGGCGGCTTCCATGGGTTGCACCTATAAAGGCAAGGAATACAAGGTGAAGTCCTTCCAAGGCCGCTATCGCTGTATAGCGGTCATACTGAGTCGCTGTTTACTGGCTCGCACTTCTGCTCTGGACTCTGTTCCGTACGATCTTCTTCTGGCCATGTACGGCATTTTTGAAGGTCTTCCAATGGACTGGGGGATGTTTCTGTTCTGACTGCTGCAGACTGGACCCAAGAACCTTTCCTTCGGGCACATCTTTAGCATTGTCTTCCGGCATCTTCATCCGGACCATTTCGCCCGCTCTGATGCTGTTTCATTTCCTCCGGCTTATTACCTTCGCTATCTTACGCCTGATGGGAACATGATAGCCCGTCGTCCCTTTGCAGGTCTCCGCCTTCTCCCTGCCACGGAACAACAAGGCATTTCTGTTGGTGACCCCTCTGACAGCCATGCCCCTGACGTCAGCTCCGCTCACCGATCCTCTCGGATTCGGTCTGTTGCTGTACTCTCCATTTCTCGGGCCTCCCAACACAACGTCCGTGCCGAACCCTCCGAGGTTGCGGGGCCATCTCAGCGCAGTGCCCCTAGAGCTGTTTCTTCAGCCCCTTTTGCTGCGGATGTCCCCACCCCCTCCACTTCCGCTGTTGCTGCCGCGGTTGATACCGCCGTTGTTGCCGCAATTGCTGATGTACCAGAATCTATTCCGGAAGCTCCTTTGCCTCCCCTACCTCAACCCCGAGATTACCTTGACCATCTCTCCGCCGACACCTTAACGGACCTTTGGCTCCGTTTCAGCCTTGCCCACACCGCCTCCATTCCTGACACCGATCTCCGGGTGTTTTACACTCGCCATACTCAATCCCTGGAGACCATGATCATCTGGAATTTGGACCAAGGTTTTCTTACGCCAGCCTCCATTCCAGATGTGCCGTTCCCTAACCCCTCCAGCCCGGTCCATGCTGCACAGAGTCCTTCTCCTGCTAAGGCTGGACCTTCTTCTCCTGCTGTTGACATTCCCGTTGTTGACCTATCTGGTCAAAGCGGGTCCGCTGCTCCGGATGCCTCTGCTGCTCCGGATGCCCCTTCTGCTATCGTTGTCGATACTCCTGCGGACTCCTCGCCGCGCCGCCTCCTGCTCCTATTCATGCGGGGGAGTCCTCCAAAGCTCCAGAGTTGGCCCTTGGGCTTGCTTCTTTTGCCACGGTCCACTCCGACGCTGTGCTCTTTGCCCAGCTGGACCGCCACGCCCAAGCTCATAGCGCCCAAATATCCGCCATCGCTGCCAAGGTTGATGCTCTTGGCGCCCAACTCCTCTCCGGCCTCACCGACTCCTCCACCTCCATGGAACAGAAGATGGACCTCGTCGCCTCGTTCGTCCACTCCTTGTCTACCTCCTTCGCGGACCTGGCGCACACGATGGCTCGCCCTCCCGTTGCTCCCCGGCGATCTGCCCAACCGGGGGAGAGAGTGTCATCTGATCCTTCTGCTCCTCCTGCATCACAAACCTCTACTTGTGCTAAGAAGCGGCCTGCCTCTTCACTGCTTCAGGGAGTTCAAATCCCCAAACGTAGCCGCTTCTCTCAGCCAAGCTCCTCGAATGCGACTCTTCCTCCATCCTCTCCATCCGCAGCTGACACCTTCCTCCCATCATATGCGGCGTGTGACCCTCTTGATGCGGATGGAAGCGTGCGTGATGGTCCCTTGGAGCCTAAAGGGGGGGTGAATAGGCTCTTAGTCGAACTCTTTCTTTTCTCTCAAGACACAAACACTTATCTAGTTTAAGTGATAGAATCACTGCGGAAGATAACCCGATAGTGGAAGTATTTTGTTTTATTATCACAAGATAAATACAACAAAATAGAAGCAAAACTCACTTACACTCTGTTTACAAATGAACTCACACACTAGCCAAGTTCTATCACTTAAGATGATAAAGCTCCTTACTTCACTACTTTTACATAAAGTATAAGTATGAATATTTATACAAAACATTCCTAAGAGACAACCTTGGAACTTGTAGTTCCGGAATGCGTTCCGCACTAACTATCCCTCGGTAATCTCTCTGCCTTGACTGCTGCGGATTGTGGAGCTCAAGATCTTGGACTTGAAGAGTATAAGAGTCTTTGTGAGTTCCGAGATACAATTAAGGTTGTGTCCACATATCTGGATGATCCACGTGTAAGATTCTTCAGGTTCTCAATACATTTGTCTTACATCGGGACACCAAGAGCTGATTACATTAAATGCGGTTTAGTTGGAGCAGTGTCTTCTTGGTCCGGTGTAATTATCCTTACTCCGTAGCTAATGAAGCTCGGAACCTTACTCCGTGTCAGTGGTTGCTTACTCTGTATCTATTTAGTACTGGAATCCTTAGTCCGTGTCAGCGCTTCCTTACTCCGCATGTAAGTTCCTTACTCCGCATGTAAGTTCCTTACTCCGTATGTAAGTTCCTTACTCCGTATGTAAGTTCCTTACTCCGTATGTAAGTTCCTTACTCCGGGCGAGTCTAGAAAAGTTTGATAGCTTATTCCGTGTCAGCGCTTTCTTACTCTGCATGTAATTTCCTTACTCCGTATGTAGGTTCCTTACTCCGTATGTAGGTTCCTTACTCCGGGCGAGTAATACATCCGGATTCCTTACTCCGCATCTGGTTTCCTTACTCCGCACTTATCCTTTAAGTTCTTAGTCCGTAGGAATGTTCCTTATTCCATATGTATTTGTTACTTGGTTATTTACCAAGTGTTTGACGACACTCACTCTTGTCCGGATCAGGATTATGTATCCTGTCCTTAGCTTTGCTCTCACGAGTGCATCTCTGGATCAGTAACATATCTTCTGCAATGATCAAATAAACACAAAAGATCTCAGATCAAATTACATAAGGCTTTATTAGCATTATCCAAATTCTGGGTTTGATCCAACAATCTCCCCCAATTATGGATATGCCCAAATCCTTTGTAATCTGATCCTGGTAAGCAATGCAAAAGAATAACATACAGAATACGCAACACAACCAATTTCATTAATCAGCAACTAAATACAATTCAGCCTCAATACAGGTTTTTCACTAAGGTACATAAGGCTTACTATACTTGAAGATCATAGTTGCTGCCTTCTCTCTCAGCTCCATTGTCTGCTTCATCGTAGATGCCGGAAGACAATGCTGAGGATGCGCCCGAAGGAATGGTTTTTGGGACCATTCTGTAGCAAACAAAATAAGAACATCCCCCAATCCATCGGAAGACCTTCAAAAACGCCGTACATGGCCAGTAGAAGATCGTACGGAACCGAGTCCAGGGCGGATGTGCGAGCCAAAGAGCATCGACTTATAATCGTCGCCATACATCGATAGCGACCCTGGAAGGATTTCACCTTGTATTCCTTCCCCTTGTTCGTGCACCCCATAGAAGCCGCCATTGGATCGGCATCCGGACGCTGTGGTTCACCAAGAGGTAGGTGGAGAGCAGCGCGGAGAACAGCCGGAGTGATGATGATGGATTCACCGCGGACATAAGAGGTTATGGAATCGGTGGTGCAGTGAATCCGTTGGTAATACTCAAGAATGTCATCGATAAGAAGATCGATGGGATTGGAGACCAGGTTGAGTATGTGCGAGGCTTCAAGAAGAGGGCGAAGCTGGTGAAACCAATCCGGAGGATCAGAAACAGCATTCCAATCAACTAGATGGCCAGGAGTAACGCCGGAAAGAAAGATTCTGGGGTGCCATTGCAGATTTGATGGGAAGGAAAAGAGGAAAGGTGAGGTCTTGATAGTAGAAGGAGCAACGAGAGGGTTAGGGATTTGAAATGAGCAATACTCGTGCTTCGCAGGAATGATCAGAACATATAAGACCGAGTCCGCAAATGTCAGCGGGTCTAGGAATGTGTGAGTGAGGTAGGGACCCGCTCGACATGCTGATGTCATTTGTCTAGATATCGAGGCGTCTCCGAATAAAATGATGTCGTGGAGACTGCATGACCAAGTAGAGATTACAACTGGTTGCCATCCAGAGAGGTGTGTGTGCAACCCGAGATATGCATTTAATGAATCATCATTATTCCTCCTCAAAAGCATGCGACATATGAGTATACGTGGATTGTCACAATTGAACAAAGTCAGGAGTCCGGAGGAAAGAGCCGACACTCATCCGGAGTTAATAATATTCGTGAAAGAGTATCCGGATGAATAATGGACCTTGTCCGTCGCAAACAGAGTTTAGTGAGAAAGTAGAGTAGATTCCTTTGCAGTCAATAAGTCGAAGAGAAGAGAAGTACCACAACACTTCAAATCCGAGACTATGGACTGGATTTATCAATACGGTTGCAAAGAAAATCTGAACCTGTAGCAAAATAAAGATATACGGAAGATACAAAAGCTTAACAGGCAAGAATTAGTACGGATTAGAGATGATAATCAGAGAAAAAAAAACATAATCTGAACTAATAAGAAACAGAACTCATGCATGGCTAAGAATGTAGTAGACGTATGCAACGTGAAAGTGATCAATATTACTGAATCAGGGCATATGTCAGATAGCAATACACAGGGTCATATAGGTCAACATAGCGAAACCGTCTTGCTGAACAGCGTAGCTAAGATTAATTACAGAGCATATGATTTGACTTCATTAGGATTCATAAGTGAGCAATGATAAAGCTAACACATATCAAAAGAAAGCAGATGATTAGTCGATTAAAATGCATGGTTGAAGAAGAAAATACATCCAAACATGCCACTTTTCCGATTTAAAACAGCATGTCCAGTCAGATCCGGAAGTAAAAGTTTAGAGGAGGGAGAATCCGAGACATATTAGGGGTTCATTGCTGCTCCCCCGTAGATCATTTAATCCTCTCAATGAAAGGCTCCCCCTCAGATAGACAGTCAAGAAAAGGTCATGAGACATATACGGGGGGTATTACTGAATAATATATAAAGCATTTTCTCCCCCGTAGATTGTGCAATCCTCTCGGTTGACCGTTCCGATTTGTAGTTCAGCACTATCTATCTTATTAGAAAACTATACTTCAGAAGCTGATCAGACTGCGTTTGAGTATTCATCCACCAGGCATTCCAAGCTAACCCATTTCACTTCTTCAACTATGCATGTTAATCGAGTAATCTAAATGAACATGCTTTTGTCATGTGGTGATTAATGGAAGTTAAGATCATGAACCCGAAAGAAGTAAATCATATAAACTGTAATTATGTTAGCTTTAAACGACTTCAGTCGGGAAACGCAAGCATCCTCCCAATATGAGGTTGAGAATAATATCAGAAACATGAAACCGTTGAACAATAAGTATGATCAGCAATACGATAGGTGAGTTTCTACTACTTTCAAGTAAACATACAATGCATGGATTGTGAGTAAATATCTTGTTGGGTAATTCAAATAAGAAACTATGCGATGAAGTCGAGCATACCTAATCGGAAGAGTAGTTGGAAAACCTCGTATCAGGTAGGGGCTTTGTAAGTATGTCTGCTAATTGATCTTGATGGCAACATGTTCCAGTGAAATATGCTTTTTGAGAACATGATCGCGTATGAAGTGATACCTGACCTCAATGTGCTTCGTCTTAGGATGCATGACAGGATTGTTGCTGATGGCAATTGCACTAGTGTTGTCATAGTAAAGTGGAATAGAGGACATGTCGAATCCGTAGTCGTAAGTTGACTTTGCATCCAAAGTAGTTGTCGCAAACAACTTCCGGCACTATATATTCCGCCTCAGCGATAGAGGTTGATACAGAATTCTGCTTCTTACTGAACCATGAGATCAATCTATTTCCAAGAAACTGACACGTACCGCTTGTGCTTTTCCTGTCGATGCGACATCCAGCAAAGTCGGCATCAGCGAAGTTGGACTCCTTTGGGTACCAGAGTCCCAAATTCATCGTCCCTTTGAGATACCTTAATATCCGTTTTACATGAAGCATATGTGACTCCTTGGGATTCGCCTGGTATCGTGCACAAATGCAAGTTGCAAACATAATGTCTGGGCGACTTGCTGTAAGATAGAGCAAGGATCCGATCATCCCTCTGTAGTCAGTCACATTTACTGATATGCCGTCCACATCCGGATCTAACTTGGCACTGACAGGCATGGGAGTTTTGACGGGAGATGAACCTTCCATACCAAACTTCTTAATAATATCGCGAGTGTACTTAGCCTGATTAATGAAGATTCCTTCCTTTAATTGTTTGACTTCAATTCCAAGGAAGTAGGACAATTCTCCCATCATGCTCATTTCAAACTTGCCTGTCATCAACTTAGCAAACTCTTCACAAAGCTTCGGATTCGTTGATCCGAAAATGATATCATCCACGTATATTTGTACGATCAGAGTGTGTCCTTTCTCTTTTCGTAGAAAGAGGGTGGTGTCTATCTTCCCTTTTTGGAAGTTATGAGCAAGTAGGAATTCTGATAGTGTGTCGTACCAGGCTCTTGGAGCTTGCTTCAAACCATATAGAGCTTTCTGAAGTTTGTAGACAAGATGTCCTGCCTTAGGTTCAATGAAGCCGGGAGGTTGTTCAACATACACCTCCTCTTGAAGGTCTCCATTCAGGAATGCGCTCTTGACGTCCATTTGATAAACTATGAAGTTTTCATATGAAGCATACGCTGAAACATACGGATTGCCTCAAGTCTTGCGACCGGAGCAAAGGTTTCATCATAATCTATTCCTTCTTCTTGACGATATCCTTTGGCTACCAGTCTGGCTTTGTTCCGGATTACTATTCCATCCGTATCAAGCTTGTTCCGGAACACCCATTTAACGCCAATGATTTGCTGAGACTTAGGCCTTGGTACTAAGGTCCACACATTATTTCTCTTAAATTGATTCAGCTCTTCTTGCATGGCTTCTATTCAATTCGAATCTTGAAGAGCTTCATCTACCACCTTTGGTTCTATTTGAGATAGAAAGCACGAGTAAAGACTCATGTTGGAGGTGGCTGCTCTTGTTCTCACACCAACAGTAGGATCACCAATCACTTGATCTGAGGGATGGTTTCGGGTCCATCTATAATTCTGTGCATGTGTTGGTTGATCTTGAACAATTTGAAGCTCTTCCAGATTGGGTGGTTCAGTTGTATCGACTGGTTGGGCTTCGTCTGGAGTAAATGTTTCCGTGTTGAGAGGTACAGATGAACTAGTTGGTTCTTCAACACTATTTCTTCCAGTGTTAACTAGTCCGGACAGACTTGAAGGTGCTCCGGAATTTTGTGTATCCGTAGGAGTATGTCCGGAGCTAAATGGTAGTCCTGAGTCAGAGTCATCCGTAGCATCATCCATAAAATTTCGTTGTGTTTCGCTGATGCCACGTGGTTGGTCAGGATATGTAACAGGAATATTCATAAACTTCGAGTAATCGACGTTGTTGTCCATGACCTGCATATTGGAATTTGAAGAACCGACTTTTGACCAAACGAGATTAGCTTCATCAAAGGTTACATGGATAGATTCTTCAACTTTAAAAAGTTTTCTATTGAAGACCCGATAAGCCTTGCTATGAAGTGAGTACCCGACAAAAATCCCATCATCAGATTTTGGTTCAAATTTATTCCGGGTCTCTTTGCCATTTATCAGTATATAGCAAGTACACCCAAAAGCTCTAAAATGTAAAATTGAAGGTTTTCGTCCTCTCCACATCTCATAGGGTGTTTTCATGGTAGATTTATTTATTAGAGTTCGTTACGAACATAGCGGGCGATGGACACAGCTTGACCCATAGAGCGAGAGGAAGCATTGCCCCCGCTAACATGGATCTCCAGCCTTCAACTAAAGTTCGATTCTTGCGCTCAGCTACCCCATTTTGTTGTGGGGTTCTGGGGAGCAGAGAAGTCATCTTGTATGCCCTGTTCGAACAATATGATCTCATTTTCGAAAAATCAAATTCTGTACCATGATCACTCCTGATGCATTTAATGCTCGGTCCTTGTGAGTTGCTTATCCAATTGAAGAGATCTACAAGATGTTCAAAAGTTTGATCCTTTGATTTCAGGAACATCACCCATGTGTATCTGGTGAAATCATCGATAACCACAAGGGTATATCTCGCACTAGCTAGTGATGAAACAGATATGGGACCACATAGGTCCATATGAAGAAGTTGTAGAGGAGCAGTTATTGAGTTAACTGATTTGCTCTTAAAGCTGTGTTTGGTCTGTTTACCAAGTTGGCATTCTCGACAGAGAGAGTCTCTGGAGAACTTGAGTTTGGGTAGACCAGTGACAAGATCAAGTGACGCTAATTTAGACAAAGTCTTAAAGTTCAAATGTGCGCATCGCTTGTGCCATAACCAACTATCTTCATCTGTTGCTTTCGTGAGGAAGCATACAGGTCGAAGAATTATTTCTTAAGACCACCGAGTATATGTCCCCATCTCTTGATCCGGATAACTTAACATCTCCTGGATAAGTTTTCTCTTCTTGTACAGGTGTTGGACAAAAAACAAACAAGTAAATCCTTTGTCACATAGTTTATCGACACTTAGCAAATTATGCTTTAAACCTTCGACTAGTGCAACTTTAGTGATTGATACATGACCATTAGTTAAAGTGCCATACCCGACGATCTTACCTTTGCTGTTGTCGCCATATGAAACGGATGGACCTTGTTTATTATTAACTTCTATAAGCAGAGTCTGATCACCCGTCATATGTCCGGAGCATCCACTATCAAGGATCCACTTGCTTTGATTGATCTTTAACTTCAAGTGATCCGGCAATGCATTCCAGAGATGCTCCTGAAAGACAACAGTTTACACTTTTGGTGCCCAAACTTGTTTTGGGTGGTTAGAGAGAGCAGCAGTATTTTCAACATTTACGGATTTGAATTTGTTAGGACTCTTAGCTTTCCAAGTTGACATTAACTTGTTAGTTTCAGCTGCTTCTCTTATTTGGGTTTTCTTGGGAGAGACACTCCTTTTAGATTTAGATTTTGTTTTGCTCGAGGAACCCCTTTTATAAAACCGATCTTTATTGGATTGAAATTGATTACAAAGCCAGCTATCGGATAGACTCCAACATTCATAGTGATAATGACCCATTTCCCTACGAGATGGAACAGACACTATAATGTGAAGTACAAACAGGGGATACAGGTCTCTTAGTTTTTCTGATTTTCTACTCTGTTCCTCGTGGCCTAATCCATTACGTTTGGGTGACGCGCTCTTGGCCCTAAATCGCGTCGGCCTTAGCCTTGTCTTTCTTTTTGGGTGCTACGGTTTTGGCTTTAACCGCAGCTGACCTTCCCTTCATCTTTAGTTACGGGTGCTAACGGTTCGGAAGCGCGATGAATGACCTCGGCTCCACAGTTATAAACTATGGTGCCACCTGAAATGAAACCATCCAACGGTTTAGATGTACTAACAGGATATAAGTTGGATAGTTTAGGAGTGAAATCCGGAGGACACTCAGTAGCTTGAGCTATGGAAGTTGATGGTTCGGAACCTAGGCCAGGTTTCACTCGGATGTCGTCAGGGTCGGTCCTAAAGGTAGAGGCTATTTCCCCGGATTTTAGCCACTTACGATTTATTTCCTTTCCTGTTCCAGTTCATTTTCGAGTCTTTTTACTATAACTTTTAGGCCTGAGAGATTGGTATTTAACAAATGATTTTCAGCTCTTAGATCATGATACCAAGCTTCTTTTCCTCTGAAGTCAGTGACGTCCTTTTCGAGTCTATTAATGGTAAATTCAAGACGTTTATTCTGACTTTCCATATCTTTGTACATTTGAGTAATTATTAATCTCTCATTCTTTTCATGATCACTTGCGGTAGTAAGAGATTCTAATTTACTCAGGAGCTCGGAGATGAAGGTACCTCAGTATTTGCCATGAGGCGGACGTTCGGCTTAGTGGTCGGCTCATCATCCGAGGATTCCTCCTCTTCTTCCGAGCCACTCATGTATTTTGTCACGAGCGCCTTCCTCTTGCTCTTGCTGTTATCTGAGGTGGAGCGGCGAGGAGTTACCTTGTCACTTTTCTCAGCCACTTTAGTTTTGGACCTGCATTCCTTGGCCCAGTGACCGGTTTTCCCACAGTTGAAACATTCCTGGGAAGCGGACTCCGGTTGCTCCTTCCTTTGGAACGATGATGATGAGCGTCTTGATCCCTTTTTGCTTTTCCGTAGGAATCGCTCAAAGGATTTGACAAGAAGGGCTATCTCCTCCTCCTCGTCGAATCGGGAATTGTCGGATACGTCCGTATCATCATTCCTCGTATGTTTAGACATTCCGTAGCTTTGAGAGCTACCCCTTTTCTTTCCGAGCTATTTTCTCATCTCTGTCGAGTACTTAAACCCGACTTCATGAGTCCGCAGCTCTCCATACGGTTCTTCAAGGGGAACATACGCCAGTTTTGTCCGATCGCATCTGGAGTTGTTTGGAGTAGTAGCGATCCGGCAAGGAGCGAAAGAACTTGTCATTGATCTGGGATTGAGAATAATGCTCATTGACAGTCTTCAGCTCAAGAATGAGCTTGCCGAATCTCCGATAGATGCTTTCAAGTGATTCGCCCGGTTTATGATTAAAACTCTCAAAGTTCTGTCTGAGAGTGCAGATCACATTCGCATCCTGGGACTGACTCCCCTCATAGAGGATTGTCAATTTGTCCCCGCACGCTTTTCTTGTCGTGCAGCCCTGGACGTCCGTGGAAAGCCTCGAAATCCAAAGACGATGTAACATAAGCCGAGCCTTTTCACTAGCGCCTTGCCAGGCTCTTTCATCGTTGGTAAGTTCAAGATCCTGTCTTTGGCCTCCTAACTCCATGTTCTCCGATAGTCATCGGAATTGGAATCTCCTGATGAAGACATGGCCACATAAGATGATCATGGCATACCATAAACATCTTCATGCGAGCTTTCCACTGGGAGAAAAGCTCAGGTGTGAATTTGGGCGGTTTCGTTAAAGTAAAACCGAACTCCGTAGTTGAGAAGCGGCGGCAAGCAGCAGGTTGAGGTGGGTCGACATTTTCACCGCCGCTTCGATTCGGGACGGGCTCCTGTGCACCTCCGGAGTTAAGGCGAGTGTTGAATAGCATACCGCTTTCTTCGGCCATTTCTGAGATTGAAAGAGTGGGATCTCTACTTAGAACAAAGTAGAACTTGCTCTGATACCACTTGATGGTCCCTTGGAGCCTAAAGGGGGGGGGGGGTGAATAGGCTCTTAGTCGAACTCTTTCTTTTCTCTCAAGACACAAACACTTATCTAGTTTAAGTGATAGAATCACTGCGGAAGATAACCAGATAGTGGAAGTATTTTGTTTTATTATCACAAGATAAATACAACAAAATAGAAGCAAAACTCACTTATACTCTGTTTACAAATGAACTCACACACTAGCCAAGTTCTATCACTTAAGATGATAAAGCTCCTTACTTCACTACTTTTACATAAAGTATAAGTATGAATATTTATACAAAACATTCCTAAGAGACAACCTTGGAACTTGTAGTTCCGGAATGCGTTCCGCACTAACTATCCCTCGGTAATCTCTCTGCCTTGACTGCTGTGGATTGTGGAGCTCAAGATCTTGGACTTGAAGAGTATAAGAGTCTTTGTGAGTTCCGAGATACAATTAAGGTTGTGTCCACATATCCGGATGATCCACGTGTAAGATTCTTCAGGTTCTCAATACATTTGTCTTACATCCGGACACCAAGAGCTGATTACATTAAATGCGGTTTAGTTGGAGCAGTGTCTTCTTGGTCCAGTGTAATTGTCCTTACTCCGTAGCTAATGAAGCTCGGAACCTTACTCCGTGTTAGTGGTTGCTTACTCCGTATCTATTTAGTACTGGAATCCTTAGTCCGTGTCAGCGCTTCTTTACTCCGCATGTAAGTTCCTTACTCCGTATGTAAGTTCCTTACTCCGTATGTAAGTTCCTTACTCCGTATGTAAGTTCCTTACTCCGGGCGAGTCTAGAAAAGTCTGATAGCTTATTCCGTGTCAGCGCTTTCTTACTCCGCATGTAAGTTCCTTACTCCGTATGTAATTTCCTTACTCCGTATGTAGGTTCCTTACTCCTTATGTAGGTTCCTTACTCCGGGCGAGTAATACATCCGGATTCCTTACTCCGCATCTGGTTTCCTTACTCCGCACTTATCCTTTAAGTTCTGAGTCCGTAGGAATGTTCCTTATTCCGTATGTATTTGTTACTTGGTTATTTACCAAGTGTTTGACGACACTCACTCTTGTCCGGATCAGGATTATGTATCCTGTCCTTAGCTTTGCTCTCACGAGTGCATCTCTGGATTAGTAACATATCTTCTGCAATGATCAAATAAACACAAAAGATCTCAGATCAAATTACATAAGGCTTTATTAGCATTATCCAACTTCTGGGTTTGATCCAACAGTGCGTAAGGCAATGCTTTCCTATGCTGCGTCTTTTGCTGAGAGAAGATGTCTCTTTGACCTGTACCCCTTCTCCCCGGACGACATTCGAACCCTTTGTTCGGAGAAAGGCCTCTTTACAACAGACGACATTGACAACTTCTCTAGGGCTGCTAAAATGGAGATGAGGTTGTTTCCATCTCTGTACAAGGATGGCCACTTGTTTGAAGTTCTGCCGTGCTGGAATGAGGGCTATCTTCCCAATATAGATATCATTCAGTCCTTTATCGAAGGAACTGCTGAGGATAGCAAGCCATGGAGAACTCTCTCAACTATCCTCATTTCGTACCGGATCATGTCGCCACATTTCATGATGGGTGTCTTCATGATTCAGTCCAAACAGATGATTCTGATTGATTCTCATCAGATTGTGGAGCAGTATGTAAGAAAGAATCAATGGGAACTGTCATCACCCGTTTTTGACCGGGCTCGTACTGGCTTTTGTGAAAGGACTCCATGCTAGTTCATTCCATTGATCCTAGAGTCATCCCTGCACAAGGCTCGCACAAACCATTAAAAAAAAGAAAAACACAGAGTCGCCACCAAACAAATTAAAGGTGTGATTGGGCACCTAGAAAAAGAAAGGTCTACGGTTCCAGAGAATTAGGTTCGGGAGTCGGTTACGTGTGGGGAAGGAAGAAAAATTCTTGCACCCCCACAACGCCCACAATTGGTACCTAGTCTTGATCTATGGGTGTTTGCTTGCTCTATTATTTATTCTAAAAAAAGAGTTTTTGTATTTTTAATTTTAAGAAAAAGAAAGATTTTAGGATCTAGGCCTTAAAACAACAAAGAAAAAGATTTTAATAAAGTAAATAAAAAGGGACATTCTAATTTTAGAAAAAGAATGTGGGATCTAGGCCCATGTGTCACGTATTGCATTTTTATAAGAAAACAAAAGTAATTTTCCTTTTTTAGAAAAGAAAACAAAAGCAATTTGAAATCAAATAAGAAAATACTGCCACAATTGATATTGGCCCAAGCAGACTAGGATGTGAGCATCTAGGGCTCAACCCTCATGACCGCCTAGGCCTTGTTTAAATTTTTCTAGAAGAGATTTGAGTTTTGTTTTTTTTACATTTTATTATTTTTTTTGAAAATAATAAAGGAAAAGAGAGATACAAGAAGTTTTTTTTGTGTTTTCGTTTTTTAAACTCTAAGAAATAATTAAAATAAATAGAGACGTTTTTGGGGTTTTATTTTTGAAAACAACGCAGAGAAAGAACTTAAAAAAAAGAACAATTTAATAAATAAACAAAGTAAAGAACCTGAAGGAAAGAAAATGATGCAGGTGGGAGCCCCTTTTTCCTTCGAGTAATGCCTTCAAAGAGTTTCCTGAAAGCACAAAGGTTAGAAAAAGAATTTTTCCAGTGTCAGCTCCTCCCCGTGAAGACGAACAGTGATTCTGGGTGCTTTTTCCCTTAGAAAATGAGTATATCTCTCTTTGTGATTCCCAGGATACTCTCTCTCTCCCTCTGGTTTTTATCTCTCGGAAATTTAGTCAGAAAGCTCTCTCTCAGAATAACCTCCTCTGATACTTGATAATTGATGCCCTCCTTGCCTCTTGGGGCAGTCTATTTATAGGAATCCCAGGGGAGACAGCCCGTGCCTCGGCATTTATTGGATGCCTTACAGTCCCCATGAGTCAACTACATCGTTCCAATGAATTAATGTCTTCGGAAATGGAATTCTCGGTTCCCAGCGATTTACAATAATTCACAGTTCCGTGCTTTGAAAAAAGGAGTCCCAAGTGCTCGAAAATAAATAAATTGTTTGAGATTATTTAATCCTCTGTTGTACCTGGACGCTTTGGTGGGTAAGGGCGGAATGCATTTCCGGATGTATTGGAGCCGTTGGGAATTAATGGTTATGCAATCCCTAGGGTCAACTTGTGATGTCCCGAGGAAAATGACATTTAATTACGAGGTCTTCGTCCCTATGCTCAAAAATGGAGTTCCGAGACATTTGAATGTAATATTTGGAGACTCCTCAATTCCCACGCTTAAAAAGAGGGTTCGAGACACTGCTGGCATTTAATGCACTTAAAAAGAATTTTCGAGTCCCGATGCTTTGGAGTCACTCCCCGGACTGTAGAGGAGCTATTTTGGAGTTTTTCAAAATTATTGACCAGGTTTGACCTCCGGATCTAGGCTTATTCCGGATCAGTGCCCTTATTCCGCATCAATAGGTCCTCATTCCGTATTAACAAGTCCTTATTCCGCACTAATGAGCTTATTCCGCATCAATAGGCTTAGCTCGGATTTGACCAAGTTTGACCTCCGGATCTGCGCTTATTCCGGATCAGTGGCCTTAGTCCGCATCAGTAAGTCCTTACTCCGCATCAGTTGACCAAGTTTGACCACCGGATTTGGGCTTAGTCCGGATCTGTAAGTCCTTACTCCGCATCAGTTGACCAAGTTTGACCACCTGGATCTGGGCTTAGTCCGGATCAGTAAGTCCTTATTCCGCATCAGTTGACCAAGTTTGACCACCGGATCTGGGCTTAGTCCGGATCAGTAAGTCCTTACTCCGCATCAGTTGACCAAGTTTGACCACCGGATCTGGGCTTAGTCCGGATCTGTAAGTCCTTACTCCGCATCAGTTGACCAAGTTTGACCACCGGATCTGGGCTTAGTCCGGATCTGTAAGTCCTTACTCCGCATCAGTTGACCAAGTTTGACCACTGGATCTGGGCTTAGCCCGGATTTGACCAAGTTTGACCGCCGGATTTGGGTTTAGTCCGGATTTGACCAAGTTTGACCACCGGATTTGGGCTTAGTCCGGATTTGACCAAGTTTGACCACCGGATTTGGGCTTAGTCCGGATTTGACCAAGTTTGACCTCCGGATTTGGGTTTAGTCCGGATTTGACCAAGTTTGACCACCGGATCTGGGCTTAGTCCGGATTTGACCAAGTTTGACCTCCGGATTTGGTTTTAGTCCGGATTTGACCAAGTTTGACCACCGGATTTGGGTTTCCCCAAAAATTTCCGTGCGTGGGCTCGGTCGCCACGTGGCACCTCTACTTGGGCTTCCTTAGGCCTCTCTTGTTATCACTTGCTGTGTAAGGAGAGTGCCTTTGTATATATACTGGGCGAAGGAGAAGCAAAATTGGCAATGTGTGACAAACATGCACATGAAGAACCAAAATTCGTGGAAAATTGGCAGATTTCTGGGGCAACTTCAAAAATTCATAACTTTCTCCACAGAGCTCGGATTAAGGCCAAATTGGTCTTGTTTTGCTCGAAATTCGGTTATCTATCTTCTGAAAGTGGAATCACTCCAAAAGGATCATCCATTTAGGAGAAAAGTGGGAAATACCGCACAGAGGTACATGATAAAGTGAGCATTCTGCCCGTCCGATTCAAAAATTCATAGTTAATTGCATAGAACTCGGATTACCTTCAAACCAGCTGGAGATGATAGATAAAGATGTTATCTAACTAATGCAATTGACTTTGTTCAGATCCAATTAGTATTGAGAAAGTTATTGGCAAAATAGTGCGCTGCGCACTAGCTGTCTCCCCCAAATTTGCACAAGGTTTGGTTGCCAACTTTGAAAAATCATAACTAATTGAATACAACCCGGAATATTCTCAAACCAATTGGAAATGATAGATAAAGGTGTTATCTAATCAATTCAATTGACTTTGTTGGATTACGACAAGTATCGGGGAAGTTATTAATAAAATAGCGGGCTGCCCACCGGTTGTCCAATTCAACTTGGTATTTTTATCATAATCCTTTCATTTCTCCTCGGAATCAAGTGTGGTCAAGTGCGTTATTCTCCGAATGTTATCCTCTATCACTTAGTAGTCCTTCGCCAAGTACGGTTGCGATCTAACCTGGTCAAAATGGGGTACAACAGCTGCCCCTCTTTGTGCATTGTTTGTATACAAATGATGTACAAAGATAACCAAATACCCATTTTGAATGGTTAGATCTCCTTGGAGTTTGGCATTGCTATGAGATTGAGGCGGCATTTTTGGTTATGAGGGTGGCTTCTTGGGCCGAATAGCTTCTTGGGCTATGATATGACATCTTAGGTTGATTTGCTTCTTGGGCTATAAGGGTGGCTTCTTGGGCCGAATAGCTTTTTGGGCTATGACACGACATCTTGGGTCGAAAATGAGTGACATCTTGGGTCGATTAGCTTCTTGGGCTATGAGGGTTGCTTCTTGGGCCGAATAATAGCGTCTCGGGCTATAAAGGTGGCTTCTTGGGCCAAATAGCTTCTTGGGCTATGAGAGTGGCTTCTTGGGCCATATAGCTTCTTGGGCTATGATACGACATCTTGGGTCGAAAATGAGTGACATCTTGGGTCGATTTTGAGTGACATCTTGGGTCGATTAGCTTCTTGGGCTATGAGGGTGGCTTCTTGGGCCGAATAATAGCGTCTCGGGCTATAAAGGTGGCTTCTTGGGCCAAATAGCTTCTTGGGCTATGAGAGTGGCTTCTTGGGCCGAATAGCTTCTTGGGCTATAAGGGTGACATCTTGGGTCAAATGATAGTGAGGTAGCATCTTGGGCTATGGATAGGTGACTCTATCATGGCTCCCTCTACGAGTTCACTCTAAGAGATCGCTCTACGAGATTACCACTCAAGAGTTATGCTTGGGCTTACGATCTAGGTCTGCCGAGTTTAGTTCCTTGATTTTGAAAGGGAATTCTGTTTGTTGAGGGTGAGTCCTCATCTGTCTTTGAAGCTTAACTGTTGGTAGATCATGAGATGAATCCTCATGCCATTCTGATATACGGATAATCCTGTGAGTAAGAAGAACAAACATGCTAGGATGTATGCTAATGATGCATGAAGATGCGTGAATGTATGTGACTTTATGATTAAGTTTGTGAATCCTTCTCCTTTGTCGGGAAAGAGGCCAGTGGATGACTTGTGCCTTTTGTTCTCTCTTTGCTCCAAGAGACCGAGGCGCCATCTTTTCTACATGTTGATATCCCCATGCATGGAATGTTCAAGAAAACTCTGCTTGGGAATTTTTTTTTTTTTTTTAAAAGGAATTTTGAAAAAGAATTTTGAGAAAAGTACATCATCATACACAACATGACTCATGCATTATCATAAGAGTTTAACAAGTCTTTCTTTTATAAAACAGAATGATAATCTTTTAAGATATTGGTTTACAAAGTTGATCAAAGTGTGCTCAAAACATGACCAATCCTTCTATTCATAGGCCAGCCTTTGATGTGGAGTAACTGATCAATCCCTCTGAGGTGCTTGAGATTCTATCAGGCTGCTTTAGGTGACTTTGGATCCTGGTCCTTTTGTTTGGCTTTGTATTTTACCCTTAGTGCCCTTTCGGGTTTTCACTAAGTCCGCCTTTAATCCTTCTCTCTTTTCACAGAGCTTTGTATTTTACCCTTAGCGCCCTTTCGGGTTTTCACCAAGTCCGCTCTTCGCTGCGACTTCCTTGTCTTTGTACCAAAATGAATTTTTTTGTTGTCATTTATATGAAGGAGATGATGAGCGTGAGATTTGGACTCAATAGTGAATGACTGTTTGGAGTTCTTTTGAAAGATGAGAAGGCTCTGTTTTTTTTTTTTTTGGCCCTTTGGTGCTCCTTTTTTTTTGTCTCTTTCTCGGGGGAAAAGCTCCCTTCTTGGAAAATAAGGATATATGAAAGGTTTAAGAACACGGAGAATTCTTTCAATAAATGACAATTTTAAATCCACTTTGGTACAAGAACGGAAACTAAACATAAAATTTCTTTACGGCATCCTTGTTTACGAGGTTCGGGAGTTCGTCTCCATCCATTTTGGTGAGGACGAGTGCACCACCCGAGAATGCTCTTTTTACAACATACGGCCCCTCATAATTTGGAGTCCATTTGCCTCTCGTGATCATCTTGTATTGGTAGTATCTTTTTCAGGACCAGGTCTCCTTCTTGAAATGCCCTTGGTCGCACCTTTTTGTTGAAGCTAGCCATCATTCTCTTTTGATAAAGCTGACCTCGGCAACGTCTGTGAATCGTTTCCCGTCAATTAGGTTCAACTGTTCGAAACGGTTCTTAACCCATTCGGCTTCATCTAGCTTGGTATCCATGAGCACCCTCAGAGACGGGATTTCTACTTCCACCGGTAAAACAGCCTCCATGCCATAAACTAAGGAAAATGGCGTTGCCCCAGTTGAAGTCCGGACTGTGGTTCTATAGGCATGTAGTGCATATGGGAGTTTCTCGCTCCAATCTTTGTACGTCTCAGTCATTTTTCGGATAATGAATCTGTGGTTCTATAGGCATGTAGTGCATATGGGTTCCGAGACACTGCTGGCATTTAATGCACTTAAAAAGAATTTTCGGAGTCCCGATGCTTTGGAGTCACTCCCAGACCTGTAGAGGAGCTATTTTGGAGTTTTTCAAAATTATTGACCAGGTTTGACCTCCGGATCTAGGCTTATTCCGGATCAGTGCCCTTATTCCGCATCAATGGGTCCTCATTCCGTATTAACAAGTCCTTATTCCGCACTAATGAGCTTATTCCGCATCAATAGGCTTAGCTCGGATTTGACCAAGTTTGACCTCCGGATCTGCGCTTATTCCGGATCAGTGGCCTTAGTCCGCATCAGTAAGTCCTTACTCCGCATCAGTTGACCAAGTTTGACCACCGGATTTGGGCTTAGTCCGGATCTGTAAGTCCTTACTCCGCATCAGTTGACCAAGTTTGACCACTGGATCTGGGCTTAGTCCGGATCAGTAAGTCCTTATTCCGCATCAGTTGACCAAGTTTGACCACCGGATCTGGGCTTAGTCCGAATCAGTAAGTCCTTACTCCGCATCAGTTGACTAAGTTTGACCACCGGATCTGGGCTTAGTCCGGATCCGTAAGTCCTTACTCCGCATCAGTTGACCAAGTTTGACCACCGGATCTGGGCTTAGTCCGGATCTGTAAGTCCTTACTCCGCATCAGTTGACCAAGTTTGACCACCGGATCTGGGCTTAGCCCGAATTTGACCAAGTTTGACCGCCGGATTTGGGTTTAGTCCGGATTTGACCAAGTTTGACCGCCGGATTTGGGTTTAGTCCGGATTTGACCAAGTTTGACCACCGGATTTGGGCTTAGTCCGGATTTGACCAAGTTTGACCACCGGATCTGGGCTTAGTCCGGATTTGGGCTTAGTCCGGATTTGACCAAGTTTGACCTCCGGATTTGGGTTTAGTCCGGATTTGACCAAGTTTGACCACCGGATTTGGGTTTCCCCAAAAATTTCCGTGCGTGGGCTCGATCGCCACGTGGCACCTCTACTTGGGCTTCCTTAGGCCTCTCTTGTTATCACTTGCTGTGTAAGGAGAGTGCCTTTGTTTATATACTGGGCGAAGGAGAAGCAAAATTGGCAATGTGGGACAAACATGCACATGAAGAACCAAAATTCGTGGAAAATTGGCAGATTTCTGGGGCAACTTCAAAAATTCATAACTTTCTCCACAGAGCTCGGATTAAGGCCAAATTGGTCTTGTTTTGCTCGAAATTCGGTTATCTATCTTCTGAAAGTGGAATCACTCCAAAAGGATCATCCATTTAGGAGAAAAGTGGGAAATACCGCACAGAGGTACATGATAAAGTGAGCATTCTGCCCGTCTGATTCAAAAATTCATAGTTAATTGCATAGAACTCGGATTACCTTCAAACCAGCTGGAGATGATAGATAAAGATGTTATCTAACTAATGCAATTGACTTTGTTCAGATCCAATGAGTATTGAGAAAGTTATTGGCAAAATAGTGCGCTGCGCACTAGCTGTCTCCCCCAAATTTGCACAAGGTTTGGTTGCCAACTTTGAAAAATCATAACTAATTGAATACAACCCGGAATATTCTCAAACCAATTGGAAATGATAGATAAAGGTGTTATCTAATCAATTCAATTGACTTTGTTGGATTACGACAAGTATCGGGGAAGTTATTAATAAAATAGCGGGCTGCCCACCGGTTGTCCAATTCAACTTGGTATTTTTATCATAATCCTTTCATTTCTCCTCGGAATCAAGTGTGGTCAAGTGCGTTATTCTCCGAATGTTATCCTCTATCACTTAGTGGTCCTTCGCCAAGTACGGTTGTGATCTAACCTGGTCAAAATGGGGTACAACAGGAACCACTGTGCCTCAGATTGACTGAAGCTGTGAAGAAAGCTGGATTATATGAAAAGTTGGGCATCACTCCTTTGAGACCAACTGAGAAGCTGAAGGCGACATTCCGGGGCAAGAAGCAAGTGCCACAACAGCCAGATGGAGATAGCTGCGGAGCCTTTGTCTGTTACTTCATCAAGTCATTCTTAAGTGTGGACAAATCTTGGAGCCAACACACCACTTATACGATGAAGCAGACAATAGAGCCTATAGAGAAAGCAGCAACAATGATCTTCAAGTATAGTAAGCCTTATGTACCTTAATGAAAATCTTGTATAAAGGATGAATTGTATTCTGTTGCTGATAAATGAAAATGGTTGTGATGTGTATTCTGTATGTTATCTTTTTGCATCAGCTTACGGATCGATTACAACGGGTTTGGGCATATCCATAATTGGGGGAGATTGTTGGATCAAGCCCAGAATTTGGATAATGCTGATAAAGCCCTATGTAATTTGATTTGAGATCTTTTGTGTTTCTTTGATCATTGCAGAAGATATGTTATTAATCCGGAGATACACTAGTGAGAGCAAAGCTAAGGACAGGATACATAATCCTGATCCGGACAAGAGTGAGTGTCGTCAAACACTTGGTAAATAACCAAGTCACCAATATATACGGAATAAGGAACATTTGTGCGGACTAAGAACTTAAAAGCTACGGATTACGGAATTTGCTCTTAATGCCTCAAACGGACTAAGTCAAACTGATGCGGAGTAAGAATCTTGGTCAACAAGGTCGCACGGAGTAAAAGAGTCAACACGGAGCTAAAAAGTTAAGTCTTTCACTCAAATGAACTAAAGTAAAGAAAACACGGAGTAAGGCATCCGAGTCTTTCATACACACGGAGTAAGAAAGTACTGATGCGGAATAAGGACCCGAGTCCTTATTCGCACGGAGTAAGGAACTTAGATGCGGAGTACGGAATCCGGACCACTCACTCATGCAGAGTAAGGATGTGCTAGTACGGAGTAAGCCATCCGATCCTTTAGACTCACACGGAGTAAGGAACTTACATACGGAGTAAGGAACTTACATGCGGAGTAAGGAACTTACATACGGAGTAAGGAACTTACATGCGGAGTAAGGAACTTACATACGGAGTAAGGAACTTACATGCGGAGTAAGGAAGCGCTGACATGGACTAAGGATTCCAGTATCAAATAGATACGGAGTAAGCAACCACTAACACGGAGTAAGGTTCCGAGCTTCATTAGCTACGGAGTAAGGAAAATTACACTGGACCAAGAAGATGCTGCTTCAACTTAACCGCATTTAAGGTTATCAGCTCGTGGTGTTCCGATGTAAGACAAACTTGTTGAGAACCTGAAGAATCTTACACGTGGATCACCCGGATATGTGGACACAACTTTAATTATATTTGGGAACTCACAAAGGCACTTATACTCTTCAAACCCAAGATCTTGAGCTCCACAAACCGCAGCATTCAAGGCAGAGAGACTACCGAGGAATAATTAGTGCTGAACGCATTCCGGAACTACAAGTTCCAAGGTTGTCTTTTAGGAATGTTTTTGTATAAATATTTATACTTGTATATTTAAAGTGGGTGCAAGCAAGCCTGAATCAATCCTGTGTATGCACAAGAGTTCAAAGAGATAATATAGGCTAGAGTGTGAATCCTTTTGTAAACAGAGTGTAAAAGAGTCTTGCTTCTATTTTGTTGTATTTATCTTTTGATAATAAAACAAAATACTTCCACTATCTGGTTATCTTCTGCAGTGATTCTATCACTTAACTAGATAAGTGTTTGTGTCATAAGAGAATATAAAGAGTTTGGATAAGAGCCTATTCACCCCCCTCTAGGCTCCAAGGGACCATCAACACTACACGATGCATGAGTACACTGAGCATATAGTATAGACTTGTATGTTTGCATGATGTGGAGTTTTGGGTTCACCTACTAAGCTTGTCGCTCACCCCTACTTATTGTTTACCTTTTTTGGCTGTGACCCGAGACTAGTGGAGGACTTTTGTCTAGGAGGACGTGCCCACTACTCTGATGTATGATACAGTACTGTATTCTGTATTATTTTGTATTATATCCCGGACATGGGTTCGCGGACAGTGGTATTTGCATACTGTTTGTGGTGTGATGTTTGTATGACTATTTGACTTATTGTATGCATGATGATGTATGGGAAAGTACAGGATTACGCATGATGTATGACTATATAGAGTTACATATTTGAGACAGCACCCGCGGTGTAGTCTCTATTGGTACTAGTCACTTACCCCTTGAGGTTTCGGGTGCGAGCAAGGGAAAGTCATGTTCCTAATTCCGGGTACCCTAGAATTTGGGGGTGTGACTGAACGGGAGTTAGTTACGTGTGGGGAAGGAAGAATGACTCTTGCACCTCTACAACGCCCAAAATTGGTACCTAGTATTTGTTTATGGGTGCTTGCTTGTTTTAATTTTCTTTTCTTTTTCTTTTTTATTTTGTTTTAGAAGTAGGGTGGTTTTATTTAGAAAAAACTTTAAATATTATTATTCTATTTTATCTAGGAAAATAAAAAGAAAGATGGTAGTATGAAGAGCATAGTATGGAGCTTGAATTCAATACCACGATCAATGTTAGCCAGGTGGCGTGGATATGAGCATAGGGCTCAATCCTATATCCACTGGGCCTTTGTTTGTTTTTAAAAGGAAAGTAGGAAAAGGCTTAGTAGCGTGAAGAGCATATTGTGAAGCTCAGATTCACAACTACAGATAATGTTGGCCGGGTGGCGAGGATATGAGCATGTGGTTCAATCCCATGGCCACCGAGGTCTTTGTTTTAAAAATTTGGGGTTTATCTTAGTGTCTTATCAAGGAAAACTAGAAAAAGAAAGGAAGAAAGAACCTGGAAGTATTGAGGCTGATGCTTGTGCTAATACTTGGCTTCTCCCTTAGAATGTTTGAGGAATAGCAAAAAGATCCGACAAGGTCTAGTAGAAGGCGTACCGAAGAGTGCCAATGCTTGATGTTGAACCCCATTTTGACCGGGTTAAAATGCAATCGTACTTGGTGAAGGGCCACAAGGCTAAGGACCACTTTGGGAGACCTTAAAATGACCTAAGGAAAGCAATGAGTGATAAAGGATGAAATTTGGAAAATAACTCACTTGACCATACTCGATTCTGAGGAGAAATGAAGAGATTATGACAAAAGTATCAAGTTGTGTACGAATTTGAATTGGACAGCCGGTGGGTAGCATGCTCTTTTGCCAATAACTTTTTCGATACTTGTCGGACCCAAACAAGGTTACTTTCATTGGTTAGTTAACAAATTTATCTATCATTTCCAACTAGTTTGATGTTATTCTGATCTCTATTCATTTAGTTATGATTTTTTGAAGTTAGTAGTTGAGTTTGGATGGGACAGCCGGTGCGCAACGCATTGTTTTATCAATAACTTGCTCAATACTTGTCATAATTGAACAAAGTCAATTGTGTTGGTTAGATAACATCTTTATCTATCATCTCCAACCAATTTGAGGATAGTCCGAACTGTGTACAATTAGTTATGATTTTCTGAATCAGATGGGTAGAATGATTACTTTGTCATGAAGCTTGTGCAGTTTTTCACAATTTTCTCCCAAACAGCTGATCCTTTTTGATTGATTCCAATTTCAAAATATAGAAAATAGAATTTCGAGAAAAATAAGACCAATTTGACATTAATCGGAGCTCTGTGGAGAACATTATAAATTTTTGAAGTTGCTCCAGAAATCTACCTTATTTTTTACGAATTTTGGTTCTTCATATGTATGTTTGTCCAACATTAACAGTTTTGCTTTTCCTTCGCCCAGTATATATACAAAGATACTCCCCTTACACAGCAAGTAAGAACATGAGTGGCCTAGGGAAGCCCAAGAAGAGTTACCAACTGGCAATTTGGCCCAAATCCGGAATGATTTTGAGAAACGCAAAATCTGGAGTAAGCCCAAATCCGGATTAAGGATGATACGGAGTAAGGGCCCAATGATCCAGAATAAGCCTAGATCTGGAGGTCAAACTTGGTCAAATACAGAGTAAGGATGATACGGAATAAGGAGTCGGAGTAAGCCCAAGATCCGGATTAAGGATGATATGGAGTAAGGGCCCAATGATCCAGAATAAACGCAGATCCGGAGATCAAACTTGGTCAAATCTGGAGTAAGGATGATACGGAATAAGCCCAGATCCGGAGGTCAAACTTGGTCAAATCTGGAGTAAGCCCAATGATCCGGAATACGCCCCCTGATACGGCATAAGCCCAAATCCGGAATAAGCCTAGATCCGGAGGTCAAACTTGGTCAAATCCGGAGTAAGCCCAATGATCTGGAATAAGGATGATGCGGAATAAAGACTCAATAACCTTGCATAAGGTCAAATCCAAAGGTCAAATTTGCTCAAATCCGAAATAAGCACATAAGATGCAAAATAAGCTCCCAATGGCCCGGAAATCATCCCCATGGTCCGGAATAAGCTCCAATAATTTGAAAAAAGCTCTAAAGACAACTCCTCTAGTGGCCTAGAAGCGACTCCAACACATCGGGACTCTGAAAAATCCTTTTTTCAAGTGCATTAATTACAAACAGTGTCTTGGGACTCCATTTTTGTGCATAGGGATAGGGAGCCTTGTAATTAAATGAATAATCCTCGGGACATCATAGTTGACCCTGAGAACTACATAGCCATTAATTCCCAATGGTGCCATTACACCTGGAAGTGCATTCAACCCTTACTTGCCAAAGCGTCCAGTTAAAACCGCCTTGGGTAGGGATTTAAAAATAAATCAGGATTAATAATTATTTTCCATGCCTGGGAACCAAGAACTCCATCTCCAAGGCCATCAATTCCTTGGACACAGCAGTCGATGTCTGGGAACCATAAGGCATCTAATTAATGCCGAGGCGTTGGCTATATCCCTTGGACCCCTATAAATAGGGTGGCCTAGAGACAGGGAAAAAAGAAAAAAAGAGAGCAAGGAGAAGACTTGCTGAATGAATTCTTGGGTGATAAAAAATCAGAGAAAAAGAGAGTATCTTGGGAATTTTCAAAGAGAGATATACTTACTTTTTGAGGAGAAAGTCGCTCAGAATCGTTGTTCATTTTCACGAGGAGGAGCTGAGATTGCAAAAGCTTCTTTTTCCAATTTTTGTCAGAAACTCTGGGAAGGCATTACTTGAAGGGAGAAGATGCTTAAATCTGCATCTTTTTCACTTTTCTAGGCTCTCTACGTTTGTTTATTTATTAAACTGCTACTTTTAAACTTTTTTTTGTGTTGTTTTCAAGCATAAAACCCAAAAAAACTTTCTTTTATTATTTCTCTGAAGCTTAAAAATGAAAATACAAAAACAAACATCGTGCATCTCTCGTTTTATTTATTTTCATAAATAATAAATATAACACAAAGACTCAAATCTCTTCTAGAGAAATTAAAGTAAGGCCTGATTGGTCATGAGGGTTGAGCCCTAGATGCTCATATCCTAGTCTACCTAGGCCAATATCAATTATGGCAGTATTTTTCATATTTGAATTTAAATTGTTTTTATTTTCTTTTCTAGAAAAGGGAATATTACTTTTGTTTTCTAAATAAAAATACAATACTGTCACATTGGCCTAGATTCCATATTCTTTTTCTAAAATTAGAATATACCCATTTGTTTGTTTTAAAATCTTTTTTGTTGTTTTAAGGCCTAGATCCTAAAAACTCCCTTTTCCTGAAAATTAAAAATATACAAAAAATAACTTCTTTTGGAATATGTAAGCAAACACCCATATATCAAGACTAGGTACCAATAATGGGCGTGATGGGGGTACAAGAATTCTTCTTCCTTCCCCACACGTAATCGACTTCCGAACCTTAATCTCTAGAACCGTAGACCTTATCTTTTCTAAGTGCCCAATCACACCTTTAAATTGTTTGGGGGCGACTCTATTGTTCCCATGATCACATTGGTTGTCATTGTTGTCAACATTATGCAGAAGAGGGTGGTTGCTGGGTCGAAGATTAGTACTAGATTGGATAACTTCGTAGAGTGATCTCTTAGAGTGAGTTCGTAGAGGGAGTCTAACCATGTACCTGAGAATGTCAAAGATCGGGGTCGAAGACTCATAGATTACTAGGTCGAAGATCAGATGACTCGAAGATATAGACTTGAAGATCATTAGGCCAGCCGGCTCGAAGCACCATTAAAGGTACACACGGTCGCAAACTCGTAGATCCACATGGTCGAAGATTCAAAGACCATAGGTATAGAGCAGCGTCTCAAAGACTCGAAGACTTGCAGGCTCGAAGACCCATCCGGTGTAGAGTTGCAGTATCGCAGAGTCGAAGCTTGCAGGGTCGAAGATTGATAGACTCGTTGTTGAGACCCATTGATGTGAGTAGATGATTAGCCGTGGTAGAATGTTGTTGTCACTGACTCGAAACTGGAGACTGATAACGTGCATTTTATGCCATTATTCTAGTGTTTATTTAGGATGTTTAAGAGTATGATTAGAGCCTTATTGCTTCATATATCATATATATTTGCTCTAACCCCTAGGAAGATGCTATTTGCAAATACATGCGCTTTTAAGCTGTTTTGGAAGATTTTGGAGCTCACTTTTGACATAGTAGATGGCCTCAAACAATTGGCATGCAAGGACAAAAGTTGCTTAGAATGATGTCCTCTACCTACCAAAGAAATTTCAGAGCATTTGGAGCTGCACGTGAATTCACCCATTTCACGTGCAAGCCTATTTTTGCCTCTCAGGCCTCTACAGGATGCAAGGAAGCTTGGGGAGAAGTTTGAGCTGATTTGGAGGTGCACGTGAATTCACCATATCACGTGCAAATTGGCGTGCAGAGACATTTTTGGACTGATCCTATCGTTTTTCCATGCTGATCATTTGTTCTTGAAGGCCCAAGTCCAAATTGTGGATGGAAGATAGAGATTTTAAAGTTTCGAGTGTTACTTATCAAAACTACGCCGTTTTGATAAATGGGCTAGGGTATACACCTCAAAGCCCATCCAAACTCTATAAATAAGAGCTCCACACCCTCTGCTATGTATCCCTAGACCCCCTACACGTTTTTAGAGAGAGAAAGAGGCTCCACGACTTGGAGGTTGCTCCTTGACCTAGGAGAGCAGCCGTCGCAGCCGTCGCAGCAGCCGTCGCGGATTTTGGAGCCTGGATTTGAAGCTTTGCTGTGCGCGTGGTTAAGAAGAAGATGTTGAGCTTTTCTGCTTTGTGTTTGCTTGTAATCATGCGTGAGTAGTCTTTTAATCTAGGGGAGCAATGTAGCCCCCTTGTTGCTTTGCTGTGTTTATGAATATTGGGTTTGGACGATTGAGTTTTGCATGTTTTATGAATCTGTTCTTAAGTTCTATCTTTGGATGTACACCTTGGTATTTTTAGCCCTAGTCTGGGGCGGATTGAGATTCATAACTTATTTGTAATTGGTGTGATCATTATCCTTTTGCAAGTATGATTTATTGGCTTTGCATGTTTGTGTGTTTAGATGACCATTCTGGCATACAACTCTTAAAAGGACCTCAATGACCATTTGTTGTCCTTGTCTTATGTTTAGCATGTTTTCAATCAGACAACCCTAATACCATGAACCAGTAGAGATAACATAGGGAGGTGAAATTGTAACCCTAGATGCTTTTAATCCTTGAATCTTAATCCTAAAATCAGTTTACTTTCTTTGTTTATTCAAAAAACCACATAAAAATTAGATCTTTAGTTTAAAAAAGAAAACCTTTTGCCAAGACATTTTATAGAACAAGAGTAATTGGGTGCTTTGATTTGAGAACTAGAAAACTAGGCTAATCCCTGTGGGTTCGACCCCTTGCTTGCTGCTATTCTTTTAGTGTAAACTTAGGAAATTTATTATCTTGAAGAGAGATTTAACGACATTAGCTAGCTCTTTTAGAGAGGCTGAAAATCTGTCTGTCAAATTGGCGCCGTTGCCGGGGATTCAACGGTTGATTAGTTTTTAAAATCAACATTGAGTGAAATTGTTTGAATTCTGATCTTGGTGTTTTATTTTGTCTTTTCCTTTCTGTTATTTTGTGTTCTTTATTTGTTTATTTTGCATTGTTCGGAGCTCCTGGGTGTGTTCTTATTGTTTTACAGGAACATACACCAAGTGTGTGAGGAATTCCTAGTTGTGCATGCAAAGAGAGGAGGATATACAATTTACTCGGGAACTTGAAAGGTTGTTCAGAGCTCGTCGTAGAGCAGCTAGGGAAGCAGCACGTGAGGCTGAAGAAGCATTGCAAGGCTTGGAGCAATCCATTGGTGAATTGATGGCAGATTTAAGGCCTGATGGTGGTGCACCGCAAGGACGGGCCAATTACAATGGCCAATATCCACAAGAAGAGGGTAATAGGTTTATGCCCAGAACCTTCTTAGACTATGCGAGGCCAATGATGTCAGACCATTATTTTGGGATTCGGCAGACAAGAGTCCAAGCAAATAGCTTCGAGCTGAAGCCGGCATTGATCAACATGGTAAGTAATAACGCGTTTGGAGGAACAGCCGTGGATGATCCACACCAGCATTTGATGAGGTTCTACCAGATGTGCAACACCATAAAGATCAACAATGTATCGGAGGAGGCAATAAAGCTAAGGCTTTTCCGTTTCTCTTTAAGGGATAGAGCTCTTGGCTGGTTCAACAGTCTACCAGCAGGTTCAATCAACACTTGGGAGGAGATGTAGACCAAGTTCATGTCAAAGTACTTCCCTCCTTCCAAGGTGATCCAGCTCAGAGGGGAGATTAGCAGATTCAGGCAAGATGAGATGGAGACTCTTCATGAAGCTTGGGAGCGTTTCAAAGACTTAGTGAGAAGATGCCCTGATCATGGAAGACCCCAGTGGATTCAAATTGAATCTTTCTACACAGGTCTTCAGTCCCACTCACAAGATAAGGTGAATGCAGCTGCTGGAGGATGCTTGATGAATCCAGAGCCTGATGCAGCAGCAGAGCTTTTGGAGAGGCTGTCATTAGCTGATTGGCAGTGGTCTAATGTGCATACTTCAAAGCCAAGGGAGAAGATAGCTTCAGTTGATAATTCTTCCAATGATATGCAAGCACAGATTCAAGCTTTAGTGAAAGGCATGGAAGTATTGGCTTTTAAAGTTGAAGGATCACAACAAGCTTTACCAGTAGCTGAGCAGGGCTGGAGTGGAGCTGAAGAAGCAAATTATGTTGGAGGAAAGGGCTTGTATGAGAAGCAGCAATTTTATCCTCAACAACAACAAGGGTACAACCAGAACCGGCAGCAATCTCAGCCATTTCAGAGAAATCAGAACTGAGGGGGAGATACCTCATTTCAATACAAATATGTGCCCCCAGGGATGAAACAGAATTCGTATGCTATGGATAATTATTTACACCCACCTCCAGGATTCGACGGGAAATGACCTCGGCCTCAACAAAGAAAGAGGAAGGGTATATCAGAATGTGGATGAGCTAACCAAAAGAGAGGATAATTTGGAGGAAAGGGTAGTCACCATAGAATCTTAAATGAAGAATATAGAAAAGCTGCTTGTGAGTTTGGCCCAAAATATAAATCAAGGAGTCTCAGCTAAATCTTTTCCAAGTGATACTGAGGTGAACCCCAAGGAGAGCTGCAAGGCTATTACTCTAAGAAGCGGGAAGGCACTGAAAGAAGCTGAAGAGCCTAAGAAGAAGGCAAATCTAGAAGAACAGAGCAGACCCTTGGAAGCTGATGACCACGGAAAATCAGATAAAGCTGAAGAAAGAGTGCAAGAAAAGAAGGACCAGCAGCTGAGTCAAGACAGAATAGCTGAAGAACAGAGGCAAGAGCTTAGGCCTACTATGCCATTTCCTCAGAGGCTGAGGAACCAGAGGGTTGAGGAAGAGTATGAGCGCTTCCTGAGTTTATTCAAGAAGCTTGAAATTAATATTCCATTTGTTGAAATTTTGGAGCAGATGCCTAGGTATAGAAAGTACATCAAAGATTTTGTGAAGAAGAAGAGGAAATATGGGGATCATGAGACTATGGCAGTCACTAACGAGGTGAGCAGTGTTGTTCAAAAGAGCTTGCCCATCAAGCATAAAGATCCGGGCAGTTTTAATCTCCCTTGTGTGATTGGCAATACACCGCAGCAGCAGGCCTTATGTGATTTAGGGGCCAGCATCAATTTGATCTCCTTTGCTTTGTACAAGCAGCTTGGGCTTAAGGGCATGAAGCCCACTTCCATATCATTGCAGTTTGCTGACCGGTCTACTGGAAGGCCTGAAGGGATAATTGAAGACGTGTAAGTCAAAGTGGGTTCCTTCATATTTCCAGCAGACTTTGTAGTTTTGGAGATGGAAGAAGATAGAGGAGTTCAGCTACTCCTTGGAAGACCGTTTCTCAGAACGGGTTGTGCATTGATTGATGTTGCTCAAGGGCAGCTAACTCTGAGAATTAATGAGGAGACCTTAGTCTTCCACATGGGGAAGGCTTTGCAAGGTCAAGAGGAGGAGGATTGCCTTTGGGTTGAAGACCTTGAGGAATTGGTGGAAGACTACTTGGCAGAAGAAATTACCACCACCAATAATGGAGCCCTTCAGCATATAGAAGCTCAACAAGATGAAGAGATGTAGTTGACAATTGAGGAAGATGAGCAAACTACAAACTCTTTGGAGCAGGCTGAGGAGGAGAAAGAAGATGACGTGCCTCCAGCTCCAGAACTGAAGGAGCTGCCTAGACACCTAAGGTATGAATTTCTAGACTCTACAAATCAATTCCCTGTCATTGTTGCTTCTAATTTGAATGATGTGGAGTGTACTCAATTGTTAGAAGTCCTTAGGAAACACAAAAAGGCCCTAGGATGGAACATTGAAGACATTAGGGGTATTAGTCCAAGGATTTGCATGCATAAAATTTTGATGAATGATGATTTTAAACCCACTGCTGAAAGATAAAGAAGATTAAACCCTGCCATGAAAGAAGTTGTTAGAAAAGAAATTTTAAAATGGAAAAATGCGGGTATAATTTACGCTATCTCCGATAGTGAGTGGGTGAGTCCATTGCATGTTGTGCCCAAGAAAGGGGGCATGGCCGTCATTAAAAATGAGAAAAATGAATTGATCCCATCTCGCACTGTGACGGGGTGGAGAGTGTGTGTTGACTAAAGAAAGCTGAAAGAGGCTACTAGGAAGGATCATTTTCCTCTTCCTTTCATTGATCAAATGTTGGATAGGTTAGCTGGCTATAGTCACTACTGCTTTTTAGATGGCTATTCCGGGTATAATCAGATCATGGTTAAGCCCGAGGACCAAGAAAAGACCACCTTCACGTGCCCTTTTGGCACTTTTGCATTTAGGAGAATGCCATTTGGGCTTTGTAATGCCCCTGCCACCTTTCAAAGGTGTATGATGGCTATTTTTCAGGGTTTGGTTGAGGAGATCATGGAGGTCTTCATGGATGACTTCTCTGTGTTTGGTTCCTTCTACCAATAGTGCTTGAAAAATCTAGATGTGGTCTTAGAGAGGTGTGAGGAGAAGGAACTAGTCCTAAATTGGGAGAAATGCCATTTCATGGTAACTGAGGGGATAGTTCTAGGGCACAAGGTGTCTGCACATGGTTTGGAGGTAGACAAGGCAAAAATCTCCACTATTGAGACTTTGCCACCTCCAACAAATGAAAAAGGAGTGAGAAGTTTCCTTGGCCATGCTGGCTTTTATAGGAGATTCATTAAGGACTTCTCAAAAATTGCAAAACCCATGAGTAGGTTGTTAGAAAAAGACACAAGCTTTGAGTTTAATGCAGATTGCTTAGAAGCTTTCAACATCCTCAAGGGTAAGTTAGTCATCGCACTGTTATAGTCACACCCGACTGGGCTCAGCCTTTTGAGCTAATGTGTGATGTGAGTGATTATGCTTGTGGGGGTAGTCTTAGGGCAAAGGCGAGAAAAGGTGTTTAGGGTCATTTACTATGCTAGTAAGACCTTAGATGATGCTCAACAGAACTATACCACCACTGAGAAAGAGTTGCTAGCCATGGTTTATGGCTGTAACAAGTTTAGACCCTACCTTTTGGGGTCTAAAGTCATTGTTTATACTGATCATGCTGCATTGAAATATTTGTTTGCTAAAAAAGAAGCTAAGCCACGCTTGATTAGATGGGTTCTCCTCTTACCGGAATTTGACCTTGAAATTAGAGACACAAAGGGAGCCTTAAATTCTGTGGCTGATCACCTCTCCCGTGTGGAGAATGCACCTAAGTCTCTACCCATTGTAGATGACTTTCCTGATGAGAAGTTGTTTGAGGTGCATCATCTTCCTTGGTTTCTTGACATAGCAAATTATTTAGCCACCGGGTTCATACCCAAGCGGTTAGACTACCACCAAGAGAAAGAAATTGGTAGTGGATGCTAAGAAATTCATTTGGGAAGACCCAATTCTTTATAGGAGGTGTCCTGACCAAATCATTAGAAAGTGTGTCCTTGAGGAGGAGGTAGATGACATAATACATCATTGTCATGCATCACATTATGGGGGCCACTTTGGGGTGCAAAGAACTGTGGCTAAGATCATGCAGTGTGGCTTTTATTGGCCTCACATGGTGAAAGACACCTATGTCTACATCAAAAAGTGTGATAGATGTCAAAGGGTAGATGGTCTGTCTAGGAAAAATGAGATGCCCTTAACTGGAATCCTTCCAGTTGAAATTTTTGACATTTGGGGCATTGACTTCATGGGGCCATTCCCCAATTCTGATGGGTATTCATACATTTTGCTTGCTGTGGATTATGTGTCTAAGTGGATAGAAGCTATTCTTACTAGAGTGAATGATGCTAAGGTTGTGACTCACTTCCTTACTAGGGACATCTTTAGCCGTTTTGGGACACCAAGGGCCATAATCAGTGATGAGGGTAGTCACTTCTGCAACAAATTGTTTGACAAATTATTGAACAAGTATGGTGTCACTCATAGGAAGTCTTTAGCTACCACCCACAAGCTAATGGACAAGCAGAAGTGTCCAACAGAGAGTTTAAGGCCATTTTAGAGAAAACTGTTGGAGCCAATAGGAAAGATTGGTCTCAAAGGCTTGATGAAGCCTTATGGGCATATAGGACAGCTTACAAAACTCCCATTGGGATGTCACCTTACCGTATTCTATATGGTAAGGCATGTCACTTGCCTGTGGAACTAGAACACAAGGCTCATTGGGCCTTGAAGAAGTTAACTTTTAACCCACAAGAGATCAAGGAGCTTAGGATGACTCAATTAATTGAGTTAAATGAGCTTAGGCTGGATGCCTATGATAGTGCTAAATTTTACAAAGAAAGAACTAAGAAATGGCACGATAGGCAACTCAACAATGAACCTTTAACTTTAGGGTAGAAAGTTCTTCTATTTAACACAAGGTTGAGGTTATTTCTTGGAAAATTAAGGTCCAAGTGGATGGGACCTTTTGTGATAGTTGATAAGAAGCCATATGGGAGCTTTGAGCTCCAAGCTGTAGATGGCAAGAAATTTTGGGTGAATGGCAACAGACTGAAACCATACTTTGATTCAACTCAGAGGGAGATAGTTGATTCCCTCTCTTTCACCATTGCATGATCATAACTGAAAGTCTAGCTACAGACTTTAAATAAAGCGCTGGTTGGGAGGCAACCCAATGTTCATTGCTATGTTTTATTTTATGTTATTTTCTTTATTTATTTTATTCAATAAAATTTGTTTGCAAGCTAACCATTGTGCAGGAGACTTTGTTCCTTTCTTAGCTAATCATGTGCAGGATGAGCAAATTATTGGGTCCTGAACTTGTGGAATTATTTTTAAAGTCAAAGTCAAGGAGCAAGGAGCAAGTGAAGCCCAAAAGTGCTTGAAGATGGGCTCAAACAATTCACGTGCAAGACTTAAAGATGGTCCATAATGCACAAGCAACAAAGTGGAGAAATTTGGGCCAGTTTGGGCCTGAACGTGAATTTGCACGTGAATTGCCCAATTCACGTGCACCTCCTTTTGAGCTGTACCTTTCTGGAATGGTAGATGAAGACCATGTGAATCACGTTTACTCTTGCACGCGAATTGCTAGCTGTCATATGGAGTCTCAAAAATGCAAAATACCGATTTTAGCCCTCCTAGAAGCTTCAAACAATTCACGTGCAGAAGGGACTATTGCTTGCCAGCTCAAGATGGACCCACCACCAAAGTTTGGGACGATTCTGACCTGCACGCCAATTCAACCAATTCACGTGCAAGGGCTATTTTGGTCAGAACACTCTGAAAAGTTAGGGGCACGTGTATCACGCCAATTGGAGTATCTTTCCTTCTGCACGCTATATAAAGAGAGGCCATCTTCAAAGGCTTCCACACCAAAATCACTCCAGATCTGAGTATTAGAGAAACTCTGCTCTTTTGCTCTCTTGCTCTTCAGTTTTCTGCTCTTTGCTCTTTAATTCTCATTTCAAAGATGGTGCGCACAAGGAGGACTTGCCAGGAGGAGGTGCACTCACCTAGCGCTGATAGCCAACCTAAGGAGGAGATACTCTTGGGGCATGCTCTTGATATGCAGACTTTGGAGGCTTCAGAACTGGGCTGGGCTAGAGAGGTGGCTCTTAAAATTCAAAATCTGGGCTTACAAAGGTTAGTATCTGCCTAGCCAGCTATTTCCTATTCTGCCCTACAAGAATTTTATGCATCTGTCTCTGTGAGTGAGGATGAACTAATAGGGGTTGTGCAAGGGGTTTATGTCAGAATAACCCCTGAAATTATTAGACATTGCTTTAACCTCCCTGCACCCATTGATAGCCTTCCTCAGCTAAGCCTAGGAGAATTTGGTACTGCATGCAACTATGCTAGAAAATTTCAAAGTAGAAGGCAGTATACCAAGAATGGTTTTGTTGGAAGATTTAGATGCCTAGCTTACCTGGTAGGAAGATGCTTATTGATTCAAACCAGTGGGATAGATAGTGTGCCTAAGCCACACCTGGAGTTGATGTATAGCATTGATCATATGCTAAATGTGGATTGGGCCACTACCATTTTTAAATGGTGGAAGAAAAACTCATCAAAGCAGATAAATGGCAGATTTTTGTGTTTGATATTTCAAAGCATGCCTACTTTGCATTTTTCCTCCATGGATACCATCACTTTTCCTTCTCACTGGGTGTTAAGAGTATTGCATGCTGAAGGAGGTTTGGGGATCAGTACCAGAGGTCATTGGGCAACCAATGTTCCTCCTCCATCATAGCCCGCTAGGCACAGTGTTCATGTGGAGCGATCCACTGACTTTGTAAGGGAGACCTCTCCTAATTTGGATCAAAGGAAGCAGACTCTATACAGACTCACTGCCATGTACATGCAGTTCAATGTACACAAAGAAGATATTTTCAATTTCTTTCAAGGCATTAGTGGGCAGGTGGTGAGCGAAGTGGAGGTCATCAATTGGGCAGTCACTAATGGGCACATCACTAGTGCCCAATTTGAGGAATTAATGGCCCTCATCTCTGGAGACCAACAAGCTACTTCACAACCTAGAACCAGAGCATGGGAGGCCCCAGACGTAGCTGCTCATGCATCTCCTAGAGCATGGGAAGTCCCAGAAGCTCCTCCTGCTGCATCTACCGAAGCTTGGAGGCAAGAAACACAGCATCTCAGGGAGGCAAATGCCAGAACCCAGCGCGAGGTGGAAGCCCTGAGGAAGGACAACAAAGAAGTCAAAGGCCTCCTAGGCAATATCTGGAAGGCCTTGAGCAAGAGGAAAGCATCAAAACGTTCTCCTATAGTGGAGATATCTGATGAAGAACCCTCTCCATCCCCTGAAGTTTCTTATCCAGCCCAGGCGGATCCACCTCAACCAGAATCTTCAGCTAGGCCATCTTACTATCAGCCTCAAGAGGAGAAAGAGCCAGCAAAAGGGTATTCACCCTTCTAGCCTTTTACTGATCCTGCATATTCTCAGGCTATTGTACCTGTTATACATCCTGTCTCTTGGGGTACATACATGCCTGCTGAACCTGAAGACCTTCTTGGCCCTCCTATCTATTTAATCATTAATCCAGCCTTATCATCTGCCGAAAGTCAAGCAGCATTTGAAGACTTCATTAATTCTCAGGTGTTAAGGGCTCGATTTGCAAGGGACATGGACCTCTTCACCTCGTTTGTCCTTCAAAGGATTTTAGGCGATGAATATCTATATTCAGATGACGTGGACTTGTTTTGCAGGACTATGCGTTTTGTTGTGGAGGCTGAACCTCATAATTACCCACTGTCCCAATATACCTCTATTATCTTTGTGCGAGCTTTATGAGCAACCTTTGACTGAAAGTGTGTGGCGCCAGCGTATAAATGGGCAGAATGAAGGGCACCGTCCTTGGCATGGTATGCACGAGGTGTTGATCCCTGTGCACATTGATCGTCACTATGTCTTGGTGCGTGTGGATTTGAGTGCAGGGCATGCGGTGCTTTATGATCCAAGCCAAGGCGAAGGGTTCACCAGAAGAAAGAGACGGCTTGTTCATGGGCTCATAAAAAGAATCAAGGATGCGATGAGACAAGAAGGATTGTTGCAGGATAAGCTCCCTCTTATTCACCTCAACGAAATGGAAATCCCTCAGCAGCCTGACCAATTCAGCTGTGGGATCTTTGTTTGCTACTACATGATGGCTATTCTGCAAGGGAAGGAAACTTGGGAAGTGCGCGGCGAGACGTCGGTTGACTTTGTGGCTCAGGTGCGACGAATGGTGGCCAATGTCATCTACTATTACAGCTTGCCAACTGAGAGGTAAGTATTTTCCTACTCCCTATTTTATGCCATGAGGACATAGCATATTTAAGTGTGGTGTATGGGGAGTGACTTGAGCCACTTGCTTGTCTTTTATGTTGTGATTGCATGTTTTATTTATAATTATTTAAAAAAAAACAACTTGTTTTTAGTTTCATGATTGTTGTAGGACCCTATTTTGTCCGGGTCGGACATACTAACCCCATTTGATATACCTTTCGGCCCATGCCATACACCTTATTGAACAGGTCCACAATGATCCCATACTTCCAAGGAATGGTCTACCCCAATCTGCACGAGATGGATACAATTGACACGGATGGGGGAGTTCAAAATTAATGACTTTTGCTACAAGTCCTTGAAGCGCCCCAAGACCAACACCAGGTGATGGAGGATGAAAATTGGAGACCAACGCACTTGACCGAGCTCAAATCGGACTTAAAATGAAGAAGTTATGGCCAAAACAACTTTCGTTGGAAAAAGTCAAACTTGCCAAAAGACGGTCAATGCCCCTGGTCAAACTGCCCGCAAAAGTGATCATGCGAAACTCTTCAAAATGCCTATGTAGGCTGTCACGCCCCGGATTTCCAACCCGAGGAAACCGGTACGTGACTTCCCTTTTACCCACACGGAGGGCAAAGGGGTAAGGATACAAATCAAGAATTTAACATTTTAAAACTTTCACAACACATTCAAGAAAAATATAGTCCATCAAATCTGTCCACAAACCAATAACAAAGTCAGTCTTTATTACAAAGTCCTCTTTTTAATCCATCCCCATTGGGGTTACATCAGTTGTCACGCCCCCGAATTCCAGGGAACCCGGAACCGGGTACATGACTTCCCCTTGCCCGCACCCGAAAGGTCAAGGGGTTGGTGACTAGCACCAATAGAGACTACACCGCGGGTGCTGTCTCAAATATGCAATCCTGTACAGTCATACATCAAGGGTAATCTTGTACTTTCCCATATATCATCATGCATACAAAGAGTCAAACAGTCATACAGACCTCACATCATACAGTATGCAAATACAACTGTCCACGGACCCATGTCCGGGATATCACATAAAACAATACAGAATATAACTGTATCATACATCAGAGTAGTGGGCGTCCTCCTGGAAGAAAGTCCTCCACTAGTCTCGGGTCACACCTGAAAAGGGTAAGCAACAAGTAGGGGTGAGCGACAAGCTCAGTAGGTGACCCTAACACTCCACATCATGCAATACATATAAGTCTATACTATATGCTCAGTGTACTCGTGCACCGTGTAGTGTGCACAATCATCAGGACTCAGCCTGCAACAAACATCAGGACAACTTGTCCACAATCCTCCATGGGATCCCAGCTCAGGGCACTCAGCCCTAGCTCCACGAGCTCAACGGCTCAACTCGGGCCTTAGCCTGTCCACGGCGCAATATGCCCGGCCACGGTCGCCACACGGGCCTGCCATCGGTGCATATGCCCGCCACGTCAACCACATAGCACCATTGGTGCATCACGGTGAGAACCCAAACAAGTCACGGAGTCCATGCCCCAATACCTCACACCAACATACTAACATTTGTATGGCATGTCATTCTCGACATTTCCTTTGGAACTGTAGCCAGTCTCCACAAGTAAATCCTCAATCCTTGATTTATGAAGGAAGTACCCATAGCAGCTATTTTCTTGAAATCAAAAGTCCCGGCATTGGGTTCCCATAGCATAAATAAGATAATCTGATTTTTGGGGATTTTTCCGAGATGTCTAACCCCACTTTCCAAAAATTCACCACTACGAACTTTTGGGTTTTTCCGAGATTTTACACTAAATCCCAAATTTCACATTTTGAAATAATGGGAATTAATTTTTCTAGTATTTTTCTTTGAATCCAAATGGGGGGTATTTCGTTATTTACATTGTAACTTAAGTATTAAATGTGGAGAGGCATAATGGTTTACAATGTAAATGTCCAGTGCAGTGCAGTTGCACCCGCAATGAACACTTGTTTCACTTCCACGGATTTGATGCTGCGGACTAATGCTACGGAACTCTTGTTCCACTCTTGCGGACCGACTACTACGGAACTCTTGTTCCACTCCTGCGGACCGATGCTACGGAACTCTTGTTCCACTCCTGGGACCGACTACTACGGACTTTCGATCCGGACCAATTCCTCCGGACTAACTACTCCGGACTAGCGATCCGGACTAATTCCTCCGGACTACCGATCCGGACTAATTCCTCCGGACTAACTACTCCGGACTACGATCCGGACTAATTCCTCCGGACTACGATCCGGACTAATTCACTTAGTCCCAGACCGGACTAGTTCACTTAGTCCCGGAAACACTATTCACTTAGTCCCGGAAAACACTGTTCACTTAGTCCCGAAAAACACTATTCACTTAGTCCCGGAAACACTATTCACTTAGTCCCGGAAAAACACTGTTCACTTAGTCCCGGAAACACTATTCACTTAGTCCCGGAAAAACACTGTTCACTTAGTCCCGGAAATACTATTCACTTAGTCCCGGAAAAACACTGTTCATCGTCGTTTTTGCCAATTTTTCTGGCTAGAACGGCAACCCAGCAACCCCAAACACTCATAAACACATTTATTTTTATATACACCCCATTACACGTCTTAAATAACTCTAAATTTCATGTAATCAACAGAAATACCTCTTTTATGCATTTAAATCAGAAGATTCAACCAAAAATTGGGTTTCCCCCAAATCTTAAGGTTCACCCCCAAATTCCATGATTTCACCCAAATTAAGCATGCTAAGCCTACTATGAATCATATAAGGAGTTAGAATCACCTACCTGGAAGATTCTTTGCGATCCACGAGCTCCAATCGCCCCAAAATCACCAAGAAAGCTCTTCACGCTCTTCACCTTCTCTCTCTCTCTCTCTCTCTTGCTCAACTTCACGCTCTTCACCTTCTCTCTCTCTCTCTCTCTCTTGCTCAAACACGCACGCACCAATAATTGGAAATTAAAGAGATAAGGCAGTTCTTAATTATATATATACCGTTGCCAATAATTGGCCTCCCAGCAATAATTGGAAATAATTGGCCTCCCAGCAATAATTGACCCGAATGCAATAATTGACCTCCCGAGGTCACGAACTCCAAATTGAGTCAAATTACTGTCAAAACGCTCGAAATAACGAGCACAACACTGTTTAGATATTATCACACTCAAATGACTGCTCAAACGCAAAGTCAACCAATAAACCCCAAAAAGTCAACAATCGGGTCAAACGGGGCCCCGACTCGAAATCGGGCCCAAGTACAGTCAAAATGCTCGCATCGACGGCTACACTACCGTCCAGATAGTTACATTCCCACAGAATGACTCTCTCAAAACTACCCAAATACGAGTCTTTACATCCTCCCCACCTTAGGACTTTTCGTCCTCGAAAATAAAACACAAGCCCAAAAGACATAGCAAAATCCAAGCTCAAGCACCGCACAACAACAAGACACAAAAAATATGATCATCAACATGATCACCAACCACACAGGTGCAATGCAACTCACAACAAGCCAAAAAGGCTCACACGATGCCAGGATGCCAACCAACAAACAACAAGCTAAACCACATCTCAAACAACATATGCAAAACAAATGCATAAAACATAACTCATACCTCGGGGAAGGTCCTCACATCCGCCCCACCTCGGACCGATCGTCCTCGAACAGCTCGGGATGAAGAACCCGCATCCTGGCTCTCTTTTTCCCAAGTCTGCTCCTCCATGCCTCGGTGTCGCCATAACACCCGAACTAGTGGGATCGTCTTGCCTCGCAAGACCTGGTCCCCCTTGTCCAAAATCTGTGCCGGCATCTCAACAACGGCACCATCATCGCCCAAGTCTATCTCGCGATAGTCCAACACATGAGAAGGATCTGGGTGATACCGTCGCAACCGAGACACATGGAACACATCATGTACTCGAGCCAACTCCGGTGGCAAAGCTAACCGATAAGCCACTGCGCCCACGGTGGTAACAATCTCAAATGGCCCCACAAAACGAGGGGAAAGTTTGGATCCACGTCCAAACCTCCGATGCCCTCTACGCGGTGAAACCCGCAAAAATACACGGTCACCCACCTCTAAAGCGCAAAGGTCGACGCCTGCGGTCTGCGTAGGACTTACGCTACTCTGCTAGTTGTTAACATGCGCTGCCGAATCAACCGCACTATCTCTGTGGTCTCTCGAACCATATCGGGACCGAGAACTGCTTGTCTCTCCGTCTGTGCCCAGCACAAGGGTGATCGACAAGGCCGCCCATACAGCGCCTCATATGGAGCCATCCCAATCGTGGCCTGATAACTGTTGTTGTAAGAGAACTCCACCAAAGGAAGGTGAGTCTCCCAACAACCTCCAAAATCTAGGACACAGGCACGCAACATATCCTCGAGTGTCCGAATCGTCCGCTCCGATCGACCATCCGTCTGCGGGTGAAAGGCTATCTGAGGTTCACCCTAGTACCCAAGGCTCTGCTGAACTGTCTCCAAAAGCGAGATGTGAACCTCGCATCCCGATCAGATACAATAGACAATGGGACTCCATGCAACCGCACAATAACATCAATATACCTCTGTCCCAAAGTCCTCCTGGGTCCGTCTCTCGAATCGGAATAAAATGTGCCGATTTGGTCAACCGGTCGACAACTACCCATATCGTGTCGTGTCCCCCTGGAACGAGGAAGTCCAGTGACAAAATCCATGGTCACGTGGTCCCATTTCCACTCTGGCACTGGCAATGACTGCAACTCACCAGCTGATCTCAGGTGCTGCCTTGACCTGCTGACAGGTCAAACACCTCCTCACAAAATCAGCAACAGCCTTCTTCAGGCCTGGCCACCAATACTGCCTCCTCACGGCATGGTACATCTTGGTCCCACCAGGATGTACAGCTAACCTCGACTGGTGAAATTCCCGAAGAACCTCCTCCTGAAGAGAAGTGGGAACTATCAGGCGACCCCTATACCTCAATATATGCTCAGCATCCTCAGTCCAATCAGAAGATGCCTGCCCCGTCTGAATCTTGTCTCTGATGACCTCACAATCAATGTCCCCCAGTGATCCTCTATGATCCTGCGCTGCAACTCAGGGACCGCGACAACAACACCGAGGGTCCCTCGCCCCTCCTTTGGTCACCATTTGCAACCTCATCGCCGCCAACCGACCCATCATCTCCCATTCTTTAATGGCACAGTGGGCCACCACGGCCCCTGCTCTTCCTACTCGAGCATCTGCCACCACATTACCCTTCCCAGGGGTATACATCATATCAAAGCGAAAGCTGTTGCAGGTACTCCACCCACCGTCTCTGCCTAAGGTTCAGGTCTCGCGAGAGAAGATATCTGCAAGCTCTTGTGGTCCGTATACACCACAAATTTCTCCCCCAAGGAGATAATGCTTGCCAGCTCTTTAAAGCAAAGATCACTGCGCCCAACTCCAAATCATGCGTGGGATAGTTCGCTCATGTGGTCTCAATTGCCTAGATCCATAAGCAATCACCTGCCGAGTCTGCATCAACACACAACCAAGACCCACCCCTGGAAGCATCACAATACACCTCAAAAGGCACACCCTCCTGTGGGAGAATCAAGATAGGTGTTGAGGTCAATCGTGCCTTCGACTCCATGAAAGCACTCTCACATGCATCGGACCAAATGAAAGGAACTCCCTTCCTAGTCAAGTGTGTCATAGGAGCTGCCAACCGGGAAAAATCCTCCACGAACCTCCGATAATAGCCTGCCAAACCAAGGAAGCTACGAATCTCAAACACATTCGTAGGCCTCTTCCACGACATGACCGCCTCAATCTTCTCGGGGTCCACCGTGATACCCTCTGAAGACACCACATGCCCCAAGAAGTGCACTGTTGCAACCAGAAGTCACATTTCGTGAACTTCGCGTACAACCGATGCTCCCGCAAGGTCCGCAACACACCTGCAAATGCTCCTCATGCTCCCTCTTGGTCGCTGAATAGACCAAGATATCGTCGATGAACACCACAACGAACATATCTAAATATGGAGCGAACACCTGGTTCATCAATCCCATAAACACTTCGCTGGAGCATTCGTGAGCCCAAACGGCATCACAAGCCACTCATAATGCCCATAACGACAACCGAACGCGGTCTTAGGGATATCTGCCTCCCTAACCCTCAAGCGATGGTATCCAGGACCTCAAGTCTATCTTGGAAAACCATCTTGCACCTCGAAACCGATCAAACAGGTCATCGATCCTCGGCAATGGATACTGTTCTTCACAGTCACCTGGTTCGGCTTCCGGTAGTCTATACACAACCGAAGTGAACCATCCGCCTTCTTGGCGAACACCACTGGAGCGCCCCATGGTGAGCTACTCCCCTGATAAAGCCTCGTGCCAATAGATCATCTATCTGTCTCTTGAGCTCTCTAAGCTCTGTCGGTGCCATCCCGTAGGCCGCTAACCTGATCGGTGTTGTCCCTGGCAACAACTCGATTGAAAACTCTACCTCCCTCACGGGTGGCAAACTGACCAAGTCCTCGGGAAACACATCCGGGAACTGATCTACAATGGGTGGCAAAACAGCCTTCCCCTCTCTCCTCCTGTCAACCAACGTCAAGGCTGGCTAACTGGTGGGTCACATCACCCCACCCATGCCTCAAAGGTCCCAACCTGCATGCCTCCTCGGTCCACTCACCCACAAAGACACCCCGCGTGCCCTCTGGTGTGAGGAACGTCACACGCCGTCGAAAACAATCAATCTTGGCCTCCACGGAGACCAACCAGTCCATACCCAGGATAACATCAAAATCATCTAACTCCATGATATACAAATCACACAACAGGTTAACACCCCCCAAGTGTTACCTGACAAGCACGACGGATACTCTCAAGTATCACAATTCCACCCAAAGGTGAAGCAACCATCGGACCGACTCACTGTCTCCTGGGCTAACTCCAAGCCAACCACCGTAGCATACGAAATAAAAGAATGGGTAGCACCAGTATCAATCAAAAGCCGAACAAATAGTATGAGAAATGATAATGGTACCTCTCACCACCGAAGGTCCTGCTCTGCCTCGTCCCTTGGTGGAACCTCGCCTCTCTCCTGGTAAGGGCAAAAGTCCTCCCTCGTGGTCCACTTGCCACTAGCCTGGCCCATTGGGGCCTTGCCCCGCCGATCAACATGACCCTGTGCCTCCCGGCGAGGCCCTGTGCCGCAGGTCGCGTCTGCGTGCTCTGTGCCGGCAGCACTGACCTCTGAGACGGAGCCCCACTCCTCTGTCCGTGATCTCTCGGACGAGGGCCTACACTGCTGGTTGAGCTAAGGGTAACACATTCCCTAGCTCCATGCCCCACTTTCCCGCATCGGAAGCAAGTCATCTTTTTCCTTGGGCAGTCTCTCGAGACATGCCCGGTCAAACCACAACTCCAACAGGTCCCTGGCCTCCTGCTGGCTGAACTCTCCCGGGGGCCCACCGCCTGGCTGGAAACCCTCTGCACCTGCCTCCTCTCAGCCGAGGAGCCTTGCTCTCCCCACTCTGCCTCTTCTTGCTCGGACCTGCCGAACCGCCCGGCCTCGGGCTCTCGCCCGATCCCGACCTCGCTCAATAATGATCGCCTTGTCGACCGCCTCCCGATAGGCCGGTCAACCGCATCGGTTCAAGCTGTCTTTTCAAAGATGGCCTCAAGCCCTGAATGAAGTCCTGCGTCTTCCGGCCTTCCTTTTCCCAAGACTCCAGAGCAAACCGCCCCAAATCGGTGAAGGCCTGCACATACTCCCCCACACTCATGCTACCCTGCACAAGCTCATAATACTCTCTACGTCGAGCATACTGCAACGAGCTGGGAAAATACTCCCCAAAGAAGCGCTCAACAAACTCTCTCCAGCTCATCGTCGCCATGGACAGCTCTAGTGGATTCCCACCACTGCGTGGGATACCCAACAAATAGTGCGTCGCCACGCGCACCCGCTCCTCATCTGGCACCCCAATCATCTCAAAGATGTCCTCTGTCCATCTAATCCAGTCCTCGGCTACCTCTGGCCGCGAACCATCCTCAAAAGTCCTGGGTGCGTGTTTCAAAACTGCGCGGCCCAGTCCACTCCCTCGTCGTGCTGGCTCTACCACGACCTCCTGGCTGGTGCACATCCTGCACCACCCTCGCCTCCTGCTTCTCGAGGCTGTGGTGGCCGCCGAGGCTCCTGTTGCCTCTTCGACTCATCCACCTCTCTAGCCATATCCCTCATCGAGCCCTGCATACCCTGCATGGCCTCCTGCAACTGAATCAACACCTGCGTCAAATCAGGTCCCACAACGGGAGCTGATGACTTCTGCTGCGGGCTCTGCTGCCCCTGGTGCCCCGACTCTATCGTGGGCTCCTCTACCGGACCCTGGCCTCGGACAACCCTCCTCGGTGGTGCCATCACACTGGCTACAATCAACAAACAACAAAGAACAAACAATCAATACTAGCACTGCTAGCACAAACAGCCATCAAAGGCACAACTGACTTGTAGGTTCTCACCACACGACCCCCGTAGGTCCATACCATGCATATAGCATCGTGTCACCCCTCAGGGTACACCACAATCAAGTCCTGGCTCTCACGGCCATGTGCCATCCCTGGCACCACATACAAGCACATCACACACAAAGACAAGCTAGTGCCCTATATGCACACAATCATACCACTAGCAATGCACCCCATCCCCATGTATGCTCCTAGGATGATCTAACTGACACCAAAATAACCTAGAATACATGTAAAGACTGCGTTGATCAGGCGCCCTCCCTACAGTTTTCCAAGTCACATGGAATCAATTAACCACCCTTCACTAACCTAGGTCCACTAGACCATGCTCTGATACCAACTTGTCACGCCCCCGAATTCCAGGGAACCGGAACCGGGTACATGACTTCCCCTTGCCCGCACCCGAAAGGTCAAGGGGTTGGTGACTAGCACCAATAGAGACTACACCGCTGGTCTTGTCTCAAATATGCAATCTGTACGATCATACATCAAGGGTAATCTTGTACTTTCCCATATATCATCATGCATACAAAGAGTCAAACAATCATACGAGACCTCACATCATACGGTATGCAAATACAAGCTGTCCACGGACCCATGTCCGGGATATCACATAAAACAATACGAGAATATAATCGTATCATACATCGAGTAGTGGGCGTCCTCCTGGAAGAAAGTCCTCCACTAGTCTCGGGTCACACCTGAAAAGGGTAAGCAACAAGTAGGGGGTGAGCGACAAGCTCGGTAGGTGACCCTAACACTCCACATCATGCAACACATATAAGTCTATACTATATGCTCAGTGTACTCGTGCACCGTGTAGTGTGCACAATCATCGGGACTCGGCCGCAACAAACATCGGGACAACTTGTCCACAATCCTCCATGGGATCCCGGCTCAGGGCACTCAGCCCTAGCTCCACGAGCTCAACGGCTCAACTCAGGCCTTAGCCTGTCCACGGCGCAATATGCCCGGCCCACGGTCGCCCACACAGGCCCGCCATCGGTGCATATGCCTGCCACGTCAACCACATAGCACCATTGGTGCATCACGGTGAGAACCCAAACAAGTCACGGAGTCCATGCCCCAATACCTCACACCAACATACTAACATTTGTATGGCATGTCATTCTCGACATTTCCTTTGGAACCGTAGCCGGTCTCCACAAGTAAATCCTCAATCCTTGATTTATGAAGGAAGTACCCATAGCGGCTATTTTCTTGAAATCAAAAGTCCCGGCATTGGGTTCCCATAGCATAAATAAGATAATCTGATTTTTGGGGATTTTTCCGAGATGTCTAACCCCACTTTCCAAAAATTCACCACTACGAACTTTTGGGTTTTTCCGAGATTTTACACTAAATCCCAAATTTCACATTTTGAAATAATGGGAATTAATTTTTCTAGTATTTTTCTTTGAATCCAAATGGGGGGGTATTTCGTTATTTACATTGTAACTTAAGTATTAAATGTGGAGAGGCATAATGGTTTACAATGTAAATGTCCGGTGCGGTGCGGTTACCTGCTGAACGAACTCTTGTTTCACTTCCACGGATTTGATCTTTGCGGACTAATGCTACGGAACTACTTTGTTCCACTCTTGCGGGACCGACTACTACGGAACTCTTGTTCCACTCCTGCGGACCGATGCTACGGAACTCTTGTTCCACTCCTGCTGACTACTACCGATCCGGACCAATCCTCCGGACCAATTCCTCCAGGACTAACTACTCCGGACTCCGATCCGGACTAATTCCTCCAGGACTACGATCCGGACTAATTCCTCCGGACTAACTACTCCGGACTACGATCCGGACTAATTCCTCCGGACTACGATCCGGACTAATTCACTTAGACTAGCCGATCCGGACTAGTTCACTTAGTCCCGGAAAAACACTATTCACTTAGTCCCAGGAAACACTATTCACTTAGTCCCGGAAAAACACTATTCACTTAGTCCCAACTTATTCACTTAGGAAAAAACTATTCACTTAGTCCCAGAAAACACTATTCACTTAGTCCCGGAAAAACACTGTTCACTTAGTCCCGGAAATACTATTCACTTAGTCCCGGAAAAACACTGTTCATCGTCGTTTTTGCCAATTTTCTCAGCTAGAACGGCAACCCAGCAACCCCAAACACTCATAAACACATTTATTTTTATATACACCCCATTACACGTCTTAAATAACTCTAAATTTCATGTAATCAACAGAAATACCTCTTTTATGCATTTAAATCAGAAGATTCAACCAAAAATTGGGTTTCCCCCAAATCTTAAGGTTCACCCCCAAATTCCATGATTTCACCCAAATTAAGCATGCTAAGCCTACTATGAATCATATAAGGAGTTAGAATCACCTACCTGGAAGATTCTTTGCGATCCACGAGCTCCAATCGCCCCAAAATCACCAAGAAAGCTCTTCACGCTCTTCACCTTCTCTCTCTCTCTCTCTCTCTTGCTCAACTTACGCTCTTCACCTCTCTCTCTCTCTCTCTACTCGCACGCACCAATAATTGGAAATTAAAGAGATAAGGCAGTTCTTAATTATATATATACCGTTGCCAATAATTGGCCTCCCAAAGAATAATTGGAAATAATTGGCCTCCCAAAGCAATAATTGACCCGAATGCAATAATTGACCTCCCGAGGTCACGAACTCCAAATTGAGTCAAATTCTTGTCAAAACGCTCGAAATAACGAGCACAACACTGTTTAGATATTATCACACTCAAATACTCGCTCAAACGCAAAGTCAACCAATAAACCCCAAAAAGTCAACAATCGGGTCAAACGGGGCCCCGACTCGAAATCGGGCCCAAGTACAGTCAAAATGCTCGCATCGACGGCTACACTACCGTCCAGATAGTTACATTCCCACAGAATGACTCTCTCAAAACTACCCAAATACGAGTCTTTAAAACTTCCCCCAAAAAAAAAAAAAAAAAAAAAAAAAAAAAAACTTCCCCCCTCTTTTTTAAACAAACCAACCCAACAAACAAAAAAAAAAAAAAAAAAAAAAAAAGAAGAGAGAAAAAAAACAAAAAAGAAGGGATCATGTCTCCCAACCCATCCCATGTTCCTAGCATCTACATGCCATGTGTACAAGTGCAGTGTTGTGTTACAATAATTTCAACAAACATAATAACAACCACATCCGCAATTTACAATCCTCCACTGCCACACAGGCTAACACTTTAACCACAAGTGATTTAACCGCCTCTTCAGGCCAAGTGATTTAACCGCCTCTTCAGGCCAAGTAATTTAACCGCCTCTTCAGGCCAAGTACCACAGTCAAGCACACAACACACAAGGTCACTCAAGCATACAACCAAACACTTGGTGAGCACCCGTTCACAAGCGCACAAACCCATTCAGGCCATAGAGCAAACATCCAGCATACATACATACACTAAACCACAAGTCCAGTCACACGGACATATTACCAAACACTTAATGGGCATATACACACAGCTAAGTTCACACAGGCATTTCATCAAACATGTAGCAGGCATGTCGTGCAGGCATTTTATCAAACACGTTTTATGCATCACACAAACACCAGAAACACCAAAATCGCCATTGAAGGCCAACATTCATATAGGAGGTCACACCTATATGAATTTACATATAAATAATATAATATTCTGCCCTAGGACCCTAGGACGAGAGGAGGATTTAGGAAGAACAAAATCCCTACCTCAAGTAAAACGCAACAACACAGCAAAGTCCCGATCCCACGTCGAACGCCGTCCACCCACGAGTCACCGACCACCCACGCAAGACGCCCGGCAGCAACCAGGAGCTCTCCTTCCCTCTCTCTCTCTCTCTGCGACGGCTGGTGGAGCAACAAACCCTAACCCTAAAAAGAGGGCTTCTCCTCCTTATATAGACAACACAACATCAAAACGACGTAGTTTTGATTAAGTGAATCCCAAGCATCAAAACGACGTAGTTTTGATTACACAAGTTAGCACCTTTCCGCACCCATATAGGCCAAAATACTCAGAATTTCAACATGGTCCTTTGGAGAAAGTTCCTTAGAATGTCAAAACCAAGGGAACCATGCAAAAATAAGCCTGCACGCCAATTTGCACGTGAATTCCCCAATTCACGTGCACCTCCATATGGACTCCAAATGCTCTCAAACTTCACCCCTAGCCTCCTTGCATCATTTAGAAGACAATTACACTTGCACGTGAATTGGACCCATATCACGTGCACCTCACATACATGTCCATTTGGCCTGGAAACTTCGTGGTAGATAGGGACACCATTCTAAGCATCTTTCCTTTTGCACGTGAATTCATTGGAGTCCATTTACTAGGTCAAAATCTAGAAAAACTCTACTCCGGGGGTAAAACTGACTAACTCAAGGTACGGGTCCTTACATAGGCGAATACGGATCTCCCCAAACAATTCCTGGAAGGTTATCCATTTTTGCATTTTTGGTGGGGGTAAAAAGGTAATTAAAAAAAAAGGGGTTGACCGTTGACCGTTGACCTACCGACACTTCGACCCATTGACCCCGAAGCTCGAAGCCCCGAAGTCCCGAAGCTCGAAGCCTCGAAGCTCGAAGCCTCAAAGCCCCGAAGCTCGAAGCCTCGAAGCCCCGAAGCTCGAAGCCTCGAAGCCCCGAAGCTCGAAGCCCCGAAGTCCCGAAGCTCGAAGCCTCGAAGCCCCGTTGACCTGCTGAGTTCTGACCGTCGACCCTTCGACCCTCGAAGCCTCGTTGCCGACACCTCGACCCGCGACTTACGACGCCGACTTGCGACGCCGACCCGTGGCACCCGTACGCCTTCCACCTCCGACCCTTCGACCCTCAAAGCCTCGCTGCTGACACTTCGACCTGCCGACACTTCGAACCTCCAACCCTTTTTTTTTTTGCCTTCGCTGATTTTTTCTCGCTGGCTTTTCGCGCCGGCTTTTTCTCACGGGTTTCCTTTCTTCCTCTCGCTAGTCGTTCACGGGGCTTGTTTTATGCGCTGGCCACCTAACAAAGAATCATTTCTCACCAACCTGTCAATCACATGTACTGCTAAAATATAAATTCAAAAAGGCAATCATGAGCTCCCCTATTTCCTGCACAAGCTGTCCACCAGACAAAATACAAAATCTGCAGTTAAAAACGCTGCCTTCATAATAGAGCATTAAATGCAGCAATTAATGATAATCCAGCCAAAAAAATTTTCTGCAGCCCTTAAGATGCAGTCATCCATTCCCTGCGCAGGGGAGAGTGAGTTTTTCGTTGAAGAGAGCCATCAAAAAAAAAGAGGAAGAGGGAACCCTCCATCATCCCAGTGCAGAAAAACAGAAAACAAAGAAAAAAGAAGAGAGAGCCATCATCGTAAGAAAAAAAAAACACAGAGGAAGAGGGAACCCTCCATCATTCCAGTGCAGAAAAACAGCAAAAGAAAGAAAAAAGGAGAGAGATCATTGAGAAAAAAGAAGAGAGAGATCATTGAAGAGGAAAGAAAGGAGAGAAATGCCCCAGCCTCATCTTCTCAAATTAAACGCCTAGTTTTCTGCGATCAACATCACCCCTTCATCCTCTTTCCCTCCTCTCACGCTAGCTTTTTTTTTAGCAAGGAAAAACACAAAAAAACAGCCCTAGCTTCAGCCATTTTTTCTGCATGTTCAGCAAGCAAAAAACATAACAGACACCAATCCATTTCCAATCCCCTATTTCTCACGCCTACCCTACTTATTTCCAGTCATCAAAAAACTCAAACCCAGAAAATACATCACTCCACTCTTCAAATACCAAGAAATCCCCCTCGCAAACCTCCCTATCAGATTTTGTTGGTTCTAAGCAAGTGATTATTAGCACCGATAGGAGTTCAAACAGAAGATTGGTGTTGCAAGCCTTAAAGTCGATTCAGCCCTTATCTTTTCAATACTTTTTTTCAGTTTATCTATATTTGGTGTAATTTTTTTTAGCATTTTTCTAATTTTCATTTTTTAGCTTATCTATATTTGATGTAATTGCTTTTCAACCTTTTTCATTGTATTTTCCTGTATTTCTTCCTATGTGTATGTTGTAATATGTAAAGTATAGTAAAAAGAAAGGGAAAACAAAAAAGAAAAAAAGGAGAGAGCAGAGGGAGAACATGAAAAAAAAGAGAAAAAAAAGAGTGATTTTCTTTTTCGTTTGTGGATGCCATAATCACACACGCCACATTTTTATTTTCATGTATATGTTCCTAAATTGGCTTTAAGATTTTGGGTTCACAAAACAAAAAAAAAAAAGGAAAGAAAGAAAGGTTTCCAAAAACAAACAAAAACAAACAAAAACAACAAAAAACGTCTTCGTGTTCTTTTAAAAAAAAAAAGAGGAAAAGAGAGGAACAAAACCAAAGTTGGTACTTCAATCTCTAAAACAAAAAAAAAAACAACAAACAAAAAAAAACAAAAAAAAACAAAAAAAACAAAAAAAGGACCAAAATGTTTTTTACAAAACATACAAATGTATGTTTTCTAACCCAAAAAAAACAAAAGAACAAAACAAAACAAAACAAAACAAAACAAAACAAAATAAAAACAAAAAAAGGGGGAAATAAAGACCATTTTTAGGACTTCAATTTCAAAAAGTAAAACCAAAAAAAGCCAAAACCAACCCCTAGGATCTCATTCTCCACTTCACACAAAAACCCAAATTTTTTAGGATTCCCTTTAGAAATTTAGGGTAAATCAATTTTGACAAATAACTTAGTCAGATAAAAATCATAGACTTTTAGAAAATTTAACCTAGTCATAGCAGTACAAATAAAAGAAAAACCTTCTCCTCCTAAATTAGATACCGAAAGGGCGCTGTAGGGGTGCTAATCCTTCCATACACGTAACCAACTCCCGATCCCATCTCTGATAACGTAAACCACACACTTGAAACTACTCAAAGTAGAGGGTATCCAACTGTACCCCAAAAATAGTTGGTGGCGACTCTAAAATTTCTCACCATTGGTTTAGTTTGAGCTCACCCCAAAAGAGCCCGGACGAAAACCAGTGATGACGGCTGGCGACTCTGCTGGGGATTTAAGAATGAACACTTCAGAGAGTTAGGTCTAGAACTAGGACTTAGGAGGTTATATTTAATTGTGTCGTTGTATATATTTAACTGTCATGCTAATTTATTTTTAGATATAATTATGACTTATTTATTTTTAATACAGTTGTCGTTTAAACTGTGATTTATTTATGCGCTTTAACTACCATGATAGTTGTGATTTACTGCTTTCCATACTTGTCGCATTCATGCATAACCCTATACCCGGGTTTAGCATAATTTAGGTTAGCGAGGTTCAGTACGGTCCCCAGCGCGTCGATCATTATCCGCAATGGGGCCTCGGACTCCTCACTCAAGCTTGAGGTTCTTTTAAGGCACGTCCTTTTAAGATCCCCCTCCGGTAAATCCCATGGTGTACGGAGCCCTCTATTGAGGAAGTTTGGGAACCAATGAATAAGATAGGGGTAGCAATAAAAGCCCATCAGGGGTATTGACCCACATTTTGTTTGCTCATTCCATGCCATGCTAACCTTTGTTTTGTAGGGTAGTCTTTAAGTCACCCCCTGCACATTTGACTGTCTTTACTATTGGTTTATTCTTTATCCTGACTTGTCATCCTAACCTATCATCATGCATAACATGACATTCATCATTCATATAGGCATGGCAACTTTCAGTCATCTCCTAAAAGGCCTTCAGGACAAGGAGACTGTCACAGTAGTGGCCCAAGCATCAGGAGACATTCAACTTCGCCTTGGAGATTTCCCGCCAGGAGAGGCCTACAAAGCAAAACATGTTGTCATAGAAGATCAGCTGGACTACACTAAGGAGGTACAGACAATATGGAAGCAGTGGTCAGACGAAAGGAAAAGCATATACATACACCAGTTTGGGGATTTACTCCATGTAACTGAGCTACTGGCCGATACGGATATGCTAGGGGCAGCCATTTATTTCTGGGAACCTCGACGGCGGTGCTTCAACTTCAACAGCCTAGATCTTGTTCCCACAATAGAAGAATACAGACGATTACTGGATATCCCCGTGGAAAACAAAATGAAAATCTATCTGCTAGAGCCCAGAAGGTCATGCCGAAGGGCCTTTGCTGTGATTATGGGAAAGCCAGTATGGGACTCACCAGCGGTCACAACTTATGGTGGGCGCGAATATCTTCCATGGGCAACAATCAAAGAAATAACACAAACTGCAACGGAAGCGGAGGCACACAAATTGCTTACACTAGATATATATGGGCTAGTCATTTTCCCGAGGATACCGGCCCACATTGATGGGGCAATTGTAGATTTGGTCCAGCAGGTGCTTAAAGGATGTGACCCTACTCCTGCTATCTTGGCTGAAACCATCCGATCTCTTACTTCCCTAAGGAGTAAAGGCTCGGGGCAGTTCATGGGGTGCTTACCTCTCCTATGTACTTGGTTGCAAGGTCATTTCCCCTGTAGTGTTCATCGTTTCACTGTTGTTTATCAAGTACCAGCCACAACACTACTAGATATTCTGCTCAGCAAGTGGAGCCTACCAAAAGACTTTGAAAGCTGGAAAAAGAAGTTGGGGAACCTCACAGGAGCTGACATTACCTGGACTGCTCCTTGGATGCCGGTGGTCTCCATGACATATAGCTGCAGGGACTACAATTGGGTTCCACTTTTAGGTCTCTGGGGAAGAACTGCATATGCACCACTGCAGGTGGGAAGACAAGTGGGGCGTCATCAGATTATTCCCGTGCTCTTTGGCATGGAAGAGTGTGACTTCACTTACAGCAGAACCATGCTCACAGAAGAAGGCAAGAAGATGTATCAAGCATGGTCCACACCACACAAGATTCAACCCAACAGTTCAAAACCTAGTGTTTTCCCAGCATACATATCTTGGAGGGCACAACACAAGCCACAGCTAACTTCAGACATGAAGGCTATCCTCCAGGAGAATCAGACTTTAAGGCAGCAGGTTCAGGGGCTAGAAGCATCTCTAGAAGGAGCTCTTCAAAGGCTGCAGCTGAGGGAAAAACAGATCGAGACGATAATGAAGCAGAGGGAGGGAGCAGGTAAACGACCACCCCAGAGAAAGAGGCGTCGTGCTCCTTAGGAGATGACTGGAAGAATGCCTTAAGATCACGTAGTGATAACTTTCATTTTACATGGCATTTCAGCATTGTACATTTGCATTGAGTGCTTATATTGTGTTTTGTTTGCAATAAAGTTGTTTGTTTCTTTAACCCTCTGCATAGACATTCATGCATACATGCATATCAAATGAAAAATCAAATAAAAGTTCCCTTGTACCTAGGTGGGTAACAGCCTCCCTCCGAGTTGCGCACTCTTACAATCTCGGATCCCGGCGCAATCAAATACCTCAACCGCGCCCAATGGCGGAAGAAACAGAGAACAGACTCATGGGGTTGGAACAGTCACAACAAAACCTACGGGGGCAAATGTCTGCAATTATGGAAATGCTCACAAAATTGATCGAGGAAAGAGGAAGAACCCCGACGGGGGGGAACTATCAATCACCACCAAGAGCAGGGACAGGAGGCCGTTCAGTCACCCAACCTGGCTCCAAGCCAGGCACCCACATACCATCCTGCTATGGCACATCCTCCAACCCCAAATCAAACTCATTTCACTATGCCCACACCAGCAAATGTAATGGAAGTGGTGGGTTCCCCAGCTCCTCAGGAAAATATTGAGTCTCCTGCTCTACGCCGACTCGAGGAAAGATTGAAAGTTGTAAAAGGCATGGACAGCTATGGCATGACCAGCCCGCAAGACTTATGCTTAGTCCCTGGAGTAGTGCTACTGCCAAAATTCAAAATGCCAGATTTTGAAAAGTTCAACGGGACACGATGTCCGAAGACACATCTGGCCATGTATTGTCAAAAGATGGCCGCTTATGCTAGTGAAGACAAGCTCCTCATGCATTGTTTCCAGGAAAGCCTAACTGGGGCATCCCTTCGCTGGTATTTTCAACTGAATGGAAACCGCATTAAGACATGGAAGGAATTAGCTACTTCCTTCTTGGCACAGTACAAACATGTCACCGAGCCGGCTTGGATCGACTAACCCTGCAGTCTATGGAGAAGGGATCCAAAGAGAATTTCAAAGATTATGCACGAAGATGGAGAGAGGCAGCTGTGGAGGTCCAACCTCCCCTTACCGAAAGAGAACTCACTACTCTTTTTATCAACACACTAAAAGGTGTCTACTATGAGAAGTTGATCGGTAACGTCTCCAACAGCTTTGCAGACTTGGTCGCATCTAGTGAACGTGTAGAAAGTGGAATTAAAGGAGGAAAGCTGAATGGAGATGCAGCTGAGGCATCAAAACGGTTTCAACCACCAGCGAAAAAGAAGGAAAATGAAACCAACTTGGTATACCCATCACACCAGTCAATACAACCAATGTTCTACCAAGCGCCAGTGTGCTACAAAGGGTCACCGGTAGCTGCTTATGCTGCACCTGCTCCATCTCCCCAATTCATGCCATACCTGCCGCAAGGTGGCGTCTCATTTCCATACTCAATGGTACCTAACTCATTTCAACCGAGAGCACTATACCCAGAGCAATCAAGGCCAGCAACTCAGGAAGGACCTGGAGCAGCATTCCAAGGACAGGGGCAACCAAGGGCCCCGACCCAGCAAGCAGGAGCGAATCAGGCTTCTCGTCGACCACGACAAGAGTTTGACCCGATCCCAATGACATATGCCGAACTATACCCCAAGCTTTTAGAGGCAAGGATGGTAACCCCTATACCCTTGGGAGAAATAAAGACTCCTCCCCCGGCCTGGTACAAGCCGGATGCCAGGTGTGAATATCATGCAGGTGGAGCTGGACATGATATCGAAAACTGTATCACCTTCAAAAGGAAGGTTCAGGCATTAAAGGATGCAAAGTGGCTGGATTTTTCCGCACTGGCTGGGACACCAAATGTGAACAACAATCCTCTCCTAGAACACTCCAATAATGTTGCTAGTATTGAGAAGGAAGGGCGGCGGGAAAGGTTCTCTCAAGTACAAATGGAGAAAATGTATTTGTTTACTCTGTTACAGGAGCATGGATATATACTGGCTAAAGACACCCCAAAGGCAGGGAAAGGAACAGATGGGGAAAAACAATGCCCTTATCACAAGATGTCACGGGGACATGACATCACAGAATGTACGAGTTTTCTGAGGTGGTGCAAAAACTCATGGACCAAAGGATGATCGAATTCTCCACGGAAGAGATAGGCAGTCAAAGCCACATGATTCAAAGAGACATGTCATACACACCATCATGGGTGCCAACCCCCCTTGTCTTGAATGTCAAGACTCCAGAAATCCCGCTACTGCCTCATGGAATCACACCTCTCACCATACGGGTGCCTGCCCCTTTCCCCTACAAGACGGATAATGCGGTCCGTGGAACTATAATTGTGAGGTAGTTCGGGGAGCTTGTAGCCAGAAAAAGAAGACCAGGAGCGGTCGGGCTTACGCCCCTGAGATAGTTGACAAAGCAAGGAAAGAAAAAGCTGTAGAACAAGACATTGAGCCTACACTGGAAGCAACAAAGAAGGGAACACCAATCACTAAAGAAGAAACCACAGAATTTCTGAAACTAAGCAGAGCGAGTATAATATTGTGGATCAATTAAGTCGGCAACCGGCTCGCATCTCCTTGCTCTCATTAATGATGGATTCCCAACCTCACCGGGAAGCACTGCTGAAGGTTCTAAGCCAAGCCTACGTTCCTCCAACCATCTCAGTCGCGAATGTGGATGGACTCACCAGTAACCTCATCCTGAATAACGTAATTAGCTTTGGAGATGACGAGCTACCCCAAGAAGGAAAGGGGCACATAAAAGCTCTGCACATCACGGTCAAATGCAAGGAGCACACCATAGCCCGTGTACTTATTGACAACGGCTCGGCCTTGAACATTATGCCCTTGCATATACTGCCGCAACTTCCAATTGACACGTCCTATATGCGTCCCTGTACGATGAAGGTACGGGCATTCGATGGAGGAAAGCGTGACGTGGTGGGAACTCTGGATGTTCCACTCATGATTGGGCCAACTACTTTTACGGTGGAATTTCAGGTAATGGACATCACTCCATATTACAGCTGTTTGCTGGGAAGACCCTGGATCCACATGGCAGGGGCAGTGCCGTCCAGTCTCCACCAAAAGACGAAGTTTGTAATGGGGGACCAGCTCATCTGCATCTCTGGAGAGACAAGTTTTCTCGTCACCAAACCGGCATGAGTCCCTTATGTTGAAAGCAACGAAGATGTGCCAGAATGCTCCTATCGGGCTTTTAAGATGGTGAACGTCGCTTCAGCCCCAGACCATCGTCTCTCGAAGGCAGCAAAAATGGTTGCAGCCACTATGATCAAACAGGGGTACAAACCGGGGCAAGGATTAGGCCTGACAGCTCGGGGGATTCGAAACCCCGACCATCCGAGAAAATACCGAAAAGTTTGGGCTAGGCTACGTCCCTACAAAAGCTGACAGACAGAGAGAAGCTATCAAAAAGAGGGAAGTCAGAATGGCAAGATTGCAGAAAAGGCCAGTACAAGAAGAAAGGAGAAGCTTTCCCCCTTTGAATGTTACATTCCGAAGTGGAGGGTTTATCCACAAGAGCCAACCTGAGCCCAAGACGGGGACTGTAGCCGTACTGGACATAAATGAGCATGCACCGAGCGAGATGGTTCAGTTAGTGCGAGAGGATCCCAACCAGCCTTTGAACAATTGGACCAGCCTGGACCTCCCCATAATGTAATGCTTACGGGTCGCTGGGATCTAATGTATTCTATTTTAATGTACTTTGAAGCTGTGAACATTTGTTTTTCCTTAAACCCTCCAATAAAATGTGTTTTTCAAATCTTTCATGGTGCATTCCATTCATCACATATGCATATCATATTTGGTTACCAACTTGTCATTCTCTTATAAACAGGTATCACAATGTCAATCAAAACATAGTATGTGAAAGCGAAACGAGATGCCAAAGGTTTGACCAAAGTCCAAATTGGGAGCAGCCCGTGTTTGAAGCTGATGAGAATGAGATAGAAGAGACACCTGAGCTACCAGGGGAGATTATACGCCTATTGGGAAGGGAAGACCGTTTATCCGTTCCAAGTGAAGACCCAGTAGAAACAGTGAATTTGGGGACGATAGCCGAACCAAAAGAATTGAGGGTGGTCTTTGATAGCTACCGACATCGGGAGGAAGTTAATCGAGTTGTTAAGAAGCTACATCGACATTTTTGCATGGTCATACCAAGATATGCCTGGGTTAGACACAGATATAGTGCAACATCACATACCCGTGAAGCCAGAGTGCAAGCCAGTACAGCAGAAATTGTGAAGACTGAGGCCAGAGATGATACTAAAGATTAAAGAAGAAGTCAAAAAGCAATGGGATGCAGGTTTCCTAAGTGTCTCCCACTATCCAGAATGGGTCGCTAATGTTGTACCGGTACCAAAGAAAGGAGGCAAAGTACGCATGTGTGTCGACTATAGAGATCTGAATTGGGCCAGTCCGAAAGACAACTTCCCGCTTCCTCATATTGATACCTTAGTAGATAATACAGCAAAACATGCCCTATTCTCCTTCATGGATGGTTTCTCGGGCTATAATCAAATTCGTATGGCCCCCGAACACAAAGAGAGGACCACATTCACGACACTTTGGGGCACCTTTTGCTATAATGTGATGCCTTTTGGCCTGAGGAACACTAGGGCAACCTATCAGTGAGCCATGGTGACCCTATTCCATGACATGATGCATAAAGAAGTCGAGGTATATGTGGATGACATGATAGCCAAATCTCGAAGCACTGAAGATCATATCGAAGTACTCCGCAAGCTCTTCAACAGGCTACGGAAATATCAACTGAAATTGAACCCCGAAAAGTGCACTTTCGGAGCCATGTCAGGAAAACTGTTGGGTTTCATTGTGAGCCAAAAAGGAGTGGAAATCGATCCAGATAAAGTTCGAGCTATCCAAGAGATGCCGCCACCACGGACCATCAAGGAGGTTAGAGGATTCCTAGGGCGACTGAATTATATTGCCCGATTTATTTCCCAGCTGACAGCCACATATGAACCCATTTTCAAGACTTTACGAAAGAACAACCCAGAAATTTGGAATGACAAATGTCAAGAAGCTTTTGACAAGATCAAACAATATCTGTCTAATCCACCCATTTTGATCCCACCAGTACCGGATAGACCTCTGATCTTATACTTGACCGTTCAGGAGTCAGCGATGGGTTGTGTCTTGGGGCAACATGATTCTACAGGCAAGAAGGAGAAGGCCATTTATTACCTCAGCAAAAAGTTCACCATCAATGAAGAAAACTACATGCCCTTGGAGAAGACGTGCTGTGCTCTTGTTTGGATAACGAGAAGATTGAGGCAATACACTCTTTATCATACTACATGGCTGATTTCAAGGCATGATCCGCTCAAATATCTCTTGGAAAAACCATCCATTTCTGGAAGAATCGCCAAATGGCAGTTGATCTTATCGGAGTACGATATCATCTACGTACCTCAAAAGGCCATAAAAGGAAGTGCGATAGCCAACTATCTGGCAGATAGAGCGCTGGAAGACTCTGAGCCCATGACTATTGGCTTCCCAGATAAGCACATTAACATCATTTCGGCCGAAGTATCAGACATATGGACGATGTGGTTCGATGGAGCCTCTAGTCTCTTAGGTCACGGTGTTGGGGTCATCCTGATATCCCCAAAAGGCGAACATTTCCCCATGGCAGCAAAGCTAACCTTCCCTTGTACAAACAATGTGGCAGAGTATGAGGCTTGTGTGATGGGACTTCAAGAAGCCATTCACAAAGAAAGCAAAAAATTACGAGTGTTCGGTGATTCGGCACTCATCATTTTTCAAGTAAGGGGTGAATGGGAGACTCGAAACCACAAATTAATCCCCGGAAGCACGTTGCAGAGTTAGCCGAGCAATTCGAAGACATCACATTTGAGCATATGCCCAGGGAATGCAACCAGCTCCCTGACGCACTGGCAACTCTAGCCTCCCTCCTTCGACTAGATACAAAGTTGGAAGTTCAGTCTTTCGATATCCGTATACAAGATGCTCCTGCACATTGCATGGCCATTGAAGGACATACTGAAGAAAAACCTTGGTTTGAGGACGTCAAACAATATTTGCTTAAGCAAGAATACCCAGCAGAGGCCACTGAATCTAATAAGAGAAATATCCGAAGGTCAGCATCCAATTATTATATTGATGGCTCAATTCTGTATAAGAGAAACCATGACATGGTGCTATTGCGGTGTGTGGCAAAAGAAGAGTCAATACAGATAATGAAAGAAGTGCACGAAGGGGAATGCGGTTCACATGCAAACGGACATGCATTAACAAGACAAATCATGCGAATGGGCTACTATTGGGTTACCATGGAAAAAGATTGCATTGAATATGTACGCAAATGCCTCAAGTGTCAAATCTATGGCAACAAGATTCAAGTACCACCGTCCAAACTACACGTGATGGTCTCCCCGTGGCCGTTCTCACTTTGGGGCATTGACGTTATCGGACCAATATCTCCAAAAGCGTATAATGGTCATCGTTTCATTTTGGTAGCCATTGATTACTTCACCAAGTGGGTAGAAGCAGCATCATACGCTAATGTCAAACAGGCTATGGTACTTCGATTTATACGGAATAACATCATATGCCGATATGGTCTTCCCGAGCAGATCATAACGGATAATGCTGCCAATTTGAACAGCCGGATGATAGGGAGGTTGTGTGAAACATACAAAATTCAACACCGCAACTCGACCCCTTATCGCCCAAAGATGAATGGAGCAGTCGAGGCAGCCAACAAGAACATCAAGAACATTATCAGAAAGATGACCGAAACGTACAAAGATTGGCACGAGAAGCTACCTTATGCTTTGCATGCTTATCGTACCTCAGTGCGTACATCGACTAGGGTAACTCCATTTTCTTTGGTCTATGGCATGGAAGCAGTCCTACCGGTTGAAGTGGAGATACCTTCCCTCTGAGTACTTAAGGATAGTCAGCTCGAAGAAGCAGAATGGGCCCAAAGTTGTTATGAGCAGTTGAATTTAATTGAGGGCAAGCGCCTGGCAGCAGTTTGCAGAGGACAGCTGTATCAATAGAGAATGATGAACAATTACAATAAAAAGGTGAAGCCCAGAAGCTTTCAAGAGGGTGATCTTGTCCTTAAGAAGATCTTGCCAATCCAGCATGACCATCGAGGAAAGTGGACTCCCAATTATGAAGGCCCATATGCTGTGAAAAAAGCGTTCTCGGGAGGCGCATTGATCCTTGCCAAAATGGACGGAGATGAGCTTCCTAATCCAGTAAATAGTGACGCCATCAAAAAGTTTTATGCTTAACTCTCATGTCTCCCAACAAGATTCTCATTCCTGTAATGAGTGGAATTGGTGAAAACCCAAAAGGGCACCAAGGGTAAAATACAAAGCTCCAACAAAAGACAAAAAAAGAAAACAAAAGCGGACTTGGTGAAAACCCGAAAGGGCACCAAGGGTAAAATACAAAGCCAACAATAAATCTTGAAGGGTGAAATCAGTCAGAATCTGAAAGGATCAGGACCACAACAAATGGGGTTCGAGCAGTAGAGGCAACATCATCCAAAAACAACGACTGCAAACAGTGGAAGACTTGGTCAAACCTGCAGCACGCTCGAATCAAATTTGTACATTATGCTTTTAAAGACTTGCGATTCTATTTATCAGATTATGACAATAGGACACTTTTTATGATATAAATATGTTTTGTGGAATTAAACCAGCAAAAATCTTTTTATCTCTTTAATCATGTTACATCGTCTTCATTTCACATTTAAGTAGAACATCTTAAATCCCCAGTAAGCTCTTCTAGCATTGCCTTATGAGTAGGGCCAAGCTCAAAATCCCTAAACAACTTAAGGCCCCCAACTCGGAGTACTCATATCTCCACGGGATATCACTATCCCCAGAGAAGCCGTCAAATCAAGCTCCTCAATATGGCGAAGCGAAATTTAACAGACCCTTCATGCACAACAGGGAGTTCCCCAGCAAAGACAGGACGGATTCTCCATCCAAAGAGAACATTGTTCCCCAACAAATTGAATGTTAACCAACCACTCCAACAACATTGAGATAGATCTCTAGCCCTGGTTAAACCATCACATGGCATCACATTGCATCATATTTCACCACAAGTTGAGGTTTATGCATCCCCGCATACAGCACATTGCATTCCATGCATCATTAGCATACATTCAACATACTCTGTAATCGCAGGAATGTTGCTGCCTCTAGAGATCCTAGGAGCTCATATTCGGCAAACTTCTCTTCAGGCTATCCTAGCTTTCTTTAACTGTACAACTCTTTCCTTGCAATTTCCCCAAAGTCTAAACGCATCCTTTTGGCACTCGACAACCTTTTCCCATTTTGGGTCACCTCGTAGAGCGATGTCCTTGAGTGAACTCGTAGAGGGAGCTTAAATTGGGTTACTTCCCAAACTCACCAATTCTTTAAAGCATTTCCCCAAATACCAATTGATGTCTCCAACAAGTCTTTCCAGTATAAGTCTATCGTTGATGTGGGCTTTCCATTTTCAATATAAGCCTATCGTTGTTGTGGGCTTTCCATTCTCAATTCAAGCCTATCGTTGCTGTAGGGCTTTCCATTTTTCAGTTTAAGCCTAACATTGCTGTGGGCTTTTCCATTTTTAATTTAAGCCTATCGTTGCTGCGGACTTTCCATTTTCAATTCAAGCCTATCGTTGCTGTGGGCTTTCCATTTTCAATTCAAGCCTATCGTTGCAGTGGGCCTTTCATTTTTCCGTTTAAGCCTATCGTTGCTGTGGGCTTTTCCATTTTCACTTTAAGCCTATCGTTGCTGTGGGCTTTCCCGTTTTCACTTTAAGCCTATCATTGCTGTGGGCTATCCATTTTCAGTTCAAGCCTATCGTTGCTGTGGGCTATCCGTTTTCAATTCAAGCCCATCGTTGTTGTGGGCCTTTTTCCATTTTTCAATTCGAGCCTATCGTTGTTGTGGGCCTTTCAGTTTTCAATTCAAGCCCATCATTGTTGTGGGCCTTTTTCCATTTTTCAATTCGAGCCTATCGTTGCTGTGGGCCTTTCAACTTTTAGTTCACGCCCATCATTGTTGTGGGCCTTTTCTCTTTTTCAGCTCAAGCCTGTCATTGTGGTAGGCTTTCAATCTCCGGTATCAAGCAGCCTTAGATGCCTCATCAAGGTATTATCCAAGCATACCGGCCTGTGAAGCCCCTTTTCCCTCTCGAGGACAAACCCAACCGTCGCACTTCTTCCTCTAGGTAAGTCAGGTAAGTGCTCCAACCCGTCCAAAATGACTCCCTTTTATCTTTGTACGCTGTTTGTATACAAACAGTGCACAAAGAGGGGCAGCTGTAGGACCCTATTTTGTCCGGGTTGGACATACTAACCCCATTTGATATACCTTTCGGCCCATGCCATACACCTTATTGAATAGGTCGACAATGATCCCATACTTCCAAGGAATGGTCTACCCCAATCTGCACGAGATGGATACAATTGACACGGATGGGGGAGTTCAAAATTAATGACTTTTGCTACAAGTCCTTGAAGCACCCCAAGACCAACACCAGGTGATGGAGGATGAAAATTGGAGACCAAAGCACTTGACCGAGCTCAAATTGGACTTAAAATGAAGAAGTTATGGCCAAAACAACTTTCGTTGGAAAAAGTCAAACTTGCCAAAAGACGGTCAATGCCCCTGGTCAAATTGCCCGCAAAAGTGATCATGCGAAACTCTTCAAAATGCCTATGTAGGCGAATACGGATCTCTCCAAACAATTCCTGGAAGGTTATCCAGTTTTGCATTTTTGGTGGGGGTAAAAAGGTAATTAAAAAAAAAAGGTTGACCGTTGACCGTTGACCTGCCGACACTTCGACCCATTGACCCCGAAGCTCGAAGCCTCGAAGCCCCGAAGCTCGAAGCCCCGAAGTCCCGAAGCTCGAAGCCTCGAAGCTCGAAGCCTCGAAGCCCCGAAGCTCAAAGCCTCGAAGCCCCGAAGCCTCGAAGCCCCGAAGCTCGAAGCCTCGAAGCCTCGAAGCTCGAAGCCCCGAAGTCCCGAAGCTCGAAGCCTCGAAGCCCCATTGACCTGCTGAGTTTTGACCGTCGACCCTTCGACCCTCGAAGCCTCGCTGCCGACACTTCGACCCGCGACTTACGACGCCGACTTGCGACGCCGACCCGCGGCACCCGTACGCCTTCCACCTCCGACCCTTCGACCCTCAAAGCCTCGCTGCCGACACTTCGACCTGCCGATGCTTCGACCTGCCAACACTTCGAACCTCCGACCCTTTTTTTTTGCCTTCGCTGATTTTTTCTCGTTGGCTTTCCGCGCCGGCTTTTTCTCACGGGTTTCCTTTCTTCCTCTCGCTGGTTGTTCACGTGGCTTGTTTTATGCGCTGGCCACCTAACAAAGAATCATTTGTCACCAACCTGTCAATCACAAGTGCTGCTAAAATACAAATTCAAAAAGGCAATCATGAGCTCCCCTGTTTCCTGCACAAGCTGTCCACCAGACAAAATACAAAATCTGCAATTAAAAACGCTGCCTTCATAATAGAGCATTAAATGCAGCAATTAATGATAATCCAGCCAAAAAATTTTTCTGCAGCCCTTAAGATGCAGTCATCCATTCCCTGCGCAGGGGAGAGTGAGTTTTTCGTTGAAGAGAGCCATCAAAAAAAAAGAGGAAGAGGGAACCCTCCATCATCCCAGTGCAGAAAAACAGAAAACAAAGAAAAAAGAAGAGAGAGCCATCATCGTAAGAAAAAAAAAACACAGAGAGAGGAAGAGGGAACCCTCCATCATTCCAGTGCAGAAAAACAGCAAAAGAAAGAAAAAAGGAGAGAGATCATTGAGAAAAAAGAAGAGAGAGATCATTGAAGAAGAAAGAAAGGAGAGAAACGCCCCAGCCTCATCTTCTCAGATTAAACGCCCAGTTTTCTGCAATCAACATCACCCCTTCATCCTCTTTCCCTCCTCTCACGCCATCTTTTTTTTTAGCAAGGAAAAACACAAAAAAAACAGCCCTAGCTTCAGCCATTTTTTCTGCGTGTTCAGCAAGCAAAAAACATAACAGACACCAATCCCTTTCCAATCCCCTATTTCTCACGCCTACCCTACTTATTTCCAGTCATCAAAAAACTCAAACCCAGAAAATACATCACTCCACTCTTCAAATACCAAGAAATCCCCCTCGCAAACCTCCCTGTCAGATTTTGTTGGTTCTAAGCAAGTGATTATCAGCGCCGATAGGAGTTCAAACAGAAGATTGGTGTTGCAAGCCTTAAAGTCGGTTCAGCCCTTATCTTTTCAATACTTTTTTTCAGTTTATCTATATTTGGTGTAATTTTTTTTAGCATTTTTCTAATTTTCGTTTTTTAGCTTATCTATATTTGATGTAATTGCTTTTCAACCTTTTTTATTGTATTTTCCTGTATTTCTTCCTATGTGTATGTTGTAATATGTAAAGTATAGTAAAAAGAAAGGGAAAACAAAAAAGAAAAAAGGAGAGAGCAGAGGGAGAACATGAAAAAAAAAAAGAAAAAAAAAGAGTGATTTTCTTTTTCGTTTGTGGATGCCATAATCACACACGCCACGTTTTTTATTTTCATGTATATGTTCCTAAATTGGCTTTAAGATTTTGGGTTCACAAAACAAAAAAAAAGGAAAGAAAGAAAGGTTTCCAAAAACAAAAAAAACAAAAACAAAAACAACAAAAAACGTCTTCGTGTTCTTTTAAAAAAAACAAAAAAAGAGGAAAAGAGAGGAAGAAAACCAAAGTTGGTACTTCAATCTCTAAAACAAAAAAAAACAACAAACAAAAAAAAACGAAAAAAACAAAAAAACAAAAAAACAAAAAAGTACAAATGTATGTTTTCTAACCCAAAAAAAACAAAAGAACAAAACAAAACAAAACAAAACAAAACAAAACAAAATAAAAACAAAAAAAGGGGGAAATAAAAACCATTTTTAGGACTTCAATTTCAAAAAGTAAAACCAAAAAAAGCCAAAACCAACCCCTAGGATCTCATTCTCCACTTCACACAAAAACCCAAATTTTTTAGGATTCCCTTTAGAAATTTAGGGTAAATCAATTTTGACAAATAACTTAGTCAGATAAAAATCATAGACTTTTAGAAAATTTAACTTGATCATAGCAGTACAAATAAAAGAAAAACCTCCTCCTCCTAAATTAGATACCGAAAGGGCGCTGTAGGGGTGCTAATCCTTCCCTACACGTAACCAACTCCCGAACCCATCTCTGATAACGCAGACCACACACTTGAAACTACTCAAAGTAGAGGGTATCCAACTGTACCCCAAAAATAGTTGGTGGTGTAAGGACCCGTACCTTGAGTTAGTCAGTTTTGCCTCCTGAGTAGAGTTTTTCTAGATTTTGACCTAGTAAATGGACTCCAATGAATTCACGTGCAAAAGGAAAGATTCTTAGAATGATGTCCTCTATCTACCACAGAAGTTTCAGGCCAAATGGACATGCATGTGAGGTGCACGTGATATGGGTCCAGTTCACGTGCAAGTGTGGTTGTCTTCTAAATGATGCAAGGAGGCTAGGGGTGAAGTTTGAGAGCATTTGGAGTGCATATGGAGTTGCACGTGAATTGGGGAATTCACGTGCAAATTGGCGTGCAGGCATATTTTTGCATGGTTCCCTTGGTTTTGACATTCTAAGGAACTTTCTCCAAAGGACCATGTTGAAATTCTGAGTATTTTGGCCTATAGGGGTGCGAAAAGGTGCTAACTTGTGTGATCAAAACTACGTCGTTTTGATGCTGGGATTCACTTAATCAAAACTACGTCGTTTTGATGTTGTGTTGGCTATATAAGGAGGAGAAGCCCTCTGTTTTAGGTTTAGGGTTCTCTTCGATTCTTTGCGGCCGTCGTAGAGAGAGAGAGCTAGAGAGAGAGAAGGAAGGGGAGTTCTTGGTTCTTTGCGGGCCGGAGCATCTTGCGTGGGAAGGACGGCGTTTAGTGCGGGAGCAGGGAAGATCTGTTTTAAGGTAGGGATTCTGTTCTTCCTAAGTCCTCCTCTGGCCTAGGGTCCTAGGGCAGAATATGAGTTATATCTGTTATATTATTTATATGTAAATTCATATAGGTGTGACCTCCTATATGAATGTTGGCCTTCAGTGGCGTTTTGGTGTGATTTCTGAGGTTGGGTGGTTAGTGCATGTTAAGTGTTTGATAAAATGTCGGTGTGGATATGCCTGTATGAATATGCCTGTGTGTATGCTCAGAACGTGTTTGAAATAATGCCTATGAGGCTACGTATTATGTGTTTGGAATACTGCTGTGTGGCTGGGTTTGTGAGCTTGTGAATATATGCATGCTAAGTGTTCGACGTTATTCCCGTGTGACTAAGTATATTAAGTGTGATGTTATGCCCGTATGGCCTTATGTGCTGCGTGTTTGCTTGTACACCCGGTGGCCGTGGAAGCCCGGGACCATTTTGTGGAACCCGGTGGCTGTGGAAGCCCGGGACTGTTTTGTGGAACCCGGTGGCTGTGGAAGCCCGGGACTGTTTTGTGGAACTCGGTGGTTGTGGAAGCCCTGGGACTGTTTTGTGGAACCCGGTGGCTGTGGAAGCCCGGGACTGTTCTTGAAACCCGGTGGTTGTGGAAGCCCGGGAGTGTTTATGTACCAGCCCATGTATGATTGTGTTTCTTGTTATAGCCTGTAACTATATCTGGTGGAATAATTGTATCACGACACAGCACTTGTACACAAGTCATGTAGATAATAGGTGCATGGGATGGGTTGGGGAGACATGATCCCATGCTGGCCGTGGTTGCTCACCCCTCCTACCATGTTGTTTTCTTTACAGGAACCTACAGGCGTTAGGTGGGACCCCAAGGTGGAAGACCTTATCTACTTTCTTGTTTATGTTATTTTTATGGGAACCGATGTAACCCCAATGGGGATGGATCGAAAAAGAGGACTTTGTAATAAAGACTGATTTGGTTGATGGACTTTACTTTTCTTGAATGTGTTGTGAAAGTTTAAAATATTCAGTTCTTGGTTTGTAACCTAACCCCTTTGCCCTCCGTGTGGGTAAAAGGGGAGTCACGTACCGGTTTCCTCGGGTTGGAAATCCGGGGCGTGACAGGTGGCGACTCTAAAATTTCTCACCATTGATTTAGTTTGAGCTCACCCCAAAAGAGCCCGGACGAAAACCAGTGATGACAATTGTTTGAGTTGTTTGCTTGAATGATTTGCATATAGAGACATGGATATTAAGTATACAATTTTGGCTTAAAATTTAATTTTTATGCCACGTTAGTATCATGTTGTGATAAGGGTGTTAAAGTAGTTAAAATGTGCTCTGAATTGGTTTGATCATGTCTTTATCTTTTGAATGATATCACCATGTTTTTGGAGCTGAGTTTTGAATATTAGTTGAGCATGAAATGCTATGATAGACCTAAGTAACCCTTAAAGTTGAGTGAAAAAGAAATGAAAAATGAGAACAGCTTCTTTTTAGCCCTTGAGTGACATTCATGGTTTTTGGGTAATAGTTTGATTTGATACTCTTCTTGCATTCAACATTGGTTATTTAATGGTAGGAGTCAAGTAAGCATGTGATTACTTATTAGTGCTCAGTGTTTGGTGTGTGGAGTTAGGATGCAAGACCTCTAAGTCATTGTGACTGTCTTTGCATTCTTTTCTTTATTGTGTGATATTATTGGAAAAGGCTATGATGCACATTTTGGAAAAAGCCCATCACATTTTGAAAAGGGGTATGCATTAAAAAAAATCAGTCTTATTTATGTGTTATGTTATGTCTTATTTAGAGTGAATAATCCATCAAGGGAGAGCATAAAATGCAACCTTGTAAGGTTATTACTAAAAAAAACAGAGAAAAAAAAATCAGAATAAAAGCCACACTGGCTTCATGTTTATGTGTGATTATTTAGTTGTGAAGCCACATTGGCTGAATTGTGTTTTGTTTTGAGAGTGTTGAGCTCAATTCTTTAGCTCATGATTTTGTTTATTTAGTTATTAGAATAGAGTGTGAGTTCAAATAAAGTAGAATAGAGAGTGTGTTTTCTTTGATGAGCACAATAGGGAACTCTCATGATTGCTTGGCAAGTCCTTAATCAATAGCTGATGGCGAGTGTAGAGATAGAGTTTTCCATCCATTGTTCATTGATAGGTATTGGGCTTGAGAATTATTATATTTGAGTGAGGCTGCTTATCCTTGGTAAGAACTTAAAGGGAAACTAGGTGCTATTTTATCATGGATTGGTTGCTCATATTTGAAATTTAAGTGGTGATATTGCATGGTTGTTGGACTAGGGATATGGACATGAATGAACTAAGCTATGACTCATTTTGATGCTTAAATTCCCATTTCATCATGATAGAGTTGCATGCTTAGGAAACCATGATTCTCCTTGATTGTTATTTTATTTTTCTTCCGTTTGACTGCGTGTTTATTTTATTTTTTGCATGCTTGTATGGTTTTTGCTTGAGGACAAGCAATGGTTCAAGTGTGGTGTATTTGATAACGTGCATTTTATGCCGTTATTCTAGTGTTTATTTAGGATGTTTAAGAGCATGATTAGAGCCTTATTGCTTCATATATCATATATATTTTCTTTTACCCCTAGGAAGATGCTATTTGCAAATACATGCGCTTTTAAGCTGTTTTGGCAGATTTTGGAGCTCACTTTTGACATAGTAGATGGCCTCAAAAAATTGGCGTGCAAGAACAAAAGTTGCTTAGAATGATGTCCTCTACCTACCAAAGAAATTTCAGAGCATTTGGAGCTGCACGTGAATTCACCCATTTCACGTGCAAGCCTATTTTTGCCTCTCAGGCCTCTACAGGATGCAAGGAAGCTTGGGGAGAAGTTTGAGCTGATTTGGAGGTGCACGTGAATTCACCATATCACGTGCAAATTGGCGTGCAGAGATGTTTTTGGACCGATCCTATCATTTTTCCATGCTGATCATTTGTTCCTGAAGGCCCAAGTCCAAATTGTGGATGGAAGATAGAGATTTTAAAGTTTCGAGTGTTACTTATCAAAACTACGCCGTTTTGATAAATGGGCTAGGGTACACACCTCAAAGCCCATCCAAACTCTATAAATAAGAGCTCCACGCCCTCTGCTATGTATCCCTAGACCCCCTACACATTTTTAGAGAGAGAGAGAGACTCCACGACTTGGAGGTTGCTCCTTGACCTAGGAGAGCAGCCGTTGCAGCCGTCGCAGATTTTGGAGCCTGGATTTGAAGCTTTGCTGTGCGCGTGGTTAAGAAGAAGATGTTGAGCTTTTCTGCTTTGTGTTTGCTTGTAATCATGCGTGAGTAGTCTTTTAATCTAGGGGAGCAATGTAGCCCCCTTGTTGCTTTGCTGTGTTTATGAATATTGGGTTTGGACGATTGAGTTTTGCATGTTCTATGAATCTGTTCTTAAGTTCTATCTTTGGATGTACACCTTGGTATTTTTAGCCCTAGTCTGGGGCGGATTGAGATTCATAACTTATTTGTAATTGGTGTGATCATTATCCTTTTGCAAGTATGATTTATTGGCTTTGCATGTTTGTGTGTTTAGATGACCATTCTGGCATACAACTCTTAAAAGGACCTCAATGACCATTTGTTGTCCTTGGCTTATGTTTAACATGTTTTCAATCAGATAACCCTAATACCATGAACCAGTAGAGATAACATAGGGAGGTGAAATTGTGACCCTAGATGCTTTTAATCCTTGAATCTTAATCCTAAAATCAATTTACTTTCTTTGTTTATTCAGAAAACCACATAAAAATTAGATCTTTAGTTTAAAAAAGAAAACTTTTTGCTAAGACATTTTATAGAACAAGAGTAATTGGGTGCTTTGATTTGAGAACTAGAAAACTAGGCTAATCCCTGTGGGTTCGACCCCTTGCTTGCTGCTATTCTTTTAGTGCAAACTTAGGGAATTTATTATCTTGAAGAGAGATTTAACGACATTAGCTAGCACTTTTAGAGAGGCTAAAAATCTATCTGTCAGAGACTCGTAGAGTTCAAAAGGTCATAGAGAGAAATGTCAGTTGAGCATTGGTTCTAACCTAGCTCCGAAGCCAGAGAGCAGAAGAATTGGAAGAACAATTCTCAAAGTTTGAAGACTCAGACTCAAAGATTTGTAGGTAAAGTCTTGGAGGTGGCTTGGGAAGTAACAGTGAAAGCTAGGAGGCACATATATCTATGAGGTTGTGGCTAGTCGAAGGAGCGAAACATACTGAAGGCCGCATTTAAGTAAGTTATCACTCTGACGACATTTTTGGGCACGCTAAGTACCGGGAAACACACGAATGACATCTGGGGCTAGTTTAACATGTTTCAACGTTGGAGATCAAAAGGTGAAACATGCTTAACCCTAGCAGAAGGGTTTCTTACTGAGGCCGACCTATAAAAGCAAGGAATATGCCTTACTTCAGATAAGCGTCCGACTATTGCAGAATACAAGAAACGTATCTGGTGCGATACAAGATAGATGTAGAGTAATTTGTACAAGTTTACACAGAGAGAGAGGAAGATTGAAAGCAAGACAACAATGAGTTAATCTGTTATTCATTCTCATACATTCGATGAAAAGAGTGTAAGTTTGGCAAATGAGTGGTTGAAGGTCAAGCAGCATAAATGGCTGAATGCGCAGGAGCAGATTACGCTAGATAGTCCTTCACAGTGAGTGAGTACTGGAGTAATACTGTTTTGTATTTGCATTTTAAAGAAGAGAGAGTTAATCTTGTTCTAATAAGGGCTAGACCCTACTGTACTAAAAGTATATAGTGGATTAGACTCGGTGTAGGTTCACCCTCACCACCGTGGAGTAGATCACATTGATTGAACCACGTAATCCGTGTGTCTTTGTCTTTTTCTTCTCATACATACCTGCTATTAACTAATATTGCATGAGATACTAAGACATCACCCTAACACCATCTACATCTGTAGAATACCTTTGAGTATCATACTACTCTAAAACTAAAAAGGAAATAGTTTTAAGTATATAGATTCACCCCCCTCTTTGTATACAAACCCATATACCTATTCAATCTAGCTTGGATCTTGGGAATATCAATTGGTATCAGAGCTAGTTCTCACTGGAGGCAGATCTATCACTCTGTGGAGAGGTGATCTCACAGATCGATAAGTTTGTGTTATTGAGATCTGTGGCTTAACAGTTTAGTGACCAAGGAAGAATTCATTGGGTATATACATATAATGAAGATTCCTATCAGCAGACTGAGTACCATCTCCAACTACGCAAAGAGGGTGCCCATCTTTGATGGCACAAATTAAAAGATGTGGAGAGCAAGGATGGAGACCGTATTCATGTCCATGGATATGGATATTGAATGGGTAATAAGAGACGGTTACATAGAACCTGCCAATGATAGAGAACCTACAGAAGCTGAGAGGAGAACCTATGAGCTAAATGGCAGAGCCTTGAGTGTTATTACATCTGCACTCACAGACTCTGAATATGCAAAGGTCATGGACTGCAAGGTTGCGAAGGATTTATAGGATAGACTAGAAAGCATCAATCAAGAAGATAACAGACTAAAGGAAACCAGGCTGCAATTGTACACCCAGAGATTCAAAGCTCTCAAAATGGAGGAGTAGGAGAGTGTACTTGAGTTCTTTGTATGTTTGACAAAGATTATCAATGACATGAGAAGTCATGGCAAGAATAAGAAGAACTATGCAATTGTAAAGAAGATGCTGAGAGTTTTGCCCAAGAGATTCATCCCAAGGGTGGAAGTTCTAGAAAACAGTCGAGACTTGGAAACGTTGACATTGCAAGAGCTGTAGTGCAGTATAACTACATTCAAAATGAAGCTGCACTCTTATGAATAGCCATCTACATCAACATCCCAGCCCACAGCCAGGGAATCAAAAGAAGTAGCCTTTAAGGCTATAAAAAATTAAAAATAAAGAAAGAAGCTGAGTCCTCATAAGAATAAGAGGACAGTGACAGCAAAGAAGGTAAAGATGAGGTGGTAGCCTACTTCATTAGAAAATTTAGAAGAGGTGGAGCAGGAAAGCATGCTGGAGTAAAAGGGTGTCACGCCCCAATTTCCTTACACCTGGAAACGGTTAGTGACTGCCCATGCCCGCACCCGAAGGGTCAAGGGGTTGGTGCAAGCACCTAGGCTAGACTTATACAACGGGTGCTGTCCCAATACTACACATCCGGGCTAACATGCCAAAGGGCATGCCCCTAATTTCAAACCATACACACAATCATCATCCAGTCAAAATAACATATCACAGTTTACTTCACTTCAAAGAGGACTCAAGTCCATTACAACTCAAATGGGGAAAAGCTCCCACTAAACCCACAATACCAAATTCAGTTTACAAAATAGCTCAAACCAAAACAGAAAGCCATAGATACATTAACAATCAAATAAGGAGGGTCCCATAGCATCTATGGCCAATCACCTCAACTCTGTCACCTATCGCCAGCTAGACCCTGCAAAGTGAACAATTCAAAGGAGGGGTGAGCAAACCACAGCTCAGTAGGGATCAAGTCTCCCCGGGCCCATCCCACACTACTGGAATGCATGTTTAGTGAATACTTGTGCTAGTGTAGTGAACTAGTTGAAACCACACACAAAAACCATCAAACACATCCCATATTCAAAGAGGGGTTTCCAGTGATATAACTGTTCCATACTCAAGGTTCCAGTCTAGTGACTGTCCTGTATCCAAGGCTCCAGTCCAATGACTGTCCTGTAATCAGAAGGGTTCCAGCTTGGTAGCTGTCCCGTGTATCAAAGGCTCCATCTCAACAGCTGTCCCGTAGCATACAACATTTAGCACTCAAACAAAACTCAGTGAAATTCAACCACATAACTCAGCACAAGGTGCCCAGCAGGCATAATTTATTTCAATACAAGATGCTCAACAGGCATAATACAACTTAGCACGTATTAATATGATTTACAATGCACTCAGTTCATGTAGTGCAACCACAATCTCAAGTAACATTCCAAGATATCCGTCTCTTTTCCTATATCAGTGTTCCTTAACCGTTCTGGTAAGTTTTTAGGTAAATTAACTCCGGGACTTCATGCCAATTACATTATTTTCCACTCAAGAACCTTCTGGCTAAATGGGGAAGCCAGAGGAGGCAAAATAAGGGGGTGCATGTCATATGGGTCATATGACGTGCAGGGGAATGTTTGGCTCCCTGCCCTCTACACAACTCCAGGAACGTTGGGGTAAAATTTCAAACCAATTGGGCTTGCACGTGAAATGGGCTTTTCACGTGCACAAGGGTTTTTGGCTCCTCGCTCTACACCTTTCAAGGAAGCCTAGGGTAAAATTTCGGACCAAATGGGCTTGCACGTGAAATGGGCTTTTCACGTGCAATATGGCGTGCACCATATTTTGCACAGAGACCTTTGTTTTATTGTTTTACTCACTTTTCTCTAAAGGACCTCTCTCAAATTATGTTTAGATTGTGAGTTATTAGACTCGAAAGTTAGGGTACATAGCCTGGTTTCAACTCCAGACTATGTCCCTCATATCAACCTACCCATCCGGACCATCCCGGATTATTTTATTCACTTTTAACTATCCGGATATACCGGAAACCTCACAATAAATCATCATATTAGTTTATGTGGGGGCATAAACTCAACATCAACATGAATAGGACCATAGCAGATCCGTACCCAGCAAACTCGGAATCGCAACAAAAGGGTATAAACCCAAAATTTTCAGAAGGCATGAATATGAACACGAATTCCCTACCTCAAAATCAGAGAATACAACTGGTCGTTGTATTCTAGCAATCACGTCTCTGGGCTCTCATCCACTGCAGGAATCCTTGGATCGCCGGCCTTGGATCGTCCTCGCCGTCTCAGGCCGTCTCCCTCTTTCCGGCAGTCTCCCTCTCTGGCCGTGTCTCTCTTTCTCTCTCTCTCAAGGGGTGACGGCTGCTAGGGTTTTGGAATAAGATCCCCAAAGTTTGAACCCTTTTTCCTTTATATATTTTCCCACATAATTAAAACGACGTAGTTTTGATTAATTTAAAGCCCAGCATCTATAAGTCCAAAGGCCAAGGTTTTCTAGTCCACTTCATTAAGCTCTATAGCCCAACAATTAAGCCCAAATCATATTTTAAATGAAACTCTCAAATATATTAATTTGGGATATTTTAATTTATGTGAAATTCCCAAAATACCCCTCAGGGCCTCGAACTCCGAATCGAGCCCAAGCATAGTCAAAATTCTCCATTTGACGAGCACATCACTGTGCTAATGTTCATTCTCTAAAACAAGACCTCTTACTCAAGGCTAACTCCAAGAACCCCTCAAATACGGTGAAAGATAATGACTCGGATGATGAAGCCTCAGAGGAAGAGGACACTAAATGGAAGAAGTCATCATACCGATGAAGCAGTTCCACAAGGAGACTAGAAGCTCCACAGAAGAAGGGCTCTCACAAGAACTATATGAGCTGGGTTTCTGAATGTGATGATGAAGTTGGAAACTCATCAGATTATGCCTTTGTTGCCAAGATAAAGGCAAATAATGGCAGCATTGCCTGAGAGGAGGATGAGGCAGATGAAGGAGAAGTTGATCTGGAGGAGGAGCTCGAGCTCGCAACTGAAGAGATCCGTATAAGAGAATGCAGGATTAAGCAGCTCAAGGGAGAGTTTAAGCAAGCCAAGCGAAAGCTTGGTGAAGTTAGAGGAGAGAAGGATAAGGTGCTAGAGGACTCCAAAAAGTTCTGTGAAGAAATTATTAGTCTAAAGTTCAAACTAAAGAAACATATGAAGATATGTGTTAACATTACTATAGAACTTACCCCCAGAGACACCACAATCCAATGGTTCAAAGAAGAACTGGTTGGCCTTCAACTGAAGATCTCGAAGGACAGAGCTAGTCAAGCCTTAACCTCTGGAAGTTCCCAGATCACATCACTCATCACACCACAAGAAGCTTAGAAAACCGGGGCAACACTGCAGGTGGATTGGAAGAGTATCAATTCAAATTTCCATGACAATCCTACGAAGACCATTGTTGTGACCCAAATCAACAAGAAAGGGAAATGTGGCGTAAATGATAAGAAGATGGAGAGACACCCGAAGGAGGTTAGGACTACAGGACTGAACAAATGCGTTTAGCAATCTGAGCTTTCCAAGAATGTGAAGAAATCTAATGCAAATGTCATTTCTACAAGTGTACGGGTGCCCCTCAGGAAAGAAGGAAAGCCTATGAAGCCAACCATCAAGGTCAAGCCTGTTCTTAAGAAGATCCCAGATACTCAGAAGTCTAGCAACATCAAGTTTCAGGGTCATTGCTATTACTGTGTGGTATGGGGTCACATGGCTAGATTCTATTGGTGGAGGTATCCAATACAAGCTTCTAGAATAGAGATGAGGACATCTAAAAGGAGATTGTATCCTACGGAAAGAAGGAAACGAGTAAGAAGTTTCTGCACTTATTGTCAGAAATAAGGACATGATGAGACTTCATGCTGGTGGAAATCAAAGCCCATTGCCACGAACAACAAGTTTGCTGTACTTGTAGACTTGGAAGTTTGTGATAAGTGTGGTAGTGAACGTCACAATACAAGGAAAGTGGTTATTCCTGAGCAGAATAAGAAGAAGAACACTGTGAAAGTTCAAGAGAAAAGGAAACAGAAAGCATCTCAAGAGACTGTGAAGCCTACACCAAAGGAGGGGGGGGTGCTTCAAGTCTAAAGTAAAATAGGAAGAATGTTTGAAGTCTAAAGTAAAACAAGTCTATATGGCTAAGGAGAAGAAATTAGCTCATATCGCTGAGATTACAATGAAGGCAGACATCAAGGATAGACAGCAGATTCTTAATAATGGCTTATCAGGTCACATGACTGGTGACCTAAAGAAACTGTGAAATGAGAATAAAGACAAGTTTGGCAAGGTAAGATTTGGCAATGATAGTTCTTTCAAAATCAAGGGGCTAGAATCTTCCAAATGGGGAAGGAATAAACTGAAGGACGTTCTGCACGTTGAAGGATTGAAGTACAATCTAGCATCCGCCAGTCAGTTGTATGATGCAGGTCATGAAGTGACCTTTATTAAACTGGTTGCCAAGTGAATAGAGAAAATGGCAACAGAGTAGTGTTGGTCCCTAGGAGCCTAGAGGGGGGTGAATAGGCTCAAATCAAAACTCTTTTGCTCTCACAGGTATAGCACAATCCGGTTAAAAGATGTAAAATCAGATAGTGGAAGTATTTTGCTGTATTATGTGATGATAATTACAACAAAATAAGCAGCAATTACAGATCATTACAATAGCACTTAGTTTTACCATTACACACACTGGCGTTGATAATCTCTATGAGCTCTTGTACAACAGCCTACTTCATGCGCGTATCAGTTCTTCCTTTGTATGTGCGTTTGTTGAATGTACAACACTACAAATATATATAGACATCCTAAGAATCTAACTTTGAACTGTATTTTCCGAGCACTGTGAAAACATTAAGTTCTTATCGGAAAATGCTTCTACTATAACTACTTCGGATATGGAGCTCAAAATATTGGAAGCATAAGTGAATTGAATTACTTTGCTTGATTCCAATTGCATTTGGGACTGCATCCACATCTCCGAGTGCTCCACGTGTAGGACAGTTTAGATCTTCAATGAGTTTGTCGTACATCAGAATACAACGAGCTGATATCATAAATGCGGTATGGATAAGTTGAAGTAGCGTCTTTTTATTCCGGTGTAGATTTCTTTACTCCGTATCAACGAGGCTCGGATCTTTACTTCGTGTCAATTATTGCTTACTCCATGTACATGAAGTCTTGAAATCCTTATTCCGTGTCAGTGCTTCCTTATTCCGCATGAGGTAGCTATGCGGAATCCTTATTCTGCATCAATGCTTCCTTACTCTGCGTGAGTTCCTTACTCCGCTTGAGTAATGATTCGGATTCCTTATTCCGCATCAGTTGTCCTTACTCTGCATCAGTCATTTCTTACTCCGCTTGAATGAAAGACTCGGATTCTTTAGTCCGTATCTTCTTTTCCTTAGACAGCTGGAGTGAAAGACTTAATTCTTTCTCTGCAATAAATCTCTCTTACTTTGTATGAGGTGTAGACTTGGATTCTCATTCCGCATAAAATGACTTAGTCCAATCAACAACAAAAGCGCGGATTCCTTAGTCATTTTGTCAAGTGATTAGTCCGTACGGAGAGTCCTTACTCCGGATGAAGACTTGGTTATTTACCAAGTGTTTGACGACACTCATAATAATCCAGATCAGGATTATATATCCTGTCATTTGCTTTGCTCTTACAGGAGTACGTTCAGATTAAAGTTTTATCTTCTGCACAGACTTAGAATAAACATGAAACATCTTAAATCAAATTACATAGGGTTTGATCCGCATCATCTAAATTCTAGGTTTGATCCAACAAGTAGTGTCATCACCAGATTTCATCCGGGAGGGAAACCGCTTTTGGGGTGCGGTTCCTCCCAACCTTCATCTGAATGGTGATGAAAATTATGGAGTCGCCACCAACCATTTTTGGGGTGCGGTTGGTCACCTAAAAGGAAATTATCTACACCGTTGGGGATGGGCTCAGGAGTTTGTTATGTGTGAAGAAGGACTAACACCCCCACGACGCCCTTTCGGTACCTATCTTAGGAGTTGGAGGTTTCTAATTTGTTTTAATTGTTTACACTGAAGTTAACTAGTCTAAGGTGATATTAAACTTCACATATGGCCTAAAGTCTACCATTTTTATTTTCCTAAGTCATTTGTTGAAGTGAAATTAAGTCCAATTTGTCCTAAACATCTAAAGGGAGTCCTAAAAATTTTATGTTTTGTTTTAAGGTTCAAAATTAAATCTAAGTTATCTAAAAAATCGAAAGAAAGTAATGATTTTATTTCTAAGTCCTATGTTAACACTTTTAAAACCAAATATGCACATTGACGTTGAGAGTGAAAACTAAAAAATCAAAAAAAAAGAAAAGGCTCAATGCTAAAGCCTAGTGTTTAAGAAATAAAACTCAAGTTAAAACATTTTTTGTTTTTTTTTGTTTTAGAAAACTTTTTTTTTGAAAACGTTATTAATTGAAAGGAAGGATTTTTTTTGTTTTGTTGTTTTTGTTTTTGTTTTTTTTTTTGTAAACTTTTTTTAGCTTTTTTTAAAATAAAAATAAAAATAAAAATAAAAATGCATAAATAACTAAAACAAGTGTGATGTGTGTCAAAGTGTCATCTAACAAGCTCTCTCTCTTTCTTTTTCTCTTTTTTTCTTTTTTTCATTTCTTTTTTTTTTTCACTAAGCTATTTACATGTAATAGTTCACAATTGTAAAAATACAAACAGCTTGAAGCTAACGACTCTTCCTATGGCTGATTAAAATAAAACCACATCAACGTCAACATAAAAGAAACAAACACAAAACAAAAATAAATGGCATCATATACAGAGGCAAACAGCCATTACATTTAACCCAGATCATAGTTTAGCAGTTGGCAACTCATCCTTCAGTGGATTCATCAAAGCTAGCAGCCATCCAGGACATGGGCTTAAGCCCTCAGTAACAAAACTCATCAGGTCCAGATTACCCAGCAAGCACCATCGAACACACAAAGAGAAGCAAACACATAAACAAAAACATAAGCAAACAGAGCTAAATAAAAAACATATACAAGATTAGCCAACAAAAATGAAAACCAGAAATTAAGACACAGAAGAACATATCCACGAGATCTGAATGAAAATATTTAAAACCTTAGCTAGAGTGATGTATTTCATTTCACTTGCTTAAACCATAAATGTTATACACGTAGGCAATAGAATCATGGTTAGTTTGATGCTGATTTGAGATGCACGCTTACCCCAAAAAGAATAACAAAAGAGAACTACACATCAAGGTGCAAAACCCACAAACGCCATGGCCATCTAACAAAGCATACACAAACACAAACAAAAACAGGCACAGATGGACACAAAAGCACCCTGTGGCTAAAGGATAAGCATCACAGGGGCACCATAGTCACAACATGAGACGTTTCCAGCGAATAGGCACCACGAAAGCACACAAAGGGAAGGAAACCTATCAATCAAAGGAAGAGAATGTACCTTTCTTCTAATGCAGACATCCTTTTGGACAACCGAGCCGTTTTCCCACTTGCAAGAGCTTTAGAATGGTCGACTATGGAAGCTTGGTGTGGAACCTACTGGAATGGTCGCCACCCTTTCACATCCGTGGAGGCTACGATCGATGATGAGAGCTTGACATCGGGTCTCCTTGAATAAGATGGGATGCCAATATCCTCACTGGTCGGAGAAAGGAGGCCTGGCCAGAGAGGGGGGAGGGGCTCTGTGTGGATCCGATGGAAGAGAGGGAAGGCTTTTTCTGGGATTTCGATCGGGAGAAAGGGAGAGGTGTGGTATCGTTTTTTTTAGGGAGCTAACGAGAAACCAGAGGGAGGTTTTTTTTTTCGGGGGATTCTTGGGGAGAAAAAGAGAGTGATGAAGGCGGCTAGTTTGGGTTTCTGGAGCCAGAGAGACTGATGAGGGCGGCGAGTTGATTTTTCAGGGAGAAGAGGAGATGAGGAAACGGTTGTGGTGATTGGATTTTTGGGCCAGAAGAAGGGGGATGGAGAGTTTGGGTTCTAGGTATTGGGATTTTTTTTTAGGGAGGAAGAGGAACCATGGAGGAAGAAGAGAGAACGATGGGTTTTTCTTGTGCGTCCAAGAGGACCGAGAACCAAAGAGAAAGGGAGCCAGGGAACCAAATAGAGAGATGGGTTTTTTCTTCTTTTTTTTTGATGAAATGTAGAGCCAAGAGAAGAAGAGAGAGAGCCAAAGAGGTCAGGATTTTGGGGAGCCGACCGAAGCCGAGCCGGGAGCTGGGGTTTTATAGGCGAGGTGCTAGTGTTTGAGGTGGGGGTGGAGTAGCGGCGTGGACTCGGTCGCGGGTTAGTGGCCTGGTTTGGTTTGGGAGAGAGGGGAAGACCTGTCGTTGAACCATGGTTGAGAGGTAGGGTTTGGAGAGCTGGCGCCGGTATGGGGTTCCGGTGGTACTCCGGCAATCGTGTGGCCCTGGCGAAGACGACAGGATAGAGGAGGGTGAGAGAGGAAGAAGACGAGAGAAGTTGGTGAAGAGGATAAGGCGATCGGATTTGTTGTTTTGTTTTTTGGCTTTTGCTTTTTGTATTTTGTATTTTGGTGTAATTTCAACCAATTGGGGGAAAAAGAAAAAGAAAAGCAAAAAAATTATTGCTTTTGGATTTTTAACTAATGTCTTTCAGTTTGTGGGATCGGTAGGACGACCCAGACTTCAAAACATTTCGAAAAAATTAATTTTGGACTCTAGACGTCATGATGAGTGACCCCGTATCAATTTTATTTGAAAACGATCTCGTTTTTACGGCAAGCCTGTACTGATGTTATTTATTACCGAAAGAATGATTTTATTTTTATTTTTATCCAAAAAGGCCCCGGGAGCTAATATATACAATATATACGTCAAAATTCTCAGAACGATGAGTAGAACTAGATGATGAGGTTCGTTACCTGATTCGGAGTACCGTTTGAAAACTCAATTATTGTTTTGACCCCCGTTGGCGGCCTAAGCGCTGTTTTGACCATATCTTTTTCGTTTGACCTCAAAATCGAGCGTAGTCGAAGGCGTTGATCCTCGAATTTGATTTTCTATCGCCCAGGACTGATTCTTTGGCATTTGGAGGCCTTTCTTGAATAATGTCTTGAAATCGGGCATTTGCGGTTCAGTGGTCACGACTCTGTCGTTCTGTAAAACTTTAACAAATTGAGGCGGCATGGAGAAAAATTGAATTTGATAAAATATGTCTAGCCCAGACAAAATAGGGTCCAACAAGTAGCAGCTGGAAGAAGGACAAATGGGGACCTATATGTGATTGATGAAAACAAGACCCATGATGGTCCCTTGGAGCCTAAAGGGGGGGGGGGTGAATAGGCTCTTATTCGAACTCTTTCTTTTCTCTCAAAACACAAAGACTTATCTAGTTTAAGTGATAGAATCACTGCGGAAGATAACCAGATAGTGGAAGTATTTTGTTTTATTATCACAAGGTGATTACAACAAAATAGAAGCAAACACTCTCTTACACTCTGTTTACAACAATGAACTCACACACTAGCCAAGTTCCTTTTCTATTTTTTTTGTCCGCCTTAGCACACATTTACATGAAGTATAAGTATGAATATTTATACAAAACATTCCTAAGAGACAACCTTGGAACTTGAAGTTCCGAAATGCGTTCCGCACTAACTATCCCTCGGTAATCTGTCTGCCTTGACTGCTGCGGATTTTGGAGCTCAAGATCTTGGATTTGAAGAGTATAAGTGTCTTTGTGAGTTCCGAGATACAATTAAGGTTGTGTCCACATATCCGGATGATCCACGTGTAAGATTCTTCTTGTTCTAAATGCATTCGTCTTACATCGGGACAGCACGAGCTGATAACTTTAAATGCGGTTTTGTTGGAGCAGTGTCTTCTTGGTCCGGTGTAATTTTCCTTACTCCGTAGTTGATGAAGCTCGGAACCTTACTCCGTGTCAGTGGTTGCTTACTCCGTATCTATTCAGATGGAATCCTTAGTCCGTGTCAGCGCTTCCTTACTCCGCATGTAAGTTCCTTACTCCGCATGTAGGTTCCTTACTCCGCATGTAAGTTCCTTACTCCGCATGTAAGTTCCTTACTCCGCATGTAAGTTCCTTACTCCGCATGTAAGTTCCTTACTCCGCATGTAAGTTCCTTACTCCGCATGTAAGTTCCTTACTCCGCATGTAAGTTCCTTACTCCGTATGTAAGTTCCTTACTCCGGGCGAGTAATAAGTCCGGATTCCTTACTCCGCATCTGGTTTCTTTACTCCGCATCTATTTTCCTTACTCCGCACTTATTTTCCTTACTCCGCACTTATCCTTTAAGTTCTTAGTCCGTAGGATTGTTCCTTATTCCGTATGTATTTGTTACTTGGTTATTTACCAAGTGTTTGACGACACTAACTCTTGTCCGGATCAGGATTATGTATCCTGTCCTTAGCTTTGCTCTCACGAGTGCATCTTTGGATTAGTGACATACCTTCGCAATGATCAAATAAACACAAAAGATCTCGGATCAAATTACATAAGGCTTTATCAAGATTATCCAAATTCTGGGTTTGATCCAACAATCTCCCCCAATTATGGATATGCCCAAACCCTTTGTAATCCGATCCGGTAAGCGATGCAAAAGAATATCATACGGAATACGCAACACAACCAATTTCATTAATCAGCAACTAAATACAAATCAGCCTTAACACAGATTTTTCACTAAGGTACATAAGGCTTACTATACTTGAAGATCATAGTTGCCGCCTTCTCTCTTAGCTCCATTGTCTGCTCGCATCGTAAAGGTGGAGTGTTGGCTCCAATGTTTGTCCACAGTTAAGAACGATTTGATGAAATGACAAACAAAGGCTCCGCAGCCTATCTCCATCCGGTTGTTGTGGCACTTGCTTCTTGCCCGGAATGTCGCCTTGAGTTTCTCGGTCGAACGCAGGGGTGTGATACCCAACTCTTCATATAATCCGGCTTTCTTCACGGCTTCGTTAGTCCGAGACACTTAGGTTCCCATTGATTCTTCCTAACGAAGTGCTCCACAACCTGATGAGAATCGATGAGAATCATCTCGCTTGGACCGAATCATGAAGACAGCCATCATGAAGTGTGGCGACATGATCCGGTACGGAATGAGGATGGTTGAGAGAGTTTTCCATGGCTTGCTATCCTCAGCAGTTCCGTCAATGTAAGTCTGAATTAACTCCACACCGGGAAGATAGCCCTCATTCCAACATGGCAGAACTTCAAACAAGTGCCCATCTTCGTAAAGAGATGGAAACGGCCTCATCTCCATCTTAGCAGCCCTCGAGAAGTTGTCAATGTCTTCTCGTAGTAAAGAGTCCTTTCTCCGAACAAAGAGTCCGAATGTCGGCCGGAGAGAAAGGATACATTTCGAAAGACATCTTCTCTCAGAGAAGACGCAAGATAGGATTTCATTGCCTTGCGCAAGCTTCCATCCGCATCGGACGGGTCAAACTCCGCATAGGATGGGAGGAAGGTATCACCGCGGATGAGGAGGATGGAGGAGGAGGTCGAGGTGCGAGAGGAGCTTGGTTGAGAGAAGCGGCTTCGTTTGGGAATTTGAACTCCCTGAAGCACCGAAGTGGCAAGCCGCTTCTCGGTCCGGGGAAGATGGTTGTGGGGCGCGAAGGAGTAGACGGATCGGATGACACTTTCTCCCCCGGTTTGGCAGATCGCCGGGAAGCAACGGGAGGACGAGCCATCGTATGCGCCAGATCCGCGAAGGAAGTAGATAGTGAATGAACGGAGGTGGCGACAAGATCCATTTTCTGCTCAATGGAAGTGGAGGAGTCAGTGAGGGCGGAGAGTAGTTGGGCGCCGAGGGCATCAACTTTGACAGCGATGGCAGAAATTTGGGCGCTTTGAGCATGGGCATGGCGGTCCACCGAGCGGAAAGCACAAGATCGGAGTGGACCGTGCCAAAAGAGGCACGCCCAAGTGCTAACTCGGGAGCTTTGGAGGACTCCCCCGCATGAACAGGAGCAGGAGTGCGGTGGGCAGAGGAGTCCGCAGGAGTAGCAGCAGCAGGAGCATCCGGAGCATCAGAGGCATCCGGAGCGTCGGAGGCATCCGGAGCAAGAGAGGCATCCGGAGCAAGAGACCCGCTTTGACCAGACAAGTCAACCACGGGAATCGCGGCGGCAGGAGAAGAGGGTCCAGCCTTAGCAGCAGAGGGACTTCGGGTAGCAGGGACTGGGCCGGAGGGTGTAGGGAACGACACATCGGGAATGGCAGCCGGCGTAAGAAAGCCGTGGTCCAGATTCCAGATGATCATAGTCTCCGGGGATTGGGTATTGCGGGTGTAAAACACCCGGAGATCGGTGTCGGGAATGGAAGAGGTGTGGGCTAGGCTGAAACGGAGCCAGAGGTCCGTTAAGGTGACGGCGGAGAGATGGTCAAGGTAATCTCGGGGTTGAGGTAGAGGAGGCAAGGGGGCTTCCGGAGAAGCAGCCGGGACATCAGCGGTGGCGACGGCAATAGCGGTATCAACCGCAGCAGCTATAGCGGATGTGGAGGGAGTGGGGACACCAACAGCAGAGGGGGCTGAGGAAACAGCTTTAGACGCACTGCGCTGAGAGGGCCCCGCAACCTCGGACGGTTCAGCACGGATGCTTGGCTGGGAGGCCCGTGAGTGGGAGGGCGCAAGAACGGACCGAATCCGGGAGGATCGGTGTGCAGTAACCGACCTCGTGGGCTTGGCTGTCGGAGGGGTCACCAACAGAGTTGCCTTGTTGTTCCGGGGCAGGGAGAGCGCGGAGAGCTACAGTGGGTCGGCGGGCGGTCATGTTTCCGTCCGGCGTAAGGTGACGAAGGTAAAGAGCCGAGGGAAACGAGACAGCATCAACTCGGGCGAAATGGTCTGGACGAAGATGCCGGAAGACAATGCTGAGGATGCGCCCGAAGGAATGGTTTTTGTGACCATTCTGTAACAAGCGAAATAAGAACATCCCCCAATCCATTGGAAGACCTTCAAAGACGCCGTACATGGCCAGGTAGAAGATCATACGGAATCGAGTCCAGGGCGGATGTGCGAGCCAGGTAGGCATCGACTTAGAATAGTCGCCATACATCGATAGCGACCCTGGAAGGATTTCACCTTGTATTCCTTTCCTTTGGTCGTGCACCCCATAGAAGCCGCCATCGGATCGGCATCCGGACGCTGTGGTTCACCAAGAGGAAGGTGGAGAGCAGCGCGGAGAACAGCCGGAGTGATGACGATGGATTCACCGCGGACATAAGAGGTTATGGAATCTTTGGTGCGGCGAATCCGTTGGTAATACTCAAGAATGTCATCGATAAGAAGATCGATGGGATTGGAGACCAGGTTGAGTATGTGCGAGGCTTCAAGAAGAGGGCGAAGCTGGAGAAACCAATCCGGAGGATCAGGAAACAGCATTCCAATCAACTAGATGGCCGGGAGTAACGCCGGAAAGAAAGATTCTGGGTGCCATGGCAGATTTGATGGGAAGGAAAAGAGGAAAGGTGAGGTCTTGACAAGTAGAAGGAGCAACGAGAGGGTTAGGGATTTGAAATGAGCAATACTCGTGCTTCGCAGAATGATCGTAACATATAAGACCGAGTCCGCAAATGTCAGCGGGTCTAGGAATGTGGGAGTGAGGTGGGGACCCGTGCGACATGCCGATGTCATTTGTCCGGATATCGAGGCGTCTCCGAATAAAACGATGTCGTGGAGACCGCATGACCAAGTAGAGATTACAACCGGTTGCCATCCAGAGAAGTGTGTGTGCAACCCGAGATAGGCATTTAATGAATCATCATTATTCCTCCTCAAAAGCATGCGACATAAGAGTATACGTGAATTGTCACAATTGAACAAAGTCGGAGTCCTGGAGGAAAGAGCCGACACTCATCCGGAGTTAATAATATTCGTGAAAGAGTATCCGGATGAATAATAGACCTCGTCCGTCATAAACAGTAGTTTGGTGAGAATGGAGAGTAGATCCCTTTGCGGTCAATAAGTCGAAGAGAAGAGAAGTACCACAACACTTCAAATCCGAGACTATGGACTGGATTTATCAATATGGTTGCAAAGAAAATCTGAACCTGGTAGCTAAATAAAGATATACCGAAAATACAAAAGCTTAACAGGCAAGGATTAGTACGGATTAGAGAAGATAATCAGTGAAAAACAACATAATCCAAACTAATAAGAAACGGAACTCATGCATGGCTAAGAATGTAGTAGACGTACGCAATGTGAAAGTGATCAATATTACCGAATCAGGGCATATGTCGATAGCAATACACAGGTTCATATAGGTCAACATAGCGAAACCGTCTTGCCGAACAGCGTAGCTAAGATTAATTAAAGATCATATGATTTGGCTTCATTAGGATTCATGAGTGTGAAATGATAAGGTGAACACATGTCAAAAGAATGCAGATGATTAGTCGATTAAAATGCATGGTTGAAGAAAGAAAATACATCCAAACATGCCACTTTTCCGATTTAAAATAGCATGTCCAGTCAGATCCGAAGTAAAAGCTTAGAGGAGGGAGAATCCGAGACATATTAGGGGTTCATTGCTGCTCCCCCGTAGATCATTTAATCCTCTCAATGAAAAGCTCCCCCTCGGATAGACAAATCAAGGAAAAAGGTCATGAGACATATACGGGGGTATTACCGAATAAAATATAAAGCATTTTCTCCCCCGTAGATTGTGCAATCCTCTTGGTTGACCGTTCCAATTTGTAGTTCAAAGACTGTCTATCTTATTAGAAAACTATACTTCGAAGTCGATCGGAATGCGTTTGTGTATTCATCCACCAGGCATTCCAAGCTAGCCCATTTCACTTCTTCAACTATGCACGTTAATAGAGTAATCTAAATGAACATGCTTTGGTCATGTGGTGATTAATGGATGTGAAGATCATGAATCCGACCGAGGTAAATCATATAAACCGTAATTATGTTAGCTTTAAACGACTTCAGCCGGGAAACGCAAGCATCCTCCCATAATGAGGTTGAGATTAATATCGAAGCATGAAACCGTTGAACAGTAAGTATGATCAGCAATACAGCAGAGAGTTTCTACTACTTTCGGTAAACATATAATGCATGGTCTGTGAGTAAATATCCTGTTGGGTAACTCAAATGAGAAACTATGCAGAGAAGTCGAGCATACCTAATCGGAAGAGTAGTTCGGAAAACCTCGCATCAGGTAGAGGCTTTGTAAATATGTCTGCTAATTGATCTTCAGTGGCAACATGTTCCAGTTGAAATATGGTTTTTGAGAACATGATCGCGTATGAAGTGATACCGGACCTCAATGTGCTTCGTCTTAGGATGCATGACAGGATTGTTGCTGATGGCAATTGCACTAGTGTTGTCACAAGAAAGTGGAGTAGAGGACATGGTGAATCCGTAGTCGTAAGTTGACTTTGCATCCAAAGTAGTCGTGCGCAAGAACTTCCAAAGAGACTATATATTCCGCCTCAGCAGTAGAAGTTGATACGGAATTCTGCTTCTTCGAACCATGAAATTAATCTATTTCCAAGAAACCGACACGTACCGCTTGTGCTTTTCCTTGTCGATGCGACATCCAGCGAAGTCGGCATCGAGTACCCGGATAAGGTGAAGTTGGACTCCTTTGGGTACCAGAGGCCCAAATTCATCGTCCCTTTGAGATACCTTAATATCCGTTTTACATGAAGCATATGTGACTCCTTGGGATTTGCTCGATATCGTGCACAAATGCAAGTTGCAAACATAATGTCCGGGCGACTTGTCGTAAGATAAAGCAAGGATCCGATCATCCCTCCGTAGTCGGTCACATTTATCGATATGCCGTCCACATCCGGATCTAACTTGGCACCGACAGCATTGGAGTTTTGACGGGAGATGAACCTTCCATACCAAACTTCTTAATAAGATCGCGAGTGTACTTAGCCTGATTGATAAAGATTCCTTCCTTTAATTGTTTGACTTCAATTCCAAGGAAGTAGGACGGTTCTCCCATCATGCTCATTTCAAACTTGCCTGTCATCAACTTAGCAAACTCTTCACAAAGCTTCGGATTCGTTGATCCGAAAATGATATCGTCCACGTATATTTGTACGATCGAGTGTGTCCTTTCTCTTGTCGTAGAAATAGGGTGGTGTCTATCTTCCCTTTTTGGAAGTTATGAGCAAGTAGGAATTCGACAAGGTGTCGTACCAGGCTCTTGGAGCTTGCTTCAAACCATATAGAGCTTTCTGAAGTTTGTAGACAAGATGTCCTGCCTTAGGTTCAATGAAGCCGGGAGGTTGTTCAACATACACCTCCTCTTGAAGGTCTCCATTCGAGAATGCGCTCTTGACGTCCATTTGATAAACTATGAAGTTTTCATATGAAGCATACGCGTAAACATTCGGATTGCCTCAAGTCTTGCGACCGGAGCAAAGGTTTCATCATAATCTATTCCTTCTTCTTGACGATATCCTTTGGCTACCAGCTGGCTTTGTTCCGGATTACTATTCCATCCGTATCAAGCTTGTTCCTGAACACCCATTTAACGCCAATGACTTGCCGAGACTTAGGCCTTGGTACTAAGGTCCACACATTATTTCTCTTAAATTGATTCAGCTCTTCTTGCATGGCCTCTATCCAGTTTGAATCTTGAAGAGCTTCATCTACCACCTTTGGTTCTATTTGAGATAGAAAGCATGAGTAAAGACTCATGTTTGAGGTGGCTGCTCTTGTTCTTACACCAACAGTAGGATCACCAATCACTTGATCTGAGGGATGGTTTCGGGTCCATCTATAATTCTGTGCATGTGTTGGTTGATCTTGAACAATTTGAAGCTCTTCCAGATTGGGTGGTTCGGCTTGTATCAACCGATTGAGCTTCGCCCGTAATTAGAGGTACGGATGAACTAGTTGGTTCTCGCAACACTGTTTCTTCCGGTGTTAACTAGTCCGGATGAACTTGAAGGGGCCCCGGGAATTTGTGTATCCGTAGGAGTTTGTCCGGAGCTAAGTGGTAGTCCGGAGTCAGAATCATCCGTAGCATCATCCATAAAATTTCGTTGTGTCTCGCTGATGCCACGTGGTTGGTTAGGATACCAGTCAGGATGTGTAACAGGGATATTCATAAACTTCGAGTAATCGACGTTGCTGTCCATGACCTTTGCTGTTGTCGCCATATGAAACGGATGGACCTTGTTTATCATTAACTTCTACAAGCAGATCGGTCACCCGTCATATGTCCTGGAGCATCCACTATCAAGGATCCACTTGCTTTGATTGATCTTTAACTTCAAGTGATCCGGCAATTCATTCTAGAGATGCTCCCGAAAGACAACAGTTTACACTTTTGGTGCCCAAACTTGTTTCGGGCGGTTAGAGTGAGCAGCAGTATTGTCAACATTTACGGATTTGATTTTGTTAGGACTCTTAGCTTTCCACGTTGACATTAACTTGTTAGTTTCGGCTGCTTCTTTTGTTTGGGTTTTCTTGGGAGAGACACTCCTTTTAGATTTAGATCTTGTTTTGCTCGAAGAACCCCTTTTATTAAACTGATCTTTATTTGATTGAAATTGATTACAAAGCCAGCTATCGATAGACTCCAACATTCATAGTGATAATGACCCATTTCCCTACAGATGGAACAGGCACTATAATGTGAAGTACAAAAGGGGATACAGGTCTCTTAGATTTTACGGTTTTTCTACTCTTGTCCCTGGTGGCCTAATCCATTACGTTTGGGTGACGCGCTCTTGGCCCTAAATGCGTCGGCCTTAGCCTTGTCTTTCTTTTTGGGTGCTACGATTTTGGCTTTAACTCGCAGCAGCCTTTCCCTTCATCTTTAGTTACGGGTGCTCTTGCTTCGGGAAGTGCGAAGACCCTCTGCTCCACAACCATATACTATGGTGCCACCTGAAATGAAACCATCCAACGGTTTAGATGTACTAACAGGATATAAGTTGGTTAGTTTAGGAGTGAAATCCGGAGGACACTCGAGCTTGAGCTATGGAGGTTGATGGTTGGAACCTAGGCCAGGTTTGACTCGAATGTCGTCAGGGTCGGTCCTAAAGGTAGAGGCTATTTCCCGGATTTTAGCCACTTACGATTTATTTCCTTTTCCTGTTCCAGGTCATTTTCGAGTCTTTTCACTATAACTTTTAGGCCCGAGAGATTGGTATTTAACAAATGATTTTCAGCTCTTAGATCATGATACCAAGCTTCCTTTCCTCTTGAAGTCGCGACGTCCTTTTCGAGTCTATTAATAGTAAATTCGAGACGTTTATTCCGACTTTCCATATCTTTGTACATTTGAGTAATTATTAGCTCTCATTCTTTTCATGATCACATGCAATAGTAAGAGATTCTAATTTACTCAGGAGCTCGGAGATAGAAGGTACCTCAAGATTTGCCATGAGGCGGACGTTCGGCTTAATGGTCGGCTCATCATCCGAGGATTCCTCCTCTTCTTCCGAGCCACTCATGTATTTTGTCACGAGCGCCTTTCTCTTGCTCTTGCCGTTATCCGAGGTGGAGCGGCGAGGATTTACCTTGTCACTTTTCTCGGCCACCTTTGCTTTGGACTTGCATTCCTTGGCCCAGTGACCAGTTTTCCCACGGTTGAAATATTCCTGGGAACTTGACTCCGGTCGCTCCTTCCGTTGGAACGATGATGATGAGCGTCTTCGATCCCTTTTCTGCTTTTCCGTAGGAATCGCTCAAAAGATTTGACAAGAAGGGCTATCTCCTCCTCCTCGTCGAGAATCGAATTGTCGGATACGTCCGTATCATCATTCCTCGATATGTTTAGACATTCCGTAGCTTTGAGAGCTACCCCCTTTTCTTTCCGAGCTATTTTCTCATCTCTCGTCGAGTACTTAAACCCGACTTCGTGAGTCCGCAGCTCTCCATATAGTTCTTCAAGGGGAACATACCGCGTTTTTGTCCGATTGCATCCGGAGTTGTTTGGAGTAGTAGCGATCCGGCAAGGAGCGAAAGAACTTGTCATTGATCCGGGATTGAGAGTAATGCTCATTGACGGTCTTCGGCTCAAGTATGAGCTTGCCGAATCTCCGATAGATGCTTTCAAGTGATTCGCCCGGTTTATGATTAAAACTCTCAAAGTTCGTCTGGAGAGTACAGATCACATTCTCGCATCCTGGGACCGACTCCCCTCATAGAGGATTGTCGCTTGTCCCAAACAGCTTTTGTTGTCGTGCAGCCCTGGACGTCCGTGGAAAGCCTCGGAATCCAAAGACGATGTAACATAAGCTCAGAGCCTTTTCACTAGCGCATTGCCAGGCTCTTTCATCGTTGGTAAGTTCAAGATCGGTCTTTGGCCTCCTTACGCCATGTTCTCCGATAGTCATCGGAATTGGAATCTCCCCGATGAAGACATGGCCACATAAGATGATCATGGCAAACCATAAACATCTTCATGCGAGCTTTCCACCGGGAGAAAAGCTCAGGTGTGAATTTGGGCGGTTTCGTTAGAGTAAACCCGTAACTCCGTGGTTGAGAAGCGGCGGCAGCAGCAGGTTGTGGTGGGTCGACATTTTCACCGCCGCTTCGATTCGGGATGGGCTCCTGTGCACCTTCGGAGTTAAGGCGAGTGTTGAATAGCATACCGCTTTCTTCGGCCATTTTCGAGATTGAAAGAGTGGGATCTCTACTTAGAACGAAGTAGAACTTGCTCGATACCACTTGATGGTCCCTTGGAGCCTAAAGGGGGGGGGGGGGGGGGGGGTGAATAGGCTCTTATTCGAACTCTTTCTTTTCTCTCAAGACACAAAGACTTATCTAGTTTAAGTGATAGAATCACCGCGGAAGATAACCAGGATAGTGGAAGTATTTTGTTTTATTATCACAAGGTGATTACAACAAAATAGAAGCAAACACTCTCTTACACTCTGTTTACAACAATGAACTCACACACTAGCCAAGTTCCTTTTCTATTTTTTTTGCCCGCCTCAGCACACATTTACATGAAGTATAAGTATGAATATTTATACAAAACATCCCTAAGAGACAACCTTGGAACTTGAAGTTCCAGAATGCGTTCTGCACTAACTATCCCTCGGTAATCTGTCTGCCTTGACTGCTGCGGATTTTGGAGCTCAAGATCTTGGATTTGAAGAGTATAAGTGTCTTTGTGAGTTCCGAGATACAATTAAGGTTGTGTCCACATATCCGGATGATCCACGTGTAAGATTCTTCTTGTTCTAAATGCATTCGTCTTACATCGGGACAAAGACGAGCTGATAACTTTAAATGCGGTTTTGTTGGAGCAGTGTCTTCTTGGTCCGGTGTAATTTTCCTTACTCCGTAGTTAATGAAGCTCGGAACCTTACTCCGTGTCGTGGTTGCTTACTCCGTATCTATTCAAGCATCGGAATCCTTAGTCCGTGTCGCCGCTTCCTTACTCCGCATGTAAGTTCCTTACTCCGCATGTAGGTTCCTTACTCCGCATGTAAGTTCCTTACTCCGCATGTAAGTTCCTTACCCGCATGTAAGTTCCTTACTCCGTATGTAAGTTCCTTACTCCGCATGTAAGTTCCTTACTCCGTATGTAAGTTCCTTACTCCGCATGTAAGTTCCTTACTCCGTATGTAAGTTCCTTACTCCGGGCGAGTAATAAGTCCGGATTCCTTACTCCGCATCTGGTTTCTTTACTCCGCATCTATTTTCCTTACTCCGCACTTATTTTCCTTACTCCGCACTTATCCTTTAAGTTCTTAGTCCATAGGATTGTTCCTTATTCCATATGTATTTGTTACTTGGTTATTTACCAAGTGTTTGACGACACTAACTCTTGTCCGGATCAGGATTATGTATCCTGTCCTTAGCTTTGCTCTCACGAGTGCATCTTTGGATTAGTGACATACCTTCTGCAATGATCAAATAAACACAAAAGATCTCAGATCAAATTACATAAGGCTTTATCAGCATTATCCAAATTCTGGGTTTGATCCAACAACCCATACCTGTCATATAACAAAGGTAGAAGAGAATGAACTCTGGTATAGAAGACTGGACATCTCAATCAGAAGAATATAAGAAGACTTATAAATTGCAAGGCTATTAAAGACATCTTAGATATTAAAAGAGACAGAGATCATGTTTGCTCAGCATGCTTACACAGAAAGCAGACTAGGATTCATTATAAGGCGAAAGAGTATAGTTCAGAAGCAGCTCTAGACGTTGTGCATACTGATTTATGTGGACCTATGAAGAACAAGGGACTCAACGGTGAAAGATACTTCATTCTGTTTGTGGATGATTTCACCAGGAGGACCTATATTATGTATTTAAAGCACAAAACAGAAGCTCTGGATTGCTTCAAGAAGTACAAAAGAATGGCTGAGAATGACTGAGGTCGAAGAATTAAAATCTTGAGATCTGATTAGGGTATTGAGTTTACTAATGATGCCTTTGAAAGGTACTTGAATAAACATGAGATTCAGCATCAACTATTAGCAGCAAGAACTCCACAACAAACAAAATGGAGTTGTTGAAAGGAAGAATAGGGCAGTCATTGAAATGGGTAGAACCTTACTGCTGGAAGCTAATCTACATGCAAGGTTTTGGACAGAGGCAACCAGAAGAGCAGTAAATTTACTGAATAGAGTAACACTAAGACCAAGAACAGACTGCACACCCTATGAATTATAGTGTGGGAGGAAGCCAACAGCCAAATACTTCAGAATATTTGGAAGTCCTTGTTTTTTAAAAATAAAGGAACAAGGAAGAGAAACGTTTCATGCCAGATCTAAGGAGGGTACATTTGTTGGATACTTGTATCAGACCAAGGGTTATAGAGTGTTTCTTCAAGGCTCGGAAAGGTCATAATTTCAAGTGAAGTCAAGGTTGATGAAAACTGGAAGAAAGATATAACTGAGGATGAGAATCCAGAATTTGAAGAAGATGAACCTCAGGAAGTAGAAAAGTCTGAGCATGAAAAATAAAAGAAGAAGGAGGATACAGACTCAGAGAAGTCTGATAACGATGAAATGAAAGAGTCCACTCTTGAAAGGGGCTCAAGTAAGAGAACCAAGAGGACATGGTCTAGCGTGCATGATAAGGATCAGATCCTTGGTGATCCTAAAGCAGGTGTAACAACCAGGAGAACATTCACAAGAGCTACTGCATTGCTCTCACAAATTGAACCAAAGTCTGTTGGGGTGGCAGTAGAGGATAAAGCCTAGATCACAGCAATGAGTGAAGAGCTAGATCAAATAGAGAAGAACAAAATAAGGGAGTTGGTTCCTAGACAAAAGAACAAGAATGTCATCGAAACAAAGTGGGTATTCAGAAATAAACTGACTGAAGATGGTAAAGTGGTAAGGAACAAGGCTAGACTGGTATGCAAAAGTTACTCTCAAATTGAGGGAATAGATGTGGATGAAACTTTTGCACCAGTGGCAAGGCTAGAAACAATCAGGATGTTTCTTGCATTGCTAGCACATAAGAGATTCAAAGTTTATCAAATGGATATGAAGTCTGCGTTTCTGAATGGTTTGCTAAAAGAGGAGGTATATATTGAGCACCCAGATGGAGTATAGATTGATGATGATGAGATACATGTGTGCAGATTAAAGAAAGCCTTGTATGGCCTGAAGCAGGCTCTTAGAGCATGGTATAGCCGATTGGATCAGTATTTCAGTAGAGGCACAGTAGATCATAATCTATATATACTGAATTCAGCCAAAGGTCAATTGGCTACCATAGTTTATGTGGATGACATTATATTTGGAGGAAGTCACTCAGAATTATGTGAAGAATTTGCTAAGAGAATGAGTGATGAATTTGAAATGTCACTCATAGGAGAATTAACCTACGTCTTGGGATTGCAGATTAAGCAGACTGCTGATGGAATTTTTATATCACAGCACAAGTATGCCAAAGAATTATTGAACAAGTATGGTATGAATGATAGCAAGCCTGTTGGAACTCCAATGTCTACAGGCTGCAAACTACCCAAGGATCAGCAAGGTAATAGTATAAATCAAAAAGGAGTATTAAGGCATGATTGGAAGCCTCTTATACATTACAGCCTCTAAACCTGATCTGATGCAAGCTGTGTGTCAGGCAAGTAGATATCAAGTAGATCCCAAAGAGTTTCACTTGCTGGTAATCAAACAGATCCTTAGATACCTACACAGTACACTAGAAATAGGGTTGTGATATCCCTTTAAGGACTCCATTGAATTACAGGCATACACTAATGCAGACTGGGTTGGAAATATTGATGACAGAAGCTCTACCAGTGGCTGCAGTTTTTATCTGGGCTCTAAATGTGTTGCGTGGTTGAGCCATAAACAGAATAGTGTGGCCTGTAGCACAGACAAAGCTTAATATGTAGTTGCACATGCTGCATGTACTCACGTGGTATGGACGAACATACAACTATTAGACTTGGGAGTGGATGTGGAGTTACCCGTTAACATTTGGTGTGATAACCAGAGTGCGGTTAACATCAGCAGGAATCCTATTCAACATTCGAAGACCAAGCATATTAATTATCGCTACCACTACATCAAAGAGCAAGTGGAACAGGGAAATGTGTAACTGGTATATGTTCCCACTCAGGAACAAACTACTGACATTCTCACCAAACCTCTATCCATCGAATTATTTGATCGTCACAGACATGGGTTGTCTGTGCCTTTCCCTCCTCACGCCTAAGGTGCTACAAGGATTCCCCTTCTTTCTTTGCAATTGGTTGGCAAAGGGGGAGAAGAGAAGAAGAGTATTGTATTCAGGGGGAGTACAGTGTGAGGTATTCAGGAGGAGAGCCTTGAAGGCTCGTAGCATGTTCACATATGTTGCCCACAATTACAAAGGGGGAGATTGTTGTTCCCATGATCATATTGGTAGTCATCGTTGTCAACATTATGCAAAAGCAAGTGGTCGCTGGGCCGAAGATCAGTACTAGATTTGATAACTTCGTAGAGTGATCTCTTAGAATGAGCTCATAGAGGGAGTCTAACCATGTACCGAAGAATGTCGAAGATCGGGTCGAAGACTCGTAGATTATTGGGTCAAAGATCAGATGACTCGAAGATGTAGAGTGAAAGATCATCAGACTAGCAGACCGGAAGCACCACTAAAGGTACACAAGATCGTAGACTCGTAGATCCACAGGGTCGGAGATTCGGAGACTGCAAGTGTAGAGCAGCGTCTCAGAGACTCAAAGACTTGCAGGCTTGAAGACCTGTCTGGTGTAGAGTGGCAATATTGCAGAGTCGAAGCTCGCAGGGTCGAAGATTGATAGACTCGTTGCTAAGACCTGTTGATGTGAACAGATGATTAGCTAAGGTAGAATGTGTTGGTCCCTGGGAGCCTAGAGGGGGGTGAATAGGCTCTTATTAAAATTCTTTTCTCACTCAGGCACAACACTAATTCTGGTTAAAAGAAATATTCAGTGCGGAAGATAACCAGATAGTGGAAGTATTTTGCTTTATTATCAAAAGATAATTACAACAAAAATCACAGCAATTACAACTGATTGCAACAGTACTCTCTTTTACAAGTTACACACACACTAGCTAGATTATCTCTATTTTGCACATGTACTCGCGCGTATACATTCTTACAATGTATTACACATGTTATTCCGAATATACAACACTTGATATATATATATATATATACACATCCTAGGAATCTATCTTGGAACTGTATTTTTCGAGCACTGTGTAAACATTAAGTTCTTCTCGGAAAATGCTTCTGCTATAACTGCTACAGATGTGGAGCTAGAAATATTGGAAGCATAAGTGTATTGAATTACTTCGCTTGATTCCAATTGCATTTGGAACTGCATCCACATCTCCGAGTGTTCCACGTGTAGGACAGTTTAGGTCTTCAATGAGTTTGTCTTACATCGGGACACAACGAGCTAATAACATAAATGCGGTATGGATAAGTTGAAGTAGCGTTTTCTTAGTCTGGTGAAAATTTCCTTACTCCATATCAACGAAGCTCGGATCCTTACTCCGTGTTAGTTGTTGCTTACTCCGTGTAAATGAAGTCCTGAAATCCTAACTCCGTGTCAGCGCTTCCTTACTCCGCATGAAGTAGATATACGGAATCCTTATTCCGCATCAGCGCTTCCTTACTCCGCGTAAGTTCCTTACTTCGCTTGAGTGAAAGGTCCGGATGGCTTACTCCGTATCAGCGCATCCTTACTCCGCTAGAGTAATGATTCGGATTCCTTACTCCGCAGTAGTTGTCCTTACTCTGCACCAGTCATTTCTTACTCCGCTCGAATGAAAGACTCGGATTCCTTAGTCCGTATCTTCTTTTCCTTAGACAGTTGGAGTGGAAGACTTAATTTCTTTCTCCGCAATAAATCTCTCTTTCTCCACACGAGTTATAGACTTGGATTCTCATTCCGCATAAATTGACTTACTCCAATTCAGAATAAAGACACGGATTCCTTAGTCGTTTTGTCAAGTGATTAGTCCGCACGAAGGGTCCTTACTCTGGATGAAGACTTGGTTATATACCAAGTGTTTGACGAAACTCATGATAATCCGGATCAGGATTATATATCCTGTCCTTCGCTTTGCTCTCTGAGTGTAAGTCCAGTTTAGGGTTTTATCTTCTGCAAGCTTAGAATAAACATGAAACATCTCAAATCAAATTACAAAGGGTTTCTTTAACAACATCATCCAAATTATGGGTTTGATCCAACAATCTCTCCCAATATGGATATGCCAAACCTTTTGTAATCTGATCTGGTTAGACAGCAAGATATACACAGAGACAAGGATAAACAAAGATTTCCACTATGTCAGCAACTGTAATACAAAGTAAGCCTTAGTACAAAAGTTATACTAAGAATTGTAAGGCTTACTACACTTGAAGATCTTAGTTGCTACCTGATCCCTTAGTTGCTTAGGCCGCTCCTTAGTGCACTTTATAAAGTAATTCCAGTTAGGATCATACTTCAAATGGTGCCTAATAAAGTAGCAGACATAGGCTCCACAGCTTTCTCTGTCAGGTTGTTGGGGAACTTCTCCTTTGCTCAGAATTGTCGAGTTGAGAAGAGCATTGAGAGGCAGAGGAGGTTGACCGATTGATTCGAAGAGTCCACTCTGTCTGACAGCATCTGACAGAGTCCAAAGCAGTGGTCTAAGCTGGCTTCTCCTCATTTGGTGTTCCACAACCTGATGGGAATCATGCAGAACAATCCTCCTATCCTTGATAGAGAAGACTGCAAGCATGTGATAAGGAGTGTTGATCCTATATGGAATGAGAACAGTTGTAAGGTCTTTCCATGGCTTACTATTCTCAGCTATTCCATTGATGAGGGTCTAAAGAAAATCCATTTCGGGAAGATAACGGTCAAGCCAACAAGGTAGGATATCGATCATATGCCCTTCTTGGTACATGGAGGGGAACATCCTCATCTCTTCCTTCACCGCCAAGGTAAAGTTGTCAATGTGCTCAGTGGAGAACAGTCCTTTCTTTGACAGTAAGGTGCTTATGTCTTCAGGGGAGAAAGGGGATAGAGATGACAAAAACCTTTTTGGGGTAGAGAGAGCAGCACTTGCATATGCTATCATGGCTGCATGTACACTCCCATCTGCATCATATGGGTCCAGTTCCGTGTATGATGGGAGGAACATGACTTGCGGAGCCTAAGCGGATGAGGAGGGAGCTATAGTGGAGGAGCTGGGGCGGTCAGAAGGAGTTGGAGCAGCACTGGACGGTCTAGAGAAGCGGTTGCGTTTGGGAACCGGGATGCCCGGAGGAAGAGTAAGTGCAGGTCTTCGGCTGGGAACGTCAGTAGTAGCAGGAGCAGTAGTGGAAGGGGATGTATCAGATGGGGCATTCTCCCCCTGTTTGGCAGATTGGCAAGGAAGGCGAGAGGGACGACCCACAACCTAAGTCAGATCCCAAACGGAAGTGGACAAACGCGAAAGTGATTGGACAATCAGGTCCAGCTTCCGATCTAGTGAGAGAGAGGAGTTGGAGAGAGCAGAAAGGATCTGGGTCCTGATTTCGTCAACTTTATCAGCAATGACCTGGGCCCGGGATCGATTGTCCTTCGCAATACGATCTAGATGAGCATAGACCACAGCTTCGGATAGAATCATTGCAAAAGAAGCACGCCCAAGGCCAAAAGTAGGAGCCTTTGATGACTCCCCCACATGTAGAGGTGCAGGAGTGCACAGGACGGAGAAGTCAGCAGCTGGAGAGAACGGTGGGTGAACAGCAGCAGTACCAGGTGTAGCAGAGCCACTTTGACCAGAGTGGTCAATGGTGGGAATGTCCGCAGGAGTGGAGGGACCAACCTCAGCAGGGATAGGAGTCCGTGCATTGTGAGCTCGTCCGGAAGAGGCAGCAGCAGTGGGAGGTGCGGCCTTTAGCAGGGACGACATTAAGAAGCCGTGATCACAGTTCCAAATAATCATTGCCTCTGGGGTTTGGGTATGTTTGGTGTAATACTCCCGGAGTGCAAATTCAGGGATGTCAGCGGTATAAGCAAGACTGAAGCGTAGCCAGCAGTCTGTCAGGAGGTCGGCCGGAAGATGGTCGAGGTAGTCCTTGGGGTCAGGAGAATGGGCTGGAGAAGCTTCCGCAGAGGAGGTGGGAATGTCGGCAAGGACGGCAGCAATAGCCAATGTCACCGGTGAATGGGGAGCGGGAGCATCTGCAATTGCACCAACAGCAGTAGTAGCAGAAACAGGAGCAGGGGCATCAGCAGGAGGGGCTGAAGAAACAATCTCATGTTGGAGCGGCTGAGAGGGCCTTACATTGTCTGAGGGATCAGCACAAATGCTGCGCTGTGAACCGCGGGAATGTGCCGGAGCAGCAACAGACCGGATGCGGGAAGACCGGTGGACAGAACTAACTTCATGACCCGAGCTAGCAGCTAGGTCACTAACGGAACTATCTTGATGTTCTGAGATAACAACTCTTGCACGCGAGACTGAAGGACGACGAACGGTGAGCATCCCGTCAGAGGTAAAATGACAAAAGTAAAAGTTCTGCGGGAAGGGAATCGTCAACTGGTCCTGGAAGTGCGTGGGACGTAAATGTCAGAAAATTTGAGAAAGAATCCGTCTAAAAGACGAATTCCGTTTGCTGTTGCGCATCACCCAAAACAGAAAATCACCACAGTCAAGAGGCAATTGCTCAAAGACCACGTACATCGCCAAAAGCAAATCATACGGGACTAAATCAAGGGCCGTAGAGCAAGCCAGTAAGCACCAGCTTATTGTGGTGGCCATACAACGATAGGGGCCTTGAAAAGACTTCAACTTGTATTCCTTCACCTTGTGGGGACATCCCATGGTAGTAGCCATGGTTTGAGCGCTCGGCCTGTAATCACTGCTGATTGGGATATAGAAGACATTACGGATCACTTGAGGGGTGATCTTAACGGATTGACCTCGTATACCAGAGACAATTGACTGGTCACTGGAATCGAAGTGCTCATAGAAAGTCCGGACGTCTGAAATGAGAAGATCAGTAGGGGCAGAGACGATGTCGAGGAGGCCACTGGAGGCTAGCAAGGAGTGAACCTCGTCGAGCCAGACAAGAGGGTCGGAAATGCTGGCCCAGTCGACAAGATGACCAGGAACAACTCCGCATAGAGCGTGAGATGCCATTGGAATTTGAAGGTTGGAGGAGAAGGGAGGGAGGTCTTTGGAAAATGGAGAGTGAAGAAGGTTTAGGGCTTTCAGAAGTGAAAGCGATAGCCTCGCACTCGCGTGAGAGTTCAGTATAAATAGGACCCGTTTAGTGGAAGCCAGCGGGTCTCGGGTTTAAACGAGATGAGCCGTGATCCGCCTGACAATCCGATGTCATTAGACTTGATGTATTAGCATCGTCGAGTAGACTGATGATGTGGTAGCCATGCTAACCATTCAATAATGACAGCTGTATGCATACTACCGAATTTTGAAAAAAACAAATTTTTGGGCTCGAGACGTGCATTTAATGAACCATCATTATTCCCCCTCAAAAAGACGCAATGTAAGATAATCACTTGGTTTATCGCGAATTGAGAATTCCAAAAGTCAGGAGAAATTAAACCGACTCTTATCCGGGCCAGATAATGTCTGTGTGAACTATATCCGGATGATAGACAAACTGAGTTCGTAATAAGAAAGTACTGAAGAAGTAGATTCCTTTGCTGTCTTGAAGTCAGAATAGAAAAGAAGTACCACAACACTTCAAATCCGAGACATCATACTTAATATAGCAATGAAGTGCAAAGGAAATCTGAACATGTAGCTTTATAAAGTTTAAACTAAAAGAACAAAAGACTTAACAGGTTGAGTTAGCACGGAAATGGAACAAATGGTCTAAGTAAAAACATCATAACTCGAACTAAGAAGAAGTTGAACTTATGCATATGGAAGAATAGTAACGAGACACATACATGTGAATTATGATCAGTTTACTAAAGAAAATGCATATGACAACTGATAAACACATAAGTTCATTTTGGTCAACATAGCGAAAATTTCATAGTGACAGTGGTAGCTAAGATTAATTAATTCTATATGAATTTATTCAACCAGGGATTCATGAGTGAGGGTGAAATAAAGAACACATGCTGGATGAGTAAAAAGATTGATTGTAATTGCTAAAATGCAAAAGGTGAAGAAGAAAGACTATCATGCCACAATTCTGATTCAACAATGCATGTCCAGTCAGATCGATAAGTGTGAGTTTGGAGGGAGGAGTGGAGCAGATGTCATGTTGAAATCGTAGTCAGTAAGTTGACTTTGCATCCAGAGAAGCTATGCGCTGATAACGTGCATTTATGCCGTTATTCTAGTGTATATTTAGGGCATTAAAGAGCATGACTAGAGCTTAATTTACCCATATTTCATAGATATTTTCTCTAACCCCTTAGGAAGACACTACTTGTTCTAAATGTGTGTTTTTGAGTTGTTTTGGTAGGTTTTTAGGTGATTCCTTCTCAAACAAATGAGTTAGATCATCTTGTCTACTAAAGAGGAAGCTTGTTGCAAAATATGAGCTCAAAAGGAGGCATTTTGAAGGCTACAAGCGACAAGGCAGTAAGAGGCTTCTTCACACACTCATTGTTGAGCAAGCGCGTTTTGATTTATTTGACTATGAATATGGCCTTACCAATATCACATACAGAAGGGAAAGTTCCTCCAAATGATGTCCTTGACCTCCCGTAAACATTTCAGAGCAAAAGGACAACAAAAGATTTTGCACATGATATTGGGATTTGATTTTTTTGACCTAGTAGGAGGCTTCATATGATCTCACGTGCAGAACAAAAGTTCCTCCAAATGATGTCATCTACCTCTCATAAACATTTCAGACCATTTGGAGGTGCCTGTGAAAATGACCTTTGTCACGGGCAAAGATATTTTTGCATGGAAGGCTTCTATCTAATGTGATAAAGTGCTGGGTGAAGTTTTAGAGCAAATAGAGGTGCTCATGAAAATGACCTTTGTTACGGGCAAGAATGTTTTTGCACAGTCACCTTTGTTTTGTTATACTGATGATCTTTTCCTAAAGAACCTAGTACATATTGTGCTTGGTTTGTGTTGTATAATGGCTGAAAGGTAAAATCACCGTCACTTGTCAAAACTACGCCATTTTGATTACTGACAACAGCTGGCGGCTAGGGCACACATTGCACAGTAGGTTCCTCTATAAATAGGGGTCCAGCAGGCCCTAAAGAGACATCTTAAGAGGAGGGCACATTTGTAGAGAGAGAAAGAGAAGGCTCACGTTCTTGGAGCTGCTGGCCCTAAGAGTTTGACGGCTGGAGAAGATCCAGAGTTGAAGTTCTGTTGCTCTTGGTTCTGAGATGATGTTCTTTATTTGTTTATGCTTTGTCAAGAACATGTGTGAGTAGTTTCCTTTATCTAGGGGAGCAATGTAGCCCCCTAAGTTGTTAAACTGATTATTTGAATATTGGGTTTGTTTAACTGAGATTGCATGTTTTATGAATCTGTTCTTCATCTTTTAATATCTGGGCTATACACTTGGGTTTTCTTAGTCTTAGTCTGAGGCTGACCTTTGGTTCATAACATATTTGTGATTGGTGTGACCATTATCCTATCATGAGTATGATAATTAGGCTTTGTTTGTTGCTGCCATGATGACCATTCAGGCAAACAACACTTAGAAGGTCTATCAATGACCATTTGCAGAACCATGGCTCATGTATAGCATGCTATCATTTAAATAACCCCAAGAACCTTAAAATCAGTAGAAACAGCGTAGGGAGGTGAAATTGTGATCCTAGATGCTTTAATCTTTGATATTTAACATTTAATTCAATTCTGCTGTCCTTGTTTATTCAGAAAACCAAATAAAAATTAGATCTATAGTTTAAAAAAGAAAACTTTTTGCCAAGACATTTTATAGAATAAGAGTAATTGGGTGTTTTGATTTAAGAACTTGAAAACTAGGCCAATCCCTGTGGGTTTGACCCCTTGCTTGCTGCTATTCTTTTAGTGCAAACTTAGGGAATTTATTATCTTGAAGAGAGATTTTACGACATTAGCTAGCTCTTAGGGAGGCTAAAAATCTGCCTGTCAAATTAGCGCCGATGTCGGGGATTGTACGGTTAACTAGTTTTTCAAAATCAACATTGAGTGAAATTGTTTAAATTCTGATCTTGGTGTTTAATTCTGTCTTTTATTTTCTGTTATTTTGTGTTTTATTTATTTATTTTGTCTTGTTCGGAGCTGCTGGGTGTGTTCTTGTTGTTTTACAGGAATGTTCACCTGGTGTTTGAGAAAATTCTCAACTGTGTATGCGATGAAGGGAACTTGTGCCATTTAATCCAAAACCTGAACAGATAATTAGAGATCGTCGTAGGGCAGCTAGGGAAGCCGAGAGGGAAGCTGAAGAAGCACTGCAGGGTTTAGAGGATACAGTTCTAGACATTATGGAGGATATAAGACCTAATGGCAGTGTACAGCAAGGAGGGGCCAAGTATAATGGCCAAATTCCAGAAGATGAGGGTAGCAGATTTAGGCCCAGGACTTTCTTGGACTATGCAAGGCCAACTATGTCGGATCATTACTCAGGGATTAGGCAAGCAAGAGTCCAAGCAAACAATTTCGAGCTAAAACCGGCATTGATCAACATGGTAAGCAACAATGCACTTGGAGGAACAGCAGTGGATGACCCGCATCAGCACTTGATGAGATTCTTTCAGATGTGTGACACAATCAAGCTCAACAATGTGTCGGAGGAAGCAATAAAGTTAAGACTTTTTTCCTTTTCCTTAAGGGATAGAGCTCTTGGATGGTTCAACAGTCTACCGGCTAGTTCTATAAATACTTGGGAGGAGATGCAGACTAAATTTATGTCTAAGTATTTCTCTCCTTCCAAGGTGATCTAGCTCAGAGGGGAAATCAGCCGTTTTAGGCAAGACGAGATGGAGACTCTTCATGAAGCTTGAGAAAGATTTAAAGACTTGGTAAGAAGATGCCCTAACCATGGAAGACCCCAATGGATTCAAATCGAATCCTTCTATACTGGTCTTCAGTGTCTCTCACAAGACAAGGTGAATGCAGCTGCAGGAGGATGTCTAATGAATTTGGAACCTGATGTAGCAGCTGAACTTTTAGAGAGACTATCCTGGCTGATTGGCAGTGGTCTAATATGCGGACTTCAAGGCCAAAAGAGAAGATAGCTTCAGTTGATAACTCTTCCAATAACATGCAAGAGCAGATACGGGCTCTAGCAAAAAGCATGGAAGTACTGGCTCTTAAGGTAGGAGGACCACAGCAAGCTCCACCAGTAGTTGAATAAGCATGGAGTGGAGCTGAAGAAGCAAACTTTATTGGAGGAAAGGGTATGTATCAGAAGCAACCCTTCTTCCAACAGAACCAGGGTCAAGGCTATCAGCAACAAAATCCCAACCAAGGTTACCAGAAAAATGCCTTTAACCAGAATCAGAATAGAGGAGGTGACACTTCAAATCAGTATAAATATATCCCTCCAGGAATGAAGCAGAATCCATATGCTACAGATAATTATTTGCAACCACCTCCAGGTTTTGAGCAGCAACAACAGCCTCACCCTCAGCAACAGAGAAGAAATTATCAGACTGAGGATGAGACAACCAAAAGAGAAGTGGGAGATTTGAAGGAAAGGGTAGGAAGTATGGAGAGCTCTATTAAAAATATTGAGAAGCTATTGGTGAGCGTGGCACAAAATGCAAACCAGGGAGTTTCTTCCAAATCCTTTCCAAGTGATACTGAAGTTAATCCCAAGGAAAGCTGCAAGGCTATCACTTTGAGGAGTGGTAAGGCATTAAAGGAAGCTGAGAAGCCTAAGAAGAAGGTCATTCAAGAAGCACAACTTAAGCCTTTAGCAGCTGAAAATCAGGAAAGAGCTGTTGAGGAAGAGAAACAGTTGGGAGTTAACCAAGAACAGCAACCAATTAAGGTTCAACCAGCTGAAGAACAAAGGCTAAAGGAAGTGAGGCCTACGATGCCATTTCCTCAGTGGATGAGGAATCAAAAGGTGGAAGAAGAAAATGAACGCTTCTTGAAGATATTCAAGAAGCTGGAAATAAACATTCCTTTCATAGAAGCCCTGGAACAGATGCCCAGATGCAAGAAAGTTTTGAAGGACTTCATGATGAAGAAGAGGAAGTATGGAGGCCACAAGATTGTTGCTGTCACTAATGAGGTGAGCAATGTGGTTCAGAGGAAGTTACCCACAAAGCATAAAGATCCGGGTAGTTTCACTCTTCCGTGTGTAATAGGAGATGCACCACAACAGCAGGCCCTATGTGATTTATGGGCTAGCATTAATTTAATCTCCTTCGCCCTCTATAAGCAGCTTGGGTTAACAGGAATGAAGCCCACTTCTATATCACTACAGTTCGCAGACCGGTCCACAGGAAGGCCTGAGGGAATCAAAGAAGATGTGCTGGTGAAAGTGGGATCATTTATTTTTCCAGCTGATTTTGTGGTGTTAGAGATGGAAGAAGCTATGGGAGTTCAGTTACTCCTAGTTTCACGCCCCAAATTTCCTTCCCCTTTGGAAATGGGTAATGACTGCCCATGCCCACACCCGAAGGGTCAAGGGTTCGGTGTAAACACCAAAGTGAGGACACCTACCGCGGGTGCTGTCCTATTCCTGTATCACATGTCAACATGCCAAGGGGCATGTACCTGTTTCCATGCCAACCACACCACCACAATATACATACATACGGTATTCACAACCCAAAACATCAATTACATTGCTCAGAGGTTTCAAGCTCTTTTACAACCCACTAGGGAACAAGCTCCCAAAAATAAAACCAGGGTATACAGTTCAAGCAAACAGAATCTCAAATATAACGAAATAACCAAATGTATATATATATATATATATAAGGCCATATAGCCCTAGCAGCCTACCAACTCAGCTCTTCTGCCTATCGCATGCTAGGTCTTGCAAAGAACAGTTCATAGGAGGGGTGAGCACACCACAGCTCAGTAGGGATCAAGTCTCCCCAGTCCCGTCCCACTCTAAAACTATGCATGTCAAGTGGATGCATGTGCTCGTGTAGTGACTTAAGCTAAAACTACAACCATCACCCAGTAAACACACCTCATACCTCTGCCTGCACAGGAGGGCAGAGGACACCCCGCCACCACGGCGACGTGACATGCCACACCAGGCAAATGTGAATCTCATCTCAAGGGGTACAGTATAATGACTGTCCCATACTCAGCTCAATTCCCTGCGTTTCTGGGGTTCTCATCTCAACTCCCCGCGTTTCTGGGGTGCTCAACATACACATTTCAACATATACAACTCAACAATCTCAACTCAATAAACATAACTCAACAAACACAGTACAAACATGCAACTCATTCAACATACAGAAAACTCAACTCAGAATGTAAAACAATAGATAGTCTCAGAACAATGAAATCATTACACATAACATCACCTAACCCCTCATGGTCCCTGAAGTCCACACAATTCTCACTCATAGTCTAGATCATAAACAACCTTTCAAAGGAAGCTTATCCACCTCAAGGGGAGCCCAAAACAAGCTGCACGTGACAACCTATTGTCACGTGCAGAGGAAAATTAACTCCAAACATCATTCTAACCATCCCAAAAGGATCAGGGATGATTTTTAGCCAAAAACAAGGTTGCACGTGGAAAGGTCATTCTCACGTGCAGGGGTATTTCAACTCCTATGCCTCTAAGGAAGCTCCACCTAAAATTTGGGGCAATTTGGAGCAAGAACGAATCTGCAAGTGAAAAAGGCATTCTCACGTGCAGGCTCCAAAACCTTCCTTTTGCCATTTTAATCATTTTTTCCTAAAGAACCAACCTCAAATTCATCTTAGTTTAGAAGTTATTGAGGTTCTAAGCCCATAAACCGGGTCTAAATCCAACTCTGGCCTCACTCTCATTTGATTTCCCAATACCAGAGGCCTTAGCCAAGCCAAATACAGGGTTTTTCCTAAAATTTTCAACTAAATAATCTCAAGACAAAGGGTATACAAATGACCCCTAACCCAAAGGCACAAATAATCTCACGCAGAAAATTAGAAATTTAGAAAAGTCAGACAAAAACCCCAGATCATCCATAGGCTCAAGGTGGAATTTAGAAAACTCAATATATATAAAAAGGTCCCTTCTCAACATCCCAGATCATCACATAAATTTTATTTTCTAGAAATCTGTAAGAGAGAGACGGCAAATAGACAAACTTGAAATCCCTACCTCGTATTGCAGAAAAAAGAATTGGGGAAAAGAACGGAGCGATCTGTGTCCTTGCTACCTCAACGCCTCCGGCCTCCCGTCGTCTGTAGGAAATCCTTGATCGTCAGGAACCCCTCCACTCTGGATCGTCTCCCCCCCCTCTCTCTCTCTCTCTCTCTCTCTCTCTCTGGGCGTGTGTGTGTGACGGCTGCAGGGAAGGTAGGGTTTGGTTCTTCCTTTTCTTTTCTCCTATTTTATTTCTTTTTATTATTTTATTTTTAATAGAAGCCCAAGACCAAATGCAGCCCAAAGGTTAAGTAAACCCAAGAAGAAAGGCAAAACAGCCCACTCTCTCTCATATTGGGCTTTTCCCTTGAAGGGAGGCCCAAAGCTAAAAAGACAAACCCAGGTAAATTAAAAAGGGAATATAAAATTATTTGTGAAATCCCGAAAATACCCCTCAGGGCCTCAAATCTCAAATTTAGTCCAAGTACAGTCAAAATTCTCCATTTGATGAGCACATCATTGTGCTGATATTCATTTGTTAAAATAAGGTCTCTAACTCAAGGCTATCTCTAAGGCCCCTCAAATACGGGTCCTTACATCCTCTCCCCCTTAAAGACTTTTCGTCATCGAAAAGAAAATGCGGAATCAAAAGAAACAACAACCAAAACCAATGAATAGACTACTAACACAAATGAATACACGCATCAAACAACCAGTTGGACAAGTACCTGACTATGTTGATATTTGCCTTCCTCCCCCCTTCAAGGTTGTTCGTCCTTGAACAGGTCAGGGTAGTGAGCAACGGAATAGTCTTACCTCGTAGCTGCTTCACGCGCCTATCCAAAATACGGATTGGTGCCTCAACAATCGTCACGTCCTCCCCAATATCCAGGGTACTCCAATCCAGCACATGTGTGGGATCTGGATGGTATTTCCGTAACTGGGATACATGGAAAACATCATGAACTTTACTCAAACTGGGAGGTAATGGCAACCTATAAGCAACGGGTCCAACTCTGCTCAAAATCTCGAACGGTCCAATGTATCGTGGAGATAACTTGGATCCCTTTCGAAATCGCTTATGCCCTCTCCGTGGAGAAACACGAAGAAACACGTGGTCTCCAACCAAAAACTCCAATGGTCTGTGTCGGCGATCCGCATAAGACTTTTGTCTACTCTGGGCCGTAAGAAGGCGCTGCCTAATCAGTTGGACTTTTGCCGTGGCCTCTTGGACCAATTGAGGTCCCAACATAGCTACCTCTCCAACCTCTGCCCAACATAATGGAGACCGACAAGGTCTGCCATACAATGCCTCAAACGGGGCCATCCCAATAGAAGCCTGGTAACTATTATTATAGGCAAACTCTACCAAAGGAAGGTGAGAAGCCCATGATCCCCCAAAATCAAGCGCACAAGCTCTCAACAGGTCTTCCAACGTTTGAATGGTCCTCTCTGACTGACCATCAGTCTCAGGATGGAAAGCAGTACTCAAATTAAGCCGCGTCCCGAATGCCTCTTGCAAACCATTCCAAAACCGAGAAGTGAATCGTGCATCTCTGTCTGAAACGATAGACAAAGGCACTCCATGCAATCGCACAATCTCATCAACATACAACTGGTTCAATGTTCCAATGGAGTCTCGCTCCCGAATAGCCAAGAAATGGGCCGATTTAGTCAATCGGTCTACAATGACCCAAATCATATCCTTCCTCCCAAAAGTGGTAGGAAGTCCTGTCACAAAATCCATGGTAATATGCTCCCACTTCTACTCATCCACAGGCAATGGTCAGAATCGACCAAGAGTCGTGGTGCTCGCCTTTACTTGTTGACAAGTAAGGCACCTGGAAACAAACTCAGCTATACACCTCTTCAGTCCTGGCCACCAGAACTGTGCTCGCACGACATGATACATCTTAGTCCCTCCTGGATGCACAGCCAAACGGGAATGATGAAACTCCCTCATCACATCTTCGCGTAAGGAGGGTGGTACTATCAAGCGCCCCTGAAATCTCAGCTCATGCTCAGTTCCTTCTGTCCATACCTTAAACAGTTCACCGGCCTCTATCTGGGCTCGGATCACTTTATAGTCCACGTCCCCCAACTGTCCCTCACGGACACGTTGGTATAACTCTGGCATTACAGCAATAGAACATAGGACTGCTTCCCCACTGCTAAAATCAGGTTGTACCTGCAGCACTGCTAATTGTTCCATCATTTTCCATTCTCTCATGGAAACCTCAGCTTTTCCCTTCCTACTTAGTGCATCTGCAACTACATTCCCCTTTCCAGGTGTGCAGTAGAGTGTAAAGTCAAACATCTGCAAGTACTCCACCCATCTCCTCTGTCTCAAATTCAGATCCCTCTGGGTGAAGATGTACTGTAGGCTCTTGTGGTCAGTGTATACCACAAATTGCTCCCCCAGCAGGTAATGTTGCCACGACTTCAAGGCAAAGATAACTGCTGCTAATTCCAGATCATGCGTTGGTTAATTCTACTCATGGGGCTTAAGCTGTCGTGAGCCATAAGCTATGACTTTGTGTTCCTGCATCAGAACACACCCCAATCCAACGCGGGATGCATCACAATACACCTCGTAAGGCACTCCATCCCGTGGTAGACTCAAAATCGGTGCAGTAGTCAAACGAGTCTTCAATTCCTCAAAAGCTCGCCGATACTTGTCCGTCCACTCGAATTTAACTCCTTTTCGTGTCAGGGCTGTCATCGGTGCTGCTAACCGAGAGAACCCTTCCACGAAACGCCTGTAATATCCTGCAAGACCCAAGAAACTACGGATCTCAAAAACATTCGTGGGCCTTTTCCAAGATTATACAGACTCAATCTTGGTTGGGTCCACTCTAACTTCCTCGGCAGATACCACATGCCCAAGGAAATGTACCTCTTGCATCCAGAAGTTGCACTTGCTGAATTTAGCATACATCTGGTGGTCCCGGAGCGTCTATAACACCACAGTGAAATGCTCCTCATGCTCCTCTCGGGTCCTTGAGTATACAAGGATGTCATCAATAAATACCACCACAAAGGAATCTAGGTACGGGGCAAATACCTGATTCATCAGGTGTGTACGGACCCGTATTTGAGGGGTTCTTGGAGTTAGCCTTGAGTAAGAGGCCTTGTTTTAGAGAATAAACATTAGCATAGTGATTTGCTCGTCAAATGGAGAATTTTAACTATGCTTGGGCTCGATTCGGAGTTCGAGGCCCTGAGGGGTATTTTGGGAATTTCACATAAATTAAAATATCCCAAATTAATATATTTGAGAGTTTCATTTAAAATATGATTTGGGCTTAATTGTTGGGCTATAGAGCTTAATGAAGTGGACTAGAAAACCTTGGCCTTTGGGCTTATAGATGCTGGGCTTTAAATTAATCAAAACTACGTCGTTTTGATTATGTGGGAAAATATATAAAGGAAAAAGGGTTCAAACTTTGGGGATCTCATTCCAAAACCCTAGCAGCCGTCACCCCTTGAGAGAGAGAGAAAGAGAGACACGGCCAGAGAGGGAGACTGCCGGAAAGAGGGAGACGGCCTGAGATGGCGAGGACGATCCAAGGTCGGCGATCCAAGGATTCCTGCAGTGGACGAGAGCCCAAAGACGTGATTGCTAGAATACAACGACCAGTTGTATTCTCTGATTTTGAGGTAGGGAATTCGTGTTCATATTGATGCCTTCTGAAAATTTTGGGTTTATACCCTTTTGTTGCGATTACTGAGTTTGCTGGGTATGGATCTGCTATGGTCCTATTCATGTTGATGTTGAGTTTATGCACCCACATAAACTAATATGATGATTTATTGTGAGGTTTCCAGTATATCTGGATAGTTAAAAGTGAATAAATTAATCTAGGATGGTCTGGATGGGTAGGTTGATATGAGGGACATAGCTGGAGTTGAAACCAAGCTATGTACCCTAACTTTTGAGTCTAATAACTCACAATCTAAACATAATTTGAGAGAGGTCTTTTAGAGAAAAGTGAGTAAAACAATAAAACAAAGGTCTCTGTGCAAAATATGGCTGCACGCCATATTGCACGTGAAAAGCCCATTTCACGTGCAAGCCCATTTGGTCTGTAATTTTACCCCAGGCTTCCCTGAAAGGTGTAGAAAGCAGGGAGCCAAAAACCCTTGTGCACGTGAAAAGCCCATTTCATGTGCAAGCCCAATTGGTTTGAAATTTTACCCCAACGTTCCTGGAGTTGTGTAGAGGACAGGGAGCCAAACATCCCCCTCCATACAGGAGTACTGAGTTCACATTTGAACTGGTACCCGGGGTGGGACCTATCTCCCAAGTGGCATACCGGATGGGACCTGCTGAATTGAGAGAGCTACAAAAGCAAATAAAGGAGCTTGGAGATAAAGGCTTCATTCGCCCAAGCACATCACCTTGGGGTGCACCAGTACTATTTGTTAAGAAGGCAGACGGGTCGTTGAGACTCTGTATTGACTACCGAAAGCTGAACCAAGTGACGATAAGGAATAAACATCCGTTACCGAGGATTGATGACTTATTCGACCAACTGAGTGGAGCACGGTGGTTTTCGAAAATTGATCTCCGTTCGGGGTACCATCAGCTAAGGGTCAGGAGGGAGGATATCCCTAAGACTGCATTCAAGTGCAGATACGAGCACTATGAGTGGCTAGTGATGCCTTTTGGGCTTACGAACGCACCGGCAGTGTTTATGCATCTAATGTACCAAGTATTTGCCCCATATCTGGATTCCTTCGTAGTAGTGTTCATTGATGACATCCTCGTATATTCTAAGACCCGAGAGGAGCATAGGGAACATCTGACTGTGGTGTTGCAGGCACTACGAAATCACCAGTTATATGCTAAATTTAGTCAGTGCGACTTCTGGATGAGAGAGGTGCATTTCCTTGGGCATGTGGTATCTGCTGAAGGAGTAAGAGTGGACCCGACCAAGATTGAGTCTGTATCATCTTGGAAGAGGCCCACTAATGTCTTTGAGATCCGTAGTTTCTTGGGACTGGTGGGATATTACCGGCGCTTCGTGGAAGGGTTTTCACGGTTGGCAGCACCGATGACAGCCCTGACACGGAAAGGAGCCAAATTTGAGTGGACGGACAAGTGTTAGAAAGCTTTCAAGGAATTGAAAACTCAACTGACCACTGCACCTGTGTTGAGTCTACCACAAGAGGGAGTGCCTTATGAGGTATATTGTGATGCGTCCCAAGTTGGACTGGGGTGTGTTCTGATGGAAGAATGCAAAGTCATAGCTTATGGCTCACGACAGCTGAAGCCCCATGAGCAAAATTACCCAACACATGACCTGGAGTTGGCAGCGGTGATTTTTGCCTTGAAGTCGTGGCAACACTATTTGTTGGGGGAGAAATTTGTGGTGTACACGGACCACAAAAGCCTACAATATATTTTCACCCAGAGAGACCTGAACCTGAGGTAGAGGAGATGGGTAGAGTACCTGCAGATGTTCGATTTCATACTCTCCTATACACCTGGAAAAGGGAATGTTGTTGCTAACGCGCTAAGTAGAAAGGGCAAAGCTGAGGTTTCCATTAGAGAATGGAAAATGATGGAACAGCTAGCAATACTTCAAGTACAGCCTGATCTTAGCAGTGGGAAAGCAGCCCTGTGCCCTATCACTGTGATGCCAGAATTATACCAACGTATCCGTGATGGACTGTAATGACCCGTGTGTAAGAAGTTAACCACAAACACCTTGGATGTTGGTACACAAGTTTGAGGTAAGAGATGAGCCCAAGAGGGGACTTTTTGGAGGTGCATGTGACAAGTGATAACGTACATTTATGCCCTAGGAAGATGCTATGCATATACATGCGGTTTTAAGCTGTTTTGGCAGATTTTGGAGCTCACTTTTGATATAGTAGATGGCCTCAAACAATTAGCGTACAAGAACAAAAGTTGCTTAGAATAAGGTCCTCTATCTACCACAGAAATTTCAGAGCATTTGGAGCTGCACGTGAATTCACCCATTTCACGTGCAAGCATAATTTTGCTTCTCAGACCTCTACAAGATGCAAGGAGGCTTGGGGTGAAGTTTGAGTGCATTTGGAGCTGCACGCCAATTGGGGAATTGGCGTTCAAATTGGCGTGCAGGCATATTTTTGCATGGTTACCTTAGTTTTGTTATTCTAATCATCTTTTCCCAAAGGACCATGTTGGAATTATGGATATTTTGTCGAGTATGGATGCGAAAAGGTTGCAACTTGTATAATCAAAACTACGTCGTTTTGATGCTGGGATTCACTTAATCAAAACAACGTCATTTTGATGTTGTGTTGTCTATATAAGGATGAAGAGCCCTCTGTTTTAGGTTTAGGGTTTGTTACTCCACCAGCCGTTGCAGAGAGAGAGTGAGAGAGGGAGGGAGAGCTGCTGGCTTGCTGTCGGAACATATTGCGTGGGGAGGACGGCATCTAGCGTGGGAGCAAGAGCAGGAGGACGTTTCCAAGGTAGGGGTTCTGTCTCACCTGATCTGTTCTGGGGTTAGGCCCTGTGTAGAGGATTTATAGAGCTTCTGTTGTTATTCTTATACTATTTATATGTAAATTCATATAGGTGTGACCTCCTATATGAATGTTGGCCTTCAGTGGCAAGTATGGGTAGAGATTAGGCCTGCGTGGCGCTGCACACTAGGTGTTTGATATTATGCCTGTGAGGCCATGCATGTTATGCGATTGATGTTATGCCAGTGTGGTTATGCCTGAATGGTGTTTGATGTAATGTCTGTGAGGATATGCATGCTAGGTGTTTGATGTTATACCAGGGTGGACATGCATGTTAAGTGTTTGTTGTTATGCCTAAATAACTGAGATATATGTTAAATGTTTGTTGTTGTCTGTGGAGCCTAAGAAGCCTGAGAGGCTGAGGCAATGCTTGTGTACCTGTGGAGCCTGAGAGGCTGAGTTGATGTCAGTGAGATCGACCGTGGAGCCCGAGAGGCTGAGTTAATGTCGGTGAGACCGATCGTGGAAACTATGCCTGAGAGGCGGTTAAATCATTGGCCTGAAGAGGCGGTTAAATCACTTGTGGTTTGTGTGGTGGATAATTGTGACTACCGATGTGGTTTGTTATTGTGTCTGTTGGAATTATTGTAACACGACACTGCACTTGTACACATGGCATGTAGATGCTAGGAGCATGGGATGGGTTGGGGAGACATGATCCCTACCGAGTTGTGGATGCTCACCCCTCCTACTATGGTGTGTTTTCAGGGAACCTACAGGCGTTAGGTGGGAACACCAAGGTGGAAGAGTTCTATTTTGTGGCTTTGTTTTATGTTATTTGCGTTATGTAATTTTATTGAGGCATTATAACCCTAGCGGGGAGATATTGTAATGAAGTTTGAAACATAATAAAGGCATGTGGTTTCAATTAAATAATTGTGTGATTTTGGTTTCTGAAGTGTATGTTGTGTTCCACCCCTTTATCCAAACCCGGGTAAAGGGAGGGTCACGTTCCGGTCTCCTCGGGTTGGAAAACCAGGGCGTGACATGGACAGTTGGGAGATGTGGACTGTGAGGTAATCCGGGCCCAGATAGAGGCTGGTGAGCTGTCCGAAGAGTGGACAGAAGGAGCTGAACACGAGTTGAGGTTTCAGGGGCGTTTGGTAGTTCCACCCTTCCTTCGAGAGGATTTGATGAGGGAATTTCATCATTCCTATTTGGCTGTACACCCAGGGGGGACAAAGCTGTATCATGCCGTGAGTGCACAGTTCTGGTGGCCGGGACTGAAGAAGAGCGTAGCGGGATTTGTTTCCAGGTGCCTCACTTGTCAGCAAGTCAAGGCAGAGCACCAACGACCTGCGGGTCAATTGCAGCCCTTACCTGTGGCGGAGTGGAAGTGGGAGCACATTACCATGGACTTCGTGACAGGACTTCCCGCCACCTCTGGCCGGAAGGAGATGATATGGGTCATTGTAGATCGTTTGACAAAATCAGCCCATTTCTTAGCTATTCGGGAGCGAGACTCCATTGGCACCTTAAGCCAGTTGTATATCAACGAAATTGTCAGATTGCATGGGGTACCCGTGTCTATCGTTTCAGACAGAGATGCACGGTTCACCTCATGATTTTGGAGTGGCTTGCAAGAAGCCTTGGGGACACGACTCAATCTGAGTACGGCTTATCACCCCGAGACTGATGGTGAGTCAGAGAGGACCATTCAGAGACTAGAAGATCTGTTGAGAGCTTATCTGCTCGATTTTGGAGGATCGTGGGCTTCTCACCTTCCTCTGGTAGAGTTTGCCTATAATAATAGCCATCAAGCTTCTATTGGGATGGCCCCATTTGAGGCATTGTATGGTAGACCATGTCGGTCTCCATTTTATTGGGCAGAGGCTGGAGAAGCAGCCATGTTGGGACCCCAATTGGTCCAGGAGGCTACGGCCAAGCTACAGCTGATTAGGCAGCGCCTTTTTACAGCTCAGAGTCGACAGAAGTCCTATGCGGACCACAGACGCCGACCATTAGAGTTTTTGGTTGGAGATCATGTGTTCCTTCGTGTTTCTCCACGGAAGGGACATAAAAGATTTAGAAAGGGATCCAAGTTATCTCGAAGATACATTGGACCGTTTGAGATTTTGAGCAGAGTTGGACCTGTTGCTTATAGGTTGGCCTTACCACCTAGTTTGAGCAGAGTTCACAATGTTTTCCATGTATCCCAGTTACGGGCATATCATCCAGATCCCACACATGTACTGGATTGGAGTAATCTGGATATTGAGGAAGATATGACAGTTATTGAGGCCCCAATCCGTATTTTGGATAGGCGCGAGAAGCAGCTCCGAGGAAAGACTATCCCACTGGTTTGGGTGTTGTGGCAACACCGAGGTATGGAGGAAGAGACTTAGGAACGTGAGACTGAGATGCATGCTCACTACCCTGATCTGTTCGAGGACGAACAACCCTGAAAGAGGGGAGGAAGGCACAAACACCAGCTACTATTGGTACTGATTTTATTTTGCTGTTACATGGGTACTGATCAATTATTTTTGCTGTTATGTATTGGGTGCATTGATTGCGGTCGTGGTTTCCTTTCAACCCCAGCTTTCTTTTCGAGGACGAAAAGTCTTTAAGGGGGAGAGGATGTAAGGACCCGTATTTGAGGGGTTCTTGGAGTTAGCCTTGAGTAAGAGGCCTTGTTTTGGAGAATGAACATTAGCACAGTCATGTGCTCGTCAAATGGAGAATTTTGACTATGCTTGGGCTCGATTCGGAGTTCGAGGCCCTGAGGGGTATTTTAGGAATTTCACATAAATTAAAATATCCCAAATTAATATATTTGAGAGTTTCATTTAAAATATGATTTGGGCTTAATTGTTGGGCTATAGAGCTTAATGAAGTGGACTACAAAACCTTGGCCTTTGGGCTTATAGATGCTGGGCTTTAAATTAATCAAAACTACGTCGTTCTGATTATGTGGAAAAATATATAAAGGAAAAAGGGTTCAAACTTTGGGGATCTCATTCCAAAACCCTAGCAACCATCACCCCTTGAGAGAGAGAGAGAAAGAGAGACACGGCCAGAGAGGGAGACTGCCGGAAAGAGGGAGACGGCCTGAGACGGCGAGGACGATCCAAGGCCGGCGATCCAAGGATTCCTGCAGTGGACGAGAGCCCAGAGACGTGATTGCTAGAATACAACGACTAGTTGTATTCTCTGATTTTGAGGTAGGGAATTTGTGTTCATATTCATGCCTTCTGAAAATTTTGGGTTTATACCCTTTTGTCGACATCGAGTTTCTCGGGTACGGATATGCTATGGTCCTATTCATGTTAATGTTGAGTTTATGCCCCCACATAAACTAATATGATAATTTATTGTGAGGTTTCCAGTATATCTGGATAGTTAAAAGTGAATAAAATAATCTTGGATGGTCTGGATGGGTAGGTTGATATGAGGGACATAGCTGGAGTTGAAACCAGGCAATGTACCCTAACTTTCGAGTCTAATAACTCATAATCTAAACATAATTTGAGAGAGGTCCTTTAGAGAAAAGTGAGTAAAACAATAAAACAAAAGTCTCTGTGCAAAATATGGCTGCACGCCATATTGCACGTGAAAAGCCCATTTCATGTGCAAGCCCATTTGGTTTGAAATTTTACCCCAGGCTTCCCTGAAAGGTGTAGAAAGCAGGGAGCCAAAAACCCTTGTGCACGTGAAAAGCCCATTTCACGTGCAAGCCCAATTGGTTTGAAATTTTACCCCAACATTCCTGGAGTTGTGTAGAGCGCAGGGAGCCAAACATCCCCCTGCACGTCATATGATCCATATGACGTGCACCCCCTTATTTTGCCTCCTCTGGCTTCCCCATTTAACCAGAAGGTTCTTGAGTGGAAAATAATGTAATTGGCATGAAGTCCCAGAGTTAATTTAAAAACTTACCAGAACGGTTAAGGAACACTGATATAGGAAAAGAGACTGTATACTGTGAATGTTACTGAGATTGTGGTTGCACTACATGAACTGAGTGCATTGTAAATCATATTAATACGTGCTGAGTTGTATTATGCCTGTTGAGCATCTTGTATTGAAATAAATTATGCCTGCTGGGCACCTTGTGCTGAGTTATGTGGTTGCATTTCACTGAGTTTTGTTTGAGTGCTAAATGTTGTATGCTACGGGACAGCTGTTGAGCTGGAGCCTTTGATACACGGGACAGCTGCCAAGCTGGAACCCTTCTGATTACAGGACAGTCATTGGACTGGAGCCTTGGATACGGGACAGTCACTAGACTGGAACCTTGAGTATGGAACAATTATATCACTGGAACCCCCCTCTTTGAATATGGGATGTGTTTGATGGTTTTTGTGTGTGGTTTCAACTAGTTCACTACACTAGCACAAGTATTCACTAAACATGCATTCCAGTAATGTGGGATGGGCCTGGAGAGACTTGATCCTTACTGAGCTGTGGTTTGCTCACCCCTCCTTTGAATTGTTCACTTTGCAGGGTCTAGCTGGCGATAGGTGACAGAGCTGAGGTGATTGGCCATAGAGGCTATGGGACCCTCCTTATTTGATTGTTAATGTATCTATGGCTTTCTGTTTTGGTTTGAGCTATTTTGTAAACTGAATTTGGTATTGTGGGTTTATTGGGAGCTTTTCCCCATTTGAGTTGTAATGGACTTGAGTCCTCTTTGAAGTGAAGTAAATTGTGATATGTTATTTTGACTGGATGATGATTGTGTGTATGGTTTGAAATTAGGGGCATGCCCTTTGGCATGTTAGCCCAGATGTGTAGTATTGGGACAGCACCCGTTGTATAAGTCCAGCCTAGGTGCTTGCACCAGCCCCTTGACCCTTCGGGTGCGGGCATGGGCAGTCACTAACCATTTCCAGGTGTAAGGAAATTGGGGCGTGACAAGGTGCATGAACACCGCTGGTGCATTCGTGAGCCCGAAAGGCATCACTAACCACTCATAGTGCCCATATCTACACCTGAAAGCAGTCTTAGGAATATCCTCGCTCCGGACCCTCACCTGATGATACCCAGAACACAAATCAATCTTTGAAAACCACTGTGCCCCACTCAGTTGGTCAAACAGATCATCAATCCTCGGCAAAGGGTATTTGTTCTTTACTGTCACTTGGTTCAGCTTTCGATAATCGATGCAGAGTCGTAGTGAACCGTCTGCCTTTTTAGCAAACAAGACCGGTGCACCCCAAGGTGATGTACTTGGGCGAATGAAACTTTTATCTCCCAGCTCCTTTATTTGCTTTTGAAGCTCCCTCAACTCGGCAGGTCCCATCCGGTATGCCACTTGTGAGATAGGTCCCACTCCTGGCAATAACTCGATTGTGAACTCAACACGCCTGTGTGGAGGCAACTCCAGTAACTCCCCAGGAAATACATCCTGAAAATTCTCAACAACAACTGGCCATGCTCGTTTTTCAATATTACCTTCCTCCTCAAAAGTAAGTGTAGCAAGTCTATGGGTAACACTACCCCATAGCCCTCTCGTCAGTCCAGCCCTCCCGGCATTCTCATCCCATTCCCCCACTAGGGTACAGAGTAATCTTGTGGGTGAAATAAATGACACCCGCCGTCTATAACAGTCAATCTTAGCCTGGAAGGCCATGAACCAGTCCATCCCTAAAATCAAATCAAAGGTCCTCATGGGCATCACATACAAATCAAATGTGACCTCAACATCTCCTATCGTAAGCATACACTCACGACACACTCGGTTTATTGTCGATGCACCTCCCACAGGTGACTTAACACTCAGGGGCCTATCTGCCCTCACACAATCAAGTCCAAGGCTCTCAACCAAGGACTTAGCAATCAAGGAGCACGAAGCTCCAGTATCAAACAAGACAGCAACTATAGTGCGAGATATCAAAATAGTACCTCGAACCACCAAAGGTCCGGCTTCGCCTTCCTCGGAGGATAATGGCAACTCCTCCCGCTCGGATGGTGCTGAAGTAAGTGCAAATACTCTGCCATGGTTTGCCTTGCTACTAGCCTCTCCTGTTTGTCCTTTGATCCCTATCTGATGTCCACTTGGATGATTCTCTGAACCGCCTTGTGGTTGCTTCTCTCCCTATGGCCTTGCATGAGTAGAACCAACCTGACTCGCCTGCCATGAACGTGCTGGCCTCGGAGTTGGGGCCCGAAAGTGGGTCTCACTCCTCCCTCCTGATGCGAATCCACCAGCTCCCCGGTTGTTCCCCTTACTGAAACACACCGTACTAAGGTGTCCTATTTTCCCACAGCTATGGCACTGTAGGTGCTGCTTGGGACACTCACGTTTCATATGTCCAGTTTGGCCACAACAAGTACACTCACGTGGGAAACCTCCAGCTGAGTTCCCCGGTCCTCCAGAGTAACGGGACTTTGGTGGAGCCATTGGTGATTGGCCCTTGTCCCTGGGGAAACTGCTACCTCCAAGCTCAACTCTCGGTTTCTTGGAGTCTCCCTGCTTATCGCGCGTACTTTGTGCTAGCCACTCCTGATGAGCCTGTTTACCCTCCTCCAGTCCTCTTTCCACAATCTTAGTTGTCTCCACGACCTCAGTATAGGTCCTCAGCCGCAGCATCTCCACCCTCTGCTTCAGGGCAGGCCTAAGTCCCATGGTAAACTTATGGGCCTTCAGGTCCTCTCTAGAGATTGCCTCAGGGGCAAACCGGCTCAGTCCTCGAAATTCACGCTCATACTCAGACACAGTGCATGATCCTTGTTTCAAACCACTGAACTCTTCCCGTTTCTGCCACCGCAAGGACTCCGGGAAGTTCTCCTCATGGAACAACTGAAGGAACTCCTCCCATGACAAGGTCTGCATGTCCTGGCTACCTGAAATGCTGAGCCACCACTCTAAGGCTTCCTCTCCCAACTGCCTGACTGCTAACCTCACTTTATTCTCCTCCCGGGGTCGGAGAAAGGAGAACACGTGCTCAATCTGTCGCAGCCAATGCTCTGCTGCTAGAGGATCAGCTCCTCCCTTGAACCTCGGTGGCTGTTCCTTCCGGAACCGGGTCACCACATCTTCCTCCTCCCTTCTCACCGGTATCTCTTGTCTACGTGGAGGCTCTGTCTCACGGGGTGGAGAAGGTAGCACTGTCTGCTGTGCCATCATCTCCCGCCTAATCTCATCTCGGATCTCTCCCTTGAGATCCTCTCGCATGCCTTGTATATTCTCACTCAAGGCCCTAACTTGGGCCATGATCCGCTCCATGGGATCATCGCCCTCCGTTTGCTGCCTTCCCTCTTGTCCAACATGTGCAGAAGACTCATCCTCTGCAGCTGGGGTAGCCCGGGTAATTCTCCTAGGAGGCATTGTCTACACATTTCAAAAACAAGTGGAGCTGGAATCAATATCTCTCAAGCTTAGCACACCCTCACCTCTAGGACCGTGAGGTACTCAAACAACATCTCATAAGCATACAAATCATGTTCACAGGATCTCAACATACATATTATAATCTCATACTTTAAAATTTTCAACACATCACAGTTTCTCAAATCAGCATGTCTCAACACGTTCCACAGTATTCACATTTCAATTCATTGTATGCTCATTTCAAATCAGTTACTCATTTCAAATCATGACACTCATATTATGATTAAGCTAGTGCCTTAATGCCAATGCATGTATGCACCCCATGCCAAATGCAAATGCCCTACTCCTTGGTCTAACTACCCCTGAGTGCACCCCAGAAAACTAGATAGAACCACGGTGATCAGGCGTGTCCTATACAGCCTCCTAAGGGTCTCAGAAGCAGTTATCCCTCCCCACTGTCCTAAGTCCACTAGACCATGAACTTGGGCTCTGATACAATAATGTCACGCCCCAAATTTCCTTCCCCTTTGGAAATGGGTAATGACTGCCCATGCCCGCACCCGAAGGGTCAAGGGTTCGGTGTAAACACCAAAGTGAGGACACCTACCGCGGGTGCTGTCCTATCCCTGTATCACATGTCAACATGCCAAGGGGCATGTACCTGTTTCCATGCCAACCACACAACCACAATATACATATATATGGTATTCACAACCCAAAACATCAATTACATTGCTAAGAGGTTTCAAGCTCTTTTACAACCCACTAGGGAACAAGCTCCCAAAAATAAAACCAGGGTACACAGTTCAAGCAAACAGAATCTCAAATACAATGAAATAACCAAATGTATATATATATATATAAGGCCATATACCCCCAGCAGCCTACCAACTCAGCTCTTCTGCCTATCGCCTGCTAGGTCCTGCAAAGAACAGTTCATAGGAGGGGTGAGCACACCACAGCCTCGTAGGGATCAAGTCTCCCCGGTCCCGTCCCACTCTAAAACTATGCTTGTCAAGTGGATGCATGTGCTCGTGTAGTGACTTAAGCTAAAACTACAACCATCACCCAAGAACACACCTCATACCTCGCTCGCACAGAGGGCAGAGGACACCCCGCCACCACGGCGATGTGACATGCCACACCAGGCAAATGTGAATCTCATCTCAAGCGGTACAGTATAATGACTGTCCCATACTCAGCTCAATTCCCCGCGTTTCTGGGGTTCTCATCTCAACTCCCCGCGTTTCTGGGGTGCTCAACATACACATTTCAACATATACAACTCAACAATCTCAACTCAATAAACATAACTCAACAAACACAGTACAAACATGCAACTCATTTAACATACAGAAAACTCAACTCAGAATGTAAAACAACAGATAGTCTCAGAACAATCAAATCATTACATATAACATCACCTAACCCCTCATGGTCCCTGAAGTCCACACATTTCTCACTCATAGTCTAGATCATAAACAACCTTTCAAAGGAAGCTTATCCACCTCAAGGGGAGCCCAAAACAAGCTACACGTGACAACCTATTGTCACGTGCAGAGGAAAATTAACTCCAAACATCATTCTAACCATCCCAGAAGGTTCAGGGATGATTTTTAGCCAAAAACAAGGTTGCACGTGAAAAGGTCATTCTCACGTGCAGGGGTATTTCAACTCCTATGCCTCTAAGGAAGCTCCACCTAAAATTTGGGGCAATTTGGAGCAAGAACGAATCTGCAAGTGAAAAAGGCATTCTCACGTGCAGGCTCCAAAACCTTCCTTTTGTCATTCTAATCATTTCTTCCTAAAGAACCAACCTCAAATTCGTCTTAGTTTAGAAGTTATTGAGGTTCTAAGCCCATAAACCGGGTCTAAATCCAACTCTGGCCTCACTCTCATTTGATTTCCCAATACCAGAGGCCTTAGCCAAGCCAAATATAGGGTTTTTCCTAAAATTTTCATCTAAATAATCTCAAGACAAAGGGTATACAAATTACCCCTAACCCAAAGGCACAAATAATCTCACGCAGAAAATTTAGAAATTTAGAAAACTCAGACAAAAACCGCAAATCATCCATAGGCTCAAGGTGGAATTTAGAAAACTCAATATATATAAAAAGGTCCCTTCTTAACATCCCAGATCATCACATAAATTTTATTTTATAGAAATCTGTAAGAGAGAGACGGCAAATAGACAAACTTGAAATCCCTACCTCGTATTGCAAAAAAAAGAATTGGGGAAAAGAACGGAGCGATCTGTGTCCTTGCTACCTCAACGCCTCCGGCCTCCCGTCGTCTGTAGGAAATCCTTGATCGTCAGGAACCCCTCCACTTTGGATCGTCTCCCTCTCTCTCTCTCTCTCTCTCTCTCTCTCTCTCTCTCTGGGCGTGTGTGTGTCACGGCTGCAGGGAAGGTAGGGTTTGGTTCTTCCTTTTCTTTTTTCCTATTTTATTTCTTTTTATTATTTTATTTTTAATAGAAGCCCAAGACCAAATGCAGCCCAAAGGTTAAGTAAACCCAAGAAGAAAGGCAAAACAGCCCACTCTCTCTCATATTGGGTTTTTCCCTTAGAGGGAGGCCCAAAGCTAAAAATACAAACCCAGGTAAATTAAAAAGGGAATATAAAATTATTTGTGAAATCCCGAAAATACCCCTCAGGGCCTCAAATCCCAAATTTAGTCCAAGTATAGTCAAAATTCTCCATTTGATGAGCACATCATTGTGCTGATATTCATTTGTTAAAATAAGGTCTCTAACTCAAGGCTATCTCTAAGGCCCCTCAAATACGGGTCCTTACAGCTAGGAATACCTTTCTTGAGGACAGGGTGTGCTTTGATTGATGTAGCTCAAGGTAAGTTAACCTTGAGGATAAATGAAGATACCCTAGTCTTTCATATGGAAAGACCTTTGCAAGGACAATAAGAGGGAAACTGTCTCTGGATAGAAGACTTTGAGGACTTAGTGGAAGACTTCCTAAATGAGTAGATAGAACAACATGCTGATGAAGTACTTCACACATCAGAGATCCAGCAGCAAGAGATTGAGGAATTGATCACTGATGAGGAGGAACAAAAATCCAGTCCATTGGAGCAAGCTAAGGAGGAGCATGACGAGTCAACAATCCCAGCGCCAGAACTAAAGGAGTTGCCTGGACACTTGAGGTTTGAATTTATAGACTCCACAAATAGATTTCCAGTAATTGTTGCTTCAAATTTAAATGCTTTAGAATGTGAACAATTGCTAGAAATTCTAAGGAAACATAAAAAGGACCTTGGGTGGAATATTGAAGATATTAGGGGCATTAGTCCAGGGTTGTGCATGCATAAAATCCTTATGAATGATAATTTTAACCCCACTATTGAAAGACAACGAAGACTGAACCTAGTAATGAAAGAAGTCGTTAGGAAATAAGTTCTAAAATGGAAAAATGCTGGGATCATTTATGCTATCTCTGATAGTGAGTAGGTTAGTCCTTTGCATGCTGTGCCCAAGAAAGGGGGCATGACAGTGATTAGGAATGAAAAGAATGAATTGATTCCATCCCGAACTGTGACGGGGTGGAGAGTCTGTGTGGACTATAGGAAGCTAAATAAGGCCACTAGGAAGGACCACTTTCTCCTTCCTTTTATTGATCAAATGCTTGATAGGTTGGCTGTGTCACGCCCCGGATTTCCAACCCGAGGAAACCGGTACGTGACTCCCCTTTTACCCACACGGAGGGCAAAGGGGTTAGGATACAAACCAAGAATATCACATTTTAAACATCCACAACATGCAAGAAAGAAATGTTCATATAAGCAATCCAAACCAGTTTATTACAACAAAATCTTTTCCCCACTGGGGTTACATCAATTTCCATAAGAAAAACAAAACATAAATGGAAGAGAGTAAAAATGATTATAGTCTTCCACCTTGGTGTATCCACCTAACGCTTGTAAGTCCCTGGAAAACAAACACAGTAGGAGGGGTGAGCAACCACAGCTCAGTAGGGATCATGTCTCCCCAACCCATCCCATGCTCCTAGCATCTACATGCCATGTGTACATGTAAGGACCCGTACCTTGAGTTAGTCAGTTTTACCCCCGGAGTAGAGTTTTTCTAGATTTTGACCTAGTAAATGGACTCCAATGAATTCACGTGCAAAAGGAAAGATGCTTAGAATGGTGTCCCCTATCTACCACAGAAGTTTCAGGCCAAATGGACTTGTATGTGAGGTGCACGTGATATGGGTCCAATTCACGTGCAAGTGTAATTGTCTTCTAAATGATGCAAGGAGGCTAGGGGTGAAGTTTGAGAGCATTTGGAGTCCATATGGAGGTGCACGTGAATTGGGGAATTCACGTGCAAATTGGCGTGCAGGCTTATTTTTGCATGGTTCCCTTGGTTTTGACATTCTAAGGAACTTTCTCCAAAGGACCATGTTGAAATTCTGAGTATTTTGGCCTATAGGGGTGCGAAAAGGTGCTAACTTGTGTGATCAAAACTACGTCGTTTTGATGCTGGGATTCACTTAATCAAAACTACGTCGTTTTGATGTTGTGTTGGCTATATAAGGAGGAGAAGCCCTCTATTTTAGGTTTAGGGTTCTCTTCGATTCTTGCGACCGTCGTAGAGAGAGAGAGAGCTAGAGAGAGAGAAGGAAGGGGAGTTCTTTGGTTCTTTCCGGGCGGCAGAGCATCTTGCGTGGGTGGTCGGTGACTCGTGGGTGGACGGCGTTCGACGTGGGATCGGGACTTTGCTGTGTTGTTGCGTTTTACTTGAGGTAGGGATTCTGTTCTTCCTAAGTCCTCCTCTGTCCTAGGGTCCTAGGGCAGAATATGAGTTATATCTGTTATATTATTTATATGTAAATTCATATAGGTGTGATCTCCTATATGAATGTTGGCCTTCAGTGGCATTTTGGTGTGATTTCTGAGGTTGGGTGGTTAGTGCATGTTAAGTGTTTGATAAAATGTCGGTATGAATATGCCTGTGTGTATGCTCGAACGTGTTTGAAATAATGCCTGTGAGGCTATGCATATTATGTGTTTGGAATACTCGCTGTGTGGTTGGGTTTGTGAGCCTGTGAATATATGCATGCTAAGTGTTCGACGTTATTCCCGTGTGACTAAGTATATTAAGTGTGATGTTATGCCTGTATGGCCTTGTGTCTTTGCGTGTTTGCTTGTACACCCGGTGGATGTGGAAGCCCGGGACTGTTTTGTGGAACCCGGTGGTTGTGGAAGCCCGGGACTGTTTTGTGGAACCCGGTGGCCGTGGAAGCCCGGGACTGTTTTGTGGAACCCGGTGGCTATGGAAGCCTGGGACTGTTTTGTGGAACCCGGTGGGCCGTGGAAGCCCGGGACGTTCTTGAAACCCGGTGGCTGTGGAAGCCGGGAGTGTTTATGTACCGGTCCATGTATGATTGTGTTTCTTTGTTATAGCCCGTAACTATATCTGGTGGAATAATTGTATCACGACACAAGCACTTGTACACGAGGCATGTAGATGTTAGGTGCATGGGATGGGTTGGGGAGACATGATCCCTACGAGCCGTGGTTGCTCACCCCTCCTACCATGTTGTTTTCTTTTCAGGAACCTACAGGCGTTAGGTGGGACCCCAAGGTGGAAGACCTTATTTATTTTATTGTTTATGTTATTTTATTATGGGAAGCTGATGTAACCCCAATGGGGATGGATTGAAAAGAAGACTTTGTATTAAAGGCCGATCCGGTTTGTGGACCGCTTGATGGACTTTATTTTTCTTGAATGTGTTGTGAATGTTTAAAATGTTCGGTTCTTGGTTTGTATCCTAACCCCTTTGCCCTCCGTGTGGGTAAAAGGGGAGTCACGTACCGGTTTCCTCGGGTTGGAAATGCGGGGCGTGACAATATGGTATCGAGCATGGTCTAGTTGGCCTAGGGTAGTGGGCGGACTTGGTTATCTTGAGTCCTTTGGAGGAGCCTGGAGGGACATGCCTGATCAACATGGTCCTCTTTGAGCCTCCAAGGTGTACTTAGGGTAGTCCAGTCTTGTGGTAGGATTTGCATGCATTGGCATTAGGGCACTAGTTACATATGTTGTCATGTGTGAAGGATGTGCATAACATGATTATGTGTGAACCGTGCAACTCTGAATATTCTTGGACTGCCTTGGGTATGACTACAATGTGGACCTTGTCTTTGTGTGCAATATTGATTGATGCAATGGTTACAATGTGTGTAATGCCATGTACGGCTTGAGTTGATAATGGGGTAGAGGTAGTCAACTTGTTAGTAGTCAAACGCGTTCGACGTTTGTGCATCTTACTTCATGTAGTAAGAATGCCACCGAGGAGAGTGACACGTGCGTCCGGGGCAATGGTCGATGAGTCATCTGCCCATGAGGGTCCGGGTGCGGGACCATCCGTTGGAGGGCATGCGTTGTTACCGGCACAGCTACAAGAAGGCATTCGGCCGGAGGTACGAGAGCTACGGGAGGGACTCCGGCGGGACGTTCGGGAGGAGGTGCGCCGTGAGATGGCAAGACAGCAGGTGGTGCCACCACCACCACCACCGTAGGAGAGCTGCCTCGTGAGCGTGAGAGTTCGCCGGGTGGTGTACCGACCCGTGCAGAGGATGACGTGGTGACACGGTTCCGAAAGGAACAACCTCCGCGATTTAAGGGGGGAAGATCCTTGTGGTAGCCGAACAGTGGTTGAGGCAGATTGAGCATGTGTTCTCCTTTCTCCTGCCTCGGGAGGAGGATAAGGTGCGACCGGCAATTCGGCAGTGGAGGGGGGATGCTTTGGAGTGGTGGACGAGTGTTGCGGGGAGCCGTGCGGTGCAACTCATGTTTTGGGAGGAATTCTTGCAACTCTTCCATGATGAGTTCTTCCCGGAATCGGTGAGATGGCGAGAAGAGGGAGGAATTTGGCAGCCTGAAGCAAGGATCAAAGACGGTGCCCGAGTATGAGCGGGAGTTCCGGAGCTCGAGTAGGTTTGCCCCCGAGATAGTGGCAAAGGAGGACCTGAAGGCCCACAAGTTCACTCGGGTCTTCGGCCAACCCTTAGGGAGAGGGTGGCAATTCTACGCTTGAGGACTTATGCCGAGGCCGTGGAGACGGCCCGTATAGCCGAGAGAGAGCTAGATGGTGGGAGGCAGGCCCATCAGGGGTCGCCGATTGCAGAGTGGGCCTGATCGAGATGCAGGGTCCAAGAGGCTCAAGACGGAGGAGAGGGATAGCAGTTCCTTCCAGCACGGGGGACAGACATTGGTGAACCCAAGGAGGTCTAGCTTTGGCGGTGGCAGCAAGGGCGGTCCAGCAGGGGGTCTCCCCGGCGGTTGTTCCTGCTGTGGGGAGCAAGGCCACTTGAGAAAGGAGTGTCCAAAGAGGGACCGGAAATGCCATAGATGTGGACGAGAGGGCCATCTCGAGCCGGGTTTGCCGGAGTGGCAACAGGGGAGTTGGAGGCATGACATCCAAGACAAGGAGTGATGCCGGTTTTCGTGCACCAGCGAGAGAGACCAGCTCGTCGGTGGCCGGCTAGTCAGGCAGATCGAATCAGACCCGACCTCGGGGGAGGCCGGAGCGGCAGCAGACCGAAGCCGGAGGCAGCCTTGGCGGGAAGCGCCCAATGAGTGAGGCGACCGGTGGCACGGGCCAAGGGAGGGTGTTTTGCGCTTGGAGGCGACGTACCCGGAGGAGGCCGAGCTACCACCCCCACAAGCGAGGGTGGAGCAGACCATTGGTGGTTAGAGGTACCCTCTTGATCTCCCGTACCTTAGCTTCTGTTCTTTTCGATACGGGTGCATCATGTTCATTTGTTCTTGAGCTTGTAATGGACGGCTTGGGGTTAGCTTTGTGTGGAGGCCGCGAGGCCCCTAGTTGTGGAGTCTCCTGGTAGGGAGGCATGATTGAGGTACGGCGAGTGTGTCGTGGCCGTGTGTTAACCATAGGCGAGGTGGAGCCGAGTTTTGACTTGCATGTGATGCCTTTGAGGACGTTTGACCCGATCTTGGGTATGGATTGGCTTATGGCTTTCCAGGCCAAGATAGATTGTTATCGGCGGCGTGTGACCTTCGTGACACCTGCGGGGACTTCTTGCACCCCTGCAGGGGGAGTGGGATTGTGAGGCGAGTCGGGCCGGGCCGGTGTTGGACCGGTGGGGTGCCATTACCCACAGGTTAGCAGCCCGACCTTTGCCGAGGAGGGTAAGGTGGAAAGGAGGGTGTGGCCCGTTGTTGTGGACCAATTTCAGGATGTCTTTCCTGAGCGGTTGAGGAGTTTGCCACCCAAGAGGAGTGTGGAGTTCACCATTGAGTTGGTGCCTGGGGACGGGTCCGATTTCCCCGGTAGCGTATCGTATGGGGCCAGTGAGTTGAGGGAGCTTCAGAGGCAAATCGAGGAGTTGGGGGACCAAGGGTATATCGGACCAAGTACCTCACCTTGGGGTGCTCCGGTGCTCTTTGCTAAGAAGGGCCGATGGCACGCTTCGTCTCTGCATCGACTACAGGAAGCCGAATCGGTGGATCGTGAAGAACAAGTACCCGTTGCCTCGGATAGATGACCTGTTTGACCAATTGAGTGGGGCCCGGTGGTTTTCCAAGATAGATTTACGGTCGGGGTATCACCAGCTCAGGGTTAGGGAGGAGGACATCCCTAAGACGGCTTTTCGGTGCAGGTATGGGCATTATGAGTGGGTAGTGATGCCTTTCGGGCTCACTAATGCGCCAGCAGTGTTCATGCATTTGATGAACCAAGTTTTTGCCCCATACTTAGACTCGTTCGTGGTGGTGTTTATCGACGATATCTTGGTGTATTCCAAGACTGAGAAGGAGCATGTGGAGCACTTGGCAACAGTGTTGCGAACCTTGAGGGACCAGCAGCTGTTTGCTAAGTTTAGCAAGTGTGAGTTTTGGCCGCAGGAGGTTCACTTTCTTGGCCATGTGGTGTCACCGAGGGAGTCGGGGTGGACCCGGCCAAGATTGAGGCCGTGGCATCGTGGGCGAGGCCAACCAACGTTTTTGAGATCCGTAGTTTTCTTGGTTTGGCGGGGTACTATCGTCATTTTGTAGAGGGGTTCTCCCGTTTGGCGGCTCCTATGACGGCGTTGACTAGGAAAGGAGTGAAATTTGAGTGGACGGACAAGTGCCGCCAGGGCGTTTGAGACTCTCAAAACCCGTTTGACCACTGCACCGGTGTTGAGGTTACCTCGGGAGGATATTCCGTATGAGGTGTATTGTGATGCGTCCAGGGTTGGTTTGGGGTGTGTGCTTATGCAGAGCACGGTGTGGTAGCTTATGGGTCAAGGCGGTGAAGCCTCATGAGCAGAATTATCCTACTCATGACCTTGAGTTAGCGGTCGTTATCTTCGCCCTGAAGAGTTGGCAGCACTACCTCTTGGGGGGAAAAGTTTGTGGTGTTCTCGGATCACAAGAGCCTTCAGGACATCTTTACTCGAAGGACTTGAATTTGAGGCAAAGGAGATGGGTGGAGTATTTGCAGACCTTTGACTTTACTCTTGCCTATACCCCGGGCAAGGGTAATATTGTGGGCGATGCGTTGAGCAGAAAAGGGAAAGCCGAGGTGGCCGTGAGGGGAGTGGAAGCCGATGGAGCGGTTGGCGACGTTACCAGTGCACCCTGTTGCTCATGATGGTGGGTCGGTCCCGAGTCCTTTGGTGGTTGTGCTCGAGTTGTACCAGCGCGTCCGGGAGGGACAGGTTGGGTGACATTGAGTGTGAGGTTCTCCGTGCCCGTATTGAGGCCGGGGGAGCTATCTCGGGGACTGGACAGAGGGTCCCGAGCATGAGTTGTCATTTCAGGGGCGGTTGGTAGTGGCTTCTTCCCTCGGGGATGAGGTGATGAGGGAGTTTCACCGGCCTAGAGTTGCTGTACATCCAAGGGGTACGAAGATGTACCATGCGCTCGCGGACATTTTTGGTGGCCTGGGATGAAACGCGATGTAGCTGCCTTTGTTTCGCGGTGCCTCACGTGTCGGCCAGGTGAAGGCCGAGCATCGCCGGCCGGCGGGCATGTTACTGCCCCTTGCCCATAGCGAGAATGGAAGTGGGACCATATCGCGATGGATTTTTGGATCGGTCTTCCACCCACAACCGGGAGGAAGGATATGATTTGGGTGATTGTGGATCGACTCACAAAGTCGGCCCATTTCCTTGTTGTTCGCGAGCGGGACTCTATTGGGACCTTGAGTCACCGTACATGAATGAGATTGTGAGACCGCATGGAGTACCATCATCGGTTGTCTCGGACCGGGATTCGAGGTTCACTTCCCGTTTTGGGGCAGGTTTGCAGGAGGCTATGGGGACCAAGCTTCACCCGAGTACAGCCTTTCACCCCGAGACCGACGGCCAGGACAGAGAGGACGAATCAGACGTTGGAGGACATGTTACGGGCCTGTGTGTTAGATTTCGGGGGTTCGTGGGCAACTCACCTTCCTTTGGTGGAGTTTGCCTACAACAACAGTTATCAGGCATCCATTGGGATGGCTCCTTTTGAGGCGTTGTACGGACGGCCGTGTCGGTCACCTTTGTGTTGGACCGAGGTGGGGGAGACAGCTCTCTTGGGGCCACAGTTGGTTCAAGAGGCTACTGAGAAGGTCAAGTTGATTCGTCAGCGTTTGTTGTCAGCTCAGAGTCGCAGAAATCTTATGCGGATCAGCGACGGCGACCTTTGGAGTTTTCCTGTTGGTGATCATGTGTTCCTTCGTGTCTCTCCACGTCGTGGACATCGACGGTTTGGGCGAGGTTCCAAGCTATCTCCGCGGTTTATTGGTCCTTTTGAGATTCTTGGATCGTGTAGGGCCCGTGGCCTACCGGTTAGCGTTACCGCCGCGGCCGAGTCGAGTGCACAACGTGTTTCACGTGTCCCGCTTGCGAAAGTATCACCCCCGACCCCACTCATGTGATTGATTGGGGGACGTTGGACATTGAGGATGACATGTCCGTCATTGAGGCCCCTATCCGTATCCTGGATCGGCGAGAGAAGCTATTGCGTGGTCGTGCTATTCCTTTGGTTCGCGTGTTGTGGCAACACCGTGGTATTGAGGAGGAGACATGGGAACGTGAGTCCGTGATGCGCGAGCAGCACCCAGACTTGTTCGAGGACGAACAATCTTAAGCGTGGGAGGTGGCTGTTGGCCAAGGGATAGTGTTGTGTTTTCTTGTGATAGTGTTGTGTTTTCTTGTGATGTGTTTTCTTGTAGTAATTGATGTATTTGTGTTGTCTTTTAAAGACATGTGCTTAAATGTGATGTGCTTTGAGATGTGTATTCGTGCCATGCGGAAGTGTTGTGTGCATTATTGTGGTTATGGATTATGGTGGTACTGTTATGTGCTGTTGTGCTGTGTGTGATGTATGACCCGTTTGGGTGTTGTGGCTCGCCGCGTGGAAAATGGGTAGCTTGTGTTTGTTTTCCTCTTATGTCATTTCTTTTCGAGGACGAAAAGTCTTAAGGGGGAGAGGATGTAAGGACCCGTACCTTGAGTTAGTTAGTTTTACCCCCGGAGTAGAGTTTTTCTAGATTTTGACCTAGTAAATGGACTCCAATGAATTCACGTGCAAAAGGAAAGATGCTTAGAATGGTGTCCCCTATCTACCACAGAAGTTTCAGGCCAAATGGACTTGTATGTGAGGTGCACGTGATATGGGTCCAATTCACGTGCAAGTGTAATTGTCTTCTAAATGATGCAAGGAGGCTAGGGGTGAAGTTTGAGAGCATTTGGAGTCCATATGGAGGTGCACGTGAATTGGGGAATTCACGTGCAAATTGGCGTGCAGGCTTATTTTTGCATGGTTCCCTTGGTTTTGACATTCTAAGGAACTTTCTCCAAAGGACCATGTTGAAATTCTGAGTATTTTGGCCTATAGGGGTGCGAAAAGGTGCTAACTTGTGTGATCAAAACTACGTCGTTTTGATGCTGGGATTCACTTAATCAAAACTACGTCGTTTTGATGTTGTGTTGGCTATATAAGGAGGAGAAGCCCTCTGTTTTAGGTTTAGGGTTCTCTTCGATTCTTTGGCCGTCGTAGAGAGAGAGAGCTAGAGAGAGAGAAGGAAGGGGAGTTCTTGGTTCGTCCAGGGCCGGAGCATCTTGCGTGGGTGGTCGGTGACTCATGGGTGGACGGCGTTCGACGTGGGATCGGGACTTTCTTTGTGTTGTTGCGTTTTACTTGAGGTAGGGATTCCGTTCTTCCTAAGTCCTCCTCTGTCCTAGGGTCCTAGGGCGAATATGAGTTATATCTCGTTATATTATTTATATGTAAATTCATATAGGTGTGATCTCCTATATGAATGTTGGCCTTCGATGGCGTTTTGGTGTGATTTCTGAGGTTGGGTGGTTAGTGCATGTTAAGTGTTTGATAAAATGTCGGTATGAATATGCCTGTGTGTATGCTCAGAACGTGTTTGAAATAATGCCTGTGAGGCTATGCATATTATGTGTTTGGAATACTCGCTGTGTGGCTGGGTTTGTGAGCCTGTGAATATATGCATGCTAAGTGTTCGACGTTATTCCCGTGTGACTAAGTATATTAAGTGTGATGTTATGCCTGTATGGCCTTGTGTCTTTGCGTGTTTGCTTGTACACCCGGTGGCCGTGGAAGCCCGGGACTGTTTTGTGGAACCCGGTGGTCGTGGAAGCCCGGGACTGTTTTGTGGAACCCGGTGGTGTGGAAGCCCGGGACTGTTTTGTGGAACCCGGTGGCTGTGGAAGCCCGGGACTGTTTTGTGGAACCCGGTGGCTGTGGAAGCCCGGGACTGTTCTTGAAACCCGGTGGCTGTGGAAGCCCGGGAGTGTTTATGTACCAGTCCATGTATGATTGTGTTTCTTTGTTATAGCCTTGTAACTATATCTGGTGGAATAATTGTATCACGACACAAGACTTGTACACGAGGCATGTAGATGTTAGGTGCATGGGATGGGTTGGGGAGACATGATCCCCTGCGAGATGTGGTTGCTCACCCCTCCTACCATGTTGTTTTCTTTTCAGGAACCTACAGGCGTTAGGTGGGACCCCAAGGTGGAAGACCTTATTTATTTTATTGTTTATGTTATTTTATTATGGGAACTGATGTAACCCCAATGGGGATGGATTGAAAAGAAGACTTTGTATTAAAGGCTGATCTGGTTTGTGGACTGCTTGATGGACTTTATTTTTTTTGAATGTGTTGTGAATGTTTAAAATGTTCGGTTCTTGGTTTGTATCCTAACCCCTTTGCCCTCCGTGTGGGTAAAAAGGGGAGTCACGTACCGGTTTCCTCGGGTTGGAAATCCGGGGCGTGACAGTACAAGTGTAGTGTCGTGTTACAAAAATTTCAACAGACATAATAACAACCACATCAACAATTACAATCTTCCACTGCCACACAGGCTAACAAAACACATCTCAAGCAAGTAGTTTAACCGCCTCTTCAGGCCACTGATTTAACCGCCTCTCAGGCAAAGTAGTTTAACCGCCTCTTCAGGCCACTGGTTTAACCGCCTCTCAGGCAAAGTAGTTTAACCGCCTCTTCAGGCCAGATAGCACAGTCAAGCACACAACACACACCACGGTCACTCAAGCATACAACCAAACACTTGGTGTGCACCCGTTCACAGGTGCACAAACCCAGCCATTCAGGCCATAGAACAGACACCCAGCATACATACATACACTAAACCACAAGTCCAGCCACACAGACATATTACCGAACACGTAATGGGCATATACACCCAGCTAAATTCACACAGGCATTTCATCAAACATATAGCATGTAATCCACAGAATCACACCAAAATGTCACTGAAAGCCAACATCCATATAGGAGATCACACCTACATGGATTACATATGTATATATAACAGATATAACCTATAATCTTCCCTAGGACCCTAGGACAGAGGAGGATTTAGGAAGAACAGAACCCCTACCTCAAGTAAAACGCAACAACACAGCAATGTCCCGATCCCACGTCGAACGCCGTCCACCCACGAAGCATCGACCACCCACGCAAGACGCCCGGCAGCAACCAGGAGCCCTCCTTCCCTCTCTCTCTTTCTCTGCGATGGCTGGTGGAGCAACAAACCCTAACCCTAAAACAGAGGGGCTTCTCCTCCTTATATAGACAACACAACATCAAAACGACGTAGTTTTGATTAAGTGAATCCCAGGATCAAAACGACGTAGTTTTGATCACACAAGTTAGCACCTTTCCGCACCCATATAGGCCAAAATACTTAGAATTTCAACATGGTCCTTTGGAGAAAGATCATTAGAATGTCAAAACCAAGGGAACCATGCAAAAATATGCCTGCACGCCAATTTGCACTTGAATTCCCCAATTCACGTGCAACTCCAAATGCACTCCAAATGTGCTCAAACTTCACCCCTAGCCTCCTTGCATCATGTAGAAGACAACCACACTTGCACGTGAATTGGACCCATTTCACGTGCACCTCACATACACGTCCGTTTGGCCTGAAACTTTTGTGGTAGATAGAGGACATCATTCTAAGCATCTTTCCTTTTGCACGTGAATTCATTGGAGTCCATTCACTAGGTCAAAATCTAGAAAAACTCTACTCAGAAGGCAAAACTGACTAACTCAAGGTACGGGTCCTTACAGGCTGGGTATAACCATTATTGCTTCCTAGATGGGTATTCCGGGTATAATCAAATCATGATTAAACCCTAGGACCAGGAGAAAACAACGTTCACTTGCCCTTTTGGCACCTTTGCATTTAAGAAGATGCCATTTGGGCTGTGTAATGCACCTGCGACCTTTCAAAGGTGCATGATGGCCATTTTTCAGGGCCTGGTGGAGGAGATAATGGAAGTATTTATGATGATTTTTCTGTGTTTGGTTCTTCTTACCAACAATGCTTAAAAAACCTAGATACTGTTCTGGAAAGATGTGAAGAGAAAGAACTTGTCCTAAATTGGGAGAAATACCATTTTATGGTAAGTGAGGGCATAGTCCTTGGGCACAAGGTGTCCACTAAAGGTTTGGAGGTGGATAGAGCTAAAATATCCACCATTGAAACCCTAGGATATGCTGGGTGAGAAGTTTCCTAGGATATGCTGGGTTCTATAGGAGATTTATTAAGGACTTCTCAAAAATAGCTAAACCCCTAACTGTGTTGTTGGAAAAATACAAAAAATTTGACTTTAATAATGAATGTTTAAAAGCTTTTGAAGTCCTTAATCACAAGTTGGTCACAGCCCCTGTTATAGTTACTCCGGATTGGGAACAACCATTTGAGCTTATGTATGATGCGAGTGACTATGCCGTGGGAGTAGTACTAGGGCAGAGGAGAAAAAAAATTTTTAGGGTGATTTACTATGCTAGTAAGACTCTAGATAATGCCCAACAGAATTATACCACTACTGAGAAAGAGTTGCTAGCTGTAGTGTATGGCTGCAACAAGTTTAGATCTTACCTCTTTGGGTCTAAGGTTGTTATTTATACTGACCATGTAGCTCTTAAGTATTTGTTAGCTAAGAAGGAAGCTAAACCATGTTTGCTGATATGGGTTCTCCTCTTATAGGAGTTTGATTTAGAAATTAGAGATACTAAGGGGGCATTAAACACTGTTGCAGATCACCTTTCTCGAGTTGAAAATGCACCTAAGTCTTTGCCTATCTCTGATGACTTTCCTGATGAGGTAGTGCTTCAAGTAAGCTAGCTTCCTTGGTTTGCTGATATAGCAAACTATTTAGCTGCTGAGTTCATACCTAAGCAATTTGATTACCACCAGCGAAAGAGGTTCATAGCAGATGCAAAGAAGTATACTTGGGATGACCCTATCCTCTATAGGCAGTGTGCTGATCAGATAATTAGAAGGTGTGTCCCTGAGGAAGAAATGGATGATATCATACATCATTGTCATGCATCAGATTATAGGGGCCACTTTGGAGTGCAAATAATAGTGGCTAAGATCATGCAATGTGGGTTTTACTGGCCCAACATGGTTAAAGGCACCTATGTCTTTGTTAAAACTTGTGATAGATGCCAAAGGGTAGGTGGCCTGTCTAGGAAGAATGAAATGCCCTTAACTGGAATCCTTCCAGTTGAAATCTTTCATGTTTGGGGCATAGACTTTATGGGGCCATTTCCCATTTCTGATGGGTATTCATACATTTCTATTGGCTATGGATTATGTGTCTAAGTGGGTAGAGGCAATCCCAACAATAGTGAATGATGCTAGAGTGGTGACTAAGTTCCTCACAAGAAATATCTTTAGTCATTTTGGGACACCAAGGGCTATTATTAGTGATGAGGGTAGTCACTTTTGTAACAAACTGTTTGATAATGGGCAAGCTGAAGTGTCCAATAGGGAAATAAAAGCTATTCTTGAGAAAACTGTAGGTCCCAAAGTGAGTCTAGAAGGGGGGTGAATAGACTTTCTTTGCAGTGGAAGCTAGACTATTAGCTGGTTTTGGATTCCTCTACAGATGACTATGATGGAAGTATTTATGGAGAAGATGACAATAGTATTGAGGATAGCGTGAGTCATGATGAACTATCAGACAAAACTGAGATAAGAGTAAATGCTCTTTTTTCTACAGATCTTAGTTGTGAAAGAGATGGTTTATGATAGATCGAAGTGTGGAAAACAGACAACACAGAGATCAAGACTTAATGGAAGTGCTAGATCTTTGATGAATAATCGAATAGAATGTTCTTGTTCTTGATTCAACACGGCGCACAGCACTTGTCTAAATTCTCTCAGAGTCTCTCTCTCTCTCGTGTTAGAACTCTCTACTTGGTTTTGAAAGAGATTCTTTTACATTTAAGTCCGTCAGAACCATTATCTTGTGTTCTGTGTGTTTCCTTCTTTTGAGAGAGAGGTTAGACTCTTAATTTTGTCGTTAAGTGCGTGAGAGATATATTTTTTTTAAGATTAAAGGGCTCGTGCGCCATGATGTCCATCCCGACAGACTGGCTTCCCGCCACTGAAAATGCGAAATGTCAGGGGATGGGTTGATCTTCTTTGATTTGCAGATCAGATGCCCATATTGCGTATTTGGCATGCAGTTGATCTTGGCCGTTCATCCGAGGATGGTAGTTGGCAGAAATTAATGTGTCATTAATGCGCTCAACTGCTCGGGACGGCGCAGACTTGCTGTACAAACCCTAGCTGACAATATCGCTAAGTGACTGTGTTTAGGGTTGTAAGTCTGTCTCAGAGGTAGATGCCTCGTAGGTTCGGTGACTCGAAGATTTTAGTTAGAACCTGTTGAAAGTGGCAAAAGTTTGCTTCAGGCTTTACAGCGTTTCTGCGAGTCTACGACTCATATCTTCGAGTCTCCGAGCCTAGAGTTCAGGTTGGATTAGTCTTTTGTGTCACTCTATTAACTGAAGTCTCCGACTCTACGAGTCTGCGACTCTTCAAATGGCGCTTAGAGTGTCTTCTTCGTAGTCCGCCTAATCTGCCTGTTGTTATCGCTACGAGTCTACGACCCTAGCTTTGCGGGTCTACGACCTTCGGGTCTCTCAGTTTACTATATTCGACTAAATGGCTCTGAAAATCTTCGAGTCTATGAGTCTTAAACTTCGCTTTTCTTCCTTAGTCTTTCGTAAGAGCTCATAAACTGAGTTTCTGTATAGCTACGACCCTTTAGCTACAACTCTCTGCCGTCGATCTCCGAGTCAGAAAGTGTGGCAATTTCTCCATAGTGACTCTGTCTCTTGAGTCTACGAGTCTACGACTCTACAACTCTTGAGTTACAGTTTCATTTGTTTGCCATTCTTTATTGCATTTACTCTTCAACCTTCAACCTACGAGTCTAAGAGTCCAGTTTTCTTTACAGTGTTCGGAGGTTTGGACTCTACGACTTTCAATGTACGAGTCTACGAGTCTGGTTTTGTTTACACTATTCGAAGGCTTCGACTCTGTGACTTTTAATCTACGAGTCTACGAGTCCTGTTTTCTTAACAGTGTTAAAAGGTTTCGACCCTACGACTCTACGAGTCTTCGAGTCTAGTGGCAATTTAAGTTCTATTAATTGACTTAAGTATTTATGAGGACTCTACGAGTCTACAAGTCTACGAGTCATTTAGTTTCGGTTACTGTTCTTAACATTGCTTCGACTCTACGAGTCTCCGAACTTGTTGACGCTTATAGTAACACTCTCTTTTCCGTACTATGACTCTATGACCTCCGACCCTGGATCTACGAGTCGTAATGTTCTGTCACTGTTTCGCCTTGAGTCTCCAGACTTTATGAGTCTACGAGTCTCTTGCCAATACGTCCTATGACAGTTTCACTTGTACGAATTTCGACTCTTCGACCCTACGACCTTCACTTCTTCGAGTCTCCAGACTTAAACTATAAATTTGGCAGCTTCATCAAATCCTGTGTTTCCAACAATCTCCCCCTATTTAATGTAAGCTGAGAATGGGTAAATACATGAAGTCTAAGACTACGAGTTTGATGGGCAATTTTAGATTAATTAGAAGATGTCTTTGCATATAAAGAATTTGGAGGAGATCAAAATTACAAAAATACACACTCCTCTCCCCCGTAGGCATGAAGGCTGCATTAGTCGGTCCTCTGTCAAAGATAACTCCCCCTACGAGCTTGCTCCCCCTGAGAAACACTCCCCCTTTCTGGGGTGAGGAACAAGCACCAGAACACTAACCTCATGGGAGCAATGGAATAACGCACAGAAAAGTAGGCAACAGAGCAAAGACATACATAAAAGATAACTGACGGAAAGTAAGTACACAGAACATTGAGAAACAAGAAATGCAGTGTACAAGGAGTTAGCGTACATGACAGTTATGGGTTAAATTCAGAGTACAAAACACTATGTGTAAATAGAAAAACAGCAGCTTGCTCACGCAGGAGTTGAGCAGGGGTCAAGTGTAATGAGGCCGCTCGACTGCTCACACGATCAAATTCAGGCATGAGAGCTGGGAACCCTTGGTGGTCAGGATGCGGATGTAATGGCAAACATAAAAGCCGCAGCTGTGAGCATCATCCTGAGCAGGAACGCCTTGCTTGACTCGCGTAATTTCCATCGGTTTGGAGAGATGATAACCACCACACCCATGTGAATATCCCTGCATGACACGGGTGAGAGTGCGATTGAATTCATGCAGTTGTTCACGTCGATGGATTAGTAAGGTACTGGTTTGGAGTCGAAGATAATGATCCTTTGGTTCTTGAAGTCAATGTTGAGAAGAAACCAGTGCGGGGATGTGGACAAGTAGGGAATTAGCACATGGTCTACCTCATCCCAGGGACGGAAGGAGTTCTCATATCTGCGACCCTGTATAATCTCGAGCATTGCTGCATCATCGATTAGCTGAGCCTGCATGATCGGAAAATAGTGTTCCACCCTGGTATCTCTGTGAATGTGGAGACGTAGCTTCTCGAGGAATGACTTTTGTGCAAAGATGAACTGAGTCATCACAATATTATCCATTTCTTCACCGTCATGGAGTAGGCGACAAAGGTCAGGTCCGGTGAAGAAGGCTTCATAGCCGCAAGTTCTCGCAGTGGTATCCCTAGCAACAAGTGTTGAATGCAGGCAGTTCAGCTGAGGTGCCTCCAGTAGTGACAATGCGAGGCGGGGCTAAGGGTTGGTCAGTAGTCGTAGCAGTTGGTTTGGTGGGTGAAGCAGGCATGGTGTACTTAGCCGTGCTTGGAAGTGGAGTTGAGGGGCCTGGCTGAGTGAAAGAAAATGGTTGATAGGGAGCAGCAGTCTGCTTCTTTATGCAGGTAGCTATTGGAACATCATCATCATCATCAGAATCTGAGATGACCGTGGTTCTGTGTGCGCGCTTTCTCCCCCGCATGTAAGTGGCAGTAGGCTGAGGTTGTGAGTGACTCGGAGAAGGTGCGGCTGGCTGTGGAGTATCAATTGGTTCAGGTGCAGGTCGATTGGATGGCTGTGGGAGTGTGTTCTTGACCATAAGCGATATTTCACCACTTGCAAGGCGATGACATTCTGACAGAATTACTCCCAGAGTTGTACTGAGTCCTTTGTATTGTCTCTGGTAAGCTCCCTTGATGTCTTCACAGTGCTCCTCCAGATGTCTAAACCCATATGTGGTCGCACTTGTGAGTGATGTCATTTCTTGCTGCACCTTGTCGAGGGTACGATCTGACTTGCGTTCGTACCTCTTCCATGCTGGACTCCATAGTAGCCAGTCGTTCTTCAAAGGCCTGAGAAACTGATGTCTTGAGGATGCAAGAGGAGATCAGTTTCTCAATGACCTTGCTGGCCAGAAGATCTATTTCTTCAGCCGTCAGAGAACGTGAGTGAGACGCAGCTAGTTCTGGAATAGCCATTGGAATATTGGTTGCGAACTCCTCACTCACCTGAGTGGCCACCTGATGAACGACATGTATAGATGGTGTGGCCATCTCAGTCCCTTCCACAGTCTCACGAACTTGTGGGACAGATCCGCCATCGGAGTCACTGGCTGCAGCACCAGGAGTTTCTTCTTCTTCTGCTTCTTCTTCTACAACAATGCCCACCACCTCAGCATCATGTGGAATAGATGTGACGGGTGAGTCCACTATGATAGGAGATGGGGCAACCACTGATACAGCTTCCACTGGGTCTCTTCTTACACCACCCTGCTTGACTAACCAATGAATCAGATGGTCTCTATCTACCATCTGTTTACCAAAGGCGATCCATGCCTTTCGTAAATCAGCGAGGGTCATATGAGCCTTGGCATAGGTGTAGTACCCCAAGGGTCCATATAAAATTCTTCTAGCTCAAACTCCCCAAGGGTGCTCAATAGTATAGGTGTAGTACCCCTATCCTCTGGGGTTTCCTGTGCTAGTGTCTGCCCTCTAACTGCAGGTTCTCTTACTTCTGCAGTATCCTTGGGCAGCTCGACAGTAGGGGTCTCCTCAGGTGTAGAATCAGTGGGGAGATAAGTTCTGGCAATGTTCTCCACCACTTCAGTTATATGTACTATTGCGGCAGATGCAAAGGAGCCCCTAGAAGTCTGTGAGACACGAACCGACTGTCGTGGTATGCGAGCGGGGGCTCGTACAAAGCTGGCTGTGTCTCCTGCATGACTTCTTGCACCTAACTCAGTCCTCTTCATCGACTTGATCTCCAGCCGACCATCCTCATAAATACTTTTAAATATGTATTTGATCGGCAGTGGCACTGAGGGCCTGTTGCAGAATACGTCAGGGTGCAGAAACCTAAGGACTTTGGTGAGAAGAAGTCCAAAGTGTCCCTTCTTGCTTTTAATCATGGAGTGTAGCTGTGTTCCCTAGTCTACTCGTCTTCCCTGTAGAACACTACACATGATCTTCATCTACTCATGACTTGCACAATCATGAGCCGTCTTCTTACACAATAGGCACTGTCCGGTGACTATGAGAGTCACCAGTGCCTGACCGAAAAACCCATCTTCAGGGCTCCCCGACCTTGCTTTCCAGGATTGGAGTGCCCAAAAAAAGACTTACACTCTTCTCTGGAAAAACTAGGAAGAGGATCAAAGGTACCTTTCGGGAGAGATACGAATCTCTACTCCATGTACAGTTCCCACCAGGTCGTCTCCAGCGAATGCCATGGTCTCGTACAATTCCGAAACATCTTCTATCAGTAAGTCTTGCATCCCTGAGCAGACAGATGCAATACCGGTTTCATCGAGGCGGTTTCTAAATTCGTCCAACCAACAGACTTTGGCGTCGCCTATGGCTTCCCAGTCGATGATGAATCCCGGGACGATGTTGCGTATGTCGTCGGCCATCGATGAGCTTGGTCCTGCCATTGAGCTTGTAGAGAGAGAAGGAGACACTTGTAGAGAGAGATTGTAAGGTTTGAAGTTGTTCAGGGGAGAGAGAAAGAGAGAAAGGGACAGAATCAAAGAGAGAGAGAGTTCTAGCGTTAAGGTTCGAATTTGAAAATGACGATCTTACCTTTGAGCTCCGTCTCTGTCAGTGACTTATATGTGAGTTGAGAGGTGTATCATAGAAGTCACTCACTCTGTCAGTTCGTCTTCATGGTCCGCGTTCTTTTCTCTGACCCGTCTTTCGATTATGCGGATCCATCCGATGGAATATTCAAGCAATGAATCCACGTCACCCCTTAAGTCGGTGTAACTCCCATTTTAAGTGCACAGTGACGTGCTGACCTGTTTGCGATGCTTGAATAGTAAGGGACAGACTCCATCTCGCTTCGATCCTTTGGACTACGACTCTACGAAGCTGCATTAGGGTGCTTCGAGGCTACGACCCTCGAGGCTTCGAAGCTGCAGTCCTCGATCATGCAGTTCTTCAATGCAGTTTGCTTCGAGGTCGACTGCGAATTTAGTGAGCGGTGGATTTCTCTGGACTTTTTCAACACTCAACAACACACATGAGAAGCATATGATAATTCACATAATATCATTTATGATGAATAGTGTTGTGGGTGGAATTGAAATTACATATCCATAACTTGATTTCTTTCATCCATAATACCTGGTTTACATGTATGGCTACTGCATTCCATTCAACTCTCCATTTACCTTAGAAATGACTAAGTACTTCATCACACTATATGTTGTGCGAGACAATGATCACTATGTTAACATAGCAACCAGTAAACCATGTTTTATCAATTGTAACAACCCAGTCATGAATTCTGAGTCTCCTCACATATTTAGCAAAACTCACTCAGCGGAGGCCTCACCCTCTCACTCTTGGATTAGCATGTGAGTTTGATTCAGGAACTAGAATTACACTATTTGGTAAGCTCATGGTCAACCGAATCTTACCACAACCCTGATCCAACAATGATTTTCAGTTCAGCATAGATGACTTGAGAGACAAGATGGCCCTATTGAGAATCAGAACACACACTCTATCCTTGTCTAATTTACAACACAATATAGATAGAGTTTGAAGTTTGATTATTCAGATTGTCTGCATGAGTTGTCTCTTTTCTTTTGTAGAGCACCAATTTTCAGCGTTTATTCATAACCCTTTTTACAAGGACAGAGCTCAACACAATCTCTTTTTGAATCACATGATCATACAATTTTACCTCCAGCTATTACTCTAACTAAGACACAAACTAGGAGAATAGTGAGGACTCCCCCTAAGATAGGCAGTCAATCTATTGTCTAGCCTTTGCCTTTTTCACCTTGCCTTTTTGTAGTGAAGGATAGTGGCTCTTCTTAAGTAATAGGCTTTTTATGATTCTCAAATACTACAGTCTCAGTCATCCTTTGAGCATTAAATCATTGAGGATCCTTTCCGTGCAAGCCAACAGTACCATGAGATACAACAGTTCTTGCTTGTTAATGAATGCAATACCACACAGGTGATATTTACTCAGAATAAAATAACAAGTAGTAGGAATATCTTCTGATTTAAACATAAGGGGAATTGCACTCATTTCACTCAAGACTTGAGGGTTCATGACAGGTTGCACAAAAGACTTGAACCAGGTTCAGAGGTGGCAAGCTTTATCCATGTGATTTCTCACTTTCCCGCATACTCTTTGGGGTGAAAGCTCCATTCTTTATTGTTTCCCAGAGATAGGTGTCGAGCATGTCTAGGTGTGCTCTCATTCTCGCTTTCCATTTGGAAAAACATGCGGGTGTGCACATAGGTACTTGGGAGGATGAGCCAGGCAAAACAGCATAGAAGTCTTCTTGTTCTTTCTTATTGCTGCTGGTACTCAGTTCTTCCGGCTCCTGGTCTCCAGTCGCTCCTTCCTCTGGAACACGACTGGCTTTAAGTTCCTCAACAGGAACTGGAGCTTGCTTGGGAGCTGGAGCTGCACTGCTGGAATCCATGTCGGTCATTAGGGATCACTACGGAGTTGTAGAACTGCTCTGATACCAATTGTAGGTCCCAAAGTGCGTCTAGTGGGGGGGTGAATAGACTTTCTTTGCAGTGGAAGCTAGACTATTAGCTGGTTTTGGATTCCTCTACAGATGACTATGATGGAAGTATTTATGGAGAAGACGACAATAGTATTGAGGATAGCGTGAGTGATGATGAACTATTAGACAAAACTGAGATAAGAGTAAATGCTCTTTTCTCTACAGATCTCAGTTGTAAAAGGGATGGTTTATGATAGATCAAAGTGTGGAAAACAGACAACACAGAGATCAAGACTTAATGGAAGTGCTAGATCTTTGATGAATAATAAGGTTCGTGAATAATCGAATAGATTGCTCTTGTTCTTGATTCGACACGGCGCACAGTACTTGTCTAAATTCTCTCAAAGTCTCTCTCTCTCTCGTGTTAGAACTCTCTACTTCGTTCTGAAAGAGATTCTTTTACATCTAAGTCCGTCAGAAACATTATCTTGTGTTTTGTGTGTTTCCTTCTTTTGAGAGAGAGGTTAGACTCTTAATTTTGTCGTTAAGTGCATAAGAGATATATTTTTTTAAGATTAAAGTGCTCGTGCGCCATGATGTCCATCCCGACAGACTGACTTCCAGCCACTAAAAATGCGGAATGTCAGGGGATGGGTTGATCTGCTTTGATTTGCAGATAAGATGCCCATACTGCGTGTTTGGCATGTAGTTGATCTTGGCCGTTCATCCGAGGATGGTAGTTGGCATCAATTAATGCGTCATTAATGCGCTCAACTGCTCGGGATGGCGCTGACTTGCTGTACAAACTCTAGCTGACAATATCGCTAAGTGACTATGTTTAGGGTTGTAAGTCTGCCTCGGAGGTAGATGCCTCGTAGGTTCGGTGACTCGAAGATTTCAGTTAGAACCTGTTGAAAGTGGCAAAACTTTGCTTCAGGCTTTACAACGTTTCTGCGAGTCTACGACTCATATCTTCGAGTCTCCGAGGCTAGAGTTCAGGTTGGATTAGTCTTTTGTGTCACTCTACTAATTGAAGTCTACGACTCTGCAAGTCTACGACTCTACGAGTCTGCGACTCTTCGAATGACGCTTAGAGTGACTTCTTCGTAGTCCGCCCAATCTACCTGTTGTTATCGCTACGAGTCTACGACCCTAGCTCTGCGGGTCTACGACCTTCGGGTCTCTCAGTGTACTATATTCGACTAAATAGCTCTGAAAATCTTCGACTCTACGAGTCTTAAACTTTGCTTTTCTTCCCTAGTCTTTCGTAAGAGCTCATAAACTGAGTTTTTGTATAGCTACGACCCTTTAGCTATAACTCTCCGCCGTCGATCTTTGAGTCCGAAAGTGTGGCAATTTCTCCATAGTGACTGTGTCTCTTGAGTCTATGAGTCTACGACTCTACGACTCTTGAGTTACAGTTTCATTTGTTTGCCAGTCTTTATTGCATTGACTCTTCGACCTTCAACCTACGAGTCTACGAGTCCAGTTTTCTTTACAGTGTTCGGAGGTTTGGACTCTATGACTTTCAATCTACGAGTCTACGAGTCTGGTTTTCTTTACACTGTTCGAAGGCTTCGACTCTGTGACTTTCAATCTACAAGTCTACGAGTCCTGTTTTCTTAACAGTGTTCGAAGGTTTCGACCCTACGACTCTACGAGTGTTTGAGTCTAGTGGCAATTTAAGTTATGTTAATTGACTTAAGTATTTATGAGGACTCTACGAGTCTACGAGTCATTTTGTTTCAGTTCATGTTCTTAACACTGCTTCGACTCTACGCGTCTCTGAACTTGTTGACGCTTACAGTAACACTCTCTTTTCCGTACTATGACTCTACGACCTTTAACCCTGGATCTACGAGTCACATTATTCTATCAATGTTTCACCTTGAGTCTCCAGACTCTATGAGTCTACGAGTCTCTTGCCAATACGTCCTATGACAGTTTCACTTCTACGAATTTCAACTCTTCGACCCTACGACCTTCGGTTCTTCGAGTATCCAAACTTAGACTATAAATTTGGCAGCTTCATCAAATCCTGTGTTTCCAACAAAAACTGTTGGAGGAAATAGAAAGGATTGGTCACAAAGGCTTAATGAAGCCTTATGGGCTTATAGGACAGCCTACAAGACTCCTATTGGAATGTCCCCTTATAGAATCCTATATGGGAAGTCTTATCATTTGCCTGTGGAATTAGAACACAAGGTTCAATGGGCCTTGAGAAAATTGAATTTTGATCCACAAGAGACCAAGGAGCTTAGGATGACTCAATTAATTGAGTTAGAAGAGTTTCGAATGAATGCCTATGAGAGTGCTAAAATTTACAAGGAAAGAACAAAGAAATGGCATGATAGGCAATTAAACCAAGAAGTCTTAACCTTAGGACAAAAAGTTTTATTGTTCAACTCTAGATTGAGGTTGTTTCCAGGGAAGTTGAGATCCAAATGCATGGGGCCATTTGTGATAACTGATAAGAAGCCATATGGGAGCTTTGAGCTCCAAGATGAAGATGGCAAGAAATTTTGGGTTAATGGAAATAGGCTGAAATCTCATTATGACCCAACCTAGAGGGAGATTGTTGATTCCCTCTCTTTTGAGCCTACATGATTATATCTTGCAGTCTAGCTACAGACTTTAAATAAAGCACTTGTTAGGAGGCAACCCAATTGCTTGTCTGTTATATTTATTTTATTTTTGATTGTTGTTTGCTAACCATGGTGCAGGAGATATAGTTTGGTCTTCACTAACCCTTTTGCAGGCCTAAAACTTCTTATTTGGGCTTTCAACTTTAGGATTTCTCAATAAAGCCCGAGTACTGGCTCAACTGCTAAGCTAAAGCTGGATTTTTCAAAGCTGCAACTCAAAAACACAAGGGATTTTCAAGTGGGAATCATGCAAGGGCATTTGACACATTTTGCACCTTGAAAAGAGACATCCACCGACAGATAAGTATCTTCCTACTCTCTACTTCATGCCACCTTTAAGTGTGGTGTGGGGAGTGACTTGAGCCACTTGTTTGTCCTTTATATTGTGTGATTGCAAGTCTTGTTTTTTTTTAAGTGTTTTTGTTGTCCTTTATTTTTATTTTGTGTAATTGTTTGAGTTGCTTGATTGTGTGATTTGCATGTGGAGAGGCATGGATACTAGGTATGCAATTTTGGCTTAAATTTTAATTTTTATGCCACATTAGTATCATGTTGTGATAAGGGTGTTAAAGTACTTAAGGTGTGTTATGATTTGGTTTAATCATGTCTATATCTCTTGAATGATATCACCATGTTTTTGGAGTTGAAGTTTGAATATTAGCTGAGCATGACATGCTAGGATAACACTTAGTGACCCTTAGAGTTGAGTCAAAGAAAATCCAAAAGGAAAATGAGAAAAACCTCTTTCTAGCCCTTGAGTGACATTCATGGTTTATGGGGTAATAGTTTTCATTGATCCTCTTAACTTTTAACATTGGTTATTTAATGGTAGGAGTTAAGTAAGCATGATGATTACTTATTAGTGCTCAGTGCTTGGTGTGTTGCTAGTGATATAAGGGCATTTAAGTCACTTTGACTTCATATGATCCAAGTTTCTGTTTTGTTGTGTTGTATATGTAGAAGGCTGTGATGCACAATGTAAAAAAAGCCCATCACTTAATTGGACAATGGGATGTGAGACATTATTGCATTTTTGTCTCTCCCTATTTAGCAAAATGGCAAGGGGTATGCATTAGAAAAATCAGTCTTATTTATGTGTTATGTAATGAAAGAAATGGTGAGTAAAAAAAAGAGTGAATAATCCATCAAGGGAGAGCATAAAATGCAACCTTGTAAGGTTATTATTTAAAACAAGTGTGAACAAAACAAAAAAAAACAAAGTTTTTTAGAATAAAAGCCATAATGGCTAAGTTGTGTTTATTTAGAGTGTTGAGCTCAATTCTTTGGCTCAAGGTGTGTTTTATCAATCATTAGAGTAGAGTGTGAGTTCATTGAGCATAGAATAGTGTGTGAGTTTTCAAACAAAGTAGAATAGAGAGTGTGTTTCCTTTGATGAGCACAATAGGGAACTCTCATGTTTGCTTGGCAAGAACTTAATCAATAACCAATGGAAAAGGTTGAGGGGAGTCTATCATTCCTTTTGATAACTACTAGGTACTGTTATTGGGCGTGAGATGGAGAGAAAAAAAAAGTTTATATTTGAGTGAGGCAGCTTTATCCTTGGTGAGAACTTTAAGGGAAGCTAAGAGCTATTCTAATATGGAATGCTTGCTGATATCTAAGTTTTCAATAATGATATTGCATGGTTGTTGGACTTGTGGTATAGACATGACTGAGCTAACTTATGATTCATTTTGGTTATTTAAATTCTCATTTCATCATGATAGAGTTGCATGCTTAGGTAACCATGACCCTCCTCGATTTTTTATTTTTATTTTCATTCCAGTGTGATTGTGTTTTTGTTTTCTTTTTGCATGATTGTATGTTTTTGCTTGAGGACAAGCAATGGTTCAAGTGTAGTGTGTTTGATAACATGCATTTATGCCGTTATTCTAGTGTATATTTAGGGCATTAAAGAGCAAAACTAGAGCTTAATTTACCCATATTTCATAGATATTTGCTCCAACCCCTTAGGAAGACACTACTTGTTCTAGATGTGTGTTTTTGAGTTGTTTTGGCAGGTTTTTAGGTGATTCCTTCTCAAACAAATTAATTAGATCATCTTGTCTACTAAAGAGGAAGCTTGTCGCAAAATATGAGCTCAAAAGGAGGCATTTTGAAGTCTGCAAGCGACAAGGCAGTAAGAGGCTTCTTCACACAATCAGTGCTGAGCAAACACGTTTTGATTTATTTATCTATGAAGATGGCCTTAGCAATATCACGTACCGAAGGAAAAGTTGCTCCAAATGATGTCCTTGATCTCCCATAAAAATTTCATAGCAAAAGGACAACAAAAGATTTTGCATGTGATATTGGGATTTGATTTTTTTGACCTAGTAGGAGGCTTCATATGATCTCATGTGCAGAACAAAAGTTGCTCCAAATGATGTCATCTACCTCTCACAAACATTTCAGACCATTTGGAGGTGCCCGTGAAAATGACATTTGTCACGGGCAAGAATGTTTTTGCACAGTCACTTTTGTTTTGTTATACTGATGATCTTTTCCTAAAGAACCTAGTCCATATTGTGCTTGGTTTGCATTGTATAATGGTTGAAAGGTAAAATCACTGTCACTTGTCAAAACTACGCCGTTTTGATTAATGACGACAGCTGGTGGCTAGGGCACACATTGCACAGCAGGTTCCTCTATAGGAGCTGCCGGCCCTAAGAGTTTGACAGCTGGAGAAGATCAAGAGTTGAAGTTCTGCTGCTCTTAGTTCTAAGATGATGTTCTTTATTTGTTTATACTTTGTCAAGAACATGTGTGAGTAGTTTCCTTTATCTAGGGGAGCAATGTAGCCCCCTAAGTTGTTAAATTGATTATTTGAATATTAGGTTTGTTTAATTGAGATTGCATGTTTTATGAATCTGTTCTTCATCTTTTAATAACTGGGTTGTACACCTGGGTTTTCTTAGCCTTAGTCTGAGGCTGACCTTTGGTTCATAACATATTTGTGATTGGTGTGACCATTATCCTATCATGAGTATGATAATTAGGCTTTGTTTGTTGCTGCCATGATGACCATTCAAGAAAACAACACTTAGAAGGTCTGTCAATGACCATTTGCAGAACCTTGGCTCATGTATAGCATGCTATCATTTAAATAACCCCAAGAACCTTAAAATCAGTAGAAACAGCGTGGGGAGGTGAAATTGTGATCCTAGATGCTTTAATCTTTGAATTTTAACATTAAATTCAATTCTGCTGTCCTTGTTTATTCAGAAAACCAAATAAAAATTAGATCTTTAGTTTAAAAAAGAAAACTTTTTTGCCAAGACATTTTATAGAACAAGAGTAATTGGGTGTTTTGATTTAAGAACTAGAAAACTAGGCTAATCCCTGTGAGTTCGACCCTTTGCTTGCTTCTATTCTTTTAGTGCAAACTTAGGGAATTTATTATCTTGAAGAGAGATTTTATGACATTAGCTAGCTCTTAGGGAGGCTAAAAATTTGTCTGTCATGCGCAGCAACTCCCAGCAGCTATATATTTCGCCTCAGCAGTAGAGGTTGATACGGAATCTTGCTTCTTACTGAACCATGAAATTAATTTGTTTCCAAGGAACTGACACGTACCACTTGTGCTCTTCCTGTCGATGCAACACCCAGCGAAGTCAGCATCAGAATATCCAGATAAGCTGAAGTTAGACTCCTTTGGATACCAGAGTCCCAAATTCACGGTTCGTTTGAGATAACTTAATATCCGTTTGACGTGAAGCATATGTGACTCTTTGGGATTCGCCTGATATCTTGCACAGATGCAAATTGCAAACATAATGTCCAGGCGACTTGTTGTAAGGTACAGCAAGGATCTTATCATCCCTCTATACTCAGTCACATTTCCTGATTTGCCTTCCACATCGGGGTCTAACTTGGCACTGACTGGCATAGGAGTCTTGACGGGAGTTGAACCTTCCATACCAGACTTCTTGATTAAATCACGTGTGTACTTAGCTTGGTTAATGAATATCCCTTCCTTCAATTGTTTGACTTCTATTCCAAGGAAATAGGATAGTTCTCCCATCATACTCATTTTGAACTTGCCAGTCATCAACTTAGCAAACTCTTCACAAAGCTTCGGATTTGATAATCCGAAAAATGATATCATCCATATATATCTGTACGATCAGAGTATGTCCTTTCTCTTTTTGTAGGAATAATGTGGTGTCTATCTTTCCTTTTTGGAAGTTGTGAGCAAGTAGGAATTCTAACAGTGTGTCGTACCAGGCTCTTGGAGCTTGCTTCAATCCGTACAAGGCTTTCCGTAGCTTGTAGACTAGATGTCTAGCCTTGGGTTCAATGAAACCTGGAGGTTGATCAACATACACCTCCTCTTGAAGATCCCCATTTAGAAATGCGCTCTTGACATCCATTTGATAAACAATGAAGTTTTCATATGAAGCATACGCGACAAACATTCTAAATGCCTTAAGTCTTGCTACTAGAGCAAAAGACTCGTCATAGTTTATTCCTTCTTCTTGACGATAACCCTTGGCTACCAGTCTGGCTTTGTTCTGGATTACTATTCCATCTGTATCAAGCTTGTTCCAGAACACCCATTTTACTTTAATGACTTGTTGAGACTTTGGCCTTGGTACTAGTGTCCACACATCATTTCTCTTAAATTGATTAAGCTCTTCTTGCATGGCTTCAATCCAGTTTGAATCCTGAAGAGCTTCATCTACCACCTTTGGTTCTATTTGTGATAGAAAACATGAGTAAAGGCACATGTTGGAGGTGGCTGTTCTTGTTCTTACACCAACAGTAGGGTCACCAATCACTTGATCTGAAGGGTGGTTTCTTGTCCACCTGTAATTCCGCGCATGTGATGGTGGATCCTCGATAATTTGAAGCTCTGCCAGACAAGGTGGTTCAGGTGCGTCTGCTGGTTGAGCTTCTTTTGGGCCAGATGTTTCCGTATTAACAGGTCTTGGAGAACTTAGAGGTTCTCCGGTACTGATCATTTCCGTATTTATTGGTCTAGAAGGACTTGAAGGTACTCCAGGGTTTTGGATATTCGTAAGAATATGTCCGGAGTTTAATGGAAATCCAGAGTCCGATTCGTCCGTAGCATCATCCGTATCATTTCTTCGTGCTTCACTGGTGCCACGTGATTGGTCAGTATGTGTGACAGGAACATCCATAAACTTTGAATAGTCAATGTTGTCATCCTGATCCTGCACATTAGAACTTGAAGGACCAACTTTTGACCAATCCAGGTTAGCTTCATCAAAAGTCACATGGATAGATTCTTCAACTTTTAAAAGTTTTCTATTGAAGATTTGATAAGCCTTACTATGTAGTGAGTATCTGACAAATATCCCGTCATCAGATTTTGGTTCAAATTTATTCCGGGGTTCTTTGCCGTTGTTCAATACATAGCAAGTACACCCAAAAGCTCTGAAATGTGAAATTGTGGGCTTTCGTCCTCTCCACATCTCATAGGGTGTTTTCATGGTAAATTTATTTATTAGAGTTCTATTCTGAACGTAGCATGCAGTGGACACAACTTCAGCCCATAGACTGAGAGGAAGCTTTGCCCCTGCTAACATAGATCTGCCAGCCTCGACTAAAGTGCGATTCTTGCGCTCAGCTACCCCATTTTGTTGTGCAGTTCTAGGTGCAGAGAAGTCATGCTGAACGCCATGTTAAGAAGAATATCCCCTCATATTTGAAAAATCAAATTCTGTACCATGATCGCTCCTGATGCATTTAATGCTCAATCCTTGTGAGTTGCTTATCCAGTTGAAGAGATCTACAAGGTGTTCAAAGGTTTGATCCTTAGACTTCAGGAACAACGCCCATGTGTACCTGGTGAAATCATCGATAACCACAAGAGTATATCTTGCACAAGCTAGTGAAGTGACATAAATGGGACCACAGAGGTCCATATGAAGAAGTTGTAAGGGAGCAGTTATTGAATTAACTGATTTGTTCTTAAAACTATGTTTGGTCTGTTTGCCAAGTTGACATTCTCGACAGAGAGTATCTCTGGAGTATTTATGTTTAGGCAGACCAGTAACTAAATCAAGCAACGCTAATTTAGACAGTCTTAAAATTTAAATGTGCGCAACGCTTGTGCCATAGCCAACTTTCTTCATGTGATGCTGTAGTGAGGAAGCATATATGGTCAGAAAAATTATTTCTTAAGACCACTGAGTATATGTCCCCATCTCTTGATCCGGATAACTTAATATCACCGAATAAGTTATCTCTAACTGTGCAGGTATTTGAAAGGAATGATACAGTAAATTCCTTGTCACATAAATTACTGACACTTAGCAGATTATGCTTCAAACCTTCGACTAGTGTAACTTTTGTAATTGATACACAACCATCGGTTAAAGTGCCATACCCCACAGTCTTACCTTTGCTATTGTCACCATATGTTACGGATGGTCCTCGTTTGTCATTTACATTTATTAGTAAAGACTTGTCACCCGTCATATGTCCGAAGCATCCGGTATCAAGTATCCACTTGCTTTGATTGATCTTTAACTTAAAGTGGGATGAAAGTGAATTCCATAGATGCTCCTGCAAGACAACAAATTACACTTTTGGTGCCCAAACTTGTTTTGAGCGGTTAGGTGAAGCAATAACAGTGTCAACTATTCTGGATTTTACTTTGTTAGGAACTTTAGCTTTCCAAGTTGACTTAGCCTTTTCTATATTAGATGCTTCTTTAAGTTGGGTTTTCTTGGGAGAGACACTCCGTATAGTTTTGGATTTTGTTTTGCCAGAATAACCCTTTTTGATAAACTGATTTTTATTGATGTGAATTCGATTACATAACCAGTTATCTAAAAGACTCCAACACTCATAATGATAGTGGCCTATTTCTCTACATATCGAACAAACACTATGGTGTGCAATTACAACAAGGGATACAGGTTTCTTATATTTTACTGTTTTTCTACTCTGTTCCCTGTGGCCTAATCCTCTGTGAATGGGTGACGCGCTCTTAGCCCTAGATGCGTCAACCTTAGCATTTCCTTTGTTTCTAGGTGCTACAGTTTCAGCTTTAATTGCAGCAGCATTCCCTTCATCTTTTAGTACGGGTGCTACTACTTCGGGACTAGCAGTAACAGCCTGTCTTCCACAGTTGTAGACTATGGTGCCACCTGAAACAAAACCATCCAATGGTTTAGATATACTAACAGGATACAAGTTGGTTAGTTTTGGAATGATGTCCGGAGGGCACTCAGTAGCTTGTGCATTGGAAGTTGATTCGAAACCTAGGCCAGGTTTGACTCGGATATTGTCAGGATCAGTTCTGAACGTAGAAGCTATTTCCCCAGATTTTAGCCACTTATGATTTATTTCATTTTCCTTTTTAAGTTTATTGTCGAGTCTCTTAAGAGTTACAATTAGGCCATTAAGATTGGTATTAAGCAAATTATTTTCAGCTCTTAAGTCACGATACCAAGCTTCTTTACCCGTGAAGTCAGTTATGTCCTTTTCAAGTCTAGCAACAGTAATTTCAAGACATTTGTTCTGACTTTCCATATCTTTGTACATTTGAGTAATTATTAGTCTCTCATTCTTTTCATGATCACGTTCAGTAATAAGAGAATCTAATTTACTCATGAGCTCAGAGATCGAAGGTACCTCAGTATTTTCCATGAGGCAGACGTTCGGTTTAGGAGTTGGCTCATCATCCGAGGATTCCTCCTCTTCTTCCGAGCCACTAACGTACTTTGTGACGAACGCCTTCCACTTGTTCTTGCTGTTGTCTGAGGTGGAGCGCCAAGGAGCAACCTTGTCATCCTTCTCGGCCATCTTGCATTTGGATCTATAGTCCTTGGCCTAGTGACCAGGTTTCCCATAGTTGAAGCAGTCTTGGGAAGTCGACTCCGACCGCTCCTTTCTTCTAGAGGATGAGGAAGAGCCTCTTGTCACGACCCGAGCAGCGTGGTGCTGGCGGGACGTTTCTTAGTGCACGATTCAGGAATGTATTCATGCTACGTAAAGGAGAGGGGTTGGTTGAAAGCGTAGATGGTGCGCAGCGGAAGGTTCCAGGCAGTTCGTGGAGGAAAACGGATGGAACCCCTTCGGAGTTCAGACGTGCCGACCCGGTTGAATGCGGGGAGCATGCCGCTAGTCGAGGACTTGACGTTGAAGAAGGGATTTGACCATCCTTACACAAACTGGTCGGGAATTGGAGGCGTTCTCCTGATGAGCCCAGTGGCAGGGTGAAACCAGTCTACGTGCGCTTCAACCCTCAAAGGCTAAACTTAGCGGACCGTGGATAGAGAAGCTAAGTGCCGCAGTGGGTTGAGAGGCGTAGGAAACCTGACCCCATGACAAGTGGTATCAGAGCCGAACCGTCCCGTATCCTGAAGACTCGCCGTGCACTCTGGCGAGTAGCGTGATCCCAAGGTGGGAGCTCACAGAGGTGAGTCGGCCGATAGTGTCTTGCACGCCTCGCGTCCATAGAGTTAGAGTATCCTAGAGTGTGATACAGAGTTGGGCAAGGGAGTACGAAGGAGCGCGTCGGAGCGATCTTGGAAGCCTCCTATCCTTTGGACATTGGGCGAGTGGGCGAGCATCTTGGTAAAGGTGTTGCAACCTGCGGGGAAGCGATGTCCAAGCTGTTGACATTGGGCGAGTGGGAGGGCGTCGAGGTAACGATGCCATCGCCTGCAGGGAAGCGATGTCGACAAGCGCAACGAGGACGTTGCGAGGATTGGGTGGAGGAGAATGTCACGACCCTAGCAGCGTGGTGCTGGCGGGACGTTTCTTAGTGGCACGATTCAGGAATGTATTCGTGCTACGTAAAGTAGAGGGGTTGGTTGAAAGCGTAGATGGTGCGCAGCGGAAGGTTCCAGGCAGTTCGTGGAGGAAAACGGATGGAACCCCTTCGGAGTTCAGACGTGCCGATCCGGTTGAATGCGGAGAGCACGCCGCTAGTCGAGGACTTGACGTTGAAGAAGGGATTTGGCCATCCTTACACAAACTGGTCGGGAACTGGAGCCGTTCTCCTGATAAGCCCAGTGGCAGGGCGAAACTAGTCTACGTGCGCTTCAACCCTCAAAGGCTAAACTTAGCGGACCGTGGATAGAGAAGCTAAGTGCCGCAGTGGGTTGAGAGGCGCAGGAAACCTGACCCCGTGACACTCTTCTGAATCCTTTTCTACTTCTTCTCAGAAATCGTGTGAATGATTTAACCAGAAGGGCTATTTCTTCTTCCATATTCGAGTCAGAGTTACCTGACTCTTCCGTATCATCCTCACTCAGTATGCTCGGATTTTCCGTAGCTTTAAAAGCTACCCCCTTTTCTTTCCGAGCTATTTTCTCATCTCGGTCAGTGTATTTAAACTTGACTTCGTGAGTCCGTAGTTCTCCATATAGTTCTTCAAGGGGAGCATACTGCCAGTTGTCTTTGGATTTTATCTAGAGCTGTTTGGAGTAATAGCGATCCAGCAATGAGCGAAAGAACTTGTCATTTATTTGAAACTGAGTGTAATGCTCATTGATAGTTTTCAGATCCAGAATGAGCTTGCCGAATCGCCGATAGATGCTCTCTAGGGATTCAGCAGGTTTATCACTGAAGCTTTCAAAATGCTGTCTGAGAGAACAGATAACGTTTTGCATCTGAGACTGACTTCCTTCATATAGGATAGTCAATTTGTCCCAAACAGCTTTCGCTGTTGTGCAGCCCTGGACGTCCGTGAAGGCTTCAGAATCCAAAGATGATGTCACATAAGCTAAAGCCTTTTCACTGGCATACTGCCAGGCTCTTTCGTCGTTTGTGAATTCAGCATCTGTCTTTGGTCTTCTTACTCCATTTTCTCCGATGGTCATCGGAATAGGAAGCTCCTGATGAAGACATGGCCACATTAGATGATCATGAGATGTCATGAACATCTTCATGCAAGCTTTCCACTGGGAGAAAAGCTCTGGTGTGAACTTTGGTGGTTTGCTCAGAGTGTAGCCAGAACTCCGTGGTTAAGGAGCAGCAGTAGCAGCAGGTTGTGGTGGATCAACATTTTCACTACTTCTTCGATTAGGAATGGGCTCTTGAGCTCCTCTGGAGTTAAGGCAAGTGTTGAATAGCATGCTGCTTTCTTCGGCCATTGAGAGAGAGAGAGAGAGGGATCTCTACTTTGAGCAGGTAGAACTTGCTCTGATACCACTTATTGGTCCTTGGGAGCCTAGAGGGGGGGGGGGGGGGTGAATAGGCTCTTATTAAAATTCTTTTCTCACTCAGGCACAATACTAATTCTGGTTAAAAAAAAATTCAGTGCGGAAGATAACTAGATAGTGGAAGTATTTTGTTTTATTATCTAAAGATAATTACAACAAAAATCACAGCAATTACAGCTGATTGCAACAGTACTCTCTTTTACAAGTTACACACATACTGGCTAGATTATCTCTATTTTGCACATATACTCGCGCGTATACGTTCTTACAATGTATTACACACGCTATTCCGAATATACAACACTTGATATATATATATATATATATATATATATATATATATATATATATATATATAGACGTCCTAGGAATCTATCTTGGAACTGTATTTTCCGAGCACTGTGTAAACATTAAGTTCTTCTCGGAAAATGCTTCTACTATAACTGCTACGGATGTGGAGCTCGAAATATTGGAAGCATAAGTGTATTGGATTACTTCGCTTGATTCCAATTACATTTGGGACTGCATCCACATCTCCGAGTGTTCCACGTGTAGAACAGTTTAGGTCTTCAATGAGTTTGTCTTATATCGGGACACAGCGAGCTGATAACATAAATGGGGTATGAATAAGTTGAAGTAGCGTCTTCTTAGTCCGGTGAAAATTTCCTTACTCCATATCAACGAAGCTCGAATCCTTACTCCATGTCAGTTGTTGCTTACTCCGTGTAAATGAAGTCCTGAAATCCTAACTTCGTGTCAGCGCTTCCTTACTCTGCATGAAGTAGATATACGGAATCCTTATTCCGCATCAGCGCTTCCTCACTCCGCTTGAGTGAAAGGTCTGGATGGCTTACTCCGTATCAACGCATCCTTACTCCACTTGAGTAATGATTCGGATTCCTTACTCCGCATTAGTTGTCCTTACTCCGCACCAGTCATTTCTTACTCCGCTCGAATGAAAGACTCGGATTCCTTAGTCCGTATTTTCTTTTCCTTAGACAGATGGAGTGGAAGACTTAATTTCTTTCTCCGCAATAAATCTCTCTTATTCCACACGAGTTGTAGACTCGAATTCTCATTTCGCATAAATTGACTTACTCCAATTCAGAATAAAGATGAGGATTCCTTAGTCGTTTTGTCAAGTGATTAGTTCGCACGAAGGGTCCTTACTCCGGATGAAGACTTGGTTAAATACCAAGTGTTTGACGACACTCATGATAATCCGGATCAGGATTATATATCCTGTCCTTCGCTTTGCTCTTTGAGTGTAAGTCCAGTTTAGGGTTTTATCTTCTGCAAGCTTAGAATAGACATGAAATATCTCAAATCAAATTACAAAGAGTTTCTTTAACAACATCATCCAAATTATGGGTTTGATCCAACAGAATGTTGTTGTCACTAATTCAAAACTGGAGACTTGTAGAGGTCAAAAGGTCGTAGAAAGAAACATCAGTTGAGCACTAGTTCTAACCTAGCTTCGAAGCCAGAGAGTAGAAGAATTGGAAGAACAATTCTCAAGGTTTGAAGACTTAGACTCGAAGGCTGCATTTAAGTAAGTTATCACTCGGGCGATATTTCTGGGCACGCTTAGTACTGGGAAACATGTGGATGACATCTGAGGCTAGTTTAACATGTTTCAATGTTGGAGATCAAAAGTTGAAACATGCTTAACCTTAGCAGAAGGGTTTCTTACTGAGGCTGACCTATAAAAGCAAGGAAATGCCTTACTTCAGATAAGCATCCGATTATTGCAGAATACAAGAAACGTATCTAGAGCAATACAAGATAGATGCAGAGTGGTTTGAAAAGTATACACTGAGAGAGAGAGAGAGAGAGAGAGAGAGAGAGAGAGAGAGAGAGGAAGATTGAAAGCAAGATAATAGTGAGTTAATTTGTTCTTCATTCTCATACATTTGACGAATAGTGTATAAGTTCGGCAAAGGAGTGGTTGAAGGTCAAGCAGTGCAAATGGCTGAATGCGCAGGAGCAGATTACGCTAGACAGTTCTTCACAGTGAGTAAGTACTAGAGTAATACTGTTTTGTATTTCCATTTAAAAAAGAGAGAGTTAATCCTATTGTAACAAGGGCTAGATCCTACTGTACTAAAAACATATAGTGGATTAGACTCGGTGTAGGTTCACCCTCACCACCGTGTAGTAGATCACATTGATCGAACCACATAATCCGTGTGTCTTTGTATTTTTCTTATCATACATACCTGCTGTTAACTAATATTGCATGAGACACTAAGACACCATCCTAACACCAACTACATCTGTAGAATACCTTTGAGTATCAAACCCATATACCTATTCGATCTAGCTTGGATCTTGGGAATATCAAACTCTTTTTTTTTCTTTTATTTCATGGTTTGTGCGAGCCTTGTGTAGGGATAACTCTAGGATCAGCTGAATGAACTAGCATGGAGTCCTTTCATAAAAATCTAGTACGAGCACGGTTGAAAATGGGTGATGACAATTGGCAACTCTGTTAGGGACTGTTGTGAGAGTCTAGCCATGGTCTTAATTTATGAATATTTAGTTGCTTGTTTCTTTTTTGTTTCTTTTCTTTTTTATTCTATTGTTGTTTTAACTGTGCATACACGCATCTCTCTCTTTCTCCAACCCTATACCCGGGTTTTCTCTAACACATTAGGATTAGAGAGGCTAGTAAATGTTTGCCCACGTGGACTTGGTTGTGCTTGTGTACGTGGAATACCCGAAATGTCTCACTAAAGTAGTGGTCCTTTCTTGTTAATGCCCAAGAGGTACAAGAAGGACCTCCTTCGACAATGCTCTTTGGGGTACGATGTCACGCCCCAGATTTCCAACCCGAGGAGACCGGAACGTGACCCTCCCTTTACTCGAGTGGATAAAGGGGTTAGAATACAAGATACACTTCACATTTCATATTCAGAGACAAAATCATTTATCTATTAAATTCAAACATTACAAACGTGTCTAAACATGCTTTTATTACATTAAACTTATTACAATATCTCCCCACTGGGGTTACAAAGCTCACACAAAACAACAAAACTCAAATAATAATAAGCAAGCCATAAGCAGGTCTTCCACCTTGGTATTCCCACCTAACGCCTGTAGGTCCCTGTAAAGAAAACAACATGGTAGGAGGGGTGAGCAACCACAGCTCAGTAGGGATCATGTCTCCCCAACCTATCCCATGCTCCTAGCATCTACATGGCATGTGTACAAGTGCAGTGTCGTGATACAATTATTTCAACAGATATATCAATAAGCCATATCAGCAAATACAGTCATTTCCACAACCACACAGGCTACCACATGAACAGTCCCGGGCTTCTACTGTCACGCCCCAAATTTCCTTCCCCTTGGAAATGGGTAATGACTGCCCATGCCCACACCCGAAAGGTCAAGGGTTCGGTGTAAACACCAAAGTGAGGACACCTACCGCAGGTGCTGTCCTATCCCTATATCACATGTCAACATGCCAAGGGGCATGTACCTGTTTCCATGCCAAGCACACCACCACAATATACATACATACGGTATTCACAACACAATACATCAATTACATTGCTCAGAGGCTTCAAGCTCTTTTACAACCCACTAGGGAACAAGCTCCCAATAATATAACCAGGGTACACAGTTCAAACAAACAGAATCTCAAAGACAACAAAACGACCAAATGTATAAATATATAAAAGGCCATACAGCCCCAGCGGCCTACCAACTCAGCTGTTCCGCCTATCGCCTACTAGGTCCTGCAAAGAAGAATTCATAGGAGGGGTGAGCACACCACAGCTCAGTAGGGATCAAGTCTCCCCAGTCCCGTCCCACTCTAAAACTATGCATGTCAAGTGGATGCATGTGCCCGTGTAGTGACTTAAGCTAAAACAATAACCATCACCCAGTAAACACGCCTCATACCTCTGCCTGCACAGGAGGGCAGAGGACACCCCGCCACCACGGCGATGTGACATACCACACCAGGCAAATGTGAATCTCATCTCAAGGGGTACAGTATAATGACTATCCCATACTCAGCTCAATCCCCGCGTTTCTGGGGTTCTCATCTCAACTCCCCGTGTTTCTGGGGTTCTCATCTCAACTCAATAAACATAACTCAACAAACACAGTACAAACATGCAACTCATTTAGCATACAAAAAACTCAACTCAGAATGTAAAACGACAGAAAATCTTAGAACAATCAAATCATTTCACATAACATCACCTAACTCCTCATGATCCCTAAAGTCCACACATTTCTCACACTCACAATCTGGATCATAAATAACCTTTCAAAGGAAGCTTATCCACCTCAAGGGGAGCCCAAAACAAATTGCACGTGACAACCTATTGTCACGGGCAGAGGCAAATTAACTCAGAACATCATTCTAACCATCCCAGAAGGTTCAGGGATGATTTTTAGCCAAAAATAAGGTTGCACGTGAAAAGGTCATTCTCACGTGCAGGGGTATTTCAACTCATATGCCTCTAAGGAAGCTACACCTAAAATTTGGGGCAATTTAGAGCAAGAATGAATCTGCAAGTGAAAAAGGCATTCTCACGTGCAGGCTCCAAAACCTTCCTTTTTCATTCTAATCATTTTTCCCTAAAGGACCAACCTCAAATTCGTTTTAGTTTAGAAGTTATTGAGATTCTAAGTACATAAACAGGGTCTAAATCCAACTCTGGCCTCACTCTTATTTGATTTCCCAATACCAGAGGACTTAGCCAAACCAAATACAGGTTTTTTCCTAAAATTCTTCATCTAAATAGTCTCAGGACAATGGGTATACAAATGACCCCTAACCCAAAGGCACAAATAATCTCACGCAGAAAATTCAGAAATTCAGAAAACTCAGACAAAAACCCCAGATCATCCATAGGCTCAAGGTGAAATTTAGAAACTCAATATATCCATAGCCTCCGGCCTCCCGGCGTCTGTAGGAAATCCTTGATCATCAGAAACTCCCCCACTCTGGATCGTCTCCCCCCCCTCTCTCTCTCTCTCTCTCTCTCTCTCTCTCTCTCTCTCTCTCTCTAGGTGTGTGTGTGTGTGATGGCCGCAGGGAAGCTAGGGTTTGGTTTTCCTTTTCTTTTCTCCTATTTTATTTCTTTTTTTTATTATTATTTTGTTTTTAATAGAAGCCCAAGACCGAATGCAGCCCAATGGTGGTTAAGTAAACCCAAGAAGAAAGGCAAAACAGCCCACTCTCTCTCATATTGGGTTTTTTCCCTTGAAGGGAAGCCCAAAGCTCAAAATACAAACCCAAGTAATTTAAAAGGGAATATAAAATTATTTGTGAAATCCCGAAAATACCCCTCAGGGCCTCAAATCCCAAATTTAGTCCAAGTACAGTCAAAATTCTCCATTTGATGAGCACATCATTGTGCTGATATTCATTTGTTAAAATAAGGTCTCTAACTCAAGGCTATCTCTAAGGCCCCTTAAATACGGGTCCTTACATCCACAGCCACCGGGTTCCAAGAGCAGTCCCGGGCTTCCACAGCCACCGGGTTCCAAGATCAGTCCCGGGTTTCCACAGCCACCGGGTTTCATAAAACAGTCCCGAGCTTTCACATCCACCGAGTTTCACAAACAGTCCCGGGCTTTCACAGCCACCAGGTTTCACAAACAGTCCCGGGCTTCCACAGCCACCGGGTTTCACAAAACATAGTACACATAGCCACTCAGGCATAAAACGAAACACTTAGCAGGCACACATTCACAAATGCACAAACCCAGCCAATCAGGCATAAAAACAAACACTTAGCATGCACACCTTTACAAACTCACAAATCTAGCCATACCGGCATATTATCAAACACGTACTAGGCATATTCACATAGACATATTCACACAGGCATTTTATCGAACATTTAACATGCACTGGCCAGAATCACACCAAGACGCCATTGAAGGCCAACATTCATATAGGAGGTCACACCTATATGAATTTACATATAAATATTATAGCAACAACAATAGAAACTCTACAAATCCTCTACATAGGGCCTAACCCCGGGATAGACCAGGAAAGACAGAACCCCTACCTGTAGGAAAACGTATCACCACAGCAACGATCCTGCTCCCACGCCGAACGCCGTCCGCCCACGAGAACACCACAGCAGCAATGGCCAGAACTCTCTCTCTCTCTCTCTCTCTCTCTCTCTCTCTCTCTCTCTCTCTGCGACGGCTACGGTGGCTGAAGAAGTGAACCCTAAACCTAGGACAAGGAGCCTTCACCTCTTTATATAGACAACTCAAACCCCAAAACGACGTAATTTTGATTAAATGAATCCCAACATCAAAACGACGTAGTTTTGATTACAAACTACAACCTTTTTGCAACCACACAGGACAAAACACTCATAATTTCAACAAAACAAGGGTAGTGGAGGCTGCACGTGAGAAAGGCCTTTCTCACGGGCACCTCCAAATGCTCTAGAATTTTGCCACAAGCCTTAGAACAACATCAGGAAGGCTCCCATGCAAAAATCTCACTACACGTGAAAAGCCATTCTCACGTGCATTCTCACGGGCACTCCTTATTGGGCTCAAACTTTGCCTCTTGCTTGCTTATCAACATACAAGATGATTTAGCCAAAGTGTGTGGAAATAAAACTCCCTAAACCTAACAATTTCCACCCAAAAAGGCAAAACTGAGACTAGCTCCTCACATCCCAAAATACGGGTCATTGCATACGAGGGCTCCCTCTTAGTTCTTGTTAATGCCCTCGAGGTACAAGGCTAAGTAGGGAATGCTTGGGAACCAATGAATAAGATAGGCTTAGATTTAGAAGCCCATCAGGGGCATAACCTTCATGTGTTTGAGTCATGGCATAACATTTATTTACTTGCCTTGTTTGAACTATGTATTTAAACGCTAACCCCTTGTATATACTATTCATGTCCTATTTGCAATCCCTCATTTGCATCCATTGCATATCATAGCATTTCACACATCCATCTAGGAAGCATGGTAAGCTTTGATCGTCTCCTAGCTAGCAAGTTGGACAAAGAAGACATCCAAGAGGTTGCTCTCACTGCAAGGACAATCCAAAGGAGCTTAGGAGACTTTTCTCAAGAAAAGCCATAGAAAGTCCAGAATATACACATGGAGCTTCCAGAGAATCGTGGTCCTGAACTTGAATCCATATGGAAGAAGTGGTCTCCAAAAAGTAAAACCGTATATATCAAGCACTTTGGGGATTTACTACATCTGACTCAACTACAAATTGTTGGATCAAGCCTAGAATTTGAATGATGTGAATAAAATGCTATGTACTTTGATTTGAGACCTTGTTTATTCTTAGTTGTTGTAGAAGATATTATCTTAATCCGGACATTCACTCGTGAGATAAAAGTTAAGGACAAGATACATAATCCTGATCCGGACCATTATGAGTGTCATTAAACACTTGGTAAATAATCAGGTCTTCATACGGAATAAGGATCATTTGTGCGGACCAAATGCTTAAAGTTACGGACTAAGGAATCCGCGTCTTAGACTTTTAACGGGCTAAGTTAAATAGATGCGGAGTAAGAATCCTAGTCTGCAAGTCGCACGGACTAAGACATAGTTATCGCGAAGTAAAAGGCTAAGTCTTCTACTCAAGCGGACTAAGGACAAGAAGACACGGAGTAAGGAATCCGAGTCTTACATACATGTGGAGTAAGGAATGACTTGTGCGGAATAAGGACCCAAGTCCTTTATTCGCACGGAGTAAGGAAACGAGATGTGGAGTAAGGAATCCGAACCTTTTACTCAAGCGAAGTAAGGATGCGCTGATACGGAGTAAGCCATTTGGACCTTTTAACTCGTGCAGAGTAAGGAACTTATGCGGAGTAAGGAAGCGCTGATACAGAATAAACTCTCCGGACTTCTCATTCATATAGAGTAAGGAAGCGCTGACCTAGAATAAGGATTCCAGTATCAAAATGATAAGAAGTAAGCAACTACTGATACGGAGTAAGGATCCGAGCTTCATTAACACAGAGCAAGGAACTTTATGACGGATTAAGAAGATGCTACTCCAACTTCAGCTCACTGTGTCCCGATATAAGACAAACTCATTGAAAACTTAAATCATCTTACACGTGGATCACACGAAAATGTGGACATAACTTTAATTGCACTTGGAATTATGCAAAGTAATTCAAAGTTTAAAGAACCAAGATCTTGAGCTCCACATCCGCAGCAATCATGGCAGAGAGATTTTCGAGGAATAGTCAATGCTTCACGTTGCTTGGAATAACAAGTTCTAAGAATGTTTTCTAACGGATGGCTATATATATTAACACTTGTATATTTTCATATATGCGGGTACATGTACAAGAGCTTTAGAGATCATATTGGCTAGTGTGTGAGTCATTATAAATAGAGTGTAAGAGAGTTTACAATAGATCGAAAAACATTATTAGCTTTAATCTGCTACTATTTTGTTGTATTTATCAGTTGATAATAAAACAAAATACTTCCACTATCTAGTTATCTTCCGCACTGATATTATCTTTTGAGAAACCAAAGGAAAATATTTCTTATTATACATAATTCTCTCAACCCTTACATATAACATTTCATACTCTAAATATGTTAACCCCTTAATGTGTACATTACAACACTTGCCCTCAAGTTGGAGCATATATATCAAACAGTCCCAACTTGTTACAAAGTTCATGTACACGATTACCTCCTAAAGATTTAGTAAAAAGATCAACAAGTTGGTGTTCGGTTCGAATGTGGGTGAGCTCAATTGCATTGTTCCGTACCATCTCTCGTACAAAATGACAATCAACTTCAATATGCTTCATCCTTTCATGGAACACCGGATTGGAAGCGATATAGATAGCAGACTGACTATTATAATGCAATACTGAGGCACATGAAGAAGGTAAGCCAATTTTAGATAACAACATTCTCAACCATCTTAGTTCACCTGTGACATGTGCCATTGCTCTATACTCAGCCTCTACACTAGATCGTGACACTACATGTTGTTTCTTACTTTTCCATGCTACAAGATTTCCACCAAGAAATACACAATAACCAGTAATGGATGTTCTATCAATTGGACATCCTGCCCAATCAGAATCAGAATAACCATTAATATCGAGATTACCCTGTTTGGTAAACAGAAGACCTCATCCTGGTGCTCCCTTCAAGTACTTGACAATTAGCAATGTTGCAGTCTAGTGGGTAGTGCGAGGAGCACTCATAAACTGGCTTACAGTGCTTATAGTAAAAGCAATATCGGGTTTGGTCATTGTCAAATAGTTTAACTTACCAACTAATCTTCGATATTGAGTAGGGTTATGTAACAAATCACCATGCTCAGAATCTAATCAGACATTTTGATCCATAGGCGAAGTAACAGGTTTGACGCCTAAGTACCCAACCTCATCGAGTATATCCAACATATACTTTCGTTGCGACAAAGAGATAGAGGAACCAGAATAGGCCACTTCTATCCCCAAGAAATAGTGCAAACGACCAAGATCCTTGGTGCAAAACTCAATCTGGAGAAAATGCTTCAAATGTTGAATGTCGTTCTTGTCACTTCTCGTAACAATAATATCATCAACATATACAACAAGAGAACACAGCCAGCAGCAGAAGAGGAGCTAAACACAGAATGATCAACCTCACACTGCCGAAGACCGAAGCCAACAAGAGCTGTACTGAATCGGCCAAACCAGGCCCATGGAGACTGTTTCAACCCATAAAGAGCCTTTCGAAGACAACAAACCAGATTCTCCCCCTGAGCAACAAAACTAGGTGGTTGCTCCATATAAACCTCCTCAACAAGGTCACCATGGAGAAAGGCCTTTTTGACATCGAGTTGATGAAGAGTCCAGCCATAATGAACAGCTAAAGAGAGAAACACCCGAACAGACAGAATCTTGGCTACCAGAGAAAAAGTATCATCATAGTCAACACCATAAACCTGAGTGTAGCCCTTAGCCACCAAACGAGCCTTCAAGCCTTCAAGTGAACCATCAAGATGAACTATCACAGTAAAACCCAACGACAACCATCAACATGTTTATCAACGGGTAATGGAGTGAGATCCCATGTGGCATTAGTACGAAGAGCCTGTATCTCATTGTTTATGGCTTGGTGCCACCCAGGATGAGCAAGATCTTCAGCAACACTACGAGGCACAACCAGAAACGAAATAGAGGAAACAAAAGCAGAGAAACAGGGAGATAACTTGGAGGTAGAGACAAAGTGATACATAGGATACTGAGAGCGGACATGACCAGTGTAAGAAACAAAACGGTCAAGAGAACGACCAACACAAGAACGAGTACCTTTACGTTGAGCAATAGGGAGATCATGGGCCATAGTCGGCTCAGAAGACGAGACATCGATTGATGTGGGGGGAACAACAGGAGCTGGAGTTCGACGATGATATGTGTGGCCAGTGAAGCGGTCAACAGGTGGGAGACATGGATCAAGTGAAGCCAATGAAGGAGAGGAGTCCATTGGAGGAACGGGGAATGGAATAACCGGAGGAGCAGGTTGACTGTGTGAGAAAGAAGCATAATAAGATTTATCCTCATGAAAAGTGACATTAGCGGAGACATAGATGCGGCCAGTCAAGGGGTTATAACACCGATATCCTTTCTGAGTACAAGAATAGCCGATGAAAACACACTTGACAGAGTGGGGATCCAACTTATCATGACCAGGACCAAAGCACTGCATAAAACAAACACAACCAAAAACACGAAGAGGAAGAGAGAAAAGAGGAACACTGGGATAAAGAATGGAGTAGGGAACCCGTCCACGTAGGACAGACGAGGCAATACGGTTAATCAAATAACAAGCTGTAAGAACCGCATAACCCTAGAAAGATTTAGGAAGTTGCATATGTACAATCAAACATCGGGCAACATCAAGTAAATGGCGATTCTTCCGTTCAGAAACTCCATTTTGTTGAGAGAAGGATGTCCTAAGCGACAGTGCAACCTGAAATGATGTCACGCCCCGGATTTCCAACCGAGGAAACTGGTTCGTGACTCCCCTTTACCCACTCGGCGGGCAAAGGGTTGATATACAATCAAATATCCATGCAGGACCTCGTACACATCCACAACAGATATTCACAGACGAAATCAATTATCTTTATTAAGCACAAACCAGAATAAATGTATACAAGCCAAACCACTTGCCTTTATTATAATTAAATTCCTTATTATAATATTTCCCCACTAGGGTTACATAAATTCCTCAAAATCACAAGAAGAAAAATAAACAGCAAACAGAATCTTCCACCTTGGGGTACCACCTAACGCCTGTAGGTCCCTGAAAGAAAACACATCACAGTAGGAGGGGTGAGCAACCACAGCTCAGTAGGGATCATGTCACCCCAACCCATCCCATGCTCCTAGCATCTACATGAGGACGTGCACAAGTGCAGTGTAGTGACAATAAGATTTTATAATCCAGTCAAGCACCCATATAAGTCACAGGACAAGAACAACCTTTGCCACAACCACACAGGCTAACGTATCCACAGCCACACAGGCTAACATAAACAGTCCAGGGCTTCCACAGCCACCGGGTTCCAAAACAGTCCCGGGCTTCCACAGCCACCGGGTTCCAAGCAAACACACAACACACTTAGCCACACAGGCAAAACATCAAACACTAAACATGCACAGTCTCACAGGCATAACATCGAACACATAGCATGCACATATTCACATGCCCCTAAACTTAGTCACACAGACATAAAACCAAACACATAGCATGCACACATTCACAGGTTCACAAACTCAGCCACACAGGCATAAAAACAAACACATAGCATGCGTAATCCCTAGCCTCACAGGCATGTATACAAATATCCAAGCAAAATACGCCATTGAAGGCCAACATCCACATAGGAGATCACACCTATATGGATTTACATATATATATATATATATATCCAGTTTATACAACAGACTGCCTATCATAAGGCCAAAACTCTGCGATAGTTTCAAGGAGGAACAGAACCCCTACCTTAAGGATCCTTCACGTTCTTGCCTCCACGCCAAACGCCGTCCACTCCCGCGAATCACCACAGCAAGACCAGAAGCTCTCTCTCTCTCTCTCTCTCTCTCTCTCTCTCTCTCTGCGACGGCTGCGGTGGCTGATGGAAAACCCTAAACCTAAAACAAGGAGACCTCCACCTCTTTATATAAACACCTCAATATCAAAACGACGTAGTTTTGATTAAGTGAACCCCAGCATCAAAACGACGTAGTTTTGATGACACACTATAACATTTCTGCATCCATACATGCCAAAATATCCATAATTCAAACATGGTCCTTTGGGAAAAGATTACTAGAATAACAAAACCAAGGTGATGGTGCAAAAAATATGGTTGCACGTGACAATGGTCTTTGTCACGTGCAAGCTCCAAATGCCCTAAGATTTTTCCCCAAGCTTTAGAACAACGTTAGGAAGGCTCCCATGCAAAAACCTCACTGCCCGTGACAACCATTGTCACGTGCATTGTCGTGTGCAGCCCCAAAAAGCTTCCTCTTGGGCTCAAATCTTGCCCCTAGCTTACTCACCATCAAACAAAGTGTTCTAGCCAATGTGTGTCGGAATAAAACTCCCTAAAACCCAACAATTTCCACTCAAAAGGCATTACTGCGACTAACTCCTCACATCCCAAAACACGAGTCATTACAAATGATCAGAGGAACAATGGGCAACCGTAGTTGCAACTGAAGGAATAGTGTGATCAAAGTAATAAAGACCATTAGCCTTAGTTCCCCCACCAATCGTCCGTCCAGTCTTCAAATCCTGGTAAATACAACCAGAAGATGAAAAGGTTATAGAACAATTGAGGGCATTAGTTAAGGAACTAATGGATAATAAGTTGTATGGTGAGTGAGGTAAATATAGCACGTTTGCAAGGGAAAGAGATGGGCTCAAGTGCACAGTCCCCATTCTAGTGATAGAGGTTTGAGAACCATCAGCAAAGATAACAGGATGAGATAAGGTGGTAGCCATAGATTTAAAAGAGGACAAGAGTTTAGAATTACCAGTCATGTGATGAGTGGCTCCGGAGTCTAGAACCCAGGTATCGGGTTTGGAAGTAAGCAAACAATAAAGACTACCTAATGGTTGAGGTGCTAATGTAGCAGTATGTGCTGAAGTTATAGCCATCCGGGTAGAACCAATTAAGAACTCATAATTAGCATGGGATAAAGTAACTTATTCAAGAGAATCAGTAATGCCAGCATATTCTGTGTGTGCCATCAGAATCCAATATAGAAAAAAATAGACCAACCAGTTACAACGGACCAAGGCAGGAATATGAATCCAGCAGTCACCACTTCACTCAGCGATTCATAACCAACTAACCAGTCACAGATTCATAATCATATATCAACAGTAACTGTCTCAGGGAGAGCAACAAATATCAACCAATGACAGTCATGGGAAGGCCGTGTATATATATGTATGAAATGGGTGAATAAACAGGTCACAAAAGCAATTTTAAACCAAACCAGCAATAATCATCTAGCACTCCAAACCACCACAATATAGACACAGGCTTGACGGGATACGAATAAAATAGTAGTCGTTAAGAGGAAGAAACCTGGAGAACCTAGCCATGTTTCTCTTCAGCGTAAGAGGGCCTCCCGTCTTGAAGAAACAGTGTCATCTGCAGTCCGAGTGTGCTGCCGTCACGAACATCACCTGGCACAGCCGACTGGAAGGCCGATCCTTGCCAGAGGCAGAGAGATATCCGTGCATCGCAGATTGAAAGCAAGGCACCAATCGTCCGTCTGCTATCACATCGTCAAGGCCGTCTGTCGTCGCGTCATCAAGGCCGCTTGTTACCGCGTCGTCAAGCATCGCGTCCATCATCCTCCGTCGCGTCGCATTCATCTGTCATCACCAGTCGAGGTTGTCGTTTGTCATCCGTTGTCAAGGCCGTCACGTCGTGTCCGTCTATTTGTCGCAGGGGAGCGTCAGTGAGATGATCGCAACACTGACGTCGTTGCCGGGAACCGTCGTTGTGGATCGTTGGCGAGAGACGTCGAGTCGCACGGCGTGATTGGTAACACCTGTTGTTACTCACGCGGCTCTGATACCATGTTGAGAGAGCAAAGGAAAATATTTCTTATTATACATAATTCTCTCAACCCTTACATATAACATTTCATACTCCAAATATGGTAACCCCTTAATGTGTACGTTACAACATTATCATTTAACTAGATAAGTGTTGTGCCAGAGACGAGTAAAGAGATTTCAATTAGAGCCTATTCACCCCCCCCCCCCTCTAGGCTCCCAAAGACCAACAAGTGGTGTCATCACTGGTTTTCGTCCGGGCCCGTTTGGGGTGAGCTCAAACTAGACCAATGGTGAGAAATTTAGAGTCACCACCAATTGTTTTTGGGGTACAGTTGGATACCCTCTACTTTGAGTAGTTTAAAGGTGTGGTTTGTGTTATCAGAGAAGGGTTCGGGAGTTGGTTACGTGTAGGGAAGGATTAGCACCCCTACAGCGCCCTTTCGGTATCTATTTTCGGAGGAGGAGGTTTTCTATTTTATTTGCACTGCCATGACGTGGTTAAGTTTCCTAAAAAGTCTATAATTTTTATTCAGCTAAGTTATTTATTAAAGTCGTGGTTAAAATGGATTTACCCTAAATTTCTAAAGGGAATCCTAAAAGTTTTGGTTTTTTTTTTTGAGTAGGGAATAAGATCCTAGGGATTTGTTTTGGTTTCTAGGTTTTTTTTTTGTGTTTGTTTTGTTTTTCTTTTTTAAGGAGACATTTTTGAAAACATTTTGAAAACCTTTTATTGAAAACGTTTTAGAAGATATTTTGTGGAAAAAATTTGTTTTTGTTTTTTTTTTGTTTGTTCTCCTTTTGTTGTTTTTTTTTGTTGTTTAAAAATTGACCATATCAAAACACATGAATATCCGAATAAAACATGAATCGTGTGATAGTGACATACAATAACATAAAAAACGAAGCCACCCTCTCTCTTTTTCCTTTTTTTTTTGTTTTTTTTGTTTTCATTCCTCTTTTTGCTCTCTCTTTTTTTCACTACTATTCTTTACATATTACAGCATACAATATATACAGAAAAAAAACGAAATACAAGGGAAATACAACACAAAACAACAACTGAAAAAAGAAAGAAAATATACAGGAAAAGACTAAGAATTACATATAATATAAAGATAAATAAGCTAAGAAATAATAAATGACAGAAATCGACTAGGATTATAGAACCGACTTTAGAGCTTCAAACACCGGACTGCTGCGTGAATCCCGTCCACGCCTATAGTCGCCTGCTCCAATTGAACCAACAAATCTGGCAATGAGATTTGTGAAAAAGATTTCCTAGTATTTGGAGGACTGGAGTGACGTATTTTTTGGGTTTGAGATTTTTGGTGACTGGGAATAGAGAAGGTGGGCGTAAGAAATAGGGAAATGAAGAAGAATTGTTTTTTTTTATGTCTTTTTTTTTTTGATGAAAACGTAAGAGGAAGGGGGCAGAATTGGGTTGTTTTTGTGTTTTTCGTTTTCTGGGAAAAAGAGAGCTGAAACAAGAAAGAGGGAGAGAGGGGCGATTTTCGTTTTGCAAAAGGGAGAGAGTTGGGCAAAAATCTGGGTGCTCTCTTCTTTTTCCCTTTTTTCTGGGGGTTCTCTTTTTTTTTTCTGGGCGTGAATCTCTCTTTTTCTTTTTTCTGGGCATTTTTTTGGGCGAGAATCTGGGGATAGGGAAATTTCTGAACTCTGGGAAATTTCTGAACTCTGAATCTCTCTCTCTTTTTTGCGCATGGAAGAAGCTTGGGCGTAATCCAGGCGTTCTCCTTTTTTCGCGTGGACAGAAGACTAGATATAAAGAGGGCCGGCTGTATTGCATTGATTGTAGCATTTAATGTTGTATTATTGATTCCCCTATTTTACTTCCACATTCTGTGCGTTGTCGGGTGGTCTGGCGACCTGTGCAGCTCGTGTTTGTCCTTTTTTAATTTTTCATTTAGTACATGTGACCGACAGGCGTTAAAAAATGATTATGTCAGATGACCAGCTCATTAAAAGGGGTCTCATGAACAATCAGCGAGAGAGCCAGCGCAAGAAGCCAAATAGCGAAAGTCAGAGGTCAAAGGGTCAGACTGTTGGCGCGTCGGAGTGTCGGCAGGTCGAAGTTTCGGCGGGTCAAAATTTCGGTGGGTCGAAGGTCAACGGTCAACGGGTCGAAGTGTCGGTAGGTCGAAGGTCAACGGTCAATAGGTCGAAGGTCGGTGGGTCGAAGGTTGATGGGTCGAAGGGTCAAGGTGTCGGCAGGTCGGAGTGTCGGCAGGCTTACAGGCTTCGAAGCTTCGAGTCTTCGAGGCTTCGAGGCTTCGAGGCTTCGAGGCTTCGGGGCTCCGAGGCTTCGAGTGTTCGAGGCTTCGAGGCTTCGAGTCTTCAAGGCTTTCAGTCTTCTAAGCTTCGACCTGCCGACACTTCGAGGCCACGAGTCACGTTTTTTTTTAACTTTTAATTACCTTTTTACCCCCACCCAAAATACGAAAATGGATGACCTTTTGGGGATTGTTTAGGAAGACCCGTATTTGCTTAAATAGATGTTTTGGAGAATTTCGAACAGTCACTTTTCCGGGCAGTTTGACCAGGGGCATTGACCGTCTTTTGGTAGGTTTGACTTTTTCCAACGAAAGTTGTTTTGGCCATAACTTCTTCATTTTAAATCAGAATTGAGCTCGGTCAAGTGCGTTAGTCTCCAAATTTCACCCTCTATCACCTGGCGTTGATCTTGAGGCATTTTAGGGGCTGGCAACAGAGGTTATCAATTTTGGGCTTCCTCGTTAGTGTTAATGCATCCATCTTTTGCAAATCACAGGGAATCTCTAAGGACCTATTCAACAAGGTATATGACATGGGCAAAAAGGTATGTATATCAAATGGGGTTAGTATGTCCAACCCGGACAAATTGGAGTCCAACAGCTGCCCCTTTTTGTGCACTGTTTGTATACAAACAGCGTACAAAGATAAAAAGGAGTCATTTTGGACAGGTTGGAGCACTTACCTAGCTTACCTTGCATAGGGGAAGAATAGAATGCAATGGTTAGGTCTGTCCCCCAGAGTGAAAAGCAGCTTCTTGACTGGTGGTCTTGAATAATTATGATGAGGCATCTAAGGCCTAACAGAAATGGAAAAGGCAAGCAAGGCCTAATCAAGAATTGAAAAGGCAAGTAAGGCCTAACAGAATGTGAAAAGGCATCCAAGGCCTGACAAAAAGGGAAATGGCATCCATGGCCTGACAGGAATTGAAAAGGCATCTAGGGCCTATGATAACGTGCATTTTATGCCGTTATTCTAGTGTTTATTTAGGATGTTTTAGAGCATGATTAGAGCCTTATTGCTTCATATATCATATATATTTGCTCTAACCCCTAGGAAGATGCTATTTGCAAATACATGCGTTTTTAAGCTGTTTTAGCAGATTTTGGAGCTCACTATTGACATAGTAGATGGCCTCAAACAATTGGCATTCAAGAACAAAAGTTTCTTAGAATGATGTCCTCTACCTACCACAGAAATTTCAGAGCATTTGGAGCTGCACGTGAATTCACCCATTTCACGTGCAAGCCTATTTTGGCCTCTCAGGCTTCTACAGGATGCAAGGAAGCTTGGGGAGAAGTTTGAGCTGATTTGGAGGTGCACGTGAATTCACCATATCACGTGCAAATTGACGTGCAAAGATATTTTTGGACCGATCCTATCGTTTTTCCATGCTGATCATTTGTTTCTGAAGGCCCATGTCCAAATTATGGATGGAAGATAGAGATTTTAAAGTTTCGAGTGTTACTTATCAAAACTACGCCGTTTTGATAAATGGGCTAGAGTACACACCTCAAAGCCCATCCAAACTCTATAAATACAGCCTCCACACCCTCTGCTATGCATCCCTAGACCCCCTACACGTTTTTAGAGAGAGAGAGGCTCCACGACTTGGTGGTTGCTCCTTGACCTAGGAGAGCAGCCGTCGCAGCCGTCACAGCCGTCGAGGATTTTGGAGCCTGGATTTGAAGCTTTGCTGTGTGCGTGGATAAGAAGAAGATGTTGAGCTTTTCTGCTTTGTGTTTGCTTGTAATCATGCGTGAGTAGTCTTTTAATCTAGGGGAGCAATGTAGCCCCCCTTGTTGCTTGCTTGTGTTTATGAATATTGGGTTTGGATGATTGAGTTTTGCATGTTTTATGAATCTGTTCTTAATCTCTATCTTTGGATGTACACCTTGGTATTCTTAGCCCTAGTCTGGGGCGGATTGATATTCATAACTTATTTGTAATTGGTGTGATCATTATCCTTTTGGAAGTATGATTTATTGGCTTTGCATGTTTGTGTGTTTAGATGACCATTCTGGCATACAACTCTTAAAAGGACCTCAACGACCATTTGTTGTCCTTGGCTTATGTTTAGCATGTTTTCAATCAGACAACCCTAATACCATGAACCAGTAGAGATAACATAGGGAGGTGAAATTGTGACCCTAGATGCTTTTAATCCTTGAATCTTAATCCTAAAATCAATTGGCTTTCTTTGTTTATTCAGAAAACCAAATAAAAATTAGATCTTTAGTTTAAAAAGAAAACTTTTTGCCAAGACATTTTATAGAACAAGAGTAATTGGGTGTTTTGATTTGAGAACTAGAAAACTAGGCTAATCCCTGTGGGTTTGACCCCTTGCTTGCTGCTATTCTTTTAGTGCAAACTTAGGGAATTTATTATCTTGAAGAGAGAGATTTAACGACATTAGCTAGCTCTTTTAGAGAGGCTAAAAATCTGTCTGTCAAATTGGCGCCGTTGCCGGGGATTCAACGGTTGACTAGTTTTTAAAATCAACATTGAGTGAAATTGTTTGAATTCTGATCTTGGTGTTTAATTTTGTCTTTTCCTTTCTGTTATTTTGGTTCTTTATTTGTTTATTTTGCATTGTTCGGAGCTGCTGGGTGTGTTCTTGTTGTTTTACAGGAACATACACCAAGTGTGTGAGGAATTCCTAGTTGTGCATGCAAAGAGAGGAGGATATACAATTTACTCGGGAACCTGAAAGGTTGTTCAAAGCTCGTCGTAGAGCAGCTAGGGAAGCAGCACGTGAGGCTGAAGAAGCATTGCAAGGCTTGGAGCAATCCGTTGGTGAATTGATGGCAGATTTAAGGCCTGATGGTGGTGCACCGCAAGGAGGGGCCAATTATAATGGCCAATATCCAGAAGAAGAGGGTAATAGGTTTATGCCCAGAACCTTCTTAGACTATGCGAGGCTAATGATGTCAGACCATTATTCTGGGATTCGGCAGACAAGAGTCCAAGCAAATAGCTTCGAGCTGAAGCCGGCGTTGATCAACATGGTGAGCAACAACGCGTTTGGAGGAACAGCCGTGGATGATCCACACCAGCATTTGATGAGGTTCTACCAGATGTGCGACACCATAAAGATCAACAATGTATCGGAGGAGGCAATAAAGCTAAGGCTTTTCCCTTTCTCTTTAAGGGATAGAGCTCTTGGCTGGTTCAACAATCTACCAGCGGGTTCAATCTACACTTGGGAGGAGATGCGAGACCAAGTTCATGTCAAAGTACTTCCCTCCTTCCAAGGTGATCCCGGCTCAGAGGGGAGATTAGCAGATTCCAGGCAAGATGAGATGGAGACTCTTCATGAAGCTTGGGAGCGTTTCAAAGACTTAGTGAGAAGATGCCCTGATCATGGAAGACCCCAGTGGATTCAAATTGAATCTTTCTACACAGGTCTTCGGTCCCACTCACAAGACAAGGTGAATCGGCTCCTGGAGGATGCTTGATGAATCTAGAGCCTGACGCAGCAGCAGAGCTCTTGGAGAGGCTGTCTTTAGCTGACTGGCAGTGGTCTAATGTGCGTACTTCAAAGCCAAGGGAGAAGATAGCTTCAGTTGATAATTCTTCCAATGATATGCAAGCACAGATTCAAGCTTTAGTGAAAGGCATGGAAGTATTGGCTCTTAAAGTTGAAGGATCACAACAAGCTTTACCAGTAGCTGAGCAGGGCTGGAATGGAGCTGAAGAAGCAAATTATGTTGGAGGAAAGGGCTTGTACCAGAAACAGCAATTTTATCCTCAACAACAACAACAAGGGTACAACTAGAACCAGCAGCAGTCTCAGCCATTTCAGAGAAACCAGAACCGAGGGGGAGATACCTCATTTCAGTACAAATATGTGCCCCCAGGGATGAAGCAGAATCCGTATGCTACGGATAATTATTTACACCCACCTCCAGGATTCGAGCAGAAACAGCCTCAGCCTCAACAGCAACGAGGAAGGGTATATCAGAATGTGGAAGAGCCAACCAAAAGAGAGGATAATTTGGAGGAAAGGGTAGTCACCATAGAATCTCCAATGAAGAATATAGAAAAGTTGCTTGTGAGTTTGGCCCAGAATGTAAATCAAGGAGTCTCAGCTAAATCTTTTCCAAGTGATACTGAGGTGAACCCCAAGGAGAGCTGCAAGGCTATTACTCTAAGGAGTGGGAAGGCAATGAAAGAAGCTGAAGAGCTTAAGAAAAAGGCAATTCTAGAAGAACAAAGTAGACCCTTGGAAGCTGATGACCAAGGAAAATCAGATAAAGCTGAAGAAAGAGTGCAAGAAAAGAAGGACCAGCAGCTGAGTTAAGACAAAATAGTTGAAGAACCAAGGCAAGAGCTCAGGCCTACCATGCCATTTCCTCAGCGGCTGAGGAACCAAAGGGTAGAAGAAGAGTATGAGCGCTTTCTGAGTTTGTTCAAGAAGCTTGAAATTAACATTCCATTTGTGGAAATCTTGGAGCAGATGCCTAGGTACAAAAAATACATCAAAGATTTTGTGACGAAGAAGAGAAAATATGGGGATCATGAGACGGTGGCAGTCACTAACGAGGTGAGCAGTGTTGTTCAACAGAGTTTGCCCATCAAGCATAAAGATTCGGGCAGTTTTAATCTCCCTTGTGTGATTGGCAATGCACCGCAGCAGCAGGCCCTATGTCACTTAGGGGCCAGCATCAATTTGATCTCCTTTGCTTTGTACAAGCAGCTTGGGCTTAAGGGCATGAAGCCCACTTCCATATCATTGCAGTTTGCTAACCGGTCTACTGGAAGGCCTGAAGGGATAATTGAAGACGTGTTAGTCAAAGTGGGCTCCTTCATATTTCCAGCGGACTTTGTAGTTTTGGAGATGGAAGAAGATAGAGGAGTTCAGCTACTCCTTGGAAGACCGTTTCTCAGAACGGGTTGTGCATTGATTGATGTTGCTCAAGGGCAGCTAACTCTGAGAATTAATGAGGAGACCTTAGTCTTCCACATGGGGAAGGCTTTGCAAGGTCAAGAGGAGGAGGACTGCCTTTGGGTTGAAGACCTTGAGGAATTGGTGGAAGACTACTTGGCAGAAGAAATTACCACCACCAATAATGGAGCCCTTCAGCTTATAGAAGCTCAACAAAATGAAGAGATGTACTTGACAGCTGAGGAAGATGAGCAAACTTCAAACTCTTTGGAGCAAGCTGAGGAGGAGAAAGAAAATGACGTGCCTCCAGCTCCAGAACTGAAGGAGCTGCCTGGACACCTAAGGTATGAATTTCTAGACTTTACAAATCAATTCCCTGTCATTGTTGCTTCTAATTTGAATGATGTGGAGTGCACTTGTCACGCCCCGGATTTCCAACCCGAGGAAACCGGTACGTGACTCCCCTTTTACCCACACGGAGGGCAAAGGGGTTAGGATACAAATCAAGAATTTAACATTTTAAACATTCACAACACATTCAAGAAATATAAAGTCCATCAAAGCAGTCCACAAACCAAATCAGTCTTTATTACAAAGTCCTCCTTTCAATCCATCCCCATTGGGGTTACATCAGTTCCCATAAAAAAAAAATAACATAAACAGTAAAGTAAATAAGGTCTTCCACCTTGGGGTCCCACCTAACGCCTGTAGGTTCCTGTAAAGAAAACAACATGGTAGGAGGGGTGAGCAACCACAGCTCAGTAGGGATCATGTCTCCCCAACCCATCCCATGCACCTAACATCTACATGCCTCGTGTACAAGTGCTGTGTCGTGATACAATTATTCCACCAGATATAGTTACAGGCTATAACAGCAAACACAATCATACATGGACTGGTACATAAACACTCCCGGGCTTCCACAGCCATCGGGTTTCAAGAACAGTCCCGGGCTTCCACAGCCACTGGGTTCCACAAAACAGTCCCGGGCTTCCACAGCCACCGGGTTCCACAAAACAGTCCCGGGCTTCCACGCCCACCGGGTTCCACAAAACAGTCCCGGGCTTCCACAGCCACCGGGTGTACAAGCAAACACGCAGCACACAAGGCCATACAGGCATAACATCACACTTAATATACTTAGTCACACGGGAATAACGTCGAACACTTAGCATGCATATATTCACAGGCTCACAAACCCAGCCACACAGCGAGTATTCCAAACACATAATATGCATAGCCTCACAGGCATTATTTCAAACACGTTCTGAGCATACACACAGGCATATTCATACAGGCATATCCACACCGACATTTTATCAAACACTTAACATGCACTAACCACCCAACCTCAGAAATCACACCAAAACGCCACTGAAGGCCAACATTCATATAGAAGATCACACCTATATGAATTTACATATAAATAATATAACAGATATAACTCATATTCTGCCCTAGGACCCTAGGGCAGAGGAGGACTTAGGAAGAACAGAATCCCTACCTCAAGTAAAACGCAACAACACAGCAAAGTCCCGATCCCACGTCGAACGCCGTCCACCCACGAGTCACCGACCACCCACGCAAGACGCCCGGCAGCAACCAGGAGCTCTCCTTCCCTCTCTCTCTCTCTCTGCGACGGCTGGTGGAGCAACAAACCCTAACCCTAAAACAGAGGGCTTCTCCTCCTTATATAGACAACACAACATCAAAACGACGTAGTTTTGATTAAGTGAATCCCAGCATCAAAACGACGTAGTTTTGATTACACAAGTTAGCACCTTTCCGCACCCATATAGGCCAAAATACTCAGAATTTCAACATGGTCCTTTGGAGAAAGTTCCTTAGAATGTCAAAACCAAGGGAACCATGCAAAAATAAGCCTGCACGCCAATTTGCACGTGAATTCCCCAATTCACGTGCACCTCCATATGGACTCCAAATGCTCTCAAACTTCACCCCTAGCCTCCTTGCATCATTTAGAAGACAATTACACTTGCACGTGAATTGGACCCATATCACGTGCACCTCACATACATGTCCATTTGGCCTGAAACTTCTGTGGTAGATAGGGGACACCATTCTAAGCATCTTTCCTTTTGCACGTGAATTCATTGGAGTCCATTTACTAGGTCAAAATCTAGAAAAACTCTACTCAGGAGGCAAAACTGACTAACTCAAACTACCCATTTACGGGTCCTTACATCCTCTCCCCCTTAAGACTTTTCGTCCTCGAAAAGAAATGACATAAGAGGAAAACAAACTCAAACTACCCATTTGCCACACGGCGAGCCACAACACCCAAATGGGTCACACACCACACACAGCACAACAGCACATAACAGTACCACCATAATCCATAACCACAATAATGCACATAACACCACAATAATGCACATAACACATGTCCGCATGGCACGAATACACATCTCAAAGCACATCACAATTAAGCACATGTCTTTAAAAGACAATACAAATACATCAACTAATACAAGAAAACACAACACTATCCCTTGGTCAACAGCCACATCCCTTGGCCAACAGCCACCTCCCACGCTTAAGATTGTTCGTCCTCGAACAAGTCTGGGTGCTGCTCCCGCATCACGGACTCACGTTCCCATGTCTCCTCCTCAATACCACGGTGTTGCCACAGCACGCGAACCAAAGGAATAGCACGACCACGCAATAGCTTCTCTCGCCGATCTAGGATACGGATAGGGGCCTCAATGACGGACATGTCATCCTCAATGTCCAACGTCCCCCAATCAATCACATGAGTGGGGTCAGGGTGATACTTTCGCAGAACCGGGACACGTGAAACACGTTGTACACTCGACTCACCGCGCGGCGGTAACGCTAACCGGTAGGCCACAGGCCCTACACGATCCAGAATCTCAAAAGGACCAATAAACCGCGGAGATAGCTTGGAACCTCGCCCAAACCGTCGATGTCCACGACGTGGAGAGACACGAAGGAACACATGATCACCAACAGAAAACTCCAAAGGTTGCCATCGCTGATCCGCATAAGATTTCTGCCGACTCTGAGCTGACAACAAACGCTGACGAATCAACTTGACCTTCTCAGTAGCCTCTTGAACCAACTGTGGCCCCAAGAGAGCTGCCTCCCCCACCTCGGTCCAACACAAAGGTGACCGACACGGCCGTCTGTACAACGCCTCAAAAGGAGCCATCCCAATGGATGCCTGATAACTGTTGTTGTAGGCAAACTCCACCAAAGGGAGGTGAGTTGCCCACGAACCCCCAAAATCTAGCACACAAGCCCTCAACATGTCCTCCATGGTCCGATTCGTCCGCTCGTCCGACCGTCGGTCTCGGGGTGAAAGGCTGTACTCAGGTGAAGCTTGGTCCCCATAGCCTCCCGCAAACCTGCCCCGAAACGGGAAGTGAACCTCGAATCCCGGTCCGAGACAACCGATGAGGGTACGCCATGCGGTCTCACAATCTCGTTCATGTACAGTGACTCAAGGTCCCAATAGAGTCCCGCTCGCGAACAGCCAGGAAATGGGCCGACTTTGTGAGTCGATCCACAATTACCCAAATCATATCCTTCCTCCCGGTGGTGGGTGGAAGACCGATCCCAAAATCCATCGCTATATGGTCCCACTTCCACTCCGCTATGGGCAAGGGTCGTAACATGCCCGCCGGCCGCCGATGCTCAGCCTTCACCTGCTGACACGTGAGGCACCGCGAAACAAAGGCAGCCGCATCGCGTTTCATCCCAGGCCACCAAAAGTGTGCCCGAAGCGCATGATACATCTTCGTACCCCCTGGATGCACAGCAACTCTAGATTGGTGAAACGCCCTCATCACCTCATCCCGAAGGGAAGAAGCCACTACCAACCGTCCCTGAAATGACAACTCATGCTCAGGACCCTCTGTCCAGTCCTCAGATAGCTCACCAGCCTCAATACGGGCACGGAGAACCTCGCACTCAATATCACCCAGCTATCCCTCCCGGACGCGCTGGTACAACTCAGGCACAACCACCAAAGGACTCAGGACTGTCCCACCATCATGAGTAACAGGCTGCAGCTGTAACGTCGCCAACTGCTCCATCAGCTTCCACTCCCTCACGGCCACCTCAGCTTTCCCTTTTCTGCTCAACGCATCAGCCACAATATTACCCTTGCCCGGGGTATAGGCAAGAGTAAAGTCAAAGGTCTGCAAATACTCCACCCATCTCCTTTGCCTCAAATTCAAGTCCTTCTGAGTAAAGATGTACCGAAGGCTCTTGTGATCCGAGAACACCACAAACTTTTCCCCCCAAGAGGTAGTGCTGCCAACTCTTCAGGGCGAAGATAATGACCCGCTAACTCAAGGTCATGAGTAGGATAATTTGCTCATGAGGCTAGCTGCCTTGACCCATAAGCTACCACACTGTGCTCCTGCATAAGCACACACCCCAAACCAACCCTGGACGCATCACAATACACCTCATACGGAATATCCTCCCGAGGTAACCTCAACACCGGTGCAGTGGTCAAACGGGTTTTGAGAGTCTCAAACGCCTGCTGGCACTTGTCCGTCCACTCAAATTTCACTCCTTTCCTAGTCAACGCCGTCATAGGAGCCGCCAAACGGGAGAACCCCTCTACAAAACGACGATAGTACCCCGCCAAACCAAGAAAACTACGGATCTCAAAAACGTTGGTTGGCCTCGCCCACGATGCCACGGCCTCAATCTTGGCCGGGTCCACCCCGACTCCCTCAGTGACACCACATGGCCAAGAAAGTGAACCTCCTGCAGCCAAAACTCACACTTGCTAAACTTAGCAAACAGTGCTGGTCCCTCAAGGTTTGCAACACTGTTGCCAAGTGCTCCACATGCTCCTTCTCGGTCTTGGAATACACCAAGATATCATCGATAAACACCACCACGAACGAGTCTAAGTATGGGGCAAAGACTTGGTTCATCAAATGCATGAACACTTCGCTGGCGCATTAGTGAGCCCGAAAGGCATCACTACCCACTCATAATGCCCATACCGCACCGAAAAGCCGTCTTAGGGATGTCCTCCTCCCTAACCCCGAGCCGGTGATACCCCGACCGTAAATCTATCTTGGAAAACCACGGCCCCACTCAATTGGTCAAATAGGTCATCTATCCGAGGCAACGGGTACTTGTTCTTCACGACCACCGAATTCGACTTCCTGTAGTCGATGCGAGACGAAGCATGCCATCGGCCTTCTTAGCAAAGAGCACCGGAGCACCCCAAGGTGAGGTACTTGGTCCGATATACCCTTGGTCCCCCAACTCCTCGATTTGCCTCTGCCAGCTCCCTCGGCTCGGGCCGGTCCCATACGATACGCTACTTGGGAAATCGGACCCATCCCCGGCACCAACTCAATGGTGAACTCCACACTCCTCTTAGGTGGCAAACTCCTCAACCGCTCAGGAAAAACATCCCTGGAAATTGGTCCACAACAACGGGCCACACCCTCCTTTCCACCTTACCCTCCTCGGCAAAGGTCAGGGCTGCTAACCTATGGGTAATGGCACCCCATCGGTCCAACACTGGCCCGGCCCGACTCGCCTCACAATCCCACTCCCCCCGCAGGGTGCAAGAGGTCCCTGCAGGTGTCACGAAGGTCACACGCCGCCGATAACAATCTATCTTGGCCTGGAAAGCCATAAGCCAATCCATACCCAAGATCAGGTCGAACGTCCTCAAAGGCATCACATGCAAGTCAAAACTCGGCTCCACCTCGCCTATGGTTAACACACACCACGACACACTCGCCGTACCTCAATCATGCCTCCCACCGGAGACTCCACAACTAGGGGCCTCGCGGCCTCCACACAAGCTAACCCCAAACCGTCTATTACAAGCTCAAGAACAAACGAACATGATGCACCCGTATCGAAAAGAACAGAAGCTAATGTACGGGAGATCAAGAGGGTACCTCTAACCACCGATGGTCCTGCTCCACCCTCGGTGGTGGGGTGGTAGCTCGGCCTCCTCCGGGTACGTCGCCTCCAGGCGCAAACACCCTCCCTTGGCCCGTGCCACCGGTCGGCTCACTCACCGGGCGCTTCCCGCCAAGGCCGCCTCCAGCCTCGGTCTCGTGCCGCTCCGGCCTCCCCCGAGGTCGGGTCCGATTCGATCTGCCCGACTAGCCGGCCACCGACGAGCTGGTCTCTCTCGCTGGTGCACGAAAACCGGCATCACTCCTTGTGCTGGATGTCATGCCTCCAACTCCCCCTGTTGCCACTCCGGCAAACCCGGCTCGAGATGGCCCTCTCGTCCACATCTATGGCATTTCCGGTCCCTCTTTGGACACTCCTTTCTCAAGTGGCCTTGCTCCCCACAGCGGTAACAACCGCCGGGGAGACCCCCGCTTGGACCGCCCTGTCGCCACCGCCAAAGCTAGACCTCCCTGGGTTCACCAATGTCTGTCCCCTCGCTGCAAAGGAAGGCTGCTATCCCTCTCCTCCGTCTTGAGCCTCTTGGACCCTGCATCTCGATCAGGCCCACTCTGCACTGGCGACCCTGATGGGCCCGCCTCCCATCATCCAGTTCTCTCTCGCTATACGGGCCGTCTCCACGGCCTCGGCATAGGTCCTCAAGCGTAGAATCGCCACCCTCTCCCTAAGGGCTGGCCCGAGACCCAAGGTGAACTTGTGGGCCTTCAGGTCCTCCCTTACCACGGTCTCGGGAGCAAACCTACTCAATCTCCTGGAACTCCCGCTCATACTCAGGTACCGTCTCGGATCCCTGGGCCAAGCCGCCAAATTCTTCCCTCTTACGCCATCTCACCGATTCAGGGAAGAACTCATCTTGGAAGAGTTGCAAGAACTCCTCCCAAAACATGAGTTGCACCGCACGGCTCCCCGCAACACTCGTCCACCACTCCAAAGCGTCCCCTTCCAGTTGCCCGAGTGCCGGTCGCACCTTATCCTCCTCCCGGGGCAGGAGAAAGGAGAACACATGCTCAATCTGCCTCAACCACCGCTCGGCTACCACAGGATCTTCCCCCCCCCCCTTAAATCGCGGAGGTTGTTCCTTTCGGAACCATATCACCACGTCATCCTCTCGCACGGTTCGGTACACCACCCAACGAACTCTCACGCTCACGAGGCAGCTCTCCTCCTGGTGGTGGTGGTGGTGGCACTACCGCCTTGTCTTTGCCATCTCACGGCGCACCTCCTCCCGAACGTCCCGCCGGAGTCCCTCCCGTAGCTCTCGTACCTCCAGCCGAATGCCTTCTTGTAGCCGTGCCAGAATAACGCATGCCCTCCAACGGATGGTCCCGCACCCGGACCCTCATGGGCAGATGACTCATCGCCCACGCCCCGGACGCACGTGTCACTCTCCTCGGTGGCATTCTTACTACATGAAGTAAGATGCACAAACGTCGAACGCGTTTGACTACTAACAAGTTGACTACCTCTACCCCATTATCAAGTCAAGCCGTACATGGCATTACACACATTGTAACCATTGCATCAATCAATATTGCACACAACGAATCCACATTATAGTCATACCCAAGGCATTCCAAGAATATTCAGAGTTGCACAGTTCACACATAATCATGTTATGCACATCCTTCACACATGACAACATATGTAACTAGTGCCCTAATGCCAATGCATGCAAATCCTACCACAAGACTGGACTACCCTAAGTACACCTTGGAGGCTCAAAGAGGACCATGTTGATCAGGCATGTCCCTCCAGGCTCCTCCAAAGGACTCAAGATAACCAAGTCCGCCCACTACCCTAGGCCAACTAGACCATGCTTTGATACCATATTGTCACGCCCGGATTTCCAACCCGAGGAAACCGGTACGTGACTCCCCTTTACCCACACGGAGGGCAAAGGGGTTAGGATACAAATCAAGAATTTAACATTTTAAACATTCACAACACATTCAAGAAATATAAAGTCCATCAAAGCAGTCCACAAACCAAATCAGTCTTTATTACAAAGTCCTCCTTTCAATCCATCCCCATTGGGGTTACATCAGTTCCCATAAAAAAAAAATAACATAAATAGTAAAGTAAATAAGGTCTTCCACCTTGGGGTCCCACCTAACGCCTGTAGGTTCCTGTAAAGAAAACAACATGGTAGGAGGGGTGAGCAACCACACTCAGTAGGGATCATGTCTCCCCAACCCATCCCATGCACCTAACATCTACATGCCTCGTGTACAAGTCTTTGTGTCGTGATACAATTATTCCACCAGATATAGTTACAAGGCTATAACAAGAAACACAATCATACATGGACCGGTACATAAACACTCCCGGGCTTCCACGACCACCGGGTTTCAAACGATCCCGGGCTTCCACGACCACCGGGTTCCACAAAACAGTCCCGGGCTTCCACGACCACCGGGTTCCACAAAACAGTCCCAGGCTTCCACGACCACCGGGTTCCACAAAAACAGTCCCAGGCTTCCACGACCACCGGGTGTACAAGCAAACACGCAAGCACACAAGGCCATACAGGCATAACATCACACTTAATATACTTAGTCACACGGGAATAACGTCGAACACTTAGCATGCATATATTCACAGGCTCACAAACCCAGCCCACACAACGAGTATTCCAAACACATAATATGCATAGCCTCACAGGCATTATTTCAAACACGTTCGAGCATACACACAGGCATATTCATACAGGCATATCCACACCGACATTTTATCAAACACTTAACATGCACTAACCACCCAACCTCGAAATCACACCAAAACGCCATTGAAGGCCAACATTCATATAGGAGATCACACCTATATGAATTTACATATAAATAATATAACGGGATATAACTCATATTCTGCCTAGGACCCTAGGGCAGAGGAGGACTTAGGAAGAACAGTAATCCCTACCTCAAGTAAAACGCAACAACACAAAGAAAGTCCCGATCCCACGTCGAACGCCGTCCACCCACGAGTCACCGACCACCCACGCAAGACGCCGCCGGAGAACCAGGAGCTCTCCTTCCCTCTCTCTCTCTCTCTCTGCGACGGCTGGTGGAGCAACAAACCCTAACCCTAAAACAGAGGGCTTCTCCTCCTTATATAGACAACACAACATCAAAACGACGTAGTTTTGATTAAGTGAATCCCAAGATCAAAACGACGTAGTTTTGATTACACAAGTTAGCACCTTTCCGCACCCATATAGGCCAAAATACTCAGAATTTCAACATGGTCCTTTGGAGAAAGTTCCTTAGAATGTCAAAACCAAGGGAACCATGCAAAAATAAGCCTGCACGCCAATTTGCACGTGAATTCCCCAATTCACGTGCACCTCCATATGGACTCCAAATGCTCTCAAACTTCACCCCTAGCCTCCTTGCATCATTTAGAAGACAATTACACTTGCACGTGAATTGGACCCATATCACGTGCACCTCACATACATGTCCATTTGGCCTGAAACTTCTGTGGTAGATAGGGGACACCATTCTAAGCATCTTTCCTTTTGCACGTGAATTCATTGGAGTCCATTTACTAGGTCAAAATCTAGAAAAACTCTACTCAGGAGGCAAAACTGACTAACTCAAGGTACGGGTCCTTACAGCACTCAATTGCTAGAAGTCCTTAGGAAACACAAAAAGGCCCTAGGATGGAACATTGAAGACATTAGGGGTATTAGTCCAGGAATTTGCATGCATAAAATTTTGATGAATGATGATTTTAAACCCACTGCTGAAAGACAAAGAAGATTAAACCCTGCCATGAAAGAAGTTGTTAGAAAAGAAATTTTAAAATGGAAAAATGCGGGTATAATTTATTCTATTTCCGATAGTGAGTGGGTGAGTCCATTGCATGTTGTGCCCAAGAAAGGGGGCATGACCGTGATTAAAAATGAGAAAAATGAATTGATCCCATCTCGCACTGTGACGGGGTGGAGAGTGTGTGTTGACTATAGAAAGCTGAACAAGGCTACTAGGAAGGATCATTTTCCTCTTCCTTTCATTGACCAAATGTTGGATAGGTTAGCTGGCTATAGTCACTCTCGCTTTTTAGATGGCTATTCCAGGTATAATCAGATCATGGTTAAGCCCGAGGACCAAGAAAAGACCACCTTCACGTGCCCTTTTGGCACATTTGCATTTAGGAGAATGCCATTTGGGCTTTGTAATGCCCCTGCCACCTTCCAAAGGTGTATGATGGCTATTTTTTAGGGTTTGGCTGAGGAGATCATGGAGGTCTTCATGGATGACTTCTCGGTGTTTGGTTCCTCCTACCAACAAGTGCTTGAAAAATCTAGATGTGGTCTTAAGCGAGATGTGAGGAGAAGGAACTAGTCCTAAATTGGGAGAAATGCCATTTCATGGTAACCGAGGGGATAGTTCTAGGGCACAAGGTGTCCGCACATGGTTTGGAGGTAGATAAGGCAAAAATCTCCACTATTGAGACTCTGCCACCTCCAACCAATGAAAAAGGAGTGAGAAGTTTCCTTGGCCATGCTGGCCTTTATAGGAGATTCATTAAGGACTTCTCAAAAATTGCAAAACCCATAAGTAGGTTGTTAGAAAAAGACACAAGCTTTGAGTTTAATGCAGATTGCTTAGAAGCTTTCAACATCCTCAAGGGTAAGTTAGTCATCGCACTGTTATAGTCACACCTGACCGGGCTCGCCTTTTGAGCTAATGTGTGATGCGAGTGATTATCTTGTGGGGGTAGTCTTAGGGCAAAGGCGAGAAAAGGTGTTTAGGGTCATTTACTATGCTAGTAAGACCTTAGATGATGCTCAACGAACTATACCACCACCGAGAAAGAGTTGCTTGGCTGTGGTTTATGGTCGCAACAAGTTTAGACCCTACCTTTTGGGGGTCTAAAGTCATTGTTTATACCGATCATGCTGCATTGAAATATTTGTTTGCTAAAAAAGAAGCTAAGCCACGCTTGATTAGGTGGGTTCTCCTCTTACAGGAATTTGACCTTGAAATTAGAGACACAAAGGGAGCCCTAAATTTTGTGGCTGATCACCTCTCCCGTGTGGAGAATGCACCTAAGTCTCTACCCATTGTAGATGACTTTCCTGATGAGAAGTTGTTTGAGGTGCATCATCTTCCTTGGTTTCTTGACATAGCAAATTATTTAGCCACCGGGTTCATACCCAAGCGGTTAGACTACCACCAGGAGAAAGAAATTGGTAGTGGATGCTAAGAAATTCATTTGGGAAGACCCAATTCTTTATAGGAGGTGTCCTGACCAAATCATTAGAAAGTGTGTCCTTGAGGAGGAGGTAGATGACATAATACATCATTGTCATGCATCACATTATGGGGGCCACTTTGGGGTGCAAAGAAATGTGGCTAAGATCATGCAGTGTGGCTTTTATTGGCCTCACATGGTGAAAGACACCTATGTCTACATCAAAAAGTGTGATAGATGTCAAAGGGTAGGTGGTCTGTCTAGGAAAAATGAGATGCCCTTAACTGGAATCCTTCCAGTTGAAATTTTTGACATTTGGGGCATTGACTTCATGGGGCCATTCCCCAATTCTGATGGGTATTCATACATTTTGCTTGCTGTGGATTATGTGTCTAAGTGGGTAGAAGCTATTCCTACTAGAGTGAATGATGCTAGGGTTGTGACTCACTTCCTTACTAGGAACATCTTTAGCCGTTTTGGGACACCAAGGGCTATAATCAGTGATGAGGGTAGTCATTTCTGCAACAAATTGTTCGACAAATTATTGAACAAGTATGGTGTCACTCATAGGAAGTCTTTAGCTTACCACCCATAAGCTAATGGACAAGCAGAAGTGTCCAACAGAGAGATTAAGGCTATTTTAGAGAAAACTGTTGGAGCCAATAGGAAAGATTGGTCTCAAAGGCTTGATGAAGCCTTATGGGCATATAGGACAACTTACAAAACTCCCATTGGGATGTCACTGTTGGATCAAACCCAGAATTTGGATAATGCCGTTAAAGCCTTATGTAATTTGATCTGAGATCTTTTATGTTTATTTGATCATTGCAGAAGGTATGTCACTAATCCAAAGATGCACTCGTGAGAGCAAAGCTAAGGACAGGATACATAATCCTGATCCGGACAAGAGTTAGTGTCGTCAAACACTTGGTAAATAACCAAGTAACAATAAGTGCGGAGTAAGGAAAATAAGTGCGGAGTAAGGAAAATAAGTGCGGAGTAAGGAAAATAGATGCGGAGTAAGGAATCCGGACTTATTACTCGCCCGGAGTAAGGAACTTACATAGGTAAGGAACTTACATACGGAGTAAGGAACTTACATCGGAGTAAGGAACTTACACACGGAGTAAGGAACTTACATACGGAGTAAGGAACTTACATACGGAGTAAGGAACTTACACACGGAGTAAGGAACTTACATACGGAGTAAGAAACTTACATACGGAGTAAGGAACTTACATGCGGAGTAAGGAAGCGCGACACGGACTAAGGATTCTAGTGCGAATAGATACGGAATAAGCAACCACCGACACGGAGTAAGGTTCCGAGCTTCATTAACTACGGAGTAAGGAAAATTACACCGGACCAAGAAGACACTTGCTCCAATGAAACCGCATTTAAAGTTATCGGCTCGTCTGTCCCGATGTAAGAAGAATGCATTTAGAACAAGAAGAATCTTACACGTGGATCATCCGGATATGTGGACACAACCTTAATTGTATCTCGGAACTCACAAAGACACTTATACTCTTCGAATCCAAGATCTTGAGCTCCACAATCCGCGGCAGTCAAGGCGGATAGATTACCAAGGGATAGTTAGTGCGGAACGCATTCCGGAACTTCAAGTTCCAAGGTTGTCTCTTAGGAATGTTTTGTATAAATATTCATACTTATACTTCTTGTAAAAAAAGTGAGCTAGAGCGAAGAAGTGCAAAAATAGAAAAGGCACTTGGCTAGTGTGTGAATTCAAAGTTGTAAACGAGTGTAAGAGAGTGTTTGCTTTATTTTGTTGTAATCACTTTGTGATAATAAAACAAAATACTTCCACTATCCTGGTTATCTTCCGAGTGATATTATCACTTAAACTAGATAAGTCTTTGTGTCTTGAGAGAAAAGAAAGAGTTCGAATAAGAGCCTATTCACCCCCCCCCTTTAGGCTCCAAGGGACCATCAAGTGGTATCGAGCAAGTTCTACTTCGTTCTAAGTAGAGATCCCACTCTTTCAATCTCGAAATGGCCGAAGAAAGCAGTATGCTTTTCAACACTCGCCTTAACTCCGGAGGTGCACAGGAGCCCATCCCGAATCGAAGCGGCGGTGAAAATGTCGATCCACCACAACCTGCTGCCGCCACCGCTTCTCAACCACGGAGTTCTGGGTTTACTCTAACGAAACCGCCCAAATTCACACCTGAGCTTTTCTCCCAGTGGAAAGCTCGCATGAAGATGTTTATGGTTTGCCATGATCATCTTATGTGGCCATGTCTTCATCAGGAGATTCCAATTCCGATGACTATCGGAGAACATGGCGTAAGGAGGCCAAAACCGATCCTGAACTTACCAACGATGAAAGAGCCTGGCGGTGCGCTAGTGAAAAGGCTCGGCTTATGTTACATCGTCCTTGGATTCCGAAGCTTTCCACAGACGTCCAGGGCTGCACGACGGCAAAAAGCTGTTTGGGACAAAGCGACAATCCTCTATGAGGGGAGTCGGTCCCAGGATGCGAATGTGATCCGTACTCTCGAGACAGAACTTTGAGAGTTTTAATCATAAACCAGGGCGAATCACTTGAAAGCATCTATCGGAGATTCGGCAAGCTCATACTTGAACCGAAGCCGTCAATGAGCATTACTCTCAATCCCCAGATCAATGACAAGTTCTTTCGCTCCTTGCCGGATCGCTACTACTCCAAACAACTCCGGATGCAATCGGACAAAAAGCGCAGTATGTTCCCCTTGAAGAACTATATGGAGAGCTGCGGACTCACGAAGTCAGGTTTAAGTACTACGACGAGAGATGAAAAAATAGCTCGGAAAGAAAAGGGGGTAGCTCTCAAAGCTACCGAATGTCTAAACATGCTGAGGAATGATGATACGGACGTATCCGACAATTCCGATTCGACGAGGAGGAGGGAGATAGCCCTTCTTGTCAAATCCTTTGAGCGATTCCTACGGAAAAGCGAGAAAAGGGGTCGAAGACGCTCATCATCATCGTTCCAACGGAAGGAGCGACCCGAGTCTAGTTCCCAGGAATGTTTCAATTGTGGGAAAAGCGGTCACCTGGGCCAAGGAATGCAGGTCCAAAGCAAAGGTGGCCGAGAAAAGTGACAAGGTAAATTCTCGCCGCTCCACCTCGGATAACAGCAAGAGCAAGAGAAAGGCGCTCGTGACAAAATACATGAGTGGCTCGGAAGAAGAGGAGGAATCCTCGGATGATGAGCCGACCATTAAGCCGAACGTCCGCCTCATGGCAAATCCGAGGTACCTTCTATCTACGAGCTCCTGAGTAAATTAGAATCTCTTACTATTGCATGTGATCATGAAAAGAATGAGAGACTAATAATAACTCAAATGTACAAAGATATGGAAAGTCGGAATAAACGTCTCGAATTTACCATTAATAGACTCGAAAAGGACGTCGGCGACTTCAGGGGAAAGGAAGCTTGGTATCATGATCTAAGAGCTGAAAATCATCTCTTAAATACCAATCTCTCGGGCCTAAAAGTTATAGTTAAAAGACTCGAAAATGAATTGGAACAGGAAAAAGAAATAAATCGTAAGTGGCTAAAATCCGGGAAATAGCCTCTACCTTTAGGGCCCGATCCTGACGACATTCGAGTCAAACCTGGTCTAGGTTACGAACCATCAACCTCCATAGCTAAAGCCACCGAGTGTCCTCCGGTTTCACTCCTAAACTAACCAACTTATATCCTGTTAGTACATCTAAACCGTTGGATGGTTTCATTTCAGGTGGCACCATAGTTTATATTCGTGGACCCGAGGTCATTCTCGCACTTCCCGAAGCAGTAGCACCCGTAACTAAAGATGAAGGGAAGGCCGCTGCAGTTAAAGCCAAAGCGTAGCACCCAAAAAGAAAGACAAGGCTAAGGCCGACGCATTTAGGGCCAAGAGCGCGTCACCCAAACGTAATGGATTAGGCCACGTGGAGCAGAGTAGAAAATCGAAAATCTAAGAGACCTGTATCCCCTGTTTGTACTTCACATTATAGTGTCTGTTCCATCTGTAGGGAAATGGGTCATTATCACTATGAATGTTGGAGTCTATCGATAGCTGGCTTTGTAATCAATTTCAATCAAATAAAGATCAGTTTTATAAAAGGGGTTCTTCGAGCAAAACAAAATCAAAATCTAAAAGGAGTGTCTCTCCCAAGAAATCCCAAATAAAAGAAGCCGGTTGAAACTAACAAGTTAATGTCAACTTGGAAAGCTAAGAGTCCTAACAAAATCAAATCCGTAAATGTTGACAATCTGCTGCTCACTCTAACCGCCCGAAACAAGTTTGGGCACCAAAAGTGTAAATTGTTGTCTTTCAGGAGCATCTCTGGAATGAATTGCCGGATCACTTGAAGTTAAAGATAAATCAAAGCAAGTGGATCCTTGATAGTGGATGCTCCAGGACATATGACGGGTGACCAGACTCTACTTGTAGAAGTTAATGATAAACAAGGTCCATCCGTCTCATATGGCGACAATGACAAAGGTAAGCCGTCGGGTATGGCACTTTAACTAACGGCGTGTATCAATCACTAAAGTTGCACTAGTCGAAGGTTTAAAGCATAATTTGCTAAGTGTCGGTAAACTATGTGACAAAGGATTTCTTGTTTCCTTTTTGTCCAACACCGTACGATAGAGAAAACTTATCCAGGAGATGTTAAGTTATCCGGATCAAGAGATGGGGACATATACTCAGGTGGTCTTAAGAAATAATTCTTCGACCTGTATGTTTCCTCACGAAAGCAACAGAGATGAAGATAGTTGGTTATGGCACAAGCGATGCGCACATTTGAACTTTAAGACTTTGTCTAAATTAGCATCACTTGATCTTGTCACTGGTCTACCCAAACTCAAGTTCTCCAAGAGACACTCTCGTCGAGAATGCCAACTTGGTAAACAGACCAAACACGGCTTTAAGAGCAAATCGGTTAACTCAATACCTGCTCCTCTGCAACTTCTTCATATGGACCTATGTGGTCCTATATCCGTTTCATCACTAGCGGTGCGAGATATACCCTTGTGGTTATCGATGATTTCACCAGATACACATGGGTGATGTTCCTGAAATCAAAGGATCAAACTTTTGAACATCTTGTAGATCTCTTCAACTGGATAAGCAACTCACAAGGACCGAGCATTAAATGCATTAGGAGTGATCATGGTACGAGAATTTGATTTTTCCGAAATGAGATCATATTGTTCCGACCGGGCATACAACATGACTTTTCTGCGCCCGAACCCCACAACAAAATGGGGTAGGTGAGCGCAAGAATCGAACTTTAGTTGAAGCTGGTAGATCCATGTTAGCAGGGGCAATGCTTCCTCTCGGCCTATGGGTGAAGCCGTGTCCATGCCTGCTATGTTCGAAACAGAACTCTAATAAATAAATCTACCATGAAAACACCCTATGAGATGTGGAGAGGTCGAAAACCTTCAATTTCACATTTCGAGCCTTCGGATGTACTTGCTATATCTTGATCAATGGCAAAGAGACCCGAAATAAATTTGAACCAAAATCGATGATGGGATTTTTGTCGGGTACTCACTTCATAGCAAGGCTTATCGGGTCTTCAATAGAAAACTTTCTAAAGTTGAAGAATCTATCCATGTAACCTTTGATGAAGCTAATCTCGATTGGTCAAAAGTCGGTCCTTCAAATTCTAATCTGCGTGTCATAAACGAAACGTCGATTACTCAAAGTTTATGAATATTCCTGCCACACATCTGCTGGTATCCCGACCAACCACGTGGCATCCGCGAAACACAACGGAATTTTGTGGATGATGCTACGGATGACTCGGACTCCGGACTACCACTTAGCTCCGGACTACCACTTAGCTCCGGACTACCACTTAACTCCGGACTACCACTTAGCTCCGGACTACCACTTAGCTCCGGACTACCACTTAACTCCGGACTACCACTTAGCTCCGGACAAACTCCTGCGAGATACACAAAATTCGGAGCACCTTCAAGTCCGTCCGGACTAGTTAACACGAAAGAAACAGTGTTGAAGAACCAATCGGTTCATCCGTACCTCTAAATACGGAAACATCTACTCCGGACGAAGCCCAACCAGTTGATACAACTGAACCACCCAATCTGGAAGAGCTTCAAATTGTTCAAGGACAACCAACACACGCCCGAATTATAGATGGACTCGAAACCATCCCTCGGATCAAGTGATTGGTGATCCTACTGTTGGTGTAAGAACAAGAGCAGCCACCTCAAACATGAGTCTTCACTCATGCTTTCTATCTCAAATAGAACCAAAGGTGGTAGATGAAGCTCTTCAGGATTCAAATCGGATAAAGCCATGCAAGAAGAAGCTGAATCAATTTAAGAGAAATAATGTGTGGACCTTAGTACCAAGGCCTAAGTCTCGGCAAGTCATTGGCGTTAAATGGGTGTTCCGGAACAAACTTGATACGGATGGAATAGTAATCCAGGAACAAAGCCAGTGGTAGCCAAAGGATATCGTCAAGAAGAGGGAATAGATTATGATGAAACCTTTGCTCCGGTCGCAAGACTTGAGGCAATCCGAATGTTTCTGGCGTATGCTTCATATGAAAACTTCATAGTTTATCAAATGGACGTCAAGAGCGCATTCCTGAATGGAGACCTTCAAGAGGAGGTGTATGTTGAACAACCTCCGGCTTCATTGAACCTAAGGCAGGACATCTTGTCTACAAACTTGGAAAGCTCTATATGGTTTGAAGCAAGCTCCCCGAGCCTGGTACGACACACTCGTCGAATTCCTACTTGCTCATAACTTCCAAAAAGGGAAGATAGATACCACCCTATTTCTACGACAAGAGAAAGGACACACTACGATCGTACAAATATACGTGGACGATATCATTTTCGGATCAACAAATCCGAAGCTTTGTGAAGAGTTTGCTAAGTTGATGACAGGCAAGTTTGAAATGAGCATGATGGGAGAACTATCCTACTTCCTTGGAATTGAAGTCAAACAATTAAAGGAAGGAATCTTTATCAATCAGGCTAAGTACACTCGCGATCTTATTAAGAAGTTTGGTATGGAAGGTTCATCTCCCGTCAAAACTCCAATGCTGTCGGTGCCAAGTTAGATCCGGATATGGACGGCATATCGGTAAATGTGACCGACTACGGAGGGATGATCGGATCCTTGCTCTATCTTACTGACAAGTCGCCCGGACATTATGTTTGCAACTTGCATTTGTGCACGATATCAGGCGAATCCCAAGGAGTCACATATGCTACATGTAAAACGGATCTTAAGGTATCTCAAAGGGACGATGAATTTGGGACTCGGTACTCAAAGGAGTCCAACTTCACCTTATCGGGGTACTACGATGCCGACTTTGGATGTCGCATCGACAGGAAAAGCACAAGCGGTACGTGTCGGTTTCTTGGAAATAGATTGATCTCATGGTTCAGATGAAGCGGAATTCCGTATCAACCTCTACTCTTTGAGGCGGAATATATCATCTCTTGGAAGTTCTTTGCGCACGGCTACTTTGGATGCAAAGTCAACTTCCGACTACGGATTCAACATGTCCTCTATTCCACTTTCTTTGTGACAACACTAGTGCAATTGCCATCAGCAACAATCCTGTCATGCATCCTAAGACGAAGCACATTGAGGTCAGGTATCACTTCATACGCGATCATGTTCTTAAAAAGCATATTTCACTGGAACATGTTGCCCTCGAAGATCAATTAGCGAGACATATTTACAAAGCCTCTCCCGATGCGAGGTTTTCGAACTACTCTTCCAACTAGGTATGCTCGACTTCTCTGCATAGTTTCTCATTTAAATTTCACAACAGTATATTCTCTCACAAACCATGCATTGTATGTTTCTTGAAAGTAGTAGAAAGGCCGCATTGCTGATCATACTTACCGACTCCACGGTTCCATGTTTTGATGTTAATCTCAACCTCATAATGGGAGGATGCTTGCGTTTCCCGACTGAAGTCGTTTAAAGCTAACATAATTACGGTTTATATGATTTACCTCGATCGGATTCATGATCTTCATATCCATTAATCACCACATGATCAAAGCATGTTCATTTAGATTACTCCATTAACGTGCATAGTTGAAGGAGTGAAATGGGCTAGCTTGGAATGCCTGGTGGATGAATACACAAACGCATTCGATCGGCATGAAGTATAGTCTTCTAATAAGATAGGCAGTCTTTGAACTACAAATTGGAACGGTCAACCGAGAGGATTGCACAATCTACGGGGAGAAAATGCTTTATATTTTATTAATAATACCCCCGTATATGTCTCATGACCTTTTTCCTGATTTGTCCATCTGAGGGGGAGCTTTTCATTGAGAGGATTAAATGATCTACGGGGGAGCAGCAATGAACCCCTAATATGTCTCGGATTCTCCCTTCTCTACGCTATTACTTCGGATCTGACTGGACATCTTTGTTTTAAATCGGAAAAGTGGCATGTGTGGATGTATGTTCTTCCTTAACCATGCATTTTAATCGATTAATCATCTGCATTCTTTTGACATGTGTTCACCTTTTCATCTCACACTCATGAATCCTAATGAAGCCAAATCATTTGACCTTTAATTAATCTTAGCTCTATTTATTCGGCAAGACGGTTTTTTATGTTGACCTATATGAACCGTGTATTCTTTATCGACATATGCCCGATTCAGTAATATTGATCACTTTCACGTTGCGTACGTCTACTACATTCTTAGCCATGCATGAGTTCTGTTTCTTATTAGTTCGGATTATGTTGTTTTTCACCGATTATCTTCTCTAATCCGTACTAATCCTTGCCTGTTAAGCTTTTGTATTTTCGGTATATCTTTATTTAGCTACAGGTTCAGATTTTCTTTGCAACCATATTGATAAATCCAGTCCATAGTCTCGGATTTGAAGTGTTGTGGTACTTCTCTTCTCTTTGACTTATTGTTGGCAAAGGAATCTACTCTACATTCTCACCAAACTACGTTTCTACGACGGACAAGGTCTATTATTCATCCGGATACTCTTTCACGAATATTATTAACTCCGGATGAGTGTCGGCTCTTTCCTCCGGACTCTCGACTTTGTTCAATTGTGACAATCCACGTATACTCATATGTCGCATGCTTTTGAGGAGGAATAATGATGATTCATTAAATGCATATCTCGGGTTGCACACACACTTCTCCTGGATGGCAACCAGTTGTAATCTCTACTTGGTCATGCGGTCTCCACGACATCGTTTTATTCGGAGACGCCTCGATATCCAGACAAATGACATCGGCATGTCGCGCGGGTCCCCACCTCACTCCCACATTCCTAGACCCGCCGACATTTGCGGACTCGGTCTTATATGTTCCGATCATTCTGCGAAGCACGAGTATTGCTCATTTCAAATCCCTAACCCTCTCGTTGCTCCTTCTACTTGTCAAGACCTCACCTTTCCTCTTTTCCTTCCCATCAAATCTGCCATGGCACCCCGAATCTTTCTTTCCAGGCGTTACTCCTGGCCATCTAGTTGATTGGAATCTTTGTTCCGATCCTCCGGATTGGTTTCTCCCGGCTTCGCCCTCTTCTTGAAGCCTCGCACATACTCAACCTGGTCTCCAATCCCATCGATCTTCTTATCGATGACATTCTTGAGTATTACCAACGGATTAGCTGCACCAAAGATTCCATAACCTCTTATGTCCGCGGTGAATCCATCGTCATCACTCCGGCCGTTCTCCGCGCTGCTCTCCACCTTCCTCTTGGTGAACCACAGCGTCCGGATGCCGATCCGATGGCGGCTTCTATGGGGTGCACGAACAAGGGGAAGGAATACAAGGTGAAATCCTTCCAGGGTCGTTATCGATGTATGGCGACTATTCTAAGTCGATGCCTACCTGGCTCGCACATCAGCCCTGGACTCGGTTCCGTATGATCTTCTCCTGGCCATGTACGGCGTCTTTGAAGGTCTTCCAATGGATTGGGGGATGTTCTTATTTCGCTTGCTACGGCCGGTCACAAAAACCATTCCTATGGGCGCATCCTCGGCATTGTCTTCCGGCATCTTCGTCCGGACCATTTCGCCCAAGTTGATCTGTCTCGTTTCCCTCGGCTCTTTATCTTCGTCACCTTACGCCGGATGGAAACATGACGCCCGCCGACCCATCGTAGCTCTCCGCACTCTCCCCGCCGCGGAACAACAAGGCGGCTCCGTTGGTGACCCCTCCAGACGGCCAAGCCCCCGAGGTCGGTTACGTACACCGATCCTCCCGGATTCGGTCCGTAGCTGCGCCCTCCCACTCACGGGCTTCCCAGCCAAGCGTCCGTCTTTGAACCGTCCGAGGTTACGGGGCCCTCTCGGCGCGAGTGCGTCGAGAGGCGTTTCCTCGGCCCCCTCTGCTGCCGATGTCCCCACTCCCTCCACATCCGCTATAGGCTGCTGCGGTTGATACTGTTGCCGCCGCCACCGCCGATGTCCCGGCCGCTTCTCCTGAAGCCCCCTTGCCTCCTCTACCTCAACCCCGAGATTACCTTGACCATCTCTCCGCCGTCACCTTAACGGACCCTCGGCTCCGTTTCGGCCTAGCCCACACCTCTTCCATTCCCGACACCGATCTCCGGGTATTTTACACCCGCAATACCCAATCCCCGGAGACTATGATCATCGGAATCCGGACCACGGCTTTCTTACGCCGGCTGCCATTCCCGATGTGTCGTTCCCTACACCCTCCGGCCCGGTCCCGCTACCCGAAGTCCCTCTCTGCTAAGGCTGGGCCCTCTTCTCCTGCCGCCGCGATTCCCGTAGTTGACTTGTCTGGTCAAAGCGGGTCTCTTGCTCCGGATGCCTCCAATGCTCCGGATGCCTCCGAAGCTCCGGATGCCTACGATGCTCCGGATGCTCCTGCTTCTTCTTCTTACTCCTGCGGACTCCCTCGCCCACCGCACTCCTGCTCCTGTTCATGCGGGGGAGTCCTCCAAAGCTCCAGAGTTAGCCCTTGGGCGTGCCTCTTTTGGCACGGTCCACTCCGATCTTTGTGCTTTCCGCTCGGTGGACCGCCATGCTCACGCTCAAAGCGCCCAAATTTCCGCCATCGCTGCCAAAGTTGATGCCCTCGGCGCCCAACTACTCTCCGCCCTCACCGACTCCTCCACTTCCATTGAGCGAGAAAATGGATCTTGTCGCCACCTCCGTTCATTCACTCTCTACTTCCTTCGCGGATCCTGGCGCATACGATGGCTCGTCCTCCCGTTGCTTCCCGGCGATCGCCAAACCAGGGGAGAAAGTGTCATCCGATCCGTCTACTCCTTCGCCCCCACAACCATCATCCCGGACCGAGAAGCGGCCCGCCACTTGGTGCTTCAGGGAGTTCAAATTCCCAAACGAAGCCGCTTCTCTCAACCAAGCTCCTCTCTCGCACCTCCAGCTCCTCCTCCATCCTCCTCATCCGCAGCTAATACCTTCCTCCCATCCTATGCGGAGTTTGACCCCTACGATGCGGATGGAAGCTTGCCAGGCAATGAAAGCCTATCTTTGCGTCTTCTCGCCAAGAGAAGATGTCTTTACGAAATGTATCCTTTCTCTCCGGCCGACATTCGGACTCTTTGTTCGGAGAAAGGACTCTTTACTACGGAAGACATTGACAACTTCTCGAGGGCCGCTAAGATGGAGATGAGGCTGTTTCCATCTCTTTACGAAGATGGGCACTTGTTTGAAGTTCTGCCATGTTGGAATGAGGGCTATCTTCCCGGTGTGGAGTTAATTCAGACTTACATCGACGAGCGCCGAAGATAGCAAGCCATGGAAAACTCTCTCAACCATCCTCATTCCGTCCGGATCATGTCGCCACACTTCATGATGGCTGTCTTCATGATTCAATCCAAGCGAGATGATTCTCATTGATTCTCATCAGATTGTGGAGCACTTCGTTAGGAAGAATCAATGGGAACCTCGTGTCTCGGACTAACCGAAGCCGTGAAGAAAGCCGGACTATATGAAGAGTTGGGTATCACACCCCTGCGCTCTCTCGAGAAACTCAAGGCGACATTCCAGGGCAAGAAGCAAGTGCCACAACAGCGGGATGGAGATAGGCTCGGAGCCTTTGTTTGTCATTTCATCAAATCGTTCTTAACGTGGACAAACATTGGAGCCAACACTCCACCTTTACGATGCAGCAGACAATGGAGCTAAGAGAGAAGGCAGCAACTATGATCTTCAAGTATAGTAAGCCTTATGTACCTTAGTGAAAAATCCGTATTAAGGCTGATTTGTATTTAGTTGCTGATCAATGAAATTGGTTGTGGTGTATATTCCGTATGATATTCGTTTGCATCGCTTACCGGATCGGATTACAAAGGGTTTAGGCATATCCATAATTGGGGGAGATTGTTGGATCAAACCCAGAATTTGGATAATGCCGTTAAAGCCTTATGTAATTTGATCTGAGATCTTTTGTGTTTATTTGATCATTGCGAAGGTATGTCACTAATCCAAAGATGCACTCGTGAGAGCAAAGCTAAGGACAGGATACATAATCCTGATCCAGGACAAGAGTTAGTGTCGTCAAACACTTGGTAAATAACCAAGTAACAATAAGTGCGGAGTAAGGAAAATAAGTGCGGAGTAAGGAAAATAAGTGCGGAGTAAGGAAAATAGATGCGGAGTAAGGAATCCGGACTTATTACTCGCCCGGAGTAAGGAACTTACATACGGAGTAAGGAACTTACATACGGAGTAAGGAACTTACACATGGAGTAAGGAACTTACATACGGAGTAAGGAACTTACATACGGAGTAAGGAACTTACACACGGAGTAAGGAACTTACATACGGAGTAAGAAACTTACATACGGAGTAAGGAACTTACATGCGGAGTAAGGAAGCGCCGACACGGACTAAGGATTCTAGTCCTGAATAGATACGGAATAAGCAACCACCGACACGGAGTAAGGTTCCGAGCTTCATTAACTACGGAGTAAGGAAAATTACACCGGACCAAGAAGACACTTGCTCCAATGAAACCGCATTTAAAGTTATCGGCTCGTGCTTTGTCCCGATGTAAGAAGAATGCATTTAGAACAAGAAGAATCTTACACGTGGATCATCCGGATATGTGGACACAACCTTAATTGTATCTCGGAACTCACAAAGACACTTATACTCTTCGAATCCAAGATCTTGAGCTCCACAATCCGCAGCAGTCAAGGCAGATAGATTACCAAGGGATAGTTAGTGCGGAACGCATTCCGGAACTTCAAGTTCCAAAGTTGTCTCTTAGGAATGTTTTGTATAAATATTCATACTTATACTTCTTGTAAAAAAAAGTGAGCTAGAGCGAAGAAGTGCAAAAATAGAAAAGGCACTTGGCTAGTGTGTGAATTCAAAGTTGTAAACAGAGTGTAAGAGAGTGTTTGCTTCTATTTTGTTGTAATCACTTTGTGATAATAAAACAAAATACTTCCACTATCCTGGTTATCTTCGCCAGTGATATTATCACTTAAACTAGATAAATCTTTGTGTCTTGAGAGAAAAGAAAGAGTTCGAATAAGAGCCTATTCACCCCCCCCCCTTTAGGCTCCAAGGGACCATCAGTCACCTTACTGTATTCTATATGGTAAGGCATGTCACTTGCCTGTGGAACTAGAACACAAGGCTCATTGGGCCTTGAAGAAGTTAAATTTTAACCCACACGAGATCAGGGAGCTTAGGATGACTCAATTAATTAAGTTAGATGAGCTTAGGCTGGATGCCTATGATAGTGCTAAATTTTACAAAGAAAGAACTAAGAAATGGCATGATAGGCAACTCAGCAATGAACCTTTAACCTTAGGACAGAAAGTTCTTCTATTTAACACAAGGTTGAGGTTATTTCCTGGAAAATTAAGGTCCAAGTGGATGGGACCTTTTGTGATAGTTGATAAGAAGCCATATGGGAGCTTTGAGCTCCAAGCTATAGATGGCAAGAATTTTTGGGTGAATGGCAACAGACTAAAACCATACTTTGATTCAACTCAGAGGGAGATAGTTGATTCCTTCTCTTTCACCATTGCATGATCATAACTGAAAGTCTAGCTACAGACTTTAAATAAAGCGCTGGTTGGGAGGCAACCCAATGTTTATTGCTATGTTTTATTTTATGTTATTTTCTTTTTTTTATTTTATTCAATAAATTTGTTTGCAAGCTAACCCTTGTGCAGGAGACTTTGCTTCTTTCTTAACTAACCATTTGCAGGATGAGCAAATTATTGGGTCTTGAACTTATGGAATTGTTTTTAAAGTCAAAGTCAAGGAGCAAAGAGCAAGTGAAGCCCAAAAGTGCTTGAAGATGGGCTCAAACAATTCACGTGCAAGACTTAAAGATGGTCCATAATGCACAAGCAAGAAAGTGAAGAAATTTGGGCCAGTTTGGGCCTGAACGTGAATTTGCACGTGAATTGCCCAACTCACGTGCACTTCCTTTTGAGCTGTAACTTTCTGGAATGGTAGATGAAGACCATGTGAATCACGTTTACTCTTGCACGCGAATTGCTAGCTGTCATATGGAATCTCAAAAATGCAAAATACCAATTTTAGCCCTCCTAGAAGCTTCAAACAACTCACGTGCAGAAGGGACTATTGCTTGCCAGCTCAAGATGGACCCACCACCAAAGTTTGGGACGATTCTGACCTGCACACCAATTCAACCACCTGGTTGTGCAGGTTTGGGACAGCACCCGTGCCAGAAGTCCTTTTAAGGTGCTTGCACCAACCCCTTGTCCCTTCGGGTGTGGGCATGGGCAGTCACTACTCATTTCCAAGTGGAAGGAAATTGGGGCGTGACAATATGGTATCAGAGCGATAGTTCATGGTCTAGTGGACCTAGGATAGTGGGGAGGCCTGGCTGCTTCTGAGACTCTTAGGAGGCAGTATAGGACACGCCTGATCAACGTGGTCCTATCTGGTTTTCTGGGGTGTACTCAGGGGTAGTTAGACCAAGGAGTAGGGCACTTGCATTTGGGTTGAGGGTGCATACATGCATTGGCATTAGGGCACTAGTTTAATTTCGGTATGAGTATTGTGATTGGACATGCTATGTTCTTTGAAACTTGTTCTTTGTGAAATTCGGTGATTTTCTGTGAGACTTGTTGCTATGAATTGCTGCTGTGTACTTCGTGATTTTCCTGTGTGTTTAAATGTAAAATGTTGCTTGAGTACCTCATGGCCCATGGGGATGAGGGTGTGTAGAGCTTGAGGGAAGCCGATCCTAGTTTGGTTTAAATTATGTAGACTATGCCTCCTAGGAGAGTAACCCGAGCTACTCAAGTGTAGAAGATGAATCTTCTGCCCGTCTTTGGAGAGGGAAGAGGACAGCGTGTAGAGGGCGATGATCCCCTGGAGCGGATCATGGCCCAAGTCCGGGCCCTAAGTGAGAACGTGCGGGGCATGCGTGAGGACCTCGGGGGAGAGATCCTAAACGAGGTGCATCAGGAGATGATGGCACGACGGGCGGTGCCACCCGCTCCACCCCGTGAGGCGGAACCCCGTGTAGGCGGGGAAGTGCCGGTGAGGCGGGAAGAGGGAGACGTGTTGACGCAGTTCCGAAAGGAACATCCACCAAGGTTCAGGGGAGGAGCCGAACCTCAAGAGCAGAGAGCACCGGCTGCGGCAGATCGAGCATGTGTTCTCCTTTCTTCGACCCCGGGAGGAAGACAAAGTGAGACTAGCGATCCGACGGTTGGAGGAGGAAGCCTTGGAGTGGTGGCTTAGCATCTCAGGAAGTCGGGACATGGAGACCATGGCCTGGAATGAGTTCCTCCACTGTTCCATGAGGAGTTCTTTCCGAGTCATTGCGGTGGAAGAAGCGGGAGGAGTTCGAAGCACTGAAGCAGGGATCGCGCTCGATGCAGAGTATGAGCGAGATTTCCGGGGGCTGAGTCGGTTTGCTCCTGAAGCAATATCAAGGGGAGGACCTGAAGGCCCATAAGTTTACCATGGGTCTCAAACCTGCCCTGAAGCAAAGGGTGGAGATGTTGCGGCCCGAAGACCTATCTTGAAGTCGTGGACACCGCCAAGATTGTTGAGAGAGGATTGGAGGAGGGGAGACAGGCTCACCAGGAGCGGATGGGGCAGAGCGCGCGCGACAAGCACAGTGAAACCAAGAGGCGAAGGTTGAGCCCGGCGGTGGGACTTTTCCCAAGGATAGGGGCCAAGCTTCAATGGCTCCGCCCAGATCCCGTTACTTTGGAGGACAGGGGAGTGCTGCTGGGAACTTCCCAAGCGGGTGTACCTGTTGTGGCCTATCAGGGCACGTCAAACGTGAGTGCCCCAAACAGCACGTGACGTGTCGTAGCTGTGGGAAGGTGGGACACATCAGCAAGGTGTGTTTCAGCAAGGGGAACAGCCGGGGAGCTGGAAGCTTAGCACAAGGGAGCAAGGGTGAGACCCAATTTCAGGCCCCAGCCCCTAAGCCAGCACATTCGTGGCAAGGCTAGTCAGGCTGGTTCCGGTCACACTAGGCCACGGGGGGAGAGGCAACCACAAGGAGGGTCGGAGGGGCGTCCCGGTGGACTGCAGCGGGAGCAAAAGGGAAGGCAAGTGAGGCCGGTGGTGGGGCAAGCCAAGGCAGAGTGTTCGCGCTTACCTCAGCACCAGCTGAAATGGAGGAATTACCGTCAACCTCCGAGGAAGGTGGAGCTGGACCTTCGGTGGTTCGAGGTACTATTTTAATATCCCGCACTGTTGTTGCTGCATTGTTTGATACCGGAGCTTCGTGCTCCCTGATTGCTAAGTCCTTGGTGGAGAGCCTTGGACTTGATTGTGTGGAGGCCGATAGACCTCTGAGGGTCGAGTCCCCAATGGGAGGTGTGGAGTTGATCCACCAAATGTGTCGAGAGTGTGCGCTTACGATAGGAGAGGTTGACCTCTCATTTGATTTGTACGTAATGCCCATGAGGACCTTTAGTTTGATTTTGGGGATGGACTGGTTGATGGCCTTTCAGGCTAAGATTGACTGCTATAGGCGACGAGTATCGTTTACTACACCCACAGGATCTTCCTGTACCCTAGTGGGTGAATGGGATAGGGATCTTTGGGAGAGCCGGACCGACGAGGGAGCTATGGGGCAATATTACCCATAGGCTTGCCACCCTAACCTTTGAGGAGGAAGGTAACTTAGAGAAAAGGGTGTGGCCAGATGTAGTCGAGAATTTCCAGAATGTCTTTCCTGGGGGAGCTGTTGGAGTTGCCTCCACACGAAGTATCGAGTTCACGATTGAACTGTTGCCAGGGGTGGGACCCATCTCACAAGTAGCATACCGGATGGGACCCGCTTGAGTTGCGGGAGATTCAGAAGCGAGATAAAGGAACCGGGAGATAAAGGTTTTATCCGTCCTAGTACCTCACCTTGGGGTGCACCGGTCTTGTTTGCTAAGAAGGCAGATGGTTCGTTGCGACTTTGCATTGATTATCGGAAGTTGAATCAAGTAACGGTAAAGAACAAGTACCCTTTGCCGCGGATTGATGACTTATTCGACCAGTGAGTGGAGCACGGTGGTTCTCAAAAATCGATCTGCGTTCGGGATATCACCAATTGAGGGTTAGGAGCGAAGACATCCCTAAGACGGCGTTCAGGTGCAGATACGGACACTATGAGTGGTTAGTGATGCCTTTTGGGCTCACGAACGCACTCGTTGTGTTCATGCATCTAATGAATCAGGTATTTGCCCCATACCTGGATTCCTTTGTGGTGGTATTTATTGACGACATCCTTGTGTACTCCAAAACCCAAGCTGAGCATGAGGAGCACTTGGCCGTGGTGCTACAGGCACTACGAGATCATCACTTGTATGCTAAATTTAGCAAGTGTGACTTCGGATGCGAGAGGTGTATTTTCTTGGGCATGTAGTATCTGCCGAAGGAGTTAGAGTGGACCCAACCAAGATTGAGTCCGTAGCATCTTGGAAGAGGCCCACAAATGTTTTTGAGATCCGGAGTTTCTTGGGTCCGGGGGTATTACCGGCGTTTTGTGGAAGGGTTTTCTCGGTTGGCGGCGCCCATGACAGCTCTTACACGGAAGGGAGCCAAATTCGAGTGGACGGACAAGTGCCAGCAGGCATTCGAGGAGTTGAAGACTTGCGTGACTACTGCACCGGTGTTGATTCTACCGCAGGAGGGAGTGCCATTCGAGGTGTATTGTGATGCGTCTCGCGTTGGACTGGGGTGTGTTCTGATGCAAGAACGCCAAGTCATTGCATATGGCTCGCGACAGCTGAAGTCCCATGAGCAAAACTACCCAACACACGACCTGGAGTTAGCAGCAGTTATTTTTGCCCTGAAGTCTTGGCGACATTACCTGTTGGAAGACTTGTTGAGGGCTTGTGTACTTGATTTTGGAGGATCATGGGCTTCCCACCTTCCTCTGGTGGAGTTTGCCTATAATAACAGTTACCAGTCTTCGATTGGGATGGCCCCGTTTGAGGCATTGTATGGCCGACCGTGTCGGTCTCCATTATGTTGGACAGAAGCTGGAGAGGCAGCTATGTTAGGACCTCAATTGGTCCAGGAGGCTACGGCAAAAGTTCAGCTGATTCGGCAACGCCTTCTTACAGCCCAGAGCAAACAGAAGTCTTATGTAGATCGCCGACGCCGACCGTTGGAGTTTTTGGTGGGAGACCACGTATTCCTTCGTGTTTCTCCACGAAGAGGGCATAAGAGATTTGGGACTGGGTCCAAGTTGTCCCCTCGGTACATTGGACTGTTCGAGATTTTGAGCAGAGTTGGACCTGTTGCTTATAGGTTGGCGTTACCACCTAGTTTGAGCAGAGTTCATAATGTTTTCCATGTATCCCGGTTGCGGAAATATCATCCGGATCCCACACACGTGCTAGATTGGGGTACCCTGGATCTTGGAGAGGATGTGTCTATTGTCGAGGCCCCCATCCGTATTGTAGATAGGCGCGAGAAGCAGCTGCGAGGTAAGACTATTCCGTTAGTTCGGGTGTTGTGGCAACACCGAGGGCTGAAGGAAGAGACCTGGGAACGTGAGGCTGAGATGCATGCTCATTATCCTGATCTGTTCGAGGACGAACACCTCTGAAGGAGGGGAGGAGGGCAAGCATCAAACTTCAACATAATCAGGTACTTGCCCAACTAGTTATGACCATATGGAGTGTATAAATGTGTGAAATAATTTGTGATTTGTTGTGTATTAATTTGTGCTAGAGGGTGCTGGAGGCCTATGTTTTGGTTGTGATTGTTTTCTTTCATTCCACCTTTTCTTTTCGAGGACGAAAAGTCTTAAGGGGGAGAGGATGTAAGGACCCGTACCTTGAGTTAGTCACAGTTTTGCCTTCGAGTAGAGTTTTTCTAGATTTTGACCTAGTGAATGGGCTCAAATGAATTCACGTGCAAAAAGGAAAGATGCTTAGAATGATGTCCTCTATCTACCACAGAAGTTTCAGGCCAAACGGACGTGTATGTGAGGTGCACGTGATATGGGTCCAATTCACGTGCAAGTGTGGTTGTCTTCTAAATGATGCAAGGAGGCTAGGGGTGAAGTTTGAGAGCATTTGGGGTGCATATGGAGTTGCACGTGAATTGAGGAATTCACGTGCAAATTGGCGTGCAGCCATATTTTTGCATGGTCCCCTTGGTTTTGACATTCTAATGAACTTTCTCCAAAGGACCATGTTGAAATTCTGAGTATTTTGGCCTATATGGGTGCGGTAAGGTGCTAACTTGTGTGATCAAAACTACGTCGTTTTGATCCTGGGTTTACTTAATCAAAACTACGTCGTTTTGATGTGGGTAGTGTCTATATAATGAGGGCTTGAGTTTGAGTTTAGGGTTCTTGTGTTGTTCCTTGCTGCAGCTGCTGCCAGAGAGAGAGAGAGAGAGAGGATCTCCGGGCTGTTGCCGTGGTGGTTCGTGTCGTTGGGAGCTGTCTAGCGTGGAGGTTAGGACAAAGGTCTGAGGTAGGGATTCATGTTCTCCTAACTCTCCTCTGTTTTAGGATATTCACCTATATATATATATTTAAATCCATATAGGTGTGACCTCCTATATGGATGTTGGCCTTCAGTGGCATATTCTGTTGATTTTGATGTTGAATTTGGCTTGAGGATTTTTTGGGTTTGTTTATGCCCACCATGTGTTTGATGAAATGTCTGTGAGGCCTGCACACTATGTATTTGATAAAATGTCTGTGAAGGCCTGCATGCCATGTGTTCAATATAATACCTGTGAGACCTTGTATATGGGTGTTTGATGATATACCTGTGTGACTGGTGTGTACTGTGTTTGATTTGTATTTGATTTTAAGCCTGTGAGGCTGATGTGTGTGGCTTGTATCCGACCATGTTGGACCTTCGAGATAAAGTGTAAATCTTGTCTTGAGTTTACATGTTGAGATGTAATGCTATGCTGTTCTGTTGAATCTGTTTGAGACTGAGCTGAGATATGAGCCAGGCACAATAGCTGGACCCCTTGAGATTTGGCCAGGACGTGGTCCTGAGTCTCGGTGTAGCACTCACGACGGTGGGCTAAGTTTACACCCATTCCTGAGGGTAGGTATGGCGCCCGAGGAGGTGGTTGACCATACCTGACTCGGGTGGAAAATGTTGCATTGGTGCCCATGCAACATTCGCCTGGATATGGTATGTCATGTCGCCGTGGTGGCGGGGTGTCCTCTGCCCTCCAGTGCGGGTTCAGGTAAAGAGTGTTTCCTGGGTGATGTTTGCTTTGCTTTAGCCTTAGGCACGACACGAGCACAAGCATACACATATCATGCATGTTGTAGAGCGGGACGGGTCCTGGGGGAGACCGGATCCCCTAACGAGCCGTGGTTTGCTCACCCCTCCTATAAACCTGTTCTTTTGCAGGGTTTAGCGGCGGTAGGTGAAGGCCGAGGAGCTAGGCCCCCGAGGGCCGGGAGTTTTATATTATCTCCTTTGTTGTACTCTGGTTTTATGTGTTTGGATTCTGGTTTGGTTTTATTTATGGCTTCATAGGGGTTTTTCCCCGACTGGGTTGTAATAAACATTTAGCCTTTGCAATGGAATAAAATGAGATGTTGTTATTCAATTTGTGTTTGTGTGCATGGTTTGGGAGCAGGAGCATGCCTCTTGGCATGTTAGCCTGGTTGTGCAGGTTTGGGACAACACCCGTGCCAGAAGTCCTTTTAAGGTGCTTGCACCAACCCCTTGTCCCTTCGGGTGCGGGCATGGGCAGTCACTACTCATTTCCAAGTGGAAGGAAATTGGGGCGTGACACATGGGAGGCCCCAGAAGCTCCTCCTGCTGCATCTACCGAAGCTTGGAGGCAAGAAACACAGCAGCTCAGGGAGGCAAATGCCAGAACCCAGCGCGAGGTGGAAGCCCTAAGGAAGGACAATAAAGAAGTCAAAGGCCTCCTAGGCAAAATCTGGAAGGCCTTGAGCAAAAGGAAAGCATCAAAACGTTCTCCTATAGTGGAGATATGTGATGAAGAACCCTCTCCATCCCCTGAAGATTGTTATCCAGCCCAGGCAGATCCACCTCAACCAGAACCTTCAGCTCGGCCATCCCACTATCACCCAGAGGAGGCAGCGCCAGCAACAGGGTATTCACCCTTCCAGCCTCAAGAGGAGACAAAGCCAGCAGAAGGGTATTCACCCTTCCGACCTTTTGCGATCCTGCATATTCTCAGGCTATTGTGCCTGTTATACATCCTGTCTCTTGGGGTACATACATGCCTGCTGAACCTGAAGACCTTCTTGGCCCTCCTATCTATTTAATCATTAATCCAACCTTATCATCTCCCGAAAGTCAAGCAGCATTTGAAAACTTCATTAATTCTCAGGTGTTAAGGGCTCGATTTGCAAGGGACATGGACCTCTTCACCTCGTTTGTCCTTCAAAGGATTTTAGGCGATGAATATCTATATTCAGATGAGGTGGACTTGTTTTGCAGGACTATGCGTTTTGTTGTGGAGGCTGAACCTCATAATTACCCACTGTCCCAGTATACCTCTATTATGCTGTGCGAGCTTTATGAGCAACCTTTGACTGAAAGTGTTTGGCGCCAGCGTATAAATGGGCAGAATGAAGGGCACCGTCCTTGGCATGGTATGCATGAGGTGTTGATCCCTGTGCACATTGATCGTCACTATGTCTTGGTGCGTGTGGATTTGAGTGCAGATCATGCGGTGCTTTATGATCCAAGCCAAGGTGAAGGGTTCACCAGAAGGAAGAGACGGCTTGTTCATGGGCTCATAAAAAGAGTCAAGGATGCGATGAGACAAGAAGGATTGTTGCAGGATAAGCTCCCTCTTATTCACCTCAACGAAATGGAAATCCCTCAATAGCCTGACCAATTCAGCTGTGGGATCTTTGCTTGCTACTACATGATGGCTATTCTGCAAGGGAAGGAAACTTGGGAAGTGCGCGGCGAGACGTCGGTTGACTTTGTGGCTCAGGTGCGACGAATGGTGGCCAATGTCATCTACTATTACAGCTTGCCAACTGAGAGGTAAGTATTTTCCTACTCCCTATTTTATGCCATGAGGACATAGCATATTTTAGGTGTGGTGTATGGGGAGTGACTTGAGCCACTTGCTTGTCTTTTATGTTGTGATTGCATGTTTTATTTTAAAAAAAAACAAAAAGAACAAAACAAAACAAAACAAAAACTGTTTTTAGTTGCATGATTATTTGAGTTGTTTGCTTGAATGATTTGCATGTGGAGACATGGATATTAAGTATGCAATTTTGGCTTAAAATTTAATTTTTATGCCACGTTAGTATCATGTTGTGATAAGGGTGTTAAAGTAGTTAAAATGTGCTCTGATTTGGTTTAATCATGTCTATATCTTTTGAATGATATCACCATGTTTTTGGAGATGAAGTTTGAATATTAGCTAAGCATAACATGCTAAGATAGACCTTAGTGACCCTTAAAGTTGAGTGACAAAGAAAATAAAAAGGAAAACATGAGAAAAGCTTCTTTCTAGCCTTTGAGTGCCATTTTAGGGTATGGGTAATAATTGCTACTCTTCTTGAATTCAACATTGGTTATTTAATGGTAAGAGTCAAGTAAGCATGTGATTACTTATTAGTGCTTAGTGTTTGGTGTTTAGTTAGGATGCAAGACCTCTGAGTCATTGTGACTGTCTTTGCATTCTTTTCTTTATTGTGTGATATTATTGGAAAAGGTTGTGATGCACATTGTGGAAAAAGCCCATCACATTTTGAAAAGGGGTATGCATTAGAAAAATCAGTCTTATTTATGTGTTATGTGAGTAAAAAAAAAGAGTGAATAATCCATCAAGGGAGAGCATAAAATGCAACCATGTAAGGTTATTACTAAAAAAAAAAAAGAAAAAAAGAAAAGAAAAGAAAAGAAAGATTCAAAATAAAAGCCACAATGGCTTGATGTTTATGTGTGATTGTTTAGATTTGTAGTCACATTGGCTGAGTTTTGTTTGTTTTAAGAGTGTTGAGCTCAATTCTTTAGCTCATGATTTTGTTTTATTGAGTTAGTAGACTAGAGTGTGAGTTCAAATAAAGTAGAATAGAGAGTGTGTTTTCTTTGATGAGCACAATAGGGAACTCTCATGATTGCTTGGCAAGTACTTAATCAATAGCTGATGGCGAGTGTAGAGATAGAGTTTTCCATCCATTGTTCATTGATAGGTATTGGGCTTGAGAATTATTATATTTGAGTGAGGCTGCTTATCCTTGGTAAGAACTTAAAGGGAAACTAGGTGCTATTTTATCATGGATTGGTTGCTCATATCTGAAATTTAAGTGGTGATATTGCATGGTTGTTGGACTAGGGATATGGACATGAATGAACTAAGCTATGACTCATTTTGATGCTTAAATTCCCATTTCATCATGATAGAGTTGCATGCTTAGGAAACCATGATTCTCCTTGATTGTTATTTTATTTTTCTTCCGTTTGGCTGCGTGTTTATTTTATTTTTTGCATGCTTGTATGGTTTTTGCTTGAGGACAAGCAATGGTTCAAGTGTGGTGTATTTGATAACGTGCATTTTATGCCGTTATTCTAGTGTTTATTTAGGATGTTTAAGAGCATGATTAGAGCCTTATTGCTTCATATATCATATATATTTTCTTTTACCCCTAGGAAGATGCTATTTGCAAATACATGCGCTTTTAAGCTGTTTTGGCAGATTTTGGAGCTCACTTTTGACATAGTAGATGGCCTCAAAAAATTGGCGTGCAAGAACAAAAGTTGCTTAGAATGATGTCCTCTACCTACCAAAGAAATTTCAGAGCATTTGGAGCTGCACGTGAATTCACCCATTTCACGTGCAAGCCTATTTTTGCCTCTCAGGCCTCTACAGGATGCAAGGAAGCTTGGGGAGAAGTTTGAGCTGATTTGGAGGTGCACGTGAATTCACCATATCACGTGCAAATTGACGTGCAAAGATATTTTTGGACCGATCCTATCGTTTTTCCATGCTGATCATTTGTTTCTGAAGGCCCATGTCCAAATTGTGGATGGAAGATAGAGATTTTAAAGTTTCGAGTGTTACTTATCAAAACTGCGCCGTTTTGATAAATGGGCTAGGGTACACACCTCAAAGCCCATCCAAACTCTATAAATACAGCCTCCACGCCCTCTGCTATGCATCCCTAGACCCCCTACACGTTTTTAGAGAGAGAGAGAGGCTCCACGACTTGGAGGTTGCTCCTTGACCTAGGAGAGCAGCCGTCGCAGCCGTCACAGTCGTCGAGGATTTTGGAGCCTGGATTTGAAGCTTTGCTGTGCGCGTGGATAAGAAGAAGATGTTGAGCTTTTCTGCTTTGTGTTTGCTTGTAATCATGCGTGAGTAGTCTTTTAATCTAGGGGAGCAATGTAGCCCCCTTGTTGCTTTGCTGTGTTTATGAATATTGGGTTTGGATGATTGAGTTTTGCATGTTTTATGAATCTGTTCTTAATCTTTGTCTTTGGATGTACACCTTGGTATTTTTAGCCCTAGTCTGGGGCGGATTGAGATTCATAACTTATTTGTAATTGGTGTGATCATTATCCTTTTACAAGTATGATTTATTGGCTTTGCATGTTTGTGTGTTTAGATGACCATTCTGGCATACAACTCTTAAAAGGACCTCAATGACCATTTGTTGTTCTTAGTTTATGTTTAGCATGTTTTCAATCAGACAATCCTAATACCATGAACCAGTAGAGATGACATAGGGAGGTGAAATTGTGACCCTAGATGCTTTTAATCCTTGAATCTTAATCCTAAAATCAATTTGCTTTGTTTGTTTATTCAGAAAACCAAATAAAAATTAGATCTTTAGTTTAAAAAAGAAAACTTTTTGCCAAGACATTTTATAGAACAAGAGTAATTGGGTGTTTTGATTTGAGAACTAGAAAACTAGGCTAATCCCTGTGGGTTCGACCCCTTGCTTGCTGCTATTCTTTTAGTGCAAACTTAGGAAATTTATTATCTTGAAGAGAGAGATTTAACGACATTAGCTAGCTCTTTTAGACAGGCTAAAAATCTGTCTGTTAGCCTAACAGGAAATTGAAAAGGCATCTAAGGCCTGACAAGAATTGAAAAGGCATCTAGGGCCTAATTGGAAATTGAAAAGGCATCCAAGGCCTGATAGAAAAGGAAAAGGCATCCAAGACTAGACAGGAATTGAAAAGGCATCTAGGGCCTAACAAGAAATTGAAAAGGCATCCAAGGCCTGACAGGAATTGAAAAGGCATCTAGGGCCTAACAAGAAATTGAAAAGGCATCCAAGGCCTGATAGAAAGGGAAAAGGCATCCAAGGCCTGACAGGAATTGAAAAGGCATCTAGGGCCTAACAAGAAATTGAAAAGGCATCCAAGGCCTGACAGAAAGGGAAAAGGCATCCAAGGCCTGACAGAAAGGGAAGAGGCATCCAAGGCCTGACAGAAATTGAAAAGGCATCCAAGGCCTAACTGAAAGGGAAAAGGCATCCAAGGCCTGACAAGAATTGAAAAGGCATCTAGGGCCTGACAAGAGTACATAATTGTTGAAGAGGACATATGGGATCCCTCTACGAGTTCGATCAATAAGATCGCTCTACGAGGTTACCCGAAAAGGGAAGAAGTTTATTCGAGTGTCAAAAGGGTGCTTTTCGAGATTGGGGAAATTGTAAAGAAAGATTTGTATAGTTGAACAAAGAAAGCTAGGAAGGCTTGATGAGAAGCTTGCTAAGGATGAGCTCTTAGGACCTTCAAAGGTGATAACATTCCTGAAATTGTAGAATATGCTGAATGTATACAAATGAGGCCTGGAATGCAATGCGGGGATACATAAACCTCAACCTGTGGTGAAATATGATGCAATGTGATGCCATGCGATGTATGCATCGAATGCAATGTGATGTTTTGGCAAGGGCTGGAGATTTATCTCAATGTTGTTAGAGGGGTTGGCTAACATTCAACATGTTGGGGAACAATTTTCTCTCTGGCTGGGGAGTCCGCTCTACATCTTTCTTTGGGGAACTCCCTTTTGTGGATGAAGGGTCTGTTTAATTTAGCTTCGCCGCATTGAGGAGCTTGACTTGAAAACTTCTCTGGGGATAGTGATATTCTGTGGAGATATGGGTACTCTGAGTTGGGGGACTTAATTTGTTTGGGGATTTTGAGCTCGACCCTACTCATAAGGCAATGCTAAAAGAGCCTATTGGGGATTTAAGATATTCTACTTCAATGTGAAATGAAGATGATAGAGATGAATGTTGGTCCCGGAGAGCCTAAAGGGGGGGGGGGGGGGAATATGCTCTTTGAAAATTCTTTCTCTCTCTTAATGGAATGTTGGTCCCGGAGAGCCTAAAGGGGGGGGGGGTGAATAGGCTCTTTGAAAATTCTTTCTCTCTCTTAATGGCTTAGACACCCACTCTGGTTAAACGGATAAAATCAGTGCGGAAGATTAACCAGGTAGGGGAAGTATGTTGCTTTATTATCTGAAGATAATTACAACAAAGAAAAACAACGTTTTAGCTGATTACAACACAACACTCTGTTATAGTTACACACACTTGGCAGTGAATCTCTATGTTTGGCTGTTTTCAAGATATACGCTTATGAGTGTATATGTACAAGTAAGCACCCTCTTAAATTTATATTGCTTCAGCCATATATATAGACATCCTAGAAAACTATCTTGGAACTGCATTTTCCGAGCAGTGTGGAGCATTGAAGTTCTTCATCGAAAAATGCTGAAGCTTTAACTACTACGGATGTGGAGCTCGAAATATTGGAAGCATAAGTTGTAATGAATTCTTTGCTTGATTCCAATTGCATTTGAGACTGCGTCCACATCTCCGTGTGTTCCACGTGTCAGACAATTTAGGTATTCAATGAGTTGTCTTACATCGGGACGTAGCGAGCTGCTAGCATTAATTGTGGCTTGGAGAGATGAAGCAGCGTCTTCTTGGTCCGTTTCAAGGTTCCTTACTCTGCATGAACGAAGCTGGGATCCTTACTCCATATCAGTGATTGGTTACTCCATATGAATGAAGTCCTGGAATCCTTATTCCGTGTCAGCGCTTTCTTACTCTGTATGAGTAGTGGTTCGGAGAGCTTACTCCGCATCAGCGCTTTCTTACTCCGCATGAGTAATGGTTTGGATTCCTTATTCCGCATTTGATGTCCTTACTCCGCAACAATTGCCCTTACTTCGCTCGAATGACAGACTCGGATTTCTTCGTCCGTGTCTTCTTTTCCTTAATCCGGTTGGAGTGGAAAGAGGGGAAGGATTAGATGATTTCTCCCCCGGTTTGGTAGATCGACGAGAGCGGGAGGGACTGGCCACGACTTGCGTTAAGTCCGCAATGGAGGTGGACAAGTCAGAGAAAGACGCGGCAAGCCGCTCTAGCTTCTGATCCATGGAGAGAGAGGTAGAGGAGAAGGCAGAAAGAAGCTCGGCACCCATGGCCCGGACATGGTCGGAAAGGGCCTGGGTCTGAAGACGACTGTCCTCAGCAAGGCGATCGAGTTGGGCGGAGAAAGCAGCCTCAGATAAAATCGTGGCAAAAGAGGCGCGCCCAAGACCAAAGGCGGGAGCTTTCGAAGACTCGCCCGCATGAAGAGGGGCAGGTGTGGGCAGGGTAGAGTCAGCAGCAGCAGGAGAGGATGGTGGTTGTACAGCAGCAGCAGCAGGAGGTGCGGCAGATCCACTTTGACCGGAGAGGTCAATGATAGGGATATCCGCAGGATAAGAGGGGCCAGCCTCAGCAGGGGCAGGTGTCCATGCGTCATGGGCATGGCCGGAAGAGGCAGCAGCAGGAGGTGCAGCCTTGAGGAGTGACGGCGTCACAAAGCCGTGGTAGCAGTTCCAAGTAAGCATTTCCTCCGGGGTCTGGTGTGTTGAGCATAAAACACCCAGAGGGTAGGTTATGGGATATCAGCAGTAATGGCGAGGCTGAAGCGCAGCCAGCAGTCATTCAGTATGTCGGTGGAGAGATGGTCGAGACTGGAGGGCCGGAGAGTGAGCAGGAGAGGCTTCCGCAGGAGAAGATGGAAGGTCCGGAAGAACAGCAGGAACAGCCGCTGTGACCGGAGAGATGGGTGCGGGAGCATCATCAGCAGCATCCCGAGCAGCAGCAGCAGCAATAGCAGGAAGAGAGGCAGGGACATCAGCAAGAGAGGCGGATGTGGTAACCTCATGGAAGGGCGGCTGAGAGGGCCCTGCAGTAGTAGACGGGTCAGCCCGAACGCTGTGCGCCGAATCAGGGAGCGTGCCGGAGCGGCAACAGACTGGATGCGGGAGTGAACTGACCGGAGAGCAGGACTAACTTAATGGCCCGAGCCAGCAACAAGTTCACCAACAGAACTCGCTTGCTGTTCTGAAGTGACAGCAATGGCACAGGAGACTGGAGGGCGGCAAACGGTGAGGGTCCCGTCGGCAGTAAGATGGCAGAAGTAGTAAGACGCTGGGAAGGGAATCACCAGTTCACCCTGGAAGTGCGCGGGGTGAAGATGCTGGAAGACAGAATTCGTCCAAAAGACGAGTTCCGTTTCCTATTCCGCAACACCCGGAAGAGAAAGTTGCCCCAGTCAAGTGGCAGTGACTCAAAAACCGCATACATCTCCAGCAGGAGATCGTACGGAACCGAGTCGAGAGCCGTGGAACGAGCCAGAAGACACCGGCTGAGTATGGTGGCCATACAGCGGTGAGGACCATGGAAAGACTTCATTTTGTACTCCTTCACCTTATTAGGACACCCCATGGAAGCAGCCATGGCAGCAGCGTTTGGTCGGATGTCATCGCTGGCAGGAAGGTTGAAAACATCCCGGATCACCTGAGGTGTGATCTTGATTGTAACGACCCATGAGTGGGTGTTAGTCCCACATTGCTTGGTGAGGAGAACAAAGTCCGCCTTATAGTAGGGGACGGATACCTCACCTCACAGGGACGCGTTTTGGGCGAGGCCCAAAGACAAAACCGTGCGGAGCAGGCCATGAGGGCGAGGCCCAAGACTGGTTGGCCAAAGCGGACAAAATTCTTGTGATGGGTATGGGGTGGACTATCTCGGATGGTATCAGAGCCAGACTCGGAGTGGTGTGCCATGGTCCCACGGGGACGTGGGCCTCCTAAGGGGGGTGGATTGTAATGACCCATGAGTGGGTGTTAGTCCCACATTGCTTAGTGAGGAGAACAAAGTCCGCCTTATAGGAGGGGATGGATACCTCACCTCACAGGGACGTGTTTTGGGCGAGGCCCAAAGACAAAACCGTGCGGAGCAGGCCATGAGGGCGAGGCCCAAGACTGGTTGGCCAAAGTAGACAAAATTCTTGTGATGGGTATGGGCTGGGCTATTTCGGAGGTGTAATGACCCGTGTTTGTGGTATGTACGAAGTTAACCACAGATGCCTTGTGAGTGGAAATTGTTGGGTTTTAGGGAGTTTCCTTCCCACACACTTTAGCTGAAACACCTTGGATGTAAGGACCCGTGTTTTGAGTTAGTCAGTCTTGCCTTCTGAATGGGAACTTTCTAGATTTTGACCTAGTAGATGGGCTCAGATGAATTGGCGTGCAGACCAAAAGATTCTTAGAATGATGTCTTCTATCTACCACAGAAGTTTCAGGCCAAACGGACGTGCACGCGAATTGGACCCATTTGGCGTGCAAGGTTTTTATTGCATGGATGTCTTTTACATGATGCAAGGAGGCTTGGGGTAAAGTTTGAGTGCATTTGGAGCTGCACGCCAATTGGGGAATTGCCGTTCAAATTGGCGTGCAAGCATGTTTTTGCATGGTTACCTTGGTTTTATCATTCTAATGATTTTTCCCCAAAGGACCATGTTGGAATTGTGGATATTTTGGCGTGTATGGATGCGGGAAGGTTGTAGCTTGTTCCATCAAAACTACGTCGTTTTGATCTTTGGGTTTCACTTAATCAAAACTACGTCGTTTTGATAGTGGGAGGTCTATATAAGGATGAGGAGCCCTCTTGTTTTAGGTTTAGGGTTCTCTTCTTCAGCCGCCGCAGCCGTCGCAGAGAGAGGGAGAGACAGAGGAGAGTTCTGGCCATCTCTGCTGTGGTGTTCCTCGAGGGCGGACGACGTTCGGCGTGGGAGCAAGATCGTTGCTGTGGTGATACATTTTCTTACAGGTAGGGGTTCTGTCTTTCCTGGTCTGTTCTGGGGTTAGGCCCTATTGTAAGGTTTCTATTGTTAATGTTATAATATTGATATGTAAATTCATATAGGTGTGATCTCCTATATGAATGTTGGCCTTCAATGGCATTTTTGGTGTGATCATGATGTTGGGTGGGCAGTGCATGTTAAGTGTTCAATGAAATGCCAGTGTGAATATGTCTGTGTGAATATGCCCGGTATGTGTTTGATAATATGCCAGTAAGGCTAGAATTGTGGGTTGGTAAAGGTGTGCATGCCAAGTGTTTGTTTTTATGCCTGAGTGGTTGGGTTTGTACATTTGTGAATGTGTACCTACTAAGTGTTTGGTTTTAAGCCTAAGTAGTTATGTGTACTGTTCTTGGAACCCGGTGGCTGTGGAAGCCCGGGACTGTTCTTGGAACCCGGTGGCTGTGGAAGCCCGGGACTATTCTTGGAACCCAGTAGCTGTGGAAGCTCGGGAATGTTTATGTACCAGCCTGTGTATGATTGTATTTGCTGTTATGGCCTGTTATTATATCTGGTGAAATAATTGTAGCACAATACAGCACTTGTACACATGGCATGTAGATATTAAGAGCATGGGATGGGTTGGGGAGACATAATCCCTACTGAGCTGTGGTTGCTCACTCCTCCTACCATGTTGTTTTCTTTACAGGAACCTACAGGCGTTAGGTGGGAACACCAAGGTGGAAGTCCTGCTTGTGGCTTGCTTATTATTATTTGAGTTATGCTATTTTTGTGTAAGCTTTGTAACCCAGTGGGGAGGTATTGTAATGTGGAGTTTAATGTAATAAAAGCATGTTTTGGACATATTTGTTATGATTGGACTCAATAAATATAAGATTGGTCTCTGAATACAAAGTGTGATGTATGTTGTATTCTACCCTTTATCCAACTTGGGTAAAGGGAGGGTCACGTTCCGGTCTCCTCGGGTTGGAAATCCGGGGCGTGACATTGATAGTTTCCCCTCGAACCACAGAAAGGATAAACTCCTCAGTGGAGGTGGAGTGATGATGGAAGGCCAGGACGTCCGACACTAGAAGATCGGACGGGGAAGAAACAAGCGCGAAAAGGTTGCTATGCTCGAGTAGCTGGCGAACCTCGTGGAACCATGCTGGAGGATCAGAGATTCCGGACCAATCGACATGATGGCCAGGAACAACACCAAAGAGAGCTTGTGATGCCATTGAGAGTGAAAGAGTAAGGGAGAAGGAGAGAAGAGCTTTGCTGGAATAGGTGCGGTGAGGGTTTAGGGTTTTGAGAGTTGGTACGGCCGACGCCGATAGTGCGGTATAAATAGGATCCTTTCCATGGAAGCGAGTGGGTCTCGAGTTTAAGCGAAATGAACAGTGAGCCACTCGACTTCCTTATGTCATTAGAAGTGATGGATTAGCGTTGTCGAATAGACTTATGACGTGGCGGCTGTGCTAACCATTCAAAGACGACAGATGTAGGCATACTTCCGGATTTTTGAAAAGATAAGTATCGGGCTCGATGCGTGAATTAAATGAACCATCATTATCCCTCCTCAAAAATAAGCGATGTAAGATAATTACTTGGTTTATCGCGAATTGAGAATTCCAAGAGTCAGGAGGAAATAAACCGACTTTCATCCGGAGCAGGATAATCCATATAAAGATCATCCGGATGAGACCGACTAATCGTATCGATATAACGGTGTTGAAAAGAGATGATTCCTTTGCGGTCTTGATGTCGAGGGAGTATGAAGTACCACAACACCTCGAAATCCGAGACATCCGACAGGATAGAGCAATGAAATGCAAAGAGAATCTGAACCTGTGACTTAACAAATAGATGCTTTGAAGAGCAAGTCTCGTCAGGTTCGGGTTAGTCCGGATAAACAATATAAGAGTATAACACACAATCCATACTAAGAAGAAACAGAACTTATGCATAAGAAGTTAAGTGCTAGACACATACATAAGAAATGAAAGCCATCATACTGAAATCAATGTATGTGTGGGATAATTAACACATAAATCCAATAGGTCAACATAGCCAATCCTTCATACTGAAATTGAGAGAAAAGATCAATTTGATTTATCTGACTTCATCCATCAGAGAATGTATGAGTGAAAATGGAAGGAAGAGCACATGATGTATGATGTTACAACCGACTGTCATGCCTAAAATGCTAGGAAGAGGAAGATAACAGCCAAGCACTCCGTAATTCCGATTCAACAGTGCAAATCCAATCAGCTTTATGAGTGAGAGTTATAGGGTGGAACATCCGAGACATATCAGAGAGGCATTACTTAATAATAAGCATTCTCTCGCCCTGTAGTCATGCCTTTTGCTGAAACAGGGGGCCTTACTTAAGATTCAATGAAGTATTCTCTCCCCCTGAGATTAGCGAATCATTTTGATGCGATCTTCTCGAGGATGACTCCCCCTCAGATAGACAGCCAGGAGAGAGGTCATGAAATATGAATCCGGGGGTATTACTAGATAATAGAGAGAGCAATTTCTCCCCCATGGACTTTTAGAGCCTGTTGAGACGTTTCCTGTTTTATGATGAAACGAGAGAAACTGCTGCCTATCCTTGATTTAGTCCACTCAAGCAGCTGATCAGCAGACAGTAAATTTCCACTTTCAGTCCGAGCTATCCTAAATCATTCCTCAACCATGCATCTTAGATATTTCAGTCAGTCATGAAATCATAAGACATGTGATAGAAGATGGCGTTGAATTTATGACATCAGAATAGGATTTGTGTCATATAAATTTAATTATGTTTGCTTGATTCACTGTCAGTCCGGATAAGCAAGCATCCTCCCATTATGAACTTAGTGAGAAATATCAGAACATTTACACGACTAAAGTAAGATAGTTAAACAAGAAGTTCAGTATCTATCACTAACCATGAAGTACAACAATGCATGTTCTGAAAATAACTACTGATGGATAATAGGTGAGAAGCTATGCAGAAAACTCAAGCATACCTAATTTAAGAAGAAGTTCAGAAAATCTTACATCAGGTAGGGGCTTTGTAAGTATATCCACCAGTTGATCTTCAGTAGCAACATGTTCCAGGGATACGTGCTTTTTAAGAACATGATCGCGAATAAAATGAAGCCTAACCTCAATATGTTTTGTCTTTGGATGCATGATGGGATTATTACTGATAGCAATAGCACTGGTATTGTCACAGTAGAGTGGAACAGATGTTATGTTGAAGCCGTAGTCAGTAAGTTGACTTTGCATCCAGAGAAGCTGTGCGCAGCAACTCCCATCAGCTATATATTCCGCTTCTGCAGTAGAGGTTGATACGGAATTTTGCTTCTTACTGAACCAAAAGATTAATCTGTTTCCAAGGAATTGCCATGTACCACAGGTGCTTTTCCTGTCTATGCGACACCCAGCAAAATCAGCATCAGAATATCCAGATAAGGTGAAGTTGGACTCTTTTGGGTACCAGAGTCCCAAATTCATCGTCCCTTTGAGACACCTTAATATCCGTTTTACATGAAGCATATGTGACTCTTTGGGATTTGCCTGATATCTTGCACAGATGCAAGTTGCAAACATTATGTCCGGGCGACTTGTCAGAAGATACGACAAGGATCCAATCATCCCTCCGTACTCGATCCACATTCACTGATTTGCCATCAACATCTGGGTCTAACTTGGCACTGACTGGCATTGGAGTTTTGACAGGAAATGAACCTTCCATACCAAACTTCTTGATTAAGTCACGAGTGTACTTAGCTTGGTTGATGAAGATCCCTTCCTTTAGTTGTTTGACCTCGATCCCAAGGAAGTAGGACAGTTCTCCCATCATACTCATCTCAAACTTGCTAGTCATCAACTTGGTGAACTCATCACAAAGTTTCGGATTAGTTGATCCGAAAATGATATCATCCACGTAGATCTGTATGATTAGAGTATGTGTCTTCTCTTTCCGTAAGAATAGCGTGGTGTCAATCTTCCCTTTTTGGAAGTTGTGAGCGAGTAAGAATTCCGAAAGTGTGTCGTACCAGGCTCTTGGAGCTTGCTTCAATCCATACAAGGCTTTCCTTAGTTTGTAGACCAGATGTCCAGCCTTTGGTTCAATGAAGCCTGGAGGTTGTTCAACATATACCTCCTCTTGAAGATCTCCATTTAGAAATGCACTCTTGACATCCATTTGATAAACTTTGAAGTTTTCGTATGAAGCGTATGCCAAGAACATTCTGATTGCCTCAAGTCGGCCTACTGGAGCAAAAGTTTTGTCATAGTCTATTCCTTCTTCTTGACGATAACCCTTGGCTACCAGTCGGGCTTTGTTCTGGATTATGATTCCATCCGTATCAAGTTTGTTCCGGAACACCCATTTAACTCCAATGACTTGTTGAGACTTTGGCCTTGGTACAAGAGTCCACACATCATTCCTTTTGAACTGATTTAACTCTTCCTGCATGGCATCTATCCAATTTGAATCTTAAAGAGCTTCTTCCACCACTTTTGGCTCTATCTGCGACAAAAAGCAAGAGTAGAGGCACATGTTGGAGATGGCTGCTCTTGTTTTAACACCAACAGTAGGATCACCAATCACTTGTTCTTGAGGGTGGCTTTGAGTCCACCTATAGTTTTGTGCAAGTGGTGGTGAATACTCAATGATTTGAAGCTCTGTCAGATTAGGTGGTCCTTGGTCGTCCACTGATTGAGCTTCTTTCGGGCCAGCGTTATTCAAATTATAAGGTTCTAGAGTATTTTGAGGTTCTCCATTACTGTTCATTTCCGTATCAACTGGTCCGGATGGACTGGAAGGTACTCCGGTATTTTGAATATCCGAAGGAATATATCCGGAGTTATGTGGAAGTCCCGAGTCCGATTCATCCGTAGCATCATCTGCATCATTTCTTCGTTCTTCATTGGTGCCACATGGTTGGTCAGTAGAAGTGACAGGAATATTCATAAACTTTGAGAAGTCAATGTTGTCGTCTTGATCCTGCACATTAGAACTTGAAGAACCAACTTTCGACCAATCCATGTTAGCTTCATCAAAAGTCACATGGATAGATTCTTCAACTTTGAAAAGTTTTCTATTGAAAATCTGATAAGCCTTGCTATGTAATGAGTATCCAACAAATATCCCATCATCAGATTTAGGTTCAAATTTATTCTAGGATTCTTTTCCATTGTTCAGTACGTAGCAAGTACACCCAAAAGTTTTGAAGTGTGAAATAGAAGGCTTTCTGCCCTTCCACATCTCATAAGGTGTTTTCATGGTAAATTTATTTATAAGAGTTCTGTTCTAAACATAGCGAGCGATGACACCGCTTGACCCATAGACCAAGAGAAAGCTTTGCCCCTGCTAACATTGATCTGCCAGCCATGACTAAAGTGCGATTCTTGCGCTCGCCTATCCCATTTTGTTGTGGAGTTAAGGCGCAGAGAAGTCGTCTTGAATGCCCCTGTTCAGAACAATATGACCTCATTTCTGAGAAATCAAATTCTGTACCATGATCACTCCTGATGCATTTAATGCTTAGTCCTTGTGAATTGCTTGTCCAGTTGAAGAGATCGACAAGGTGTTCAAAGGTTTGATCCTTAGATTTCAGGAACAACACCCATGTGTATCTGGTGAAGTCATCGATAACCACTAGGGTGTATCTCGCACCAGCAAGTGAAGAAACAGAAATGGGACCACATAGGTCCATGTGAAGAAGTTGTAAAGGAGCAGTTATTGAATTAACTGATTTCCTCTTAAAACTATGTTTGGTCTGTTTTCCAAGTTGGCATTCTCGACACAGAGTGTCTCTGGAGTATTTGTGTTTAGGCAAACCAGTGACCAAATCAAACGACACTAATTTAGACAAGGTCTTAAAATTTAAATGTGCGCAACGCTTGTGCCATAGCTAACTATCTTCATGTGATGCTGTAGTGAGGAAGCATACAGGGTCAGAAGAATTGTTTCTCAAGACCACAGAATATATGTCCCCATCTCTTGATCCGGATAACTTAATATCTCCAGATAAGTTATCTCTAACTATGCAGGTGTTTGACAAAAAAGGAAACTGTGAATCCTTTGTCACATAAATTACTAACACTCAGTAGATTATGCTTCAAACCTTCGACTAATACAACCTTAGTAATTGATACACAGCCGTTGGTTAAAGTGCCATACCCCACAGTCTTACCTTTACTGTTGTCACCATATGTTACGGATGGGCCTCGTTTGTCAGTAACATCCACGAGCAGAGACTTATCACCCGTCATATGTCTGGAGCATCTACTATCGAGTATCCACTTGCTTTGATTGATCTTTGACTTCAAGTGAGATGGCAGTGAATTCCATAGATGCTCCTGCAAGACAACAGATTACATTTTTGGTGCCCAAACTTGTTTTGGGCGATTAGGAGAAGCAACAACAGTGTCAACTATTCCGGATTTTATGTTGCTAGGAACTTTAACTCTCCAAGTTGACTTAGCTTTTTCCGTCTTAGTTGCTTCTTCAACTTGGGTTTTCTTAGGTGAAATACTCCGAGGAGTTTTAGATTTAGCTTTCCGAGAAGAACCCTTTTTGACAACCGGATTTTTATTGATTGAAGACTGATTACATAACCAGTCATCAGATAGACTCCAACACTCATAGTGATAATGACCTATTTCGCGACATATCAAATGATTAATCGTGATGAGGAGTTACAACAGGGGATACAGGTTTCTTAGGTTTTACATGTTTTCTACTCTGTTCCCTATGGCCTAATCCTTTGCGAACGGGTGACGCGCTCTTGGCCCTGGATGCGTCAGCCTTAGCCTTTCCTTTGTTTATGGGTGCTGCAGTTTCGGCTTTAACTACAGCAGCCTTCCCGTCATCGTTTGGTACGGGTGCTACTACTTCGGGATTAGTAGTAACAGCCTTTGTTCCACAATCATAAACTATGGTGCCACCTAAAACCAAACCATCCAACGGTTTAGATGTACTAATGGGATATAGGTTGGTTAGTTTTGGAGTGTAGTCCGGACGGCACTCAGTAGCTGGAGCAGTGGAAGTGGATTCGGATCCTAGGCCAGGTTTGACTCGGATATTGTCAGGATCAGTTCTAAATGTAGAGGCTATTTCTCCGGATTTTAGCCATTTACGATTTATTTCCTTTTCCTTCTCAAGTTCAATCTCAAGTCTTTTAAGATTTACATTCATGCATGTGAGCTTGGTATTCAGTAGGTGATTCTCAGCTCTTAGGTCGTGATACCAAACCTCCCTGCTTCGGTAGTCAGCTATGTCCTTTTCAAGTTTAGAAACAGTAAGTTCTAGGCGTTTAGTTTGACCACTCATATTTTGATACATTTGAGTAATTATTAATCTCTCATTCTTTTCATCATCATGTTCCTTAGTAAGAGATTCTAGTTTACTCAAGAGCTCAGAGATAGAAGGTACCTCAGCGTTTGCCATGAGGCAGACGTTCGCCTTTTCCATTGGTTCGTCGTCTGAAGATTCCTCTTCTTCTTCCGAGCCACTGTTGTATTTTGAGAAGAACGCCTTCCTCTTCTTTTTGATTTTGTCTGAGGTGGAGCGTCGGGGTTTAACCTTGTCATCCTTGTCGGCCATCTTGGGTTTGGATCTACAGTCCTTGGCCCAATGACCAGGTTTCCCGCAATTGTAGCAGTCTTGGGATGTTGACTCCGACCGCTCCTTCCTTCTTGAGGATGAGGAAGAACCTCTTCTGAATCCTTTTCTGCTTTTCCGCAGAAATCGTGTGAAGGATTTCACCAGGAGTGCTATTTCTTCTTCCATGTCCGAGTCAGAGTTTTTTGACTCTTCCGTATCATCCTCCATCAGCATGCTTGGTCCAGCCGTAGCCTTAAGAGCTACCCCCTTTTCTTTCCGAGCTATCTTCTCGTCTCGGTTAGTGTATTTGAATCTGACCTCATGAGTCCATAGCTCTCCATATAGCTCTTCAAGGGGAGCATACTGCCAGTTGTCTTTGGATTGCATCTCGAGCTGCTTGGAGTAATAGCGATCCGGCAAGGAACGAAAGAACATGTCATTTATTTGGAACTGAGTGTAATGCTCGTTGACAGTTTTCAATTTTAGGATGAGCTTGCCGAATCGCCGATAGATGCTCTCTAGGGATTCACCAGGTTTGTGGTTGAAGCTCTCAAAATTCTGTCTGAGAGCGCAAATGGCATTCTGCATCTGGGACTGACTTCATTTATATAGAATAGTCAATTTGTCCCACACAGCTTTTGCTATCGTGCAGCCCCGGACGTCCGTGAAAGCCTCTGAATCCAAGGACGATGTCACATAAGCTAGAGCCTTTTCACTGGCGTATTGCCAGGCTCTTTCATCGTGAGTGAGTTCAGCATCAGTCTATGGCCTCCTAACCCCATTTTCTCCGATGGTCATCGGAATGGGAAGCTCCTGATGAAGACAAGGCCACATTAGATGATCATGACAGGTCATGAACATTTTCATGCGAGCTTTCCACTGGGAGAAAAGCTCTGGTGTGAACTTTGGCGGTTTGCTTAAAATGTTGCCTGAACTCCGTGGTTGAGGAGCAGCGGCAGCAGTAGGTTGAGGTGGATCAACATTTTCACTGCTACTTCGGTTGGGAAGGGGCTCTTGAGCTCCCCGGAGTTAAGGCGGGTATTGAATAGCATGCTGCTTTCTTCGGCCATTGTTAAGTTGAGAGGGAGTGAGGGATCTCTACGAGCAGGTAGAACTTGCTCTGATACCACTTGTTGGTCCCGGAGAGCCTAAAGGGGGGGGGTGAATAGGCTCTTTGAAAATTCTTTCTCTCTCTTAATTGCTTAGACACTCACTCTGGTTAAACGGATAAAATCAGTGCGGAAGATTAACTAGGTAGTGGAAGTATGTTGCTTTATTATCTGAAGATAATTACAACAAAGCAAAATAGCGTTTTAGCTGATTACAACACAATACTCTGTTATAGTTACACACACTTGGCAGTGAATCTCTGTGTTTTTCTATTTTCAAGATATACGCTTATGAGTGTATATGTACAAGTAAGCACCCTCTTAAATTTATATTGCTTCAGGCATATATATAGGCATCCTAGAAATCTATCTTGGAACTGCATTTTCCAAGCAGTGTGGAGCATTGAAATTCTTCATCGGAAAATGCTGAAGCTTTAACTGCTGCGGATGTGGAGCTCGAAATATTGGAAGCATAAGTTGTAATGAATTCTTTGCTTGATTCCAATTGCATTTGAGACTGCGTCCACATCTCCGTGTGTTCCACGTGTCAAACAATTTAGGTATTCAATGAGTTTGTCTTACATCGGGACGTAGCGAGCTGTTAGCATTAATTGCGGCTTGGAGAGATGAAGCAGCGTCTTTTTGGTCCGTTGCAAGGTTCCTTACTCCGCATGAACGAAGCTCGGATCCATACTCCGTATTAGTGATTGCTTACTCCGTATGAATGAAGTCCTGGAATCCTTATTCCATGTCAGCGCTTCCTTACTCCGCATGAGTAATGGTTCAGATTCCTTATTCCACATTTGATGTCCTTACTCCGCAACAGTTGCCCTTACTTCGCTCGAATGACAGACTCGGATTTCTTCGTCCGTGTCTTCTTTTCCTTAGTCCGGTTGGAGTGGCAACTTTGATTCTTTCTCTCTCATGAGCCTCTTTTACTCCGTGCAAGATGTAAACTCAGGAACTTACTCCGCATTAATTGACATAATCTAGTTGAGTATTAGACGCGGGTTCCTAGTCGCTTTGTCAAGTGTTTAATCAGCACGAAGGGTCCTTACTCTGGATGATGACTTGGTTATATACCAAGTGAATGACGACACTCATGATGATCCAGATCAGGATTATGTATCCTGTCCTTAGCTTTGTCCTCACATGAGTAGGTCCGGATTTAGAGTTAACTCATCTACACAGACTTAATGGTAAACAAGAAACATCTCGAGTCAAATTACATAGGGTTTGTTCCGCATTATCCAAATTCTCAGTTTGATCCAACAATGAAAAATGGGATTTTGCTAGTTTGATTCCGCAAAACATATTTATATCATAAAAAGTGCCCTATTGTTATAATCTGATAAACAGAATTACAAGTCTTGAAAAAGCATAATATACAAATTTGATTCGAGCGTGCCTTAGCTTTGACCAGGTCTTCCACCGTTTACAGCTGTTGTCTTTAGGTGACGCTGTTTCCACTGTTTGCAAAGGACCCTGTTTTAGGTGGCCCTGATCCTTGGATTCTAACTGCTTTCACCCTTTAGGATTTGTCGTTGGCTTTGTATTTTACCCTTGGTGCCCTTTTGGGTTTTCACCAAGTCCGCCTTTGCTTGCTTCTTTGTCTTTTGTTAGAGCTTTGTATTTTACCCTTGGTGCCCTTTCGGGTTTTCACCAAGTCCACTCATTGCAGGAATGGGAATCTTATTGAGAGGTATGAGAGTTAAGCATAGAACTTTTTCACCGCATCGCTATTCACCGGGTTAGGGAGCTCATCCACATCCATTCTGGCAAGGATTAAGGCACCTCCTGAGAATGCTTTTTTCACCACATATGGGCCTTCATAATTGGGAGTCCACTTGCCTTTATGCTCATGTTGAATTGGTAAAATTTTCTTGAGGACGAGGTCACCCGCTTGAAAGCTTCTGGGCTTCACCTTTTTATTATAGTTGTTCACCATTCTCTGTTGATATAGCTGTCCTCTGCAAACAGCTGCTAAGCATTTGCCCTCAATTAAATCCAATTGCTCATAACGACTTTGGGCCCATTCTGCTTCTTCGAGCTAAGTATCCTTGAGTACTCGGAGGGAAGGTATCTCCACTTCGATAGGTAGAACTGCTTCCATGCCGTAGACCAAAGAAAATGGAGTTGCCCCAGTTGATGTTCGCACTGAGGTACGATAAGCATGCAAAGCATATGGTAGCTTCTCATGCCAATCTTTGTATGTCTCAGTCATCTTTCTGATAATGTTCTTGATGTTCTTATTGGCCGCTTCAACTGCTCCATTCATTTTGGGGCGATAGGGAGTCGAGTTGCGGTGTTGGATTTTGTATGTTTCGCACAACTTACCCATCATCCGACTGTTCAAATTTGAAGCATTGTCTGTTATGATCTGCTCAGGAAGTCCATAGCGGCATATGATGTTATTCCGCATAAATCTAAGTACCACAGCTTGTGTGACGTTGGCATATGACGCTGCTTCTACCCACTTGGTAAAGTAATCGATGGCCACTAAGATGAAGCGGTGACCATTGGAAGCTTTTGGCGAGATTGGTGCGATAACGTTGATGCCCCAAAGCGAAAACGGCCACAGAAAAACCATCACATGCAGTCTAGATGGCGGTAATTGGATTTTATTGCCGTAAATTTGACACTTGAGGCATTTGCGCACATATTCAATGCAATCCTTTTCCATGGTTACCCAATAATAGCCCATTTGCATGATTTGTCTTGTTAATGCATGTCCATTGGTGTGTGAACCGTATTCTCCTTCATGCACTTCTTTGATTATCTGTTTCGACTCTTCTTTTGCCAAGAACCGCAGTAACACCATGTCATGGTTTCACTTATATAGGACGGGACCATCAAGATAGTAGTTGGACGCCGACCTTCGGATATTCCTTTTATCAGACTCAGAGGCCTCTGCTGGGTATTCTTGCTTAAGCAAATACTATTTGACGTCATCAAACTAAGGTTTTTCTTCAGTATTTCCTTCAATGGCCATGCAATGTGCAGGAGCATCTTGTATACGGATATCAAAAGACTGGACTTCTAACGTTGTGTCTAGTCGAAGAAGGGAGGCTAGAGTGGCCAGTGCATCAGGAAGCTGATTATATTCCCTGGGCATATGCTCAAACGTGATGTCTTCGAATTGCTCGGCTAACTCTGTAACATACTCCCGATAAGGGATTAGTTTGTGGTTTCGAGTCTCCCATTCACCCCTTACTTGAAAAATGATGAGTGCCGAATCGCCGACCACTCGTAATTTCTTGATTCCTTTGTTAATTGCTTCTTGAAGTCCCATCACACAAGCCTCATATTCTGCTACATTGTTTGTACAAGGGAAGGTTAGCTTTGCCACCATGGGGAAATGTTTGCCTTTTGGGGATATCAGGATGGCGCCAACACCGTGACCTAAGAGACTGGAGGCTCCATCAAACCACATTGTCCATATGTCTGATACTTCAGCTGTAATGATGTTAATGTGCTCATCTGGAAAGCCGATAGTCATGGGCTCATAGTCTTCTAGTGCTCTGTCTACCAAGTAATCAGCTATTACACTTCCTTTTATAGCTTTTTGAGCCACGTAGATGATATCATACTCCGATAAGATCAGCTGCCATTTGGCGATTCTTCCAGAAATGGATGGTTTTTCTAAAAGGTACTTGAGCGGATCATGCCTCGAAATCACCCATGTTGTATGATAAAGAGTGTATTGCCTCAATCGTCTTGTTATCCAAACAAGGGCACAACATGTCTTTTCCAATGGTGTGTAATTCGTTTCATTAACGGTGAACTTCTTGCTCAGATAATAAATGGCCTGCTCCTTCTTGCTTGTAGAATCATGTTGCCCCAAGATACAACCCATTGAGGACGTGTAATGACCCGTGTTTTGGGAAGAACAAGCTGGAACGAAGATGAACAATACCCTGGGCGAACGCTTGGGTCGAAAGGTGGAAGACTCGAAGATTTGGGTCGTAGGGTCGAAGACTGAGGGTCGAAGTTCGAAGGGTTGAGGGTCGAAGGTTTAATCTTCGAGATAGATCTTTGAGGCCGCGTTTCCAGCGAGTCTTCGAGGGAGTGTTTCTACGAGTCTTCGTGGCTTGATTGTTAGAGAATGTAATGAGCTCAAGTAGGAGCATGTAGAGGCTGCGTGTGACAATGACCACGTTCGGATTGTGGGTATTTTGTCCTATGTGGAAGCGGAGTGGTTAGTTCATGTTTTACTTATCAAAACTACGTCATTTTGGTGGTGGAATTTCATTTATCAAAACTATGTCATTTTGATGGTGTGTTTCATTTATCGAAACTACGTCATTTTGATGGTGGGATTTCATTTATCAAAACTACGTCGTTTTGATGGTGGATTTCATTAATCAAAACTACGTCATTTTGATAAGTGAGGTCTATATAAGGAGGAGCTCTCTTTGTTTTAGGTTTAGGGTTTTTGTTGTCAGCCGTCGTAGAGAGAGAGAGAGAGAGAGAGAGAGAGAGAGAGCTCCAGTCCGTGGCTACCGTTGTCTTTCCCGTGGTTGGACGGCGTTAGGCATGGAGGCAAGAGCGTGGACGATCTTTGAGGTAGGGGTTCTGTTCTTCCTTGAACCTATCCCAGGGCTTTGGCCTTATGATAGGCAATGTAGCTGTTTGGTTTTATATATATAAATATGTAAATTCATATAGGTGTGATCTCCTATATGAATGTTGGCCTTCAATGGCGTGTTTTGCTTGGATGTATATATACACGCATGTTAAGTGTTTGATATCATGCCTGTGAGGCCATGCATGTTATGTGTTTGATATTATGCCTGTGAGGCCACACATGTTATGTATTTGATAATACGTCTGAATGACCACCCATATTATGTGTTTGGGATTATACCTGTGTGGCTAGGTTTGTGAGCCTGTGAATGTATGAATGCTTAGTGTTTGAAGTTATGCCTGTGTGACCATGCATATTAAGTGTTTGATGTTATGCCTGTATGGCCATGTGTGCTGCGTGTTTTCTTGTACACCCGGTGGCTGTGGAAGCCCGGGACTGTTTTTGTTAGCCTGTGAGGCTGTGAGAACTATTTGCCTGAGAGGCGGTTAAACTATTTGCCTGAGAGGCTGTTAAATCACTTGCGGTTAAATCATTGGCCTGAAGAGGCGGTTAAATCACTTGCTTGAGGTGGTTAAAGTGTTAGCCTATGGGGCTGTGGAGCCTGTGTGGCTGGGGCTGAGGTTGCGCCCGTTTGTGTGGTGTGTTTCCTTGCTATTTGTTTCTGCCACGTCACTGCACTGGTACACGCTCTCATATAGATGATAGGTGCTTGGGATGGGTTGGGGGAGACTTGATCCCTACTAAGCTGTGGTTGCTCACCCCTCCTACTGTGATGTGTTCTCTTTTAGAAACCTACAGGCGTTAGGTGGAATCCCAAGGTGGAAGACCGTATTTGCTTTACCGTTTCTTTTCGATTATGTTAATTTATGGTATTTGATGTAACCCTAGTGGGGAGATATTGTAATGAGGAGTTTAACGTAATAAATGCATGTTTGGACACATTTGTAATGGTTTGAACTTAATAAATATATGATTTTGTCTCTCTGAATATTTGTTGTGAGGTGTATAGTGTCCTGTGTGGGCATGTTGTATCTTGCCCCCTTTATCCAAACTTGGGTAAAGGGAGGGTCACGTTCCGGTCTCCTCGGGTTGGAAATCTGGGGCGTGACAGTATGGTATCAGAGCATGGTCTAGTTGGCCTAGGGTAGTGGGCGGACTTGGTTATCTTGAGTCCTTTGGAGGAGCCTGGAGGGACATGCCTGATCAACATGGTCCTCTTGGAGCCTCTAAGGTGTACTTGGGGTAGTCTAGTCTTGTGGTAGGATTTGCATACATTGGCATTAGGGTACTAGTTGCATTTATTGTTTATGTATGAATGTATGGATAACTGTAGGAATGTTTTAAATGAAAAAAAAAATTAATTGTGCAACTCTGATATATTGTGACAACTTAAGCATGACTACAAAGAAAAGAATGTATGGTATGGAATTTGTGTACTAGTGGACTTGTGCAATGTGAACGAACTACATAGAGATAATACTGTTGATATTCTAAAAATGACTAGGTGAGATATGTGAATGCTTAAGTGTGTGCCTTTGTATGGTATTGTGTAGAATAAGTAATGTGGTGTTCAAAACGATGAGATATTCACTTAAGTATAAATGATATGTGCAATGTGAAGGTGTGAACTTGTATAGTCTGTGAAATGTGAATTTGCAAATCTATGTGGTGATAATGTGTGTTTTGAGATTATTTATAGCTCCAAACGCCTAGTCGGTAATGGTATTAAGAGCGTTGAGTGTTAACCTGGAGTGCTACCTCCTCGTGTACCTAGCCTCTGAAAAATTATGACCCGTACGACAGAAGAGCCTGCCACCCAGGCTGGGCAAGTGGTAGAGCTGCAGGCTGTAAGTAATGATCTTCACATGGCAGAGATTGACATTTTAACCCTGATTATTCCAGAATTGAGGGATGAGATTCAATAACTGATTAAGAGCGAGGCACGTCGAGGGCGGTCAACCCACATCATTTGGAGGAGCTCAGATGAAGATCAACTGAAGCATTGTTGTCCTGATCAGCAGAAAGGACCCCAAGAGGCAGATGGGGGCAATCAGAAGATGGCCACAAGTTTTGAGACGGCGGTCAATCCCCTAACAAATCAATTTGAGACCAGTTGCTTAAAAGGTTGTTCTTGCTGTGGACAACCGGGACATTGGAAAAGAGGGTGTAGCAGGAAGTAGTACCAGTGCCGCATCTGTGGAAAGGTAGGACATCTCCAGACAGTCTGTTTTGGTAAAGCAAGGCATGGTACTAGAGGACTAGCTCGGCGAGCAAGGCATGGGGCCGAGGATTACCTAGTGAGGCTAGTAGGAGAGAGTGGGAAAACTTTCCTTAGCCAAGGGTACGATTTCAACTCTCGTGTGTTAAGATTTCTGTTTTATTGGTGGTATCATGCTCCTTTAAAGATATTGATCGGTTGAGTCTCGTATTGGCTTAGGTGAGGATGAGTGAACCTTTGATTGTTGAATTTCTAGCAATTTAATTAAGACATTTGTAATAGAGGGTTATTCTCGTTGAGAGGACTCTTGAGCCACAGTTTTCTGTTAGGTGAGGCTTAGAAGGTCGTTTGGGTTACCATTTCAAAATGGACGTGGTGAGTAACCTACTAGAGAAAAAAATAAATAAATAATATATATATATATATATATATATATATATATAAATGTATGATACCAAACGAATAATGAATTACTAATAGTTATGATAATAAATAGTTGTTGTAAAGAGTTTGATGGTTTAAATGTGGTCTAACGTGTTAACCGTATCTTTGTGTGGTACCCATTTTGGTAACCTTGATTAATAGAAGTATGTTTTTATTTGGATGGAGGTATGGGTAGAAGTGCCACCTGGGAGGGATGTTTTTTTTTGGTAACCTTTCCCAGTATTGGGGTTGAGGGAGGAGCTTGCCCTTAGTATACCTCACTCCTTGAGTCATTGAGATTTAAATTGGTTGGTGAGGGTGGTATGTGATTTTAAGGTTCTTGTGGGGGTCTAGTGGAGATGGCTGCAAGTTCTCAGGTGGCCAAACGTTGACCACAAGTCATGCTTGTGGTGTGTGAGGGACCTTTAGTGATGTTCATAGGATATGTTGTGAAATAGGTATGCACATGTATAAAATGTGAAGTTTTCTGGAATTCAACTATCGGCTAAGAGTGGATTTATAAAATCGTGCCCAGTGAATCCAATCAGTGCAAGTGGGTGAGCAAGTGAGATTGGGCAGGCCTTGTTCGGGTTGTTCCCCACATTTGGGAGACATCTCCCGAGGGGTTGAGGATGTACTTCTGGTGGTAGGACCATTCCCTTAATCCATGTCTTGTGGGCAATCGGCTTAAAAGAGGCGAGGAAGTGGGAGGCTATTATGTTCTCTCTTATATGTGTTCCACACTGTAATTTATTTCATGTGTTTTGGTTGCTTTGTTTTGTTGCAAGTGTTATATATGTGCTATAGGTGTATAGTAGAGTTCTTATGTGTGGGTATCATGGCATCCATATGCAGAGGAGTAGGAGGTGATGCATTAGTATAATATATGTGGTGTGGGAATGAAGAAGAGTGTTGATGCACTGAGAAAAAGAGTTGTTTGATTTCTCGAGTTGAGTCAGTTGTAATAGTTTTGCTAGGACGGGGTATTAGTGCTACTTCTTGGGGAGAGATTTATGTCGGGCGGATATCAAAAGGTGTATGCATTAGAGCGGTGGTGGTAGGTGAATGACCTACATATGACCTCCTTGAAAACGTTTCTTGTGCAGTAACACGCGGTAAGTGAGATGGTTCACACCATCGAGGTGTTGGCATTTGGGAGCTACATGAAAGTCCCGAATCAGGAGTTTGCATGCCTTGTTTCTTGTGCCTACCCGGAGAAATTGCAGTGATCACATTAAGCTGAGGCTAAAGCCTGAGTATTTCTTGGTCCATTTGAGTGTTTTGTTGGTGTGTTGAGATAGAATGTGATGGTTGGTGTAGCGGAGTTTGTGGTTCATGAGGTAGAGTATGTCCTGGAGGCAAGGGATTCCCTTGTGACCTGTGAGTGGTGACACAAAGGATTCCGTTGTTGTCATGTTGTAGGTAGGAGAGTTTTCCATGGTGGAGAGAACTATGTTGTTGGTACCTACCCATCGTCAAAGGATTCCTATCGCATGGAATGTTTGCTAACTGAGTAAGACGTTATCACTTGGGTTGTAACATACGCCTCAGTTAGTGAAGGCTGTATGGGACCTTGGTGGATCCCTATTTGACCGTAGCCAGAGAGGTGTTATTTGTGTGGCATTCTGGTTCATGGGATTCTTTAGTAGATTCTCAACGTTTGTGACTGGTGTTAGCCCGACAGTAGTTTTTGGTCTTGCCGTGGTTGTGTATGGTATTGAATTTGTCATCCCTGGACTCCATTCGGCGTCATGTTGACTGTAACCGAATGGAAACTTCATCCTAGTATAGCTGTGTCCTGGATTGTAAGCTGTGGAGAGCCATCATTGGTGTTGGTTGGGTTTTAATGTGCCTTGCTAGCGGATGTATTCCTCGGATCCCTAATCCTGTTTTGCGTTAGCGTGAGGGGATTCAGCTGTGATGCTGGTGCTGCTGTGGTGATATCCCTGTGTGGGACTGTTATTGTGGTTTACATCATGCTCTTATCTCATTTGTTTGTATTTCATTGTGACCTCATAGTGCTTGCTGTAAGGGTGAGTTCTACATCTGGGGTGTGGCTGCGTGGTAAATTGTTGGTCTCGGTTGCATCAAATCTTAGTGGTGGGTTACTGTTGGGGTACCTTTAATTGGGGAGTGTTGGTTCTATTCTGACACGTGTAGGCTGATGGTGTTGGCCTTGTTCGGTTGTTGGGGTCTTAGCGAATTTGTGGGAGGTTTCTCGACCTCACTGTTGTTAGACTTGCTCACATGAGTTGTTGTCGGCGCGCTAATTGGCCAGCTCTAGTTCTTGTTATGCTCATGGGTGTTATGTGTTGCTTTGATCTTCTCGTGATGTTTGCTACTTGGTTTCTCTTTTCGGGGACGAAAAGTCCAAAGGTGGGAAGGTTGTGAGGAAACTCCCTACGGATGAGTTTGTATTATGTTGGCGAATGGGCAGTAAAACGTTAAACGTGTAGTAGTGTTTTGTTTGTGAGTTGTTCCTTGCAGTGGTGTTTATGCTGTGAGTTGGTCTGTGACCTATGTGATTTGTTAAACGTGTTGGGGATGGGAGTATATGTCTTACAACGTCGTGACATGTGACTACTTGTGAAATATGTGTTAGCTGAGGAGGAGACATGGGAACGTGAGGCCATGATGTGTGAGCAGCACCCAGAGTTGTTCGAGGATGAACAGTCTTAAGGGTGGGAGGTGGCTGTAGTGATGTGCTTTCTTGCATTGGTTGTTTATGATTTTGTGTATTTGTATTGTCTTTTAGACATGTGTTTATATTTGAGATATGTTTTTGAGATTGAGACTTGTGTTTGTGATATGCGGGTATGTGGCATATGCATTGTGATGCTTGTGGTTATGTATATGCATTGTGATACATGTGGTTATGATTATGGTGGTGCTTTGTGAGCTTGCGGACGTATGTCCTGTTATGATGTGTGTTATTCCTCGCGGTCCTAGTGGCATGTAGTTTCTTTTCGAGGACGAAAAGTCTTAAGGGGGAGGGGATGTAATGACCCGTGTTTTGGGAAGAACAAGCTGGAACGAAGATGAACAATACCCTAGGCGAACGCTTGGGTCGAAAGGTGGAAGACTCGAAGATTTGGGTCGTAGGGTCGAAGACCGAGGGTCAAAGTTCGAAGGGTTGAGGGTCGAAGGTTTAATCTTCGAAACAGATCTTTGAGGCCGCATTTCCAACGAGTCTTTGAGGGAGTGTTTCTACGAGTCTTCGTGGCTTGGTTGTTAGAGAGTGTAATGAGCTCAAATGGGAGCGTGTAGAGGCTGCGTGTGACAATGACCACGTTCGGATTGTGGGTATTTTGTCCTGTGTGGAAGCGGAGTGGTTAGTTCATGTTTTATTTATCAAAACTACATCGTTTTGATGGTGGAATTTCATTTATCAAAACTACGTCATTTTGATGGTGTGTTTCATTTATCGAAACTACGTCATTTTGATGGTGGGATTTCATTTATCAAAACTACGTCGTTTTGATGGTGGGATTTCATTTATCAAAACTGCGTCGTTTTGATAAGTGAGGTCTATATAAGCAGGAGCTCTCTTTGTTTTAGGTTTAGGGTTTTTGTTGTCAATCGCTGCAGACGTCGCAGAGAGAGAGAGAGAGAGAGAGAGAGAGAGAGAGAGAGAGAGAGAGAGAGAGAGAGAGAGAGAGAGGGAGATTGAGAGAGAGAGCTCCAGTCCGTGGCTGTCATTGTCTTTCCCGTGGTTGGACGGCGTTAGGCGTGGAGGCAAGAGCGTGGATGATCTTTGAGGTAGGGGTTCTGTTCTTCCTTGAACCTATCCCAAGGCTTTGGCCTTGTGATAGGCAATGTAGCTGTTTGGTTTTATATATATAAATATGTAAATTCATATAGGTGTGATCTCCTATATGAATGTTGGCCTTCAATGGCGTGTTTTGCTTGGATGTATATATACATGGATGTTAAGTTTTTGATATTATGCCTGTGAGGCCACACATGTTATGTGTTTGATAATATGTCTGAATGACCACCCATATTATGTGTTTAGGATTATACCTGTGTGGCTAGGTTTGTGAGCCTGTGAATGTATGAATGCTTAGTGTTTGATGTTATGCCTGTGTGACCATGCATATTAAGTGTTTGATGTTATGCCTGTATGGCCATGTGTGCTGCGTGTTTTCTTGTACATCCGGTGGCTGTGGAAGCCCGGGACTGTTTATGTTAGCCTGTGAGGCTGTGGGAACTATTTGCCTGAGAGGCGGTTGAATCACTTGCGGTTAAATCATTGGCCTGAAGAGGCGGTTAAATCACTTGTTTGAGGTGGTTAAAGTGTTAGCCTATGGGGCTGTGGAGCCTGTGTGGCTGGGGCTGAGGTTGCGCCCGTTTGTGTGGTGTGTTTCCTTGCTATTTGTTTCTGCCACGTCACTGCACTGGTACACGCTCTCATATAGATGATAGGTGCTTGGGATGGGTTGGGGGAGACTTGATCCCCTACCGAGCCGTGGTTGCTCACCCTCCTCTCTGTGATGTGTTTTCTTTCAGAAACCTACAGGCGTTAGGTGGAATCCCAAGGTGGAAGACCGTATTTGCTTTACCGTTTCTTTTCGATTATGTTAATTTATGGTAATAGATGTAACCCAGTGGGGAGATATTGTAATCAGGAGTTTAATGTAATAAAAGCATGTTTGGACACGTTTGTAATGGTTTGAACTTAATAAATATATGATTTTGTCTCTCTAAATATTTGTTGTGAGGTGTATAGTGTCCTGTGTGGGCTTGTTGTATCTTGCCCCGTTTATCCAAACTCGGGTAAAGGGAGGGTCACATTCCGGTCTCCTCGGGTTAGAAATCCGGGGCGTGACAGGACCCTTGGACAGTCAAGTATAAGATCAAAGGTCTGTCTGGTACTAGTGGGACCAAAACAGGTGGATTGGACAGATATTGTTTGATCATGTCAAAAACTTCTTGACATTTGTCATTCCAAATTTCTAGATTGTTCTTCCGTAAAGTCTTGAAAATTGGTTCACATGTGGTTGTTAATTGTTGTAGGTCTCAAAGTGAGTCTAGAGGGGGGGGGGGGGGGGGTGAATAGACTTTCTTCGTTTGTAGAAGCTAGGCTGTTAGCTGGTTTTGGATTCCTCTACAGATCACTATGATGGAAGTATTTATGGAGAAGATGACAAGAGTTTTGTGAGCGATAACGTGAATGATGATGAACTATCAGACAAAACTGAGAAGAGACTAAATGCTCTTTTCTCCATAGATCTCAGTTATAAAAGTGATGGTTTATGATAGATCGATGTGTGGAAAACAACACAGAGATTAGACTTAATGGAAGTGCTAGATCTTTGATGAACAAAAGATTCTTCAATAATCAGATGGATTACTCTCTTGTTCTTGATTCACCGCGGCGCACAGCACACCTCAGAGTTCTCTCTGAGTCTCTCTCTGTTGTTGGAACACACACTTTTTTTTTTGGTTCTGCAAAAGATTTATTTCAAGTGTGTCAGAACCATTATCTTGTGTTCTGTGTGTTTCCTTCTTTTGAGAGAGAGGTTAAACTCTTAATTTTGTCGTTAAGTGCGTGAGAGATATATTTTTAAGATTAAAGTGCTCGTGCGCCATGATGTCCATCCCGACAAACTGATTTCCCGCCACTGAAAATGCGGAATGTCAGGGGATGGGTTGATCTTCTTTGATTTGCAGCTCAGATGCCCATACTGTGTATTTGGCATGCAGTCGATCTTGGCCATTCATCCGTGGATGGTAGTTGGCAGCAATTAGTGTGTCATTAATGTGCTCAGCTGATCGGGACGGCACAGACTTGCTATACAAACCCTAGCTGACAATATCCCTAAGTGACTGTGTTTAGGGTTGTAAGTTTGCCTCGGAGGTAGATGCCTCATAGGTTCGATGACTCCAAGATTTCAGTTAACACCTGTAGAAGGTTGCGAAGTTTTGATTCAGGCTTTATGGTGTTTCTGCGAGTCTACGACTCACATCTTCAAGTCTTCGTGGCTAGAGGTCAGGTTGGATTGGCCTTTTGTGTCACTCTATTAACTAAAGTCTACGACTCTGCGAGTCTGTGACTCTTCGAATAACGCTTAGAGTGACTTCTTCGAGTCCATTTAATCTACCTGTTATTGTAGCTATGAGTCTACGACCCTAGTTCTGCGGGTCTACGACCTTCGGGTCACTCAGTTTACTATGTTTGACTAAGTGGTCTGAAAATCTTCGACTCTACGAGTCTTCAACTTCGCTTTTCTTCCTTAGTCTTTCACAGAGGCTCATAAACTGAGTTTCTGTATAGCTACGACCCTTTAGCTACAACTCTCCGCCATCGATCTCCGAGTCTGGAAGTGTGGCAATTTCTTTATAGTGATAGTGTCCCTTGAGTCTACGAGTCTGCGACTCTACGACTCTTGAGTTACAGTTTCATTTGTTTGCAGGCTTTATAGCATCGACTCTTCGACCTTCAACTTACGAGTCTACGAGTCTGGTTTTCTCTACATTGTTCGAAGGCTTCGACTCTGCGACTTTCGATCTACGAGTCTACGAGTCCTATTTTCTTAATAGTGTTCGAAGGTTTTGACTCTACGACTCTACGAGTCTTCGAGTCTAGTGGCAATTTAAGTTCTATTAATTGACTTAAGTATTTATGGCGACTCTACAATTTTGCGTGCTACGAGTTTACAAGTCTACGAGTCTACTAGTCTACGAGTCATTTAGCTTTGGTTACTGTTCTTAAAAATTCTTCAACTCTACGAGTCTCCGAGCTTATTGATGCTTACAGTAACACTCTCTTTTTCGTACTATGACTCTGCGACCTTCGACCCTGGATCTACGAGTCGCAATGTGCTGTCACTGTTTCGCCTTGAGTCTCCAGACTCTACGAGTCAACGAGTCTCTTGCCAATACGTCCTATGACAGTTTCACTTCTACGAATTTCAACTCTTCGACCCTACGACCTTCGGTTCTTCGAGTCTCCAGACTTAGACTATAGTTTGGCAGCTTCATCAAATCCTATATTTCCAACAATCTCCCCCTATTTAATGTAAGTTGACAATAGGTAATTGTATGAAGTCTGAGACTACGAAGTTTATGGGCAATTTTAAGGAGTGCAAAGGTTCAAAGAGACACACTCCTCTTCCCCCATACCCCTAAGAGCTGCGTTCGCTGGCTCCTGGCAGAAATAACTCCCCCTACGAGCTTGCTCCCCCTGAGAGAAACACTCCCCCTTTCTAGGGTGAGGAACAAGCACTAGAACAAAAACCGTATGGGAGCAAGGAAATAAAGCACAGAACAGCAGGCAGTATAGCAAAGACAGACAGAAAAGATAATGAATAAACAGTAAGTACACAGAAAAGTGAAAAGCAAGAAATGCAGTGTATAGGGAATTAGAGTACAAGACAGCTATGGGTTAAATTCAGAGTACAAGACACTCTATGTAAACAGAAAAACAGCAGCTTGCTCGCATAGGAGTTGAGCAGGAGTCAAGTGTAACGAGGCTGCTCGACTGCTCACACGATCAAATTCAGGCACGAGAGCTGGGAACCCGTTGGTAGTCAGGATGCGGATGTAATGGCAAACATAAAAGCCGCAGCTGTGAGCATCATCCTGAGCAGGAACGCCTTGCTTGACTCGCGTAATGTCCATCAGTTTGGAGAGATGATAACCACCACATCCATACGAATACCCCTACATGACACAGGTGAGAGTGCGATTGAATTCACGCAGTTGTTCACGTCGATGGAGTAGTAAGGTACTAGGTTTGGAGTCGAAGATGACGATCCTTTGCTTCTTGAAGTCAATGTCGAGAAGAAACCAGTGCGAGGGTGTTGATAAGTATGGAATTAGCACATGGTCTACCTCATCCCAGGGACGGAAGGAGTTCTCATATTTGTGACCTTGTTTAATCTCGAGCATCGCTGCATCATCAATCAGCTGAGCCTGCATGATCGGCAAACAGAGTTCCACCCTGGTAACTTTGTGAATGTGGAGAGGTAGTTTCTCGAGAAAGGACTTCTGGGCGAAGATGAACTGAGTCATCTCAATGTTATCCATTTCTTCACCGTCATGGAGTAGTCAACAAAGATCAGGTCCGGTGAAGAAGGCTTCATAGCCGCAGGTCCTCGCAGTGGTATCCCCAACAATATAAGTGTTGAATGCAGCCAGTTCAACTGAGGTGCCTCCAGTAGTTACAATGCGAGGTGGGGCTAAAGGTTGGTCAGTAGTGGTAGCGGTTGGTTTGGTAGGTGAGGTAGGCATGGTGTACTCAGCCATACTTGGATATGAAGTTGAGGGGCCTGGCTGAGTGGAAGAGGATGGTTGGCAGGGAGCAGCCGGTTTCTTCTTCATGCGGGCTGCAATGGGAACATCATCATCATCATCAGAATCGGAGACGACAGTGGTTTTGTGTGCGCGCTTTCTCCCCCGCATGTAAGTGGTAGTAGGTTGAGGTGGTGAGTGACTCGGAGAAGGGATGGCTGGCTGTGGAGTATCGACTGGTTCAGGTGCAGGTCGGTCTGATGGCTGTGGGAGTGTATTTTTGACAGTAAGAGATATTTCACCACTTGCAAGACGATGACATTCTGACAGAATAGCTCCCAGAGTGGTACTGAGTCCTTTATATTGTCTCTGGTAAGCTCCTTTGATGTCTTCACAGTGTTCCTCCAGATGTCTAAACCCATTTGTGGTTGCACTTGTGAGTGATGTCATTTCTTGCTGCACCTTGTGAAGGGTACGCTCTGATGATTCAACTTGAGTTCATACCTCTTCCATGCTTGACTCCATGGTAGCCAGTCGTTCTTCAAAGGCCTGAGATACTGATGTCTTGAGGAGGCTAGAGGAAATTAGTTTCTCAATGACCTTGCTTGCCAGAAGATCTACTTCTTCGGCCGTCAGAAAACGTGAGTGAGACGCAGCTGGTATTGGAATAGCCATTGGGATATTGGCTGCGAACTCCTCACTCACTTGAGTGGCCACCTGATGAACGATATGTGCAGATGGTGTGGCCATCTCAGTCCTTTCCACAGTCTCACGGACTTGTGGGACAGCTTCTGCATCGGAGTCACTGGCTGCAGCACCAAGAGTTTCTTCATCTTCTGCTACCTCTTCTACCATAATGCCTACCACCTCAGCATCATGTGGAGTAAATGTGACAGGTGAGTCCACCATGATAGGAGATGGGGCAACCACTGTCACGGCTTCCACTGGGTCTCTACTTACAAGACCCTGCTCGACTAACCAATTAATCAGATGGTCTCTATCTACCATCTGTTTACCAAAAGTGATCCATGCCTTTCGTAAATCAGCGGGGGTCATATGAGCCTTGGCATATTCCATATAAAATTCTTCTAGCTCAGACTCCCCAAGTGTGCTCAACAGTACAGGTGTAGCACCCCTATCCTCTGGGGTTTCCTGTGCAGGTGTCTGCCCTCCAACTGCAGGTTCTTTTACTTCTGCAGTATCCTTGCGCAGCTTGACAGTAGGGGTCTCCTCAGATGTAGAATTAGTGGGGAGATGAGTTCTGGCAATGTTCTCCACCACTTCAATTATATGTATTGTTGCGGCGGATGCAGAGGAGCCCCTAGAAGTCTTTGAGACACGAACCGTCTGTCGTGGTATGCGAGCTGGGGCTCGTACAGAGTTGGCTGTGTCTCCTGCACGACTTCTTACACCTGACTCAGTCCTCCTCATCAACTTGATCTCCAGCCGACCATCCTCATAAATACTTTTAAATATGTATTTGGTCGGCAGTGGCACTGAGGGCCTGTTGTAGAATACATCAGGGTGCAGAAACCTAAGGACTTTGGTGAGAAGAAGTCCAAAGTGTCCCTTCTTGCTTTTGATCATCGAGTGTATCTGTGTTCCCCAGTTTACTCGTTTTCCCTGTAGAACACTGCACATGATCTTCATCTGCTCATGACTTGCAGAGTCATGAGCCGTCCTCTTACACAGCAGGCATTGTCCGGTGACTATGAGAGTTGCCAGTTCCTGACCGGAAAAACCCATCTTCAGGGCTCCCCGACCTTGCTTTCCGGGATTGGAGTATCCAAGAAAAGACTTACATTCTTCCCTGGAAAGACTAGGAAGAGGATCAAAGGTACCTTTTGGGAGTGGAAGTGCATCTCGGATTGTTTCGGCAGAGATACGAACCTCCACTCCATGTACAATTCCCACCAGGTCGTCTCCAGCAAATGCCATGGTCTCGTACAATTCCGAGACATCTTCTATCAGTAAGTCTTGCACCCCTGAGCAGACGGATGCAATACCGGTTTCATCGAGGCGGTTTCGAAACTCATCCAGCCAGCTGACTTTGGCGTCGCCTATGGCTTCCCAGTCGATGATGAATCCCGGGACAATGTTGCGTAGATCGTCGGCCATCGATGAGCTTGGTCCTGCCATTGAGCTTGTAGAGAGAGAAGGAGACACTCATACAGAGAGATTGTAAGGTTCGAAGTTGGTCAGGGGAGAGAGAAAGAGAGAAAGAGACAGAATCGAAGAGAGAGAAGGAGAGAGTTTTAGGGTTAGGGTTCGAGTTTGAAAACGACGAACTTACCTTTGAGCTCCGTCTCTATCAGTGACTTATATGTGAGTTGAGAAGTGTATTGTAGAAGTCACTCACTCTGTCGGTTCGTCTTTATGGTCCGCATTCTTTTCTCTGACCCGTCTTTCGATCATTCGGATCCACCGGATGAAACATTCAAGCAATGAATCCACGTCACCGCTTAAGTCGGTGTAACTCCCATTTTAAGTGCACAGTGACTTGCTGACCTGTCTGCGATGCTTGAATAGTAAGTGACAGACTCCGTGTCACTTCGATCCTTTGGACTACGACTCTACGAAGCTGCATTAGGACGCTTCGAGGCTACGACCCTCGAGGCTTCAAAGCAGCAGTCTTCGATCTTGCAGTTCTTTGATGCAGTTTGCTTCGAGGTCGACTACGAATTTAGCGAGCAGTTGATTTCTCTGGACTTTTTCAACACTCAACAACACACATGAGAAGCATATGACAATTTACATAATATTATTCACGATGAACAGTGTTATTGGTGGAATTGAAGTTACATATCCAGAACTTGATTTCTTTCATCCCTAATACCTGGTTTACATGAATAGCTACTGCATTACTACCATTCAACTCTCCATTTACCTTAGAAATGATTAAGTACTTCGTCACACTACATCTTGTGCGTGAAAATGATCACGATGTTAACATAGCAACCAGTAAACCATGATTTATGGATTGTAACAACCCAGTCATGAATTCTGAGTCTCCTCACATATTTAGCAAAACTCACTCAGTGGAGGCCTCACCCTCTAACTCTCGGATCAGCATGTGAGTTTGATTCAGGAACTAGAATTACACTGTTTGGTAAGCTCATGGTCAACCGAATCTTACCACAACCCTAATCCAACAATGATTTTTAATTCAGCATAGATGACTTGAGAGATAAGATGGCCCTATTGAGAATCAGAACACACACTCTATCCTTGTCTAATTTACAACACATTAAAGGTGGAGTTTGGAGTTTGGTCATTCAGATTGTATGCGTGAGTTGTCTCCTTTCTTCAGTAGAGCATCAATTTTCAGTGCTTATTCATGTGCCTTATTACAAGGACAGAGCTCAACACAATATATATATATATATATATTTTGAATTACATGACCATATAATTTTAACTCCAGTTGTTATTCTAACAGAGACACAAACTGGGAGAATAGTGAGGACTCCCCCTAAGATAGGCAGTCAGTCTATTGTCTAGCCTTTGCCTTTTTCACCTTGCCTTTTTATAGTGAAGAATAGTGGCTCTTCTTTAAGTAATAGGCTTTTTATGATTCTCAAATACTACAGTCTCAGTCATCCTTTGAGCATTAAATCATTGAGGATCCTTTCCGTGCAAGGCAACAGTACCATGAGATACAACAGTTCCTGCTAGTTAATGAATGCAATACCACACAGGTGATATTCACTCAAAATATAATAACAAGTAGTGGGAATATCTTTTGATTTAAACATAAAGGAAATTGCACTCATTTCACTCAAGACTTGAGGGTTCATGACAGGTTACACAAAAGACTTGAACCAGGTTCAGACGTGGCATGTAATGACCCGTGTGTAACCCATGTGTAAGAAGTTAACCACAAACACCTTGGATGTTGGTGCACAAGTTTGAGGTAAGAGATGAGCCCAAGAGGGGACTTTTGGGAGGTGCATGTGACAAGTGATAATGTGCATTTATGCCCTAGGAAGATGCTATGCATATACATGCGGTTTTAAGCTGTTTTGGCAGATTTTGGAGATCACTTTTGGTATAGTAGATGGCCTCAAACAATTGGCATGCAAGAACAAAAGTTTCTTAGAATGAGGTTCTCTATCTACCACAAAAATTTCAGAGCATTTAGAGCTGCACGTGAATTCACCCATTTCACGTGCAAGCATATTTTTGCTTCTCAGACCTCTACAAGATGCAAGGAGGCTTGGAGTGAAGTTTGAGTGCATTTGGAGCTACACGCCAATTGGGGAATTGGCGTTCAAATTGGCGTGCAGGCATGTTTTTGCATGGTTACCTTAGTTTTGTTATTCTAATCATCTTTTCCCAAAGGACCAGGTTGGAATAGTGAGTATTTTGGTGTGTATGGATGCGGAAAGGTTATAACTTGTGTAATTAAAACTACCTCGTTTTGATGCTGGGATTCACTTAATCAAAACTACGTCGTTTTGATGTTGTGTTGTCTATATAAGGAGGAGAAGTCTCTCTATTTTAGGGTTAGGGTTTGTTGCTCCACCAGCCGTCGCAGAGAGCGAGAGAGAGGGAAGGAGAGCTCCTGGTTGTTGCCGGGCATCTTGCGTGGGTGGTCGGAGTCTCGTGGGTGGACGGCCTTCGGCGTAGGAACAGACTATTGCTGTGTTGTTGCGTCTTACTTGAGGTAGGGGTTCTGTTCTTCCTAAATCCTCCTCTGTCCTAGGGTTCAGGGGCAGATTATGGATTATACCTGTTTATATATATATGTAATCCATATAGGTGTGATCTCATATATGGATGTTGGCCTTCAATGGCATTTTGGTGTGATTCTGCTGTTGGGTGGTTGGTGCATGTCACATGCTTGATGAAATGCCTGTGTGAATATTGCTGTGTGTATATGCCTAGTACATGTTTGATAAAATGCCTGTGTGGTTGGTTGGACTTGTGATTCGGTGTAAGTATGCATGCTGGGTGTTTGTTCTATTGCCTGAATGACTGGGTTGGTGCACTTGTGAACGGGTGCACACCAAGTGTTTGGTTTTATCCTTGAGTGACCGTGGTGTATGTTGTGTGCATGACTGTGCTATCTGGCCTGAAGGGGCGGTTAAATCACTTTGCCTGAGAGGCGGTTAAACCAGTGGCCTGAAGAGGCGGTTAAATTACTTTGCCCGAGAGGCGGTTAAATCAGTGGCCCGAAGAGGCGGTTAAATCACTTATTTGAGATGTGGTTTGTTAGCCAGTGTGGCTGGGGCTGAGGCTACGCCTGTTATGTGAAATGCTTTATTTTCTTACTACTGCCATGTCACTACACCTGTGCACATGCATGTAGCCGCTAGGAGCATGGGAAGGGTTGGGGAGACTTGATCCCTACTGAGCTGTGGTTGCTCACCCCTCCTATTGTGTTTGCTTGTTTTCCAAGGACTTACAGGCGTTAGGTGGATACACCAAGGTGGAAGACCATCTTCATTTTATTGCTCTTCTGTGATGTAATTTTATGACTTATGTAACCCTGTGGGGAAATGTACTAAGAGACCTGAATTATAGTACGGAACATGGTTGGTTTGTGAACCTTTGAGGTTTGGAATTAAATAAAGATGTGGCTTGTTTGATTTATTATAATTGTTAGTTTTGCTTGTGTGGCATCTAGTAATCCAACCCCGTTGCCCTCCGTGTGGGTGAATGGGGAGTCACGTACCGGTTTCCTCGGGTTGAAAATCCGGGGCGTGACATGGCAAGTTTCATCCATGTTATTTCTCACTTTCGCGCAGTAGATATGCATGAATCACACTTAGCCATTACTAATTTTCAAGGAGATATAAACGGTAATTAACAGTGTCATACGTATGTTCATGCACAGGTAATTAGTTAGAGATGAACCACAAGACATGTTGTGAGACTCATGAATTTAAATCTAGCATGCCAAGTTTTGTCAGAAGTTCATTGAACCTGGCTTCTTGTAGTGGTTTGGTGAATATGTCGGCAAGCTGATCATCAATGGATATATACTTTAGGGAAATGTCTTTCTTTAGCACATGATCACGTATGAAGTGATGTCTGACCTCAATGTGCTTGGTTTTGGGATGCATAACAGGATTGTTGGAAATTACAATGGCGCTTGTATTGTCACAATACAAAGGAACAGCCTTTAGGTCAAACCCATAATCTGATAGCTGACTGGCCATCCAAAGCAATTGAGCACAACAGCTTCCTGTAGCAATATATTCAGCTTTAGCTGTGGAGGTTGAAACTGAATCCTGTTTCTTGCTAAACCACGATACAAGTTTGTTGTCTAAAATTTGGCATGTTCCACTTGTGCTCTTTCTATCAATCCTGCATCCGACAAAGTCTGCATCTAAATATCCTCTCAATTTGAAATCAGACTCTTTTGGATACCATAGTCCCAAATTCTCAGTTCCCTTCAGATACCGCATGATCCTCTTGACATGTGACAAGTGGGATTCCTTGGGATTAGCTTGGTATTTGGCACAGATACATGTTGCAAACATTATGTCAGGTCTGCTTGCTGTCAGATACAGCAAGGATCCAATCATGCTTCTGTATTCTGAGATATCCACCTCCTTCCCTGCTTCATCCATATCCAGTTTGGCGTTTGTAGGAATGGGAGTTTTCATGTGTGTCACATCAGTCATCTTAAACTTCTTCAGAACCTCCTTTGTATATTTGGTTTGACTGATAAAGATCCCATCCTCTAACTGCTTGACCTCCAATCCAAGGAAGAATGAGAGTTCTCCCATCATACTCATTTCATATTCACTTTTCATTAGATGAGAGAAGTCTTCACATTGCTTTTTGTCCCTTGATCCAAATATGATGTCATCCACATAGATTTGGACTATCAAGAGTGATCCTTTTCCTTCCTTGAGAAACAGTGTGGGAGCTTGTTTTAGTCCATAAAGAGCCTTTTTCAGTTTGTATACCTTGTGCTCTTGGTTTGGCTCTAGAAATCTAGGAGGTTGTTCAACATAGACTTCTTCTTGGAGGTCTCCATTCAAGAAAGCACTCTTGACATCCATCTGATAAACTTTGAAGTCCTTGAATGCTGCATATGCTAAGAACATGTGAATGGCCTCCAGTCTAGCAACTGGTGCAAAGGTTTCATCATAGTCGATTCCTTCTTCTTGTCTGTATCCTTTTGCAACCAGTCTGGCCTTGTTTCTGATTACAACACCATCAACATCAAGTTTGTTTCGGAAAATCCATTTCACGCCAATGACTTGCTGTGATCTGGGCCTGTTGACCAACTCCCATACTTTCTGTCTTTTGAACTGATTTAATTCTTCTTGCATTGCATCAATCCAATGGTGATCCTGAACTACATCGTCAACTGATTTTGGCTCCACTTGTGATAGGAAGCACATATACAGATTTTCATGAAGTGTGGTAGCCCTTGTTTTAACTTGTGCAGCTGGATGTCCAATTATCAGTTTAGAAGGGTGGTCCTTTAACCTTCTTCTTGTCTTTGGAAGGTCTTCTCTTTCTTCATGATGGATACCCAATTGCTCAATGTCAGGTTCTTGGGCTGATAAAAGTGGCTGAGTCTGAACAGGTTGAATGTTAAATTCATGGTTTTCTGCTGATTTTTGACTTGGTTCCTCAGCAACCGGTTCGGCTCTGTGTTCATCAGGTTCGGGTGCATCTTCCCTTGTCTCTGTTGTAGTGAGATTATCTGTGTCTTGGTCTTCTATAATGACAGTGTCCTGCACTTCATTTACATTTGTGTCTCCTTTCTGCATTCCATGGTTAGTCTCATCAAAAGAAACATGAATAGACTCTTCAACAACTTTGGTTCTTCTATTAAATACAGGATAAGCCTTGCTAGTCATGGAATATCAAACAAGATATCCATCATCTGATTTGGCATCAAACTTGTTCAAGTAATCCTTGCCATTGTTCAGAATGTAGCAAGTACACCCGAAGATCCTTAGGTGACCAATGTTTGGTCTCCTTCCCTTCCATAACTCATAGGGTGTTTTCATGGCTCGTTTGTTAATTAGAGCTCTGTTTTGTACATAACAAGCAGTGGCAACAGCTTCAGCCCATAGGGATTTTGGGAACTGAGCTCCTGTCAACATGGTTTTAGCTGCTTCAACTAATGTTCGATTCTTTCTTTCAGCTACTCCATTTTGTTGTGGAGTTCTTGGTGCTGAGAAATTATGCTGGATACCATGTTTAGTACAAAACTCTAACATATCAGAAAATTCAAATTCCTTGCCATGATCACTACGAATGTACTTAATAAAGAGACTCTTAACATTTGTGACCCAATTAAAGAGTTCGACAAGATTCTCAAATGTTTCAGATTTATTTTTGAGAAACATAACCCATGTGTATCTGGTATAGTCATCTACTACTGCAAGAAAGTATCGTGCACCAGATAAGGAAGACACATTTATTGGTCCACATAGGTCCATGTGTAGAAGTTTGAGAGGTTGTTTGATTGAGGTTTTATCTGTACTCTTAAAAGAATGTTTAACCTGCTTACCCAGCTGACAGTCCCTACACGGGTGTTGTTTCTCATAAACATGCTTGGGTAAGCCCTCAACCCAATCCAGAGATGCCAATTTAGACATAGTTTTAAAGTTGAAATGGCCGAATCTATTATGCCACAACCAACTAATGTCAGGTGAATCTTTGGATAGAAAACAAATTGGTTCATCAGATTGAGCATTACTAAAGACCAACTTGTAGACATTACCTTGTCTATGCCCATTTAGTTTCACCTCTTTGGAGACAGGGTCCATTGCTGTGCAGGTGTGTTTAGTGAACAAAACTTCATAACCCTTGTCACACAATTGACTTATGCTCAACAGGTTATGTTTAAGACCTTGAACAACAGATACATTCTGAATGGACACAGAACCATTAGAGAGAGTACCCTTACCAACAATCTTACCCTTTTTATTGTCCCCGAAAGTGACAGATGAAGCTGTAACCTCTCTTACCTCATTCAATAGAGAGGCATCATCTGTCATGTGCACAGAACAGGCACTATCAAGATACCACTGGCTGGAATTAATCCTTTGTTTCCGGTGGCTGTTTTCAGCTCTAGGTACCTGTTCCTGCACAATGAGCAACTAAGTCTTGGGGGCCCAATTAAGATTGGGCTTTGGGTAAGTGAAAGCTATAGTTGACAATTTAGGTTTCCAATAAGAACGGGCAGATTTAACTTTCCATGCTAATCTTGGTGATCCTTCATTAGATTCATTTGCAGGGTTGATCTTCAGATTTTCAGCATGTTTTCCTTTCTTATTGTTATCTTTGGTAGCTTTAATAGGCACAGGTTTGATAGCTTTCTTCACAGGCTTGGTCTTTAAGTCTTTTGAATAGGTAGCCTGTGTGTGCCTGGAGAGTTTCTTCCTATTAGTGATGCCGTTGCTTTGCAAATTTTTAGTGACATTAAGCTGTTTAAGGTTTACCCTGATTTCTGTGGCAATCTCCTTCATAAGATACTCAGGGTAGAATCTGCACTGATAGGACAGGTGTCCAACTTCACAGCAGATGGGGCACGTTACATGTTGAGGTTGAACATTCTGTCTCAAGGGTTTTGCTAGAGTGTTAAGAGGTTTCCTAGGTTTTCTCACATATCCTAGACCGTGCTTAACTCTTTCTTCAGAGACAAACTTAGGCTGAGAGGCAACAGCCTTGCTGGATGAACAGTCTCAAATTTTGTAGTGTGTCTACTTGGTTTTGTCTCTGAGATAACTACACCCTTACCCTTGTATTGGGATATAGAGGACAGGTTGACTGAAGGTTCAGCTTTCAGTTCTTTCTTAGCAACTACTGCATCACTGTCCTGAGATGCAACAGTACCCAGGTCTTTGAGTTCGGGTGTTACTTGTTTGGGTGAACTAGCAACAGCCATTTGTACCTCCTTTCCACACTCAACGAGCACACTGCCAGCAGGAATAAAGCCAGCAAGACACTTGGTCTGAACAAGGTAAGTCTGGGCCTTGGCTATTTGGTCTTCAGAGAAACCTAGACCTAAGGTAAGACTTTTAACATCTGGAGTAGTCCTAAAGTGGGCTGCAATCTTAGCAGAGTCTTGCCACTTTCGATGGATTTGTCTTTCCTTTTCCAGTTCTGCTTTGGTTTCAGCTAGTTCCTTTTCAAGCCTATCAATATCTTTGTTAGCTATTTTTAGTTGACCAGCTTTGTCCAAAAGATCATCGTGTGTGCTTCTCATCTCACTTACTTCAGCCCTTAATCTTCTCTCTGTTCTTTCATAATCATCTATAGAATCTCTATATTCACATGAAAGCCGTTCCAGTTTAGAATAGTATCTTTCTTTGTCAGCTTTCATAGGAAGAAATTGTTCCTCCATTTCTTTAAGAGCTCTATAGGTATCTTCATATTCAATGTAGAGCTGTTCATAAGTTCTTACCTTGAGGGGAGGTAAATGGTCAGCCATGAAATAGATGAGACCTTTTTCCTTCTTCTCCTCATCAGATGACTCTTCTTCCTCCTCGGTTTCACTATTAAACTTGTTGGTGACAAGCGCCTTCTTCCTCTTGTCATCCTTTCTGCTTGAGGAGCGTTTGGTCTTCTTCTTCTACTCAGCTGCCTCCTTTTTCTCCCTCTTCAGCTTATAACAGTCAGCAGCGAAATGGCCGGGCTTGTTGCAGTGATAACATTGCAACTTGTCCTCATCTTTTCCCTTAGAGAAAGATGAGGAAGACTGCCTTGCTTTCCTTCTGTAGTTCCCCCTTCTCTTTAGCAGTTTCTTGATCAGAAATGCCACTTCTTCGTCTGAGGCACTATCTGAGCCAAGTTCATCAGTTTCATCTTCTTCCTCTTCTGAAGACGGTTCCCGTGGTTCAGCAGCAGCCATAAAGGCAATAGACTTCTCCTTTTTCTTGGAAGGATTCTCAAATGCCTCAAGTTCTTCCTTTTGCATTTCGAACGTCTTGAGGTCCCCGTATAATGCTTCCAAGGCACAAGTCTTCCATTCCTTCAGCTGACGGATGGCTGATGTCTTTATCAGTAGTCTCAAGGGTAGATATCTCAGAAATTTGTCATTTTTGTCCTTTTGAGAGATCTCAACATTGTAAGTCTTCATCCGTTGAATCAGACCGGTGAACCGTTTGTAGATACTGTCCAATGACTCTTTCGGTTCACATCTGAAGGCTTCATACTCTTGTTTGAGCATGGAGATCTTGTTGTCCTGCATTTGCTCATCTCCTTCGTAGATGAGACAGAGCTTGTCCCATACCTCTTTAGCAGTCTCAAGATCTTGCACATTCGTGAACATGTCATCATCGAGTGCAGAGAAAAGTATGGCTTTTGCCTTGAAGCAGAGCTTTACTTTCCTCTGCTGAACCTTAGACCAACTGTCTGGGTCTTTCGTCATTAGCCGACCTCTTTGCATACTCTTTGGTGTGAAAGGTCCGTTCTTTATCGTTTCCCAGAGATAGGTGTCGAACATGTCTAGGTGTGCTCTCATTCTCGCTTTCCATTTGGAAAAGCACGCGGGTGTGCACATAGGTACTTGGGAGGATGAGCCAGGCGAAACATCATAGAAGTCTTCTTGTTCTTTTTCATTGCTGCTGGTACTCGGTTCTTCCTGCTCCTGGTCTCCAGCCACTCCTTCCTCTGGAACACAACTGGCTTCAAGTTCCTCAATAGGAACGGGAGCTAGAGCTGCACTGCTGGAATCCATGTCGGCCAATAGGGATCTCTAGAGTGTTGTAGAACTTGCTCTGATACCAATTGTAGGTCCCAAAGTGAGTCTAGAGGGGGGGGGGTGAATAGACTTTCTTCGTTTGTGGAAGCTAGGCTGTTAGCTGGTTTTGGATTCCTCTACAGATCACTATGATGGAAGTATTTATGGAGAAGATGACAGGAGTTTTGTGAATGATAACATGAGTGATGATGAACTATCAGACAAAACTAAGAAGAGAGTAAATGCTCTTTTCTCCATAGATCTCAGTTATGAAAGTGATGGTTTATAATAGATCGATGTGTGGAAAACAACACAGAGATTAGACTTAATGGAAGTGCTAGATCTTTGATGAACAAAAGATTCTTGAATAATCAGATGGATTACTCTCTTGTTCTTGATTCACCGCAAGACAAGACCCCTCGAGTTCTCTCTGAGTCTCTCTCTATTGTTGGAACACACACTTTTTTTTTGTTGTTTCTGCAAAAGATTTATTTCAAGTGTGTCAGAACCATTATCTTGTGTTCTGTGTGTTTCCTTCTTTTGAGAGAGAGATTAAACTCTTAATTTTGTCGTTAAGTGCATGAGAGATATATTTTTAAGATTAAAGTGCTTGTGCGCCATGATGTCCATCCCGACAGGCTGACTTCCCGCCACTAAAAATGCGGAATGTCAGGGGATGGGTTGATCTGCTTTGATTTGCAGATCAGATGCCCATACTTTGTATTTGGCATGTAGTCGATCTTGGCCATTCATCCGTGGATGGTAGTTGGCAGCAATTAATGTGTCATTAATGGGTTCAACTGCTCAGGACGGCAGAGACTTGCTGTACAAACCCTAGCTGACAATATCACTAAGTGACTGTGTTTAGGGTTGTAAGTTTGCCTCAGAGGTAGATGCCTCGTAGGTTCGATGACTCGAAGATTTCAGTTAACACCTGTAGAAGGTTGCGAAGTTTTGATTCAGGCTTTATGGTGTTTCTGCGAGTCCATGATGACGTGCATTTTATGCCGTTATTCTAGTGTTTATTTAGGATGTTTAAGACCATGATTAGAGCCTTATTGCTTCGTATATCATATATATTTGCTCTAACCCCTAGGAAGATGCTATTTGCAAATACATGCGTTTTTAAGCTGTTTTGGCAGATTTTGGAGCTCACTTTTGATATAGTAAATGGCCTCAAACAATTGGCGTGCAAGACCAAAAGTTGCTTAGAATGATGTCCTCTACCTACGACAGAAATTTCAGAGCATTTGGAGTTGCATGTGAATTCACCCATTTCACGTGCAAGCATATTTTTGCTTCTCAGGCCTCTACAGGATGCAAGGAAGCTTGGGGAGAAGTTTGAGCTGATTTGGAGCTGCACGTGAATTCACCATATCACGTGCAAATTCACGTGCAGAGATATTTTCTGACCGATCCTATCGTTTTTTCATGCTGATCATTTGTTCCTGAAGGTCCATGTCCAAATTGTGGATGGAAGATAGAGATTTTAAAGTTTGGAGTTTCACTTATCAAAACTACGTCGTTTTGATAAATGGGCTAGGGTACACACCTCAAGGCCCATCCAACCTCTATAAATAAAGCCTCCACGCCCCCTGCTAGACATGCTAGACCCCCCTACACGTTTTTAGAGAGAGAGAGAGGCTTCACGATTTGGAGGTTGCTCCTTGACCTAGGAGAGTAGCCGTCGCGGATTTTGGAGCCTGGATTTGAAGCCTTGTTGCACGCGTGGATTAGAAGAAGATGTTTAGCTTTACTGCTATGGTTTTGCTTGTAATCATGCGTGAGTAGTTCTTATAATCTAGGGGAGCAATGTAGCCCCCTTGTTGCTTTGCTGTGTTTATGAATATTGGGTTTGGATGATTGAGTTTTGCATGTTTTATGAATCTGTTCTTAATTTCTATCTTTGGATGTACACCTTGGTATTCTTAGCCCTAGTCTGGGGCGGATTGAGATTCATAACTTATTTGTAATTGGTGTGATCATTATCCTTTTGCAAGTATGATTTATTGGCTTTGCATGTTTGTGTGTTTAGATGACCATTCTAGCATACAACTCTTAAAAGGACCTCAATGACCATTTGTTGTCCTTGGCTTATGTTTAACATGTTTTCAATCAGACAACCCTAATACCATGAACCAGTAGAGATAACATAGGGAGGTGAAATTGTGACCCTAGATGCCTTTAATCCTTGCATCTTAATCCTAAAATCAATTTGCTTTCTTTATTTATTCAGAAAACCAAATAAAAATTAGATCTTTAGTTATAAAAAGAATTCGTTTTGCCAAGACATTGTTTTAAGCAAGATTAATTTGGTGATTTGAGTTAAAGCTAGATAACTTGGTAATCTCTGTGGGATCGACTCCTTTCTTATCGCTATTCTATTTAGCATTAGTTAAGGGAATTAATATTTTGAGAAGGGATTTAAACGATAGTAGCTTAACCCTCACTTGGGTTTCGCTCACGAAATACCCGTTCGTCAAATTGGCGCTGTTGCCGGGGATTCAATGGTTGACTAGCTTTAGAAATCAACATTGAGTGAAATTGTTTGAATTCTGATCTTGGTGTTTATTTTGTCTTTTATTTTCTATTATTTTGTGTTCTTTATTTGTTTATTTTGCATTGTTCGGAGCTGCTGGGTGTGTTCTTGTTGTTTTACAGGAACATACACCAAGTGTTTGAGGAATTCCTAGTTGTGTATGCCAAGACAGGAGTTTATACCATTTAATCGGGAACCTGAAAGATTGTTCAGAGCTCGTCGTAGAGCAGCTAGGGAAGCAGCACGTGAGGCTGAAGAAGCACTGCAAGGCTTAGAGCATTCAGTAGGTGAATTGATGCCAGATTTAAGGCCTGATGGTGGTGCACCGCAAGGAGGGGCCAATCACAATGGCCAATATCCAGAAGAAAAGGGTAATAGGTTTATGCCTAGAACCTTCTTAGATTATGCGAGGCCAATGATGTCAGACCATTATTCTGGGATTCGGCAGACAAGAGTCCAAGCAAATAGCTTCGAGCTGAAGCCGGCGTTGAATCAACATGGTGAGCAACAACGCGTTTGGAGGAACAGCCGTGGATGATCCACACCAGCATTTGATGAGGTTCTACCAGATGTGCGACACCATAAAGATTAACAATGTATCGGAGGAGGCAATAAAGCTAAGGCTTTTCCCTTTCTCTTTAAGAGATAGAGCTCTTGGCTGGTTCAACAGTCTGCCAGCAGGTTCAATCAACACTTGGGAGGAGATGCAAACCAAGTTCATGTCAAAGTACTTCCCTCCTTCCAAGGTGATCCAGCTCAGAGGGGAGATTAGCAGATTCAGGCAAGATGAGATGGAAACTCTTCATGAAGCTTGGGAGCGTTTCAAAGACTTAGTGAGAAGATGCCCTGATCATGGAAGACCCAGTGGATTCAAATTGAATCTTTCTACACAGGTCTTCAGTCCCACTCACAAGACAAGGTGAATGCAGTGGCTGGAGGATGCTTGATGAATCTAGAGCCTGACGCAAGCAACGAGCTCTTGGAGAGGCTGTCATTAGCTGATTGGCGGTGGTCTAATGTGCGTACTTCAAAGCCAAGGGAGAAGATAGCTTCAGTTGATAATTCTTCCAATGATATGCAAGCACAGATTCAAGCTTTAGTGAAAGGCATGGAAGTATTGGCTCTTAAAGTTGAAGGATCACAACAAGCTTTACCAGTAACTGAGCAGGGCTGGAGTGGAGCTGAAGAAGCAAATTATGTTGGAGGAAAGGGCTTATATCAGAAGCAGCAAGTTTATCCTCAACATCAACAACAAGGGTATAACCAGAACCAGCAGCAATCTCAGCCATTTCAGAGAAACCAGAACCGAGGGGGAGATACCTCATTTCAGTACAAATATGTGCCCCCAGGGATGAAGCAGAATCCGTATGCTACGGATAATTATTTACACCCACCTCCAGGATTCGAGAAGAAACAGCCTCAGCCTCAACAGCAAACAGGAAGGGTATATCAGAATGTGGATGAGCCAACCAAAAGAGAGGATAATTTAGAGGAAAGGGTAGTCACCATGGAATCTTCAATGAAGAATATAGAAAAGCTGCTTGTGAGTTTGGCCTAGAATGTAAATCAAGGAGTCTCAGCTAAATCTTTTCCAAGTGATACTGAGGTGAACCCCAAGGAGAGCTGCAAGGCTATTACTCTAAGAAGCGGGAAGGCACTGAAAGAAGCTGAAGAGCCTAAGAAGAAGTTAATTCCAGAAGAACAGAGCAAACCCTTGGAAGCTGATGACCAAGGAAAATCAGATAAAGCTGAAGAAAGAGTGCAAGAAAAGAAGGACCAGCAGCTGAGTCAAGACACAATAGCTGAAGAACAGAGGCAAGAGCTCAGGCCTACTATGCCATTTCCTCAGAGGCTGAGGAACCAGAGGGTTGAGGAAGAGTATGAGCGCTTCCTGAGTTTATTCAAGCGGCTTGAGATTAATATTCCATTTGTGGAAATTTTGGAGCAGATGCCTAGGTACAGAAAGTACATCAAAGATTTTGTGAAGAAGAAGAGGAAATATGGGGATCATGAGACGGTGGCAGTCACTAACGAGGTGAGGAGTGTTGTTCAACAGAGTTTGCCCATCAAGCATAAAGATCTGGGCAGTTTTAATCTCCCTTGTGTGATTGGCAATGCACCGCAGCAGCAGGCCCTATGTGATTTAGGGGCCAGCATCAATTTGATCTCCTTTGCTTTGTACAAGCAGCTTGGGCTTAAGGGCATGAAGGCCATTTCCATATCATTGCAGTTTGCTGACCGCTCTACTGGAAGGCCTAAAGGGATAATTGAAGACGTGTTAGTCAAAGTGGGCTCCTTCATATTTCCAGTGGACTTTGTAGTTTTGGAGATGGAAGAAGATAGAGGAGTTCAGCTACTCCTTGGAAGACCGTTTCTCAGAACGGGTTGTGCATTGATTGATGTTGCTTAAGGGCAGCTAACTCTGAGAATTAATGAGGAGACCTTAATCTTCCACATGGGGAAGGCTTTGCAAGGTCAAGAGGAGGAGGACTGCCTTTGGGTTGAAGACCATGAGGAATTGGTGGAAGACTACTTGGCAGAAGAAATTACCACCGCCAATAATGGAGCCCTTCAGCTTATAGAAGCTCAACAAGATGAAGAGATGTACTTGACAGCTGAGGAAGATGAGCAAACTACAAACTCTTTGGAGCAAGCTGAGGAGGAGAAAGAAGATGACGTGCCTCCAGCTCCAGAACTGAAGGAGCTGCCTGGACACCTAAGGTATGAATTTCTAGACTCTACAAATCAATTCCCTGTCATTGTTGCTTCTAATTTGAATGATGTGGAGTGTACTCAATTGCTATAAGTCCTTAGGAAACACAAAAAGGCCCTAGGATGGAACATTGAATACATTAGGGGTATTAGTCTAGGGATTTGCATGCATAAAATTTTGATGAATGATGATTTTAAACCCACTGCTGAAAGACAAAGAAGATTAAACCCTGCTATGAAAGAAGTTGTTAGAAAAGAAATTTTAAAATGGAAAAATGCGGGTATAATTTATGATATTTCCGATAGTGAGTGGGTGAGTCCATTGCATGTTGTGCCCGAGAAAGGGGGCATGACCGTGATTAAAAATGAAAAAAATGAATTGATCCCATCTCGCACTGTGACGGGGTGGAGAGTGTGTGTTGACTATAGAAAGCTGAACAAGGCTACTAGGAAGGATCATTTTCCTCTTCCTTTCATTGACCAAATGTTGGATAGGTTAGCTGGCTATAGTCACTACTGCTTTTTAGATGACTATTCCGAGTATAATCAGATCATGGTTAAGCCCGAGGACCAAGAAAAGACCACCTTCACGTGCCCTTTTGGCACTTTTGCATTTAGGAGAATGCCATTTGGGCTTTGTAATGCCCCTGCCACCTTTCAAAGGTGTATGATGGCCATTTTTCAGGTTTGGTTGAGGAGATGATGGAGGTCTTCATGGATGACTTCTCAGTGTTTGGTTCCTCCTACCAACAGTGCTTGAAAAATCTAGATGTGGTCTTAGATAGATGTGAGGAGAAGGAACTAGTCCTAAATTGGTAGAAATTGCATTTCAACAGTGCGAGTGATTATGCTGTGGGGGTAGTCTTAGGGCAAAGGCGAGAAAAGGTGTTTAGGGTCATTTACTATGCTAGTAAGACCTTAGATGATGCTCAACAGAACTATACCACCACTGAGAAAGAGTTGCTAGCCCTGGTTTATGGCTGCAACAAGTTTAGACCCTACCTTTTTGGGTCTAAAGTCATTGTTTATACTGATCATGCTGCATTGAAATATTTGTTTGCTAAAAAAGAAGCTAAGCCACGCTTGATTAGGTGGGTTCTCCTCTTACAGGAATTTGACCTTGAAATTAGAGACACAAAGGGAGCCCTAAATTCTGTAGCTGATCACCTCTCCCGTGTGGAGAATGCACCTAAGTCTCTACCCATTGTAGATGACTTTCCTGATGAGAAGTTGTTTGACGTGCATCATCTTCCTTGGTTTGCTGACATAGCAAATTATTTAGCCACTGGTTCAAACCCAAGAAGTTAGACTACCACCAGAGAAAGAAATTGTTAGTGGATGCTAAGAAATTCATTTGGGAAGACCCAATTCTTTATAGGAGGTGTCCAGACCAAATCATTAGAAAGTGTGTCCTTGGGGGGGAGGTAGATGACATAATACATCATTGTCAGGCATCACATTATGGGGGCCACTTTGGGGTACAAAGAACTGTGGCTAAAATCATGCAGTGTGGCTTCTATTGGCCTCACATGGTGAAAGACACCTATGTCTACATCAAAAAGTGTGATAAATGTCAAAGGGTAGGTGGTTTGTCTAGGAAAAATGAGATGCCCTTAACTGGAATCCTTCTAGTTGAAATTTTTGACATTTGGGGCATTGACTTCATGGGGCCATTCCCCAATTCTGATGGGTATTCATACATTTTGCTTGCTGTGGATTATGTGTCTAAGTGGGTAGAAGCTATTCCTACTAGAGTGAATGATGCTAGGGTTGTGACTCACTTCCTTACTAGGAACATCTTTAGCCGTTTTGGGACACCAAGGGCTATAATCAGTGATGAAGGTAGTCATTTCTGCAACAAATTGTTTGACAAATTATTGAACAAATATGGTGTCACTCATAAGAAGTCTTTAGCCTACCACCCGCAAGCTAATGGACAAGCAGAAGTGTCCAACAGAGAGATTAAGGTCATTTTAGAGAAAACTGTTGGAGCCAATAGGAAAGATTGGTCTCAAAGGCTTGATGAAGCCTTATGGGCATATAGGACAGCTTACAAAACTCCCATTGGGATGTCACCTTACCGTATTCTATATGGTAAGCCATGTCACTTGCCTGTGGAACTAGAACACAAGGCTCATTGGGCCTTGAAGAAGTTAAATTTTAACCCACAAGAGACCAAGGAGCTTAGGATGACTCAATTAATTGAGTTAGATGAGCTTAGGCTGGATGCCTATGATAGTGCTAAATTTTACAAAGAAAGAACTAAGAAATGGCATGATAGGCAACTCAACAATGAACCTTTAACCTTAGGGCAGAAAGTTCTTCTATTTAACACAAGGTTGAGGTTATTTCCTGGAAAATTAAGGTCCAAGTGGATGGGACCTTTTGTGATAGTTGATAAGAAGCCATATGGGAGCTTTGAGCTCGAAGCTGTAGATGGCAAGAAATTTTGGGTGAATGGCAACAGACTGAAACCATACTTTGATTCAACTCAGAGGGAGATAGTTGATTCCCTCTATTTCACCATTGCGTGATCATAACTGAAAGTCTAGCTACAGACTTTAAATAAAGCGCTGGTTGGGAGGCAACCCAATGTTTATTGCTATGTTTTATTTTATGTTATTTTCTTTTATTTATTTTATTCAATAAATTTGTTTGCAAGCTAACCATTGTGCAGGAGACTTTGTTCCTTTCTTAACTAACCATTTGCAGGATGAGCAAATTATTGGGTCTTGAACTTGTGGAAAAGGCAAAGTCAAGGAGCAAGGAGCAAGTGAAGCCCAAAAGTGCTTGAAGATGGGCTCAAACAATTCACGTGCAAGACTTAAAGATGGTCCATAATGCACAAACAACTAAGTGGAGAAATTTGGGCCAGTTTGGGCCTGCACGTGAATTTGCACGTGAATTGCCCAATTCACGTACACCTCCTTTTGAGCTGTAACTTTTAGGAATGGTAGATGAAGACCATGTGAATCACGTTTACTCTTGCACGTGAATTGCTAGCTATCATATGGAGGCTCAAAAATGCAAACTACCGGTTTTAGCCCTCCTAGAAGCTTCAAACAATTCACGTGCAGAAGGGATTATTGCTTGCCAGCTCAAGGGGGACCCACCACCAAAGTTTGGGACGATTCTGACCTGCACGCCAATTCAACCAATTCACATGCAAGGGCTATTTTGGTCAGAACACTCTGAAAATTTAGGGGCACGTGTATCACGCCAATTGGAGTATCTTTCCTTCTGCACGCTATATAAAGAGAGGCCATCTTCAAAAGCTTCCACACCAAGGGAAGGAAACTTGGGAAGTGCGCGGCGAGACGTCGGTTGATTTTGTTACTCGTGCACGACGAATGGTGGCTAATGTTAGCTACTACTATAGCTAGCCAACTGAGGGGTAAGTGTTTTTTTCCTACTCCCTATTTTATGCCATGAGGACATAGCATATTTTAAGTGTGGTGTATGGGGAGTGACTTGAGCCACTTGCTTGTCTTTTATGTTGTGATTGCATGTTTTATTTATAATTTTATCTTAGATAGTTTGTTAGTCATTTATTTTTAAAATTAGATAAAAAATATTGTTTTGTAACAAAATCATTTGAGGTTTCTCCGCGTATCTCCCAGCTTTCCCTCATTTGCAGAATAGCGATTATATAGTAGCAAACAAAAATCCCACAGCTGAATTGGTCAGGCTGCTGAGGGATTTCCATTTCATTGAGGTGAATAAGAGGGAGCTTGTCCTGCAACAATCCTTCTTTTTTCATTGCATCCTTGATTCGTTTTATGAGCCCATGAACAAGCCGTCTCTTTCTTCTGGTGAACCCTTCACCTTGGCTTGGATCATAAAGCACCGCATGCCCTGCGGTCAAATCCACATGCACCAAGACATAGTGACGATCAATGTGCACCGGGATCAGCACCTCGTGCATACCATGCCAAGGACGGTGCCCTTTATTGTAACCATTTATACGCTGGCGCCACACACTTTCAGTCAAAGGTTGCTCATAAAGCTCGCACAGCATAATAGAGGTATACTGGGACAGTGGGTAATTATGAGGCTCAGTCTGCACAACAAAACGCATAGTCCTGCAAAATAAGTCCACCTCATCTGAGTATAGATATTCATCGCCTAAAAGCCTTTGAAGGACAAATGAGGTGAAGAGGTCCATGTCCCTTGCAAAGCGAGCCCTTAACACCTGAGAGTTAATGAAGTCTTCAAATGCTGCTTGACTCTCAGCAGATGATAGGGCTGGATCTATGGTCAAATGTATAGGCTCTCCGAGCAGGTCTTGAGGTGCAGCAGCCATGTATGTCCCCCATGAGACAGGAAGCACCATAGGCACAATAGCCTGAGAAAATGTAGGATCAGTAAAAGGCTAGAAGGGTGAATACCCTTCTGTCGGCTCTGTCTCCTCTGGATGATAGTAGGATGGCCTAGCTGAAGATTCTAGTTGAGGTGGATCCGCCTGGGCTGGATAAGAAACTTCAGGGGATGGAGAGTGTTCTTCATCAGAGATCTCCACTATAGGAGAACGTTTTGTTGCTTTTCTCTTGCTCATGGCCTTCCAGATTTTGCCGAGGAGGCCTTTGACTTCTTTGTTGTCCTTCCTCAGAGCTTCCACCTCGCACTGGGTTCTGGCATTTGCCTCCCTGAGCTGCTGTGTTTCTTGCCTCCAAGCTTCGGTAGATGCAGCAGGAGGAGCTTTTAGGGCCTCCCATGCTCTAGGAGATGCATGAGCAGCTACGTCTGGGGCCTCCCATGCTCTGGTTCTAGGTTGTGAAGTAGCTTGTTGGTCTCCAGAGATGAGGGCCATTAATTCTTCAAATTGGGCACTAGTGATGTGCCCATTAGTGACTGCCCAATTGATGACCTCCACTTCGCTCACCACCTGCCCACGAATGCCTTGAAAGAAATTGAAAATATCTTCTTTGTGTACATTGAACTGCATGTACATGGCAGTGTGTCTATATAGAGTCTGCTTCCTTTGATCCACATGAGGAGAGGTCTCCCTTGCAAAGTGGATCGCTCCATATGAACACTGTGCCTAGCAGGCTGTGATGGAGGAGGAACATTGGTTGCCCAATGACCTCTGATTTCTAAAGCTAGTCAACCGTTGAATCCCCGGCAACGGTGCCAATTTGTCGAACGGGTATTTCGCGAGCAAAACCCAAGTGAGGGTTAAGCTACTGTCGTTTAAATCCCTTTTCAAAATATTAATTCCCTTAACTAATGCTAAATAGAATAGCGACAAGAACGGGTCGATCCCACAGAGATTACCAAGTTATTTAGCTTTAACTCAAATCACCAAATTAATCTTGCTTAAAACAATGTCTCGGCAAACAAAATTGTGTTTTAAAATTACTTTACTGAAAACAGAATTGCAATTGAAACAACTAAAAACGTTGGATTTAGAATCAAGGATTAAGCCATCTAGGGTCACAATTTCACCTCCCTATGTTATCTCTACTGGTTCATGGTATTAGGGTTGTCTAATTGAAAATATGCTAAACATAAGCCAAGGACAACAAATGGTCATTGAGGTCCTTTTAAGAGTTGTATGCCAGAGAGGTCATCTAAACACACAAACATGCAAAGCCAATAAATCATACTTGCAAAAGGATAATGATCACACCAATTACAAATAAGTTATGAATCTCAACCCGCCCCAGACTAGGGCTAAGAATACCAAGGTGTACATCCAAAGATAGAAATTAAGAACAGATTCATAAAACATGCAAAACTCAATCATCCAAACCCAATATTCATAAACTCAACAAAGCAACAAGGGGGCTACATTGCTCCCCTAGATTATAAGAACTACTCACGCATGATTACAAGCAAAACCATAGCAGTAAAGCTAAACATCTTCTTCTAATCTACGCGCGCAACAAGGCTTCAAATCCAGGCTCCTAGGCCAAGGAGCAGCCTCCAAATCGTGAAGCCTCTCTCTCTCTCTAAAAACATGTAGGGGGGTCTAGCTTTCATAGCATGGGGCGTGGAGCCTTTATTTATAGAGGTTGGATGGGCCTTGAGGTGTGTACCCTAGCCCATCTATCAAAACGACGTAGTTTTGATAAGTGAAACTCCAAACTTTAAAATCTCTATTTTCCATCCACAATTTGGACATGGGCCTTCAGGAACAAATGATCATCATGAAAAAACGATAGGATCGGTCCAAAAATATCTCTGCACGTGAATTTGCACGTGATATGGTGAATTCACGTGCAGCTCCAAATCAGCTCAAACTTCTCCCCAAGCTTCCTTGCATCCTGTAGAGGCCTGAGAAGCAAAAATATGCTTGCACGTGAAATGGGTGAATTCACGTGTAGCTCCAAATGCTCTGAAATTTCTGTCGTAGGTAGAAGACATCATTCTAAGCAACTTTTGGTCTTGCACGCCAATTGTTTGAGGCCATCTACTATATCAAAAGTGAGCTCCAAAATCTGCCAAAATAGCTTAAAAACGCATGTATTTGCAAATAGCATCTTCCCAGGGGTTAGAGCAAATATATATGATATATGAAGCAATAAGGCTCTAATCATGCTCTTAAACATCCTAAATAAACACTAGAATAACGGCATAAAATGCACGTTATCAAAATATTGGGTTTGGATGATTGAAGTTTTGCATGTTTTATGAATCTGTTCTTAATTTCTATCTCAGAAATTTGTCATTTTTGTCCTTTTGAGAGATCTCAACGTTGTAAGTCTTCATCCGTTGAATCAGACCGGTGAACCGTTTGTAGATACTGTCCAATGACTCTTTCGGTTCACATCTGAAGGCTTCATACTCTTGTTTGAGCATGGAGATCTTGTTGTCCTGCATTTGCTCATCTCCTTCGTAGATGAGACAGAGCTTGTCCCATACCTCTTTAGCAGTCTCAAGATCTTGCACATCCGTGAACATGTCATCATCGAGTGCAGAGAAAAGTATGGCTTTTGCCTTGAAGTAGAGCTTTACTTTCCTCTGCTCAACCTTAGACCAACTGTCTGGGTCTTTCGTCATTAGCCGACCTCTTCGCATACTCTTTGGTGTGAAAGGTCCGTTCTTTATCGTTTCCCAGAGATAGGTGTCGAACATGTCTAGGTGTGCTCTCATTCTCACTTTCCATTTGGAAAAGCGTGCGGGTGTGCACATAGGTACTTGGGAGGATGAGCCAAGCAAAACATCATAGAAGTCTTCTTGTTCTTTTTTATTGCTGCTGGTACTCGGTTCTTCCTGCTCCTGGTCTCCAGTCGCTCCTTCCTCTGGAACATGACCGGCTTCAAGTTCCTTAATAAGAACTGGAGTTTGCTCGGGAGCTAGAGCTGCACTGCTGGAATCCATGTCAGCCAATAGGGATCTCTACAATGTTGTAGAACTTGCTCTGATACCAATTGTAGGTCCCAAAGTGAGTCTAGAGGGGGGGGGGGGGGTGAATAGACTTTCTTCGTTTGCGGAAGCTAGGCTGTTAGCTAGTTTTGGATTCCTCTACAGATCACTATGATGGAAGTATTTATGGAGAAGATGACAGGAGTTTTGTGAACGATAACGTGAGTGATGATGAACTATCAGACAAAACTGAGAAGAGAGTAAATGCTCTTTTCTCCATAGATCTCAGTTATGAAAGTGATGGTTTATGATAGATCGATGTGTAGAAAACAACACAGAGATTAGACTTAATGGAAGTGCTAGATCTTTGATGAACAAAAGATTCTTGAATAATCCGATGGATTACTCTCTTGTTCTTGATTCACTGCGACACACAGCACACCTCATAGTTCTCTCTGAATCTCTCTCTGTTGTTGGAACACACACTTTTTTTTGTTGTTTTTGCAAAAGATTTATTTCAAGTGTGTTAGAACCATTATCTTGTGTTCTGTGTGTTTCCTTCTTTTGAGAGAGAGATTAAACTCTTAATTTTGTCATTAAGTGCATGAGAGATATATTTTTAAGATTAAAGTGCTCGTCCGCCATGATGTCCATCCCGACAGGCTGACTTCCCACCACTGAAAATGCGGAATGTCAGGGGATGGGTTGATCTGCTTTGATTTGCAGATCAGATGCCCATACTGTGTATTTGGCATGTAGTCAATCTTGGCCATTCATCTGCGGATGGTAGTTGGCAGCAATTAATGTGTCATTAATGCGCTCAACTGCTCGGGACGGCACAGACTTGTTGTACAAACCCTAGCTGACAATATCGCTAAGTGACTGTGTTTAGGGTTGTACGTTTGCCTCGGAGGTAGATGCCTCGTAGGTTCGATGACTTGAAGATTTCAGTTAACACCTGTAAAAGGTTGCGAAGTTTTGATTCAGGCTTTATAGTGTTTCTGCGAGTCCACGACTCACATCTTTGAGTCTTCGAGGCTAGAGGTCAGGTTGGATTGGCCTTTTGTGTCACTCTGTTAACTAAAGTCAACTCTGCGAGGCTACGACGCTACGAGTCTGTGACTCTTTGAATAACGCTTAGAGTGACTTATTCGAGTCCATCTAATCTACCTGTTATTGTAGCTACGAGTCTACGACCCTAGTTCTGCGGGTCTACGACCTTCGGGTCACTCAGTTTACTATGTTTGACTAAGTGATCTAAAAATCTTCGACTCTACGAGTTTTCAACTTCGCTTTTCTTCCTTAGTCTTTCACAGAGGCTCATAAACTGAGTTTCTGTATAGCTACGACCCTTTAGCTACAACTCTCCGCCATCGATCTTCGAGTCTGGAAGTGTGGCAATTTCTTTATAGTGACTGTGTCCCTTGAGTCTACGAGTCTGCGACTCTACGACTCTTGAGTTACAGTTTCATTTGTTTGCCAGTGTTTATAGCATCGACTCTTTGACCTTCAACTTACGAGTCTACGAGTCAACGAGTCCTGTTTTCTTAACAGTGTTCGAAGGTTTTGACTCTACGACTCTACGAGTCTTCGAGTCTAGTGGCAATTTAAGTTCTGTTAATTGGCTTAAGTATTTATGGGGACTCTACAATTTTGCGTGCTACGAGTCTACAAGTCTACGAGTCATTTAGCTTTGGTTACTGTTCTTAAAAATTCTTCGACTCTATGAGTCTCCGAGCTTATTGACGCTTACAGTAACACTCTTTTTTCCATACTATGACTCTGCGACCTTCGACCCTGGATCTACGAGTCGCAATGTGCTGTCACTGTTTCGCCTTGAGTCTCCAGACTCTACGAGTCTACGAGTCTCTTGCCAATACATCCTATGATAGTTTTACTTCTACAAATTTCAACTCTTCGACCCTACGACCTTCGGTTCTTCGAGTCTCCAGACTTAGACTATAGTTTGGCAGCTTCATCAAATCCTATATTTCCAACAATTGTGAAATGAATCGAGCAATGTAATTCAATCGCCCGAGGAATCCTCTAACCTCCTTGATGGTTCGTGGCAGGGGCATCTCTTGGATAGCTCGAACCTTGTCTGGATCAATTTCCATCTTTTTGGCTCACAATGAAACCTAACAGTTTTCCCGACATGGCTCCAAAAGTGCACTTTTCCGGGTTTAATTTGAGTTGATATTTCCGTAGTCTATTAAAAAGCTTACGGAGTACTTCGATGTGATCTTCAGTGCTCCGCGATTTAGCTATCATATCATCCATATAGACCTCGACTTCTTTATGCATCATGTCGTGGAATAAGGTCACCATGGCTCGCTGATAGGTTGCCCCTGCGTTCTTCAGACCAAAAGGCATCACATTATAACAGAATGTGCCCCAAAGTGTCGTAAACATGGTCCTCTCCTTGTGTTCAGGGGCCATGTGACTCTGATTGTACCCCGAGAAACCATCCATGAATGAGAATGGGGCGCGTTTTGCTGTATTATCCACCAAGGTATCAATATGAGGAAGCGGGAAGTTATCTTTCGGACTGGCCCTATTTAGATCTCTATAGTCGATACACATGCGGACTTTGCCTCCTTTCTTCGGTACTTGTACCACATTGGTCACCCATTCTGGATAGTGGGAGACACTCAGGAAACCTGCGTCCCATTGCTTTTTGACTTCTTCTTTAATCTTCAGTAGCATCTCTGGTCTCATTCTTCGCAATTTCTGCTGTACTGGCTTACACTTTGGTTTCACGGGTATGTGATGTTGCACTATATCTGTGTCTAATCCTGGCATATCTTGGTATGACCATGCAGAAACATCGATGTAGCTTCTTAACAGCTTGATTAACTTCTTTTTGATGTCGGTAGCTATCAAAGACCCTACCCTCAATTCTTTTGGTTCGGCTGTCGTCCCCAAACTCACTGTTTCTACTGGGTCTTCACTTGGAATGGATATGCGATCGTCCCTTTCCAATAGGCGTATGATCTCTCCCGGTAGCTCGGGTGTCTCCTCCGCCTTATTCTCATCAGCTTCAAACACTGGTTGCTCCCAGTATAGACTTTGGTCAAACCTTAGGCATCTCGTTTCGCTTTCGCATATGATGTTTTCATTGACATTGTGATACCTACTTATAAGAGAATTACAAGTTGGTAACCAAATATGATATGCACATGTTATGAATGGAATGCACCGTGAAAGATTTGAAGAAAAGTACATTTTATTGAAAAGCTTTTGATAAAAACAAATTTTCACCGCTTCAAAAGACATTAAAATAGAATACATTAAATCCCAGTGACCCCATGAGCATTACATTATGGGGAGGTCCAGGCTGGTCCAATTGTTCAATGGCTGGTTGGGATCCTCTCGCACTAACTGAACCATCTCACTTGGTGCATGCTCGTTTGTGTCCAATGCAGCTACAGTCCCCGTCTCAGGCTCAGGTTGGCTCTTATGGATAAACCCTCCAGTCCGGAATGTAACATTTAAGGGGGGAAAGCTCCTCCTTTCTTCTTGTACTGGCCTTTTCTGCAATCTTGCCATTCTGACTTCCCTCTTCTTGATAGCTTCCCTCTGTCTGTCAGCTTTTGTAGGGATGTAGCCTAGCCCAAACTTCTCGGTATTTTCTCGGATGGTCAATGGTTTCTGGATTCCTTGAGCCTTTGATCCTAATCCTTGCCCTTGTTTGTACCCTTGCTTGATCATGGTGGCTGCAACCATTCTTGCAACCTTCGAGAGAAAATGTATTGGGGCAGATGTGACGTTCACCATCTCGAACGCCCGATAAGAGCATTCTGGTATATCTTCATTGTTCTCAACATAAGGAACCGATGTTGGCTTGGTGACTAGGAAACTTGTTTCCCCAGAGATGCAAACAAGTTGGTCTCCCATTACAAATTTCATCTTTTGGTGGAGGCTTGACGGCACTTCCCCTGCCATGTGGATCCAGGGTCTTCCCAACAAACAGATGTAATATGGCGTGATGTCCATCACCTGAAATTCCACCATAAAGGTAGCTGGTCCAATCAGAAGCGGAATGTCTACAGTTCCCACCACATCACGCTTTCCTCCATCGAATGCCCGTACCTTCATCGTACAGGGGCGCATATAGGATGCGTCGACCGGAAGTTGTTGCAGTATATGTAAAGGCATAATGTTCAAGGCAGAACCGTTATCAATGAGTACTCGGGCTATGGTGTGCGCCTTACACTTGACAGTAATGTGTAGAGCTTTTATGTCCCTTCCCTTCCTGAGGCAGCTCATCATCTCCAAAACTAATGACGTTGTTCGTGATGAGGTTACTGGCGATTCCATCAACATTCGCCACTGAGACGGTTGGAGGAACATAGGCTTTGCTTAGAACTTTCAGTAGTGCTTCCCGGTGAGGTTGGGAATCCATCATTAAAGCGAGCAAGGAGATGCGAGCTGGTTGTCTGCTTAACTGATCCACAATATTGTACTCGCTCTGCTTCATGAGTTTTAGAAATTCCGCAGCCTCTTCTTCCGTGACCGGTGTTCCTTTCTTTGTTGTCTCCAGTGTTGGCTCAATGTCGGGTTCTACAGCTTTTTCTTTACCTGCTTTGTTCGCCATATCAGGGCCATAAGCATGACCACCTCGGGTTTTCTTTTCTACTGCGGGGGCTCCCTGAACTGCCTCACAGTTGTAGTTCCAGGGGACTGCATTATCTATCTTGTAGGGGAATGGGGTAGGGACACGTATGGTGAGAGGTGTAATTCCATGAGGCAGTAGTGGGATTTCTGGAGTCTTAACAGTCAAGATAAGGGGGGTTGGCACCCACGATGGTTTGTATGACATGTCTCCTTGGATCGTGTGGCTTTGACTGTCTATCTATTCCCTGGAGAATTCAATCATCCTTTGGTCCATGAGTTTTTGCACCATCTCGGAAAACTCACTACATTCTGCGATGTCATGTCCCCGCGACATCTTGTGATAAAGGCATTGTTTCTCCCCATCTGTTCCCTTTCCTGCCTCTGGCGTGTCTTTAGCAAATACATACCCATGTTCCTGTAGCAGGGTAAACAGATATGTTTTCTCCATTTGTATTTGGGAGACCTTCTCCAGCCATCCTTCATTCTTGATACTAGTAACATTGTTGGAGTGTTCTAGGAGAGGATTGCCATTCATATTTGGCGTCCCAGTCAGTGCAAAAAAGTCTAGCCACTTCGCATCCTTCCATGCCTGAACCTTCCTCTTGAACATTATACAATTTTCGATATCATGTCCAGCCCCACCTGCATGATATTCACATCTGGCATCTGGCTTATACCAGGCTGGGGGAGGAGTCTTTATTTCTCCCAAGGGTATAGGGGTTACCATCCTTGCCTCTAAGAGCTTGGGGTATAATTCTGCATAAGTCATTGGAATTGGGTCAAACTCTTGTCGTGGTCGACGAGAAGCCTGATTCGCTCCTGCTTGCTGGGTCTGGGCCCTCGGTTGCCCCTGTCCTTGGAATGAAGCTCCTAGTCCTTCCTGAGTTGCTGGCCTTGGTTGCTCTGGGTATGGCGCTCTCGGTTGAAATGAGTTAGGTACCATTGAATATGGAAATGGGACCCCTCCTTGTGGTAAGTATGGTATGAATTGATGAGGTGAAGCAGGTGTAGCATAAGCAGCTACCGGTGACCCTCTGTAGCACCCTGGTGCTTGGTAGAATGTTGGTTGTATTGATTGGTGCGCTTGGTATACCAGGTTGCTCTCATTTTCCTTCTTCTTTGCTGGTGGTTGAAACCATTTTGATGCCTCAGCCGCATCACCCTTTAGCTTTCCTCCTTTAATTCCACTTTCTATACATTCACCGGATGCAACCACGTCTGCAAAGCTGTTGGAGACGTTACCTATCAACTTCTCATAGTATACGCCTTTTAGTGTGTTGATAAAAAGAGTGGTGAGCTCTCTTTCAGTGAGGGGAGGTTGGACCTCCACAGCAGTCCTCTCCATCTTCGTGCATAATCTTTGAAATTTTCCTCAGATCCCTTTTCCATGGACTGCAGGGTCAGTCGATCCTGTGCCAGCTCGGTGACATGCTTGTATTGTGCCAAGAAGGAAGTAGCTAATTCTTTCCATGTCTTGATGCGGTTTCCATTTAGCTAAAAGTACCAGCGAAGGGATGCCCTAGTTAGGCTTTCCTGGAAACAATGCATGAAGAGCTTGTCTTCTCCAGCAAAAGCAGCCATCTTTTGACAGCACATGGCTAGATGTGTCTTCGGACATTGGGTCCCGTTGAACTTCTCAAACTCTAGCATTTTGAATTTTGGTGGCAGCACCACTCCAGGGACCAGACATAAGTCTTGTGGGCTGGTCATGCCATAGCTATCGATGCCTTCTATGGCTTTCAATCTTTCCTCCAGTCATCTTAGAGCAAGGGACTCAATGTCCTCCTTCGGGGCTGGAGAACCCATTACCTCTATTGCATGTCCCGATGCGGGCATAGTGAAATGAGTTGGATTTGGAGTTGGGGGTTGTGCCATAGCAGGATGATAGGTGGGTGCTTGGCTTGGAGCCAGATTGGGCGGTTGAATTGCTTCTTGCCCCTACTCTTCATGGTGATTGGTAGTTCTCCCTGTCGGGGTTCCTCTTGCCGGGATTCTTTCTCTTTCTTTAGTCAGCTTGGTGAGCATATCCATCATCGATGCCATTTGCCCCTGCAGGGCTTGTTATGATTGTTCTAAACCCACGAGTCTGTTCTCTGCTTCGTCTGCCATTGGTTGTGGCTGTGATACTTGATTGCGGCGAGATCTGAGATTGTAAGAGTGCGCAATCCTGGAGAAAGTCTGCTACCCACCTGGGTACAGGGGAAGTTTTATTTGATTTGATATGCATGTATGCATGGAATGTATATGCGGAGGGTTAGAAAAATAAACAACTTTATTACAAACCAAGCACACAATACAAACATTCAATGCTGAAATGCCATGTAGAATGAAAGCTATCGCTACATGATCTTAAGGCATTCTTCCAGTCATCTCCTAAGTAGCACGGCGCCTCTTCCTCTGGGGTGGTCGCTCACCTGCTTCCTCCCTCTACCGCAATATGGTCTCCACTTGTTTTTCCCTCAGCTGCAACCTCTACAGAGTTCCTTCTAAAGATGCTTCTAGCCTTCGGATTTGCTGCCTTAGAGTTTGATTCTCTTAGAGGATAGTTCTAATGTCCGTAGTTAACTGTGGCTTGTGTTGTTCCCTCCAAGATATGTATGTGGGATAAACACCAGGTTTTGGACTGTTGCGTTGGATCTTGTGTGGGGTGGACCATGCTTGATACATCTGTTTTCCCTTTTCTGCGAGCATGGTTCTACTGTAAGTGAAGTCACAATCTTCCATGCCAAATAGCATAGGGATAATCTGATGATGCCCAACTTGTCTTCCACCCTACAATGGTGCATATGCAGTTCCTCCCCAAGGACCTAGGAGTGGGACCCAATTGTAGTCCCCGCAACTATAAGTCATGTAGACCACTGGCATCCAAGGAGGAGTCCAGGTAATGTCAACTTCTGTGAGGTTCTCTAACTTCTTTCTCCAGTCTTTAAAGCCTTTAGGTAAGTTCCACTTGCTAAACAGAATATCTAATAGTGTCGTGGCTGGCAACTGATACACAGGAAAAAAACGAGAAACACTACAAGGGAAATGACCTTGCAACTAGGTACATAGGAGAGGTAGGCACCCCATGAACTGTCCCGAGCCTTTACTCCTCAGATAAGTAAGAGATCGAATGGTTTCGGCCAAGATAGGAGGAGTAGGGTCACATCCTTTGAGAACCTGCTGGACCAAATCTACAATTGCTCCATCGATGTGGGTCGGTATCCTTGGGAAAATGACTAGCCCATATATAGCTAGTGCCAGCAATTTGTGTGCCCCTGCTTCTGTTGCGGTCTGTATCATTTCTTTGATTGTTGCCCATGGAAGATATTCCCGCCCACCATAGGTTGTGGCCACCGGCGAGTCCCATACTGGCTTTCCCATTATCTCAGCAAAGGCCCTTCGACATGATCTTCTGAGCTCCGGAAGATAGATCTTCATTTTGTTTTCTATGGGGATATCCAATAATCTTCTGTATTCTTCTATTGTGGGAACAAGATCTATGCCGTTGAAGTCAAAGCACCGCCGTCGAGGCTCCTAGAAATATATAGCTGCCCCAAGCATATCCTTATCGGCCAGTAGCTTGGTCACATGGAGCAAATCCCCAAACTATTGTATATATATGCTTTTCCTTTCGTTTGACCATTGCCTCCATACTGTCTGTACCTCCTTAGTGTAGTCCAGCTGATCTTCTATGATAATATGTTCTTCTTTGTGTGCTTCTTCTGGTGGAAAATCTCCAAGGCGAAGTTGGTTGTCCCCAGATGCTTGGGCCACCACTTGTGATAGCCTCTTTATCCTGAAGGCTTTTTAGGAGATGACTGAAAGTTGCCATGCCTATATGAATGTCGTGTTATTCATGATGACAAGTTAGGATGGCAGTTAAAAAATAAAGAATAGACCAATAGTAAGGCAAATAAGATGTGCAAGGGATGACTTATGGACTACCCTACAAAACAAAGGTTAGCATGGCATGGAATGAGCAAACAAAATGTGGGTCAATGCCCCTGATGGGCTTCTATTGCTATACCTATCTTATTCGTTGGTTCCCAAACTTCCTCAATAGAGGGCTCCGTACACCATGGGATTTACCGGAGGGGGATCTTAAAAGGACGTGCCTTAAAAGAACCTCAAGCTTGAGTGAGGAGTCTGAGGCCCCATACCGTACAGCTTTTAAAACACCAATTGAAATGTCACCTTATCGATTGGTATTTGGTAAAGCATGTCATCTGCCTGTTGAATTGGAGCACCGTGCATATTGGGCTACAACGAAGTTGAACTTAAATCCATTTATAGCTGGAGAGGAAAGACTACATCAACTAAATGAGCTTGATGAGTTTAGGATGGAGGCTTATGAAAATGCTAAGTTGTATAAGGAGAAAAATAAAGCATGGCATGATAGGAAAATTCTTCCACATACCTTTCAGCCCGGTCAAAAAGTATTATTATTTAATTCTTGATTGAAAGTCTTTCCTGGAAAGCTCAAATCCAAATGGATGGGACCATACATTGTACAAACTGTGTTTCCTTATGGTGGAATAGAGATTGAATCTACCGCAGGTGGGATATTCAAAGTCAATGGTCAATGCCTAAAACCTTACTATGAGAATGAAGAAATCAAGGTGCTGGACGACATATTCTTACCATTACATGCATAACAGCAGGAAGGTCAAGCTCGGGACTTTAAACAAGCACTGAATGGGAGGCCACCAATTTGTTATCTTTTCGATTTCATTCGCGTCTCATTATTAACTCTATGTGTTTCTTAGTTACAAGAGAGTTCCACAAATTCCACCAGCTTCACTGTCAGTTGCAAGGCTTTTATATAGAAAGAAAAACATATATGTGCTCCCTCGAGAATTGTTAATGAGACTTCTCTAGTCAAATATCAGAACAGTTGAGTTGAACGTGACCATTAAACGTCTTCAATTTGTTGCGCGTGCACCATTACAATTGGTTCATCTGATTTTAAGTGCTAATATCAGATAGAACAGATGTGCACGTGTCCAATGACCTGTCAAAACGTTGACACGTGCAGACTACATAATGGTTTTGGGAGACTTTTGAAGATAAAATGAAAGAAAATAACTTTGCACGTGGCCAGTGAACATGTTCAAATTTGACACGTGCAGGTTTAAATTGCATCCACAAATTCATCTTACTCATATTTGGTGGATTCCAGCTGCACGGCATATGCACGTGTCAATGGGTTATACGTGCACGTTTCAAACGTAGTCACGGGTTATGGGTAGCCAAATTAGGTTAATTTCAATTCAAATAGGGGAGAGAGTCGTCCCCAATCTCATCTTCTCCCTCTCAGTTGCGGCCGCCCACTGCAAATTCAGACTAGATTCCAGCTAATAGAGTAAACACCAATTTCTAATTCTTTTACCATGGTACGGACTTGCCAATCTGGTCTTGCTTCGTCTTCCACTGATGAGGACGAGTCCTGTGCAGTTTATACTGGTCATGTTCTTGACTGGCATGCTTTAGCTGGTGCATCTTGTTCATGGACACAGGATATGCTTGGGAGGCTTGAAATGCTCAGTTTGCGTTAGGTAATTGTTGACCCATGCCCCTTGTTAATGGAAGAGATGACAGAATTTTACAATACTGCTAGGGTAGACGAAGATAAAACACTGATTTTTGGTGAAGTCCAGGTCCTAGTGATTTTCATTTTAATAGACATAATCAGAGATTGTTTTGATTTTCCAGAGGTACGTCATCCTTTTCCTGAGATTTCTGGTCACCAATTAGCTCATTTTATTGGTTACACTACTCAAAATGAGAGAGGACGACAATATACAAAAAATGGTTTCAATGGTAGATATCGGTTCTTAGCACATATCGTGGGTAAATGTCTACTTTCTCAGCAAAAAGGAACTGCTGGAGTCCCCACTGAGCATATGCAATATATGTACAGTATTGACCAAGGACTGCAAGTTAATTGGGCCTCTATGATTTTTATGCACTGGGTCAAATACTTTCACCAAAGAGGATTTGGTAGATTGCTCACACACATTCTGCAATATCAACATCCTTCTGTGTTTGGGGCACAGAAGGGTAGTTCCAACCCTCCTAATTTTATAATCATAGATTTTTCAGAGGATGGACATGTAGGTTCTCGCTTGAGGGGGAGATGGGCTCCTTCTAAAACCAAACGAAAGCACACCACACAGTAGGGAGCTAAACCAGCTTATAAGTAGTCTGTTCATGCTTCCTCTGCTACTGAATATTTTAAAGGGCAGACATCTTCTGCTGCTGCGAACGATGAGGAGTTATTAGCTCACTTGTATCCACTCAGAGCTTCTTATACATATCCCAACATTCATACGGAAGTTGTTTTAAATTTTTGGGGACAGTATGGTGCATCCATGGTTCTGATAGAGAAGTGGTATTGTGGGCCTATGCACATCATGCATTACTAGCGAACTACAGGATGCATTATTGGCTATGCTAGATAGACAACAAGGTGCAACAGCTTTTGACACAACTGCTATGCCTCAGCAACCATCTTCAAGTAGGCCTGCTGGAGACGCACCTCCGCATGCATCTGTTGATTCGAAGATAGCCCATTTGAAGACACTTGTAGGTGAGCTATAGCAGGAACAAAAAGAAACTATGGGTCTACTCAAAAAGCTTTTTTCTAGATTTATCAGAAGAAGCAAAGATCGTTCCGTCACTCTTCCTATGGATATTCCATCACCACCTGCTGTGTCTTCCCCTCTGCATCATGCTGCTATGGATAAACATTCTTCACCATCACTCCCTGCCGTATCTTCCCTTTTGCCTCAGGCTTCTATTCCATTTTCTCCAATGGCATCTCCCATTGCTGCAACGGCTGAACGGTTTACAAAAGCAGCATGGGATGACACTCCAATAGTAGCTTTCCCCTTGAATGTCTGGGTTCCCTGTTCTTTAGCTGAGGTATGTCTATCTTCTTTGCAGATACCTCTACGTGACAGCCTTAGTCAGCAGCTCAATATTCACTTAAACCCAGACATGGAGACTTCGATCGCCCGTGTAGCCTATTATGATTATGTGTTTGCATCCAGTGCATTGCAGCGTTCAACAGGTTCGGTTGATACTTTAATCCCTGATACATTGCGCAGAATTGTTGGACCGGAGTGGTTATCCGTTGTTGATATTGATCATTTTGTTTACACTTTGAGGCGAGTAGTTGTTAGTGAAGCAGGTCGTTATCCAAGGGCCGTTGACACTGAAGTTCTCCCGTGTATGCTTGCCTCTTCCCCAAGCTCCATGAAGACCTTGCGATCTCAAATGCACAGAGAGTGTGATGGCATTCGGCCTTGGTCCAACATGAGTTCTGTACTTATTCCCGTGCACATCCTTAATCACTTTGTCCTGCTTCACATTAACTTGTTTGGCCATGTTATATGGTTGTATGACTCTTATCAAAGCTATGGTTTTCCCACACGCCAAAAAGACTTAACCAAGGGACTTATTCGCCGTTTGAAGAGTGTAATGTCTGATGTGGGATTAGTTTCGACCAGGATTCCTTTCCGAACGCACAATGAATTCAACATTCCTCAACAACCTGACAGTGGTAGTTGTGGCGCTTTTGTTTGTTATTTTATCATTGCCTTTCTTCCAGGATATACTTCTTGGGATTTTGGGGAAACTTCGAGTGCTTTCGCTGAGGCTTTACGGGAAATGGTTGCATAATTGGTTTATTTCTACAGTTTACCCGCTGTTCCCTGACCTTTCTTTGCTGCCAAGTTTCTTATTTCTTTAGTTTTTCTTCTCTTCGCAGTGAGGACACTACTAGGTTTTAAGTGTGGGGAGGGGTTTTATTTTATTTTCTTTCATGATTTCTTATTTTACTTTTTTTTGATTGCATGTATTGTGTGTTGCTTTGGTTATATTTGCTTTCCCTTGAACATTGCATGATGATAGCAATATTTGCTTCATTCCATTATCTAGGCTCTTTCTTGTTTAGGATGAGATCACTATATGCCGAGCCACGACTCAGGTGTATGCTAGGCTTGCTTGAATGAAGTTCTTGTTTTATTACTTGTAGAGTTTTGTGAAATGAGAGATACAGTCTTGCATTCCATTGTTTATTGAGTGATTATTCCCTTGGTTGATGAGCCTATAAAAAGTGTGTAAGATGTTGGATTGTGGTGATTGGTTAGTGTGAGCTGTTTGGGCTAGAATTATAAGTCACTCTGATGTGGATTTTGGTTGATGCTATTTGTGTCATTGTGTTGTATTACAGAGTATTGATTTTAAAAAAAACAAAAACAAAAGCAAGTGCTTTAGTGGCTGGAATATTATGTTGGGCTGGAGCTATTTTGAATTCCCTAAAAAAAAGGAATGTGTTACAATTTGTGCCCTATGGATTTTGTTGTAATTTAGCCACATGAAGTTGATCAGTTTTGTTCATAGAATATGAGTATGTTGTATCTGAATAAAGCATCAGCTAAGAGTACACCTCTCGTTGTGATTTTATAGCAAAGGCTGATTGGGTTAGTGGTAAAAAAGGTTGTATCACCACAATGAGGGACACTGATCACTTTTGTACGGTCTGAAAACCTGTAGGGAACATGAGTGTGAGAGATGCGAGGCTCCACTTGAGTGAGGCAGCTTTGGCCCCATTGTGAGAACTCTTTCAAGTATTAAATAAGAGCTTTCTTTTCATAAGAGCTAAGCTACACTTTTGATTTTGGTCATGACATCGTATAGTTATTGGATTATGGGAGAAAGAGACTATATGATGTAATGTCATTTACATTGTTTAAATCATGTGTATGTTTGAAGAATATGGAGTCTTTTATTTTGTTTTGCTTTTCTTTTTCTACATCCTTATGTGTGATTGAGTGTATTTTCTTTTGTTTTTCTTTATTGCTCGAGGGTGAGCAATGTTTAAGTGAGAGGGATTTTGACATGTGGAATTTATGTATTATGTTTATGTATGTTTTATCTCCCAGTTTGCATATCTTTTTGTGCTTGAATGTGAGTTTTAGTATTATTTTAGGAGATATTATGCTTGTGTGATTTTGTGTGTGTTTTGCTTTGTTTTGTAGGTTTTTCTAGGACACGGGAGCTGAAGAATGTAAAGCAATGATGAGCAAGGAACCTAAATATTTTAAAGAGCAAGCATGAAGAGTTCTACTGTGCACGTGTCCAGTGCACGTGTTAATGCTAGATACGTGCATACCTATACATGAGGATCACAGTATTTTCAGCTATGTTTGCTCTTGCACGCATGGAAGAATTGCATGAACGTGATGAAGATGGATACATTCATGGATATTTATGAAGATAATGATATTTCAAGCCACTTTTGGTTTTGCACGGTTGGAAGAGTCCTAGCACGTGCACGTGTCCAGTATTGTGTATCTTTTGACACGTTCTCAAGAGAATCAGAAGGAAATAATATTTTGGATATCTTTCGTTCTTGCAGGTGTCCAAAAATAAGTGGCTATCATGGAAAACTTGTTGGACACGTGCGACCTCTATTTTAGTCCAAAACGGCACTGTTTAACTTAAGTACAACTTGGCGATTTTTAATGAAGGTCAAAGAGGGGATTACACATGTAATAACTGCCTTAGGTTAAATGGATGGTTATCTATAAATAGAGGAGGAGGCAGACGGCTGGGAAGAAGGAAAAAAATGTGGAGAGAGGGGTCTAAAGGCAAATTTGAAGATTGTTTCTCCAGTTTTGGAAGACGGTGGAGCTCAAAGACTTATTTCTTTTATTTTCTCTAGTATGTTGGTTTTGGTTTATGTAATTTTTTATTTTATTATGTCTGGCTAAACTCTCTTTTCTGGGGGAGAGATGTAGCCCCTTTGTGCATGTTATGTTTGATGTTGAGTTGTGAGATTCTTGGATTTTATTCTTGAATAAAATACCATGCTTTGATTGTATTGATTTTATGCATGAATCAATTTTATATTAGCCTTAGTCTGAGGTGGATTCTGGTATTTTTGATTGAAACTTGCAAAGTGGACCAAACTTGTATTGATTTCAATTGGTTGATATCACTTCATTAGTAAATCTTAATTCACATGGACCAAATGGATTTAAGATAGGTTTTAATTCTCTTCTCATGGACCAAGTGGTAGAGAATAAGTGATAACCATTGATTTAAAATCTCAAGATTAGCAATTCGATTGAGAATTTAATGTGTGAAAGGTTGGTGAAATTGAACCCCTGGAATTCTTTAATTTGAAGTCTTAATTTGGAATTGTGCTTGTTATTTTAGTTCAAATTAATTTCATCTAGATTCAATTAATTCTCAAAGATTGGATTTTTCTAGATAAATAGGCTTAAGTTTTACCTGATGTATATCTCACTAATTTTAATCTATTCATTGTGAAACAATAACTTTAGGGGTATTTTACTACTTTATATTACTTGATCTGTATACTTGCAGTAGCACCGCAATTGTCATGCCAAACGTAATGTGATTGCGTATGGTTCGAGGCAGTTGAAACCTCATGAATTGAACTACCCCACGCATGATTTAGAATTGGCAACAGTGATCATTGCCTTAAAGAGTTAGCAGCATTATCTTCTAAGGGACAAGTTTGTGGTGCATACAGACCATCAGAGTTTTTAGTATATCTTTACCTAGAAAGATTTGAACTTGAGGCAGCGTCGGTGGATAAAGTATCTACGGACGTTTAATTTTACCCCTGCATATTGTCACGGGATTAGGTTTCCTGCGCCTCTCAACCCATTACACCACTTAGCTTCTCTATCCATGGTCCGCTAAGTTTAGCGTTTGAGGGTTGAAGCGCACGTAGACTGGTTTCACCCTGCCACTGGGCTCATCAAGAGAACGGCTCCAGTTCCCGACTAGTTTGTGTAAGGATGGCTAAATCCCTTCTTCAACGTCAAGTCCTCAACTAGTAGCATGCTCCCCGCATTCAACCGGGTCGGCATGTCTGAACTCTAAAGGGGTTCCATCCGTTCTCCTCCACGAACTGCCTGGAACCTTCCGTTGCGCACCATCTACGCTTCAACCAACCCCTTTCCTTTAAGTAGTACGAATACATTCTTGGATCGTGCCACCGAGAAACGTCCCACCAGCACCATGCTGCTCGGGTCATGTCATTCTCCTCCACCCAATCCTCGCAACGTCCTCATTGCATTTGTCGACATCGCTTCCCCGTAGGCGATAGCATCTTTACCTTGACGCCTTCCCACTCGCCCAATGTCAAATGGTTGGACATTGCTTCCCCGCAGGTTGCAACACCTTTACCAAAACGCTCTCCCACTCGCCCCTTGCCCAACTCTGTATCACACTCTAGGATACTCCACTCTATAGACGCAAGGCGTGCAAGACACTACCGGTCAACTCACCTCTGTGAGCTCCCACCTTGGGAACACGCTACTAGCGAGAGTGCTAGACAAGTCTTCAGGATACAGGCCAGTTCGGCTCTGATACCACTTATCACGGGGTCAGGTTTCCTGCTCCTTTCAACCCATTGCGGCACTTAACTTCTCTATCCACGGTCTACTAAGTTTAGCCTTTAAGGGTTGAAGCGCACATAGACTGGTTTCGCCCTGCCACTGGGCTCATCAGGAGAACGGCTCCAGTTCCTGACCAGTTTGTGTATGGATGGCCAAATCCCTTCTTCAACGTCAAGTCCTCGACTAGTGGCGTGCTCCCTGCATTCAACTGGGTCGGCACGTCTGAACTCCGAAGCGGTTCCATCCGTTCTCCTCCACGAATTGCCTGGAACCTTCCGCTACGCACCATCTACGCTTCAACCAACCCCTTTCCTTTAAGTAGCACGAATACATTCCTGAATCGTGCCACCGGGAAACGTCCCGCTAGCACCACGCTGCTCGGGTCGTGACAATATACCCCTAGTAAGGGGAATGTAGTGGCAAATGCCTTGGTTAGGAAGGGCAAGCCTGAAGTGGCTATGAGAGAGTGGAAACTGATGGAGCAGTTGGCTATATTGCAAGTCTAGCCTAGTACCTTTGAGAGAGGAATGGTTTTAAGTCCTATTATTGTGATGCCCGAGTTGTATCAGTGTATCTAAGAGGGACAAGTGGGGGATATTGAGTGTGAGGTACTCCGTGCACGAATTATAGCTGGGGAGCTAGCGGGAGATTGGGCTGAGGGTCCTGAGCATGAGTTGACCTTTTAGGGGCCTCTGGTTGTGGCGTCTCCTCTTCGTAGGGATATGATGAGGGAGTTCCATCAGTCCAAAGTTGCTCTTCATCTAGGAGGCACCAAGATGTACCATTGTCTTCGGAGACATTTTTGGTGGCATGGGATGAAGAGGGATGCAGCAGAGTTTGTTTCTATTTGCCTTACCTACCAACAGGTAAAGGCTGAGCACCAGTGTCCAGTGGGTATGTTGTAGCCTTTAGTAGTGGCAGAGTGGAAATAGGATCACATTACGATGGATTTTGCGGTAGGACATCCACCTACCTTAGGGAGGAAGACATGATTTGGGTTATTGTGGATAGGCTGACAAAATCAGCCCATTTCCTAGCAATAAGGGAGAGCGATCCCATTGGGGCTTCAAGCCAGTTGTATATTAGTGAGATCGTGAGGTTACATGGGGTGCTCTCATCTATTGTATCGGATAGGGATACCAGGTTTACATCCCGCTTTTGGGCAGGTTTGTAGGATAGCTTTGGGGACAAAGTTAAACTTGGCTACAAATTTTCATCTTGAGACAGATGGTCATTCTAAGAGGACGATTTAGACCTTGGAGGATATGCTACGAGCATGTATGTTGGATTTTGGGGGTTCGTGGGCCACTCACCTACCTTTTGTGGAGTTTTCTTACAACGACAGCTATTAGGCGTCCATTGGGATGACACCATTTCAAGCATTGTGTTGGAAATATAGAATTTGATGAAGCTGAAAAAATACAGTCTAAGTCTGGAGACTCGAAGATCTGAAGGTCATAGGGTCGAAGAGTCGAAGTTTGTAGAAGTAGAACTGTCATAGGACATATTGGCGAGAGGCTCATAGACTCGTAGGGTCTGGAGACTCGAAGCAAAATTGTGACAGAACACATTGCGACTCGTAGATCTAGGGTCAAAGGTCATAGAGTCGAACTGCGAAAAAGTGAGTTACTACAAGCGTAAATAAATTCAGAGACTCGTAGAGTCAAAGAATTCTAAAGAACAGTAACCAACTTTGAATGACTCGAACACTTGAAGCCCATAGAACTGTAGAGTCCCTAAGAGTGCCTAAGTCAATTAATAGAACGTAAAGTAGACTCGTAAACTCCAGGGTCATAGAGTCGAAGCCTTAGAACATTGTTAACAAAATAGGACTCGCAGACTCGTAGGTCGAAGGTCAAAGAGTCGATGCCATAAAGGCTGGCAAACAAATGAAACTGTAACTCAACGGTTGTAGAGTCGTAGACTCAAGGGATATGGTCATTCTAAAGAAATTGCCAGACTTACAGACTCGGAGATCTTGGAGGCCGAGAGTTATAGCTTAAGGGTCGTAGCCGTAGAGTCGAAGACTCGAAGAATACGGAGACTTAGTTCATGAGCAACTGCGAAAGACTAAGGAAGAAATGAGAAGTCTAAGACTCATAGAGTCAAACATTTTCATGGTCGAAGACTCGTAGAGCCAAAGAGCCTCTTAGTCAAGTAATGTAATGACCCGTGTTTGCAGGTGGCCTTTTGAGTGGAAATTATTGGGTTTTAAGGGGTTTTTCTTTCCACACACTTTGGCTAAATCATCTTGTATGTTAATGAGCAAGCAAGAGGCAAAGTTTAAGCCCAATAAGCAGAGCACGTGAGAATGCACGTGAGAATGGCTTTTCACGTGCAGTGATATTTTTGCATGGGAGACTTCCTGATGTTGTTCTAAGGCTTGTGGAAAAATTCTAGGCCATTTGGAGCTGCACGCGAGAATGCACGTGAGATGGGCTTTTCGCGTGCAGGCATGTTTTTGCATGGTTGTCTTCCTTTTGTTTTTCTGATGATTTCTTCCTAAAGGACCAAGTTCAAATAGTGAGTATTTTGGTGTGTATGGATGTGGGAAGGTCATAGCTTGTTCCATCAAAACTACGTCGTTTTGATGCTGCGATTCACTTAATCAAAACTACGTCGTTTTGATGTTGTGTTGCCTATATAAGGAGGAGAAGCCCCTCTGTTTTAGGTTTAGGGGTTTGTTGCTCTACCAGCCGTCGCAGAGAGAGAGAGAGAGAGAGAGAGAGAGAGAGAGAGGGAAGGAGAGCTCCTGGTTGCTGTCGGGCGTCTTGCGTGGGTGGTTGATGTCTCGTGGGCGGACGGCGTTCGGCGTGGGAACAGAATATTACTGTGTTGTTGCGTTTTACTTGAGGTTGGGGTTCTGGTCTTGCTAATCCCTCTCTGTCCTAGGGTTCTTAGGTAGGATTTGGTCTATACCTGCTATTATATATATATATAAATCCATATAGGTGTGATCTCCTATACGGATGTTGGCCTTTAATGGCATTTTGGTGTGATTCTGTTGTTGGTTGGTCAGTGCATGTTACATGTTCGATGAAATGCCTGTGTGAATATTGCTGTGTGTATATGCCTAGTACATGTTTGATAATATGCCTGTGTGGCTGGACTTTTTATTTGGTGTATGTATGTATGCTGGGTGTTTGTTCTATTGCCTGAATGGCTGGGTTTGTTGTCACGCCCCGGATTTCCAACCCGAGGAAACCGGTACGTGACTCCCCTTTTTACCCACACAGAGGGCAAAGGGGTTAGGATACAAACAAAGAACCGAACATTTTAAACATTCACAACACATTCAAGAAAAATAAAGTCCATCAAGCAGTCCACAAACCAGATCAGCCTTTAATACAAAGTCTTCTTTTCAATCCATCCCCATTGGGGTTACATCAGTTCCCATAATAAAATAACATAAACAATAAAATAAATAAGGTCTTCCACCTTGGGGTCCCACCTAACGCCTGTAGGTTCCTGAAAAGAAAACAACATGGTAGGAGGGGTGAGCAACCACAGCTCAGTAGGGATCATGTCTCCTCAACCCATCCCATGCACCTAACATCTACATGCCTCGTGTACAAGTGCTGTGTCGTGATATAATTATTCCACCAGATATAGTTACAGGCTATAACAGCAAACACAATCATACATGGACTGGTACATAAACACTCCCGGGCTTCCACAGCCACCGGGTTTCAAGAACAGTCCCGGGCTTCCACAGCCACCGGGTTCCACAAAACAGTCCCGGGCTTCCACAGCCACCGGGTTCCACAAAACAGTCCCGGGCTTCCACAGCCACCGGGTGTACAAGCAAACACGCAGCACACAAGGCCATACAGGCATAACATCACACTTAATATACTTAGTCACACGGGAATAACGTCGAACACTTAGCATGCATATATTCACAGGCTCACAAACCCAGCCACACAGCGAGTATTCCAAACACATAATATGCATAGCCTCACAGGCATTATTTCAAACACGTTCTGAGCATACACACAGGCATATTCATACCGACATTTTATCAAACACTTAACATGCACTAACCACCCAACCTCAGAAATCACACCAAAACGCCATCGAGGCCAACATTCATATAGGAGATCACACCTATATGAATTTACATATAAATAATATAACAGATATAACTCATATTCTGCCCTAGGACCCTAGGACAGAGGAGGACTTAGGAAGAACAGAATCCCTACCTCAAGTAAAACGCAACAACACAGCAAAGTCCCGATCCCACGTCGAACGCCGTCCACCCACGAGTCACCGACCACCCACGCAAGATGCTCCGGCCCGGCAGCAACCAGCAACTCCCCTTCCTTCTCTCTCTCTAGCTCTCTCTCTCTACGACGGCTGCAGCAACTGAAGAGAACCCTAAACCTAAAACAGAGGGCTTCTCCTCCTTATATAGCCAACACAACATCAAAACGACGTAGTTTTGATTAAGTGAATCCCAGCATCAAAACGACGTAGTTTTGATCACACAAGTTAGCACCTTTTCGCACCCCTATAGGCCAAAATACTCGGAATTTCAACATGGTCCTTTGGAGAAAGTTCCTTAGAATGTCAAAACCAAGGGAACCATGCAAAAATAAGCCTGCACGCCAATTTGCACGTGAATTCCCCAATTCACGTGCACCTCCATATGGACTCCAAATGCTCTCAAACTTCACCCCTAGCCTCCTTGCATCATTTAGAAGACAATTACACTTGCACGTGAATTGGACCCATATCACGTGCACCTCACATACAAGTCCATTTGGCCTGAAACTTCTGTGGTAGATAGGGGACACCATTCTAAGCATCTTTCCTTTTGCACGTGAATTCATTGGAGTCCATTTACTAGGTCAAAATCTAGAAAAACTCTACTCCGGGGTAAAACCGACTAACTCAAGGTACGGGTCCTTACATCCTCTCCCCCTTAAGACTTTTCGTCCTCGAAAAGAAATGACATAAGAGGAAAACAAACACAAGCTACCCATTTTCCACGCGGCGAGCCACAACACCCAAACGGGTCATACACACCACACAAGACAACAAAGACATAACAGTACCACCATAATCCATAACCACAATAATGCACACAACACTTCCGCATGGCACGAATACACATCTCAAAGCACATCACATTTAAGCACATGTCTTTAAAAGACAACACAAATACATCAATTACTACAAGAAAACACATCACAAGAAAACACAACACTATCACAAGAAAACACAACACTATCCCTTGGCCAACAGCCACCTCCCACGCTTAAGATTGTTCGTCCTCGAACAAGTCCAAGGTCTGCTCGCGCATCACGGACTCACGTTCCCATGTCTCCTCCTCAATACCACGGTGTTGCCACAGCACGCGAACCAAAGGAATAGCACGACCACGCAATAGCTTCTCTCGCCGATCCAGGATACGGATAGGGGCCTCAATGACGGACATGTCATCCTCAATGTCCAACGTCCCCCAATCAATCACATGAGTGGGGTCAGGGTGATACTTTCGCAACTGGGACACGTGAAACACGTTGTGCACTCGACTCAGCCGCGGCGGTAACGCTAACCGGTAGGCCACAGGCCCTACACGATCCAGAATCTCAAAAGGACCAATAAACCGCGGAGATAGCTTGGAACCTCGCCCAAACCGTCGATGTCCACGACGTGGAGAGACACGAAGGAACACATGATCACCAACAGAAAACTCCAAAGGTCGCCGTCGCTGATCCGCATAAGATTTCTGCCGACTCTGAGCTGACAACAAACGCTGACGAATCAACTTGACCTTCTCAGTAGCCTCTTGAACCAACTGTGGCCCCAAGAGAGCTGTCTCCCCCACCTCGGTCCAACACAAAAGTGACCGACACGGCCGTCCGTACAACGCCTCAAAAGGAGCCATCCCAATGGATGCCTGATAACTGTTGTTGTAGGCAAACTCCACCAAAGGAAGGTGAGTTGCCCACGAACCCCCGAAATCTAACACACAGGCCCGTAACATGTCCTCCAACGTCTGATTCGTCCTCTCTGTCTGGCCGTCAGTCTCAGGGTGAAAGGCTGTACTCAGGTGAAGCTTGGTCCCCATAGCCTCCTGCAAACTTGCCCAAAAACGGGAAGTGAACCTCGAATCCCGGTCTGAGACAACCGATGATGGTACTCCATGCAGTCTCACAATCTCATTCATGTACAGCTGACTCAAGGTCCCAATAGAGTCCCGCTCGCGAACAGCAAGGAAATGGGCCGACTTTGTGAGTCGATCCACAATCACCCAAATCATATCCTTCCTCCCAGTTGTGGGTGGAAGACCGACCACAAAATCCATCGCGATATGGTCCCACTTCCATTCTGCTATGGGCAAGGGCTGTAACATGCCCGCCGGCCGCTGATGCTCAGCCTTCACCTGCTGACACGTGAGGCACCGCGAAACAAAGGCAGCTACATCGCGTTTCATCCCAGCCACCAAAAATGTCCGCGAAGCGCATGGTACATCTTCGTACCCCCTGGATGTACAAACAACTCTAGACCGGTGAAACTCCCTCATCACCTCATCCCCGAGGGAAGAAGCCACTACCAACCGCCCCCGAAATGACAACTCATGCTCAGGACCCTCGTCCAGTCCCCGAGATAGCTCCCCCGGCCTCAATACGGGCACGGAGAACCTCACACTCAATGTCACCCACTGTCCCTCCCGGACGCGCCGGTACAACTCGAGCACAACCACCAAAGGACTCGGGACCGACCCACCATCATGAGCAACAGGTGCGCACGTAACGTCGCCAACCGCTCCATCGGCTTCCACTCCCTCACGGCCACCTCAGCTTTCCCTTTTCTCGCTCAATGCATCGCCACAACATTACCCTTGCCCGGGGTATAGGCAAGAGTAAAATCAAAGGTCTGCAAATACTCCACCCATCTCCTTTGCCTCAAATTCAAATCCTTCGAGTAAAGATGTATCGAAGGCTCTTGTGATCCGAGAACACCACAAACTTTTCCCCCCAAGAGGTAGTGCTGCCAACTCTTCAGGGCGAAGATAAGGCCCGCTAACTCAAGGTCATGAGTAGGATAATTCTGCTCATGAGGCTTCAACTGCCTCGACCCATAAGCTACCACACCGTGCTCCCGCATAAGCACACACCCCAAACCAACCCCTGGACGCATCACAGTATACCTCATATGGGATATCCTCCCTAGGCAACCTCAACACAGGTGCAGTGGTCAAACGGGTTTTGAGAGTCTCAAACGCCTGCTGGCACTTGTCCGTCCACTCAAATTTCACTCCTTTCCTAGTCAACGCCGTCATAGGAGCCGCCAAACGGGAGAACCCCTACAAAACGACGATAGTACCCTGCCAAACCAAGAAAACTACGGATCTCAAAAACGTTGGTTGGCCTCGCCCACGATGCCACGGCCTCAATCTTGGCTGGGTCCACCCTGACTCCCTCAGTGACACCACATGGCCAAGAAAGTGAACCTCCTGCCAGCCAAAACTCACACTTGCTAAACTTAGCAAACAGCTGCTGGTCCCTCAAGGTTCGCAACACTGTTGCCAAGTGCTCCACATGCTCCTTCTCAGTCTTGGAATACACCAAGATATCGTCGATAAACACCACCACGAACGAGTCTAAGTATGGGGCAAAAACTTGGTTCATCAAATGCATGAACACCTTGCTGGCGCATTAGTGAGCCCGAAAGGCATCACTACCCACTCATAATGCCCATACCTGCACCGAAAGCCGTCTTAGGGATGTCCTCCTCCCTAACCCCGAGCTGGTGATACCCCGACCGTAAATCTATCTTGGAAAACCACTGGGCCCCACTCAATTGGTCAAACAGGTCATCTATCCGAGGCAACGGGTACTTGTTCTTCACAGCCACTGAATTCGGCTTTCCGTAGTCGATGCAGAGACGAAGCGTGCCATCAGCCTTCTTAGCAAAGAGCACCGGAGCACCCCAAGGTGAGGTACTTGGTCTGATATACCCTTGGTCCCCCAACTCCTCGATTTGCCTCTGAAGCTCCCTCAACTCAGCTGGCCCCATACGATACGCTACCTGGGAAATCGGACCCGTCCCCGGCACCAACTCAATGGTGAACTCCACACTCCTCTTAGGTGGCAAACTCCTCAACTGCTCAGGAAAGACATCCTGAAATTGGTCCACAACAGCGGGCCACACCCTCCTTTCCACCTTACCCTCCTCGGCAAAGGTCAGGGCTACTAACCTGTGGGTAATGGCACCCCACTGGTCCAACACTGGCCCGGCCCGACTCGCCTCACAATCCCACTCCCCCTGCAGGGTGCAAGAAGTCCCTGCAGGTGTCACGAAGGTCACACGCCGCCGATAACAATCTATCTTGGCCTGGAAAGCCATAAGCTAATCCATACCCAAGATCAGGTCAAACGTCCTCAAAGGCATCACATGCAAGTCAAAACTCAGCTCCACCTCGCCTATGGTTAACACACAGCCACGACACACTCGCCGTACCTCAATCATGCCTCCTACCGGAGACTCCACAACTAGGGGCCTCGCGGCCTCCACACAGGCTAACCCCAAGCCGTCCATTACAAGCTCAGCAACAAATGAACATGATGCACCCGTATCGAAAAGAACGAAGCTAAGGTACGGGAGATCAAGAGGGTACCTCTAACCACCGATGGTCCTGCTCCACCCTCGGTGGTGGGGGTGGTAGCTCGGCCTCCTCCGGGTACGTCGCCTCAGGCGCAAACACCCTCCCTTGGCCCGTGCCACCTGGTCGGCTCACTCACCGGGCGCTTCCCGCCAAGGCTGCCTCCGCCTTGGTCTGTTGCCGCTCCGGCCTCCCCCGAGGTCGGGTCTAATTCGATCCTGCCCGACTAGCCGGCCACCGACGAGCTGGTCTCTCTGTCGGTGCACGAAACCGGCATCACTCCTTGTCCTGGATGTCATGCCTCCAACTCCCCTGTTGCCACTCCGGCAAACCCGGCTCAGATGGCCCTCTCGTCCACATCTATGGCATTTCCAGTCCCTCTTTGGACACTCCTTTCTCAAGTGGCCTTGCTCCCCACAGCAGTAACAACCGCCGGGGAGACCCCCCGTCTGGACCGCCCCATGTCGCCACCGCCAAAGCTAGACCTCCCTGGGTTCACCAATGTCTGTCCCCTGTCGCGGAAGGAACTCGCTATCCCTCTCCTCCGTCTTGAGCCTCTTGGACCCTGCATCTCGATCAGGCCCACTCGCAATCGGCGACCCTGATGGGCCTGCCTCCCACCATCCAGCTCTCTCTCAGCTATACGGGCCGTCTCCACAGCCTCAGCATAAGTCCTCAAGCGTAGAATTGCCACCCTCTCCCTAAGGGCTGGCCGAAGACCCAGAGTGAACTTGTGGGCCTTCAGGTCCTCCTTTGCCACTGTCTCGGGGGCAAACCTACTCAGGCTCCGGAACTCCCGCTCATACTCGGGCACCGTCTTTGATCCTTGCTTCAGGCTGCCAAATTCCTCCCTCTTCTCGCCATCTCACCGATTCCGGAAGAACTCATCATGGAAGAGTTGCAAGAATTCCTCCCAAAACATGAGTTGCACTGCACGGCTCCCCGCAACACTCGTCCACCACTCCAAAGCATCCCCCTCCAGCTGCCGAATTGCCAGTCGCACCTTATCCTCCTCCCGAGGCAGGAGAAAGGAGAACACATGCTCAATCTGCCTCAACCACTGTTCAGCTACCACAGGATCTTCCCCCCCCCCCCTTAAATCGCGGAGGTTGTTCCTTTCGGAACCGTGTCACCACGTCATCCTCTGCACGGGTCGGTACACCACCCAGCGAACTCTCACGCTCACGAGGCAGCTCTCCCTCGGTGGTGGTGGTGGTGGCACCACCTGCCGTGCCGCCATCTCACGGCGCACCTCCTCCCGAACGTCCCGCCGGAGTCCCTCCCGTAGCTCTCGTACCTCCAGCCGAATGCCTTCTTGTAGCCGTGCCGGTAACAACGCATGCCCTCCAACGGATGGTCCCGCACCCGGACCCTCATGGGCAGATGACTCATCGCCCACCGCCCCGGACGCACGTGTCGGTCTCCTCGGTGGCATTCTTACTACATGAAGTAAGATGCACAAACGTCGAACGCGTTTGACTACTAACAAGTTGACTACCTCTACCCCATTATCAAGTCAAGCCGTACATGGCATTACACACATTGTAACCATTGCATCAATCAATATTGCACACAACGATCCACATTGTAGTCATACCCAAGGCAGTCCAAGAATATTCAGAGTTGCACAGTTCACACATAATCATGTTATGCACATCCTTCACACATGACAACATATGTAACTAGTGCCCTAATGCCAATGCATGCAAATCCTACCACAAGACTGGACTACCCTAAGTACACCTTGGAGGCTCAAAGAGGACCATGTTGATCAGGCATGTCCCTCCAGGCTCCTCCAAAGGACTCAAGATAACCAAGTCCGCCCACTACCCTAGGCCAACTAGACCATGCTCGATACCATATTGTCACGCCCCGGATTTCCAACCCGAGGAAACCGGTACGTGACTCCCCTTTTACCCACACGGAGGGCAAAGGGGTTAGGATACAAACCAAGAACCGAACATTTTAAACATTCACAACACATTCAAGAAAAATAAAGTCCATCAAGCAGTCCACAAACCAGATCAGCCTTTAATACAAAGTCTTCTTTTCAATCCATCCCCATTGGGGTTACATCAGTTCCCATAATAAAATAACATAAACAATAAAATAAATAAGGTCTTCCACCTTGGGGTCCCACCTAACGCCCGTAGGTTCCCCGAAAAGAAAACAACATGGTAGGAGGGGTGAGCAACCACAACTCGTAGGGATCATGTCTCCCCAACCCATCCCATGCACCTAACATCTACATGCCTCGTGTACAAGTCTTTGTGTCGTGATATAATTATTCCACCAGGATATAGTTACAAGCTATAACAAGCAAACACAATCATACATGGACTGGTACATAAACACTCCCGGGCTTCCCACACCACCGGGTTTCAAGAAACAGTCCCGGGGCTTCCATGACCACCGGGTTCCACAAAACAGTCCCGGGCTTCCACGGCCACCGGGTTCCACAAAATAGTCCCGGGCTTCCACGGCCACCGGGTTCCACAAAACAGTCCCGGGCTTCCACGGCCACCGGGTGTACAAGCAAACACGCAAGACACAAGGCCATACAGGCATAACATCACACTTAATATACTTAGTCACACGGGAATAACGTCGAACACTTAGCATGCATATATTCACAGGCTCACAAACCCAGCCACACGGCGAGTATTCCAAACACATAATATGCATAGCCTCACAGGCATTATTTCAAACACGTTTCGAGCATACACACAGGCATATTCATACCGACATTTTATCAAACACTTAACATGCACTAACCACCCAACCTCGAAATCACACCAAAACGCCATCGAAGCCAACATTCATATAGGAGATCACACCTATATGAATTTACATATAAATAATATAATAGATATAACTCATATTCTGCCTAGGACCCTAGGACAGAGGAGGACTTAGGAAGAACGGAATCCCTACCTCAAGTAAACGCAACAACACAAAGAAAGTCCCGATCCCACGTCGAACGCCGTCCACCCACGAGTCACCAACCACCCACGCAAGATGCTCCGGCCCGGCAGCAACCAGCAACTCCCCTTCCTTCTCTCTCTCTAGCTCTCTCTCTCTCTCTACGACGGCCGCAAAGAATCGAAGAGAACCCTAAACCTAAAACAGAGGGCTTCTCCTCCTTATATAGCCAACACAACATCAAAACGACGTAGTTTTGATTAAGTGAATCCCAGCATCAAAACGACGTAGTTTTGATCACACAAGTTAGCACCTTTTCGCACCCCTATAGGCCAAAATACTCAGAATTTCAACATGGTCCTTTGGAGAAAGTTCCTTAGAATGTCAAAACCAAGGGAACCATGCAAAAATAAGCCTGCACGCCAATTTGCACGTGAATTCCCCAATTCACGTGCACCTCCATATGGACTCCAAATGCTCTCAAACTTCACCCCTAGCCTCCTTGCATCATTTAGAAGACAATTACACTTGCACGTGAATTGGACCCATATCACGTGCACCTCACATACAAGTCCATTTGGCCTGAAACTTTTGTGGTAGATAGGGGACACCATTCTAAGCATCTTTCCTTTTGCACGTGAATTCATTGGAGTCCATTTACTAGGTCAAAATCTAGAAAAACTCTACTCCGGGGGTAAAACTGACTAACTCAAGGTACGGGTCCTTACATTTGTGCACTTGTGAACGGGTGCACACCAAGTGTTTGGTTTTATGCTTGAGTGACCATGGTGTATGTTGTGTGCATGACTGTGGTATCTGGCCTGAAGAGGCGGTTAAATTACTTTGCCTGAGAGGCGGTTAAACCAGTGGCCTGAAGAGGCGGTTAAATTACTTTGCCTGAGAGGCGGTTAAATCAGTGGCCTGAAGAGGCGGTTAAATTACTTGCTTGAGATGTGGTTTGTTAGCCAGTGTGGCTGGGGCTGAGGTTACGCCCGTTTGTGTGGAATACTTTATTTTCTTAATACTGCCACGTCACTACATCTGTGCACATGCATGTAGCCGCTAGGAACATGGGAAGGGTTGGGGAGACTTGATCCCTACTGAGCTGTGGTTGCTCACCCCTCCTACTGTGTTTGCTTGTTTTCCAGGGACTTACAGGCGTTAGGTGGATACACCAAGGTGGAAGACCATCTTCATTTTATTGTTCACTTCAGTAATGTAATTTTATAATTTATGTAACCCCAAAGCGGGGGGGGGGGGGGGGAATGTAAAAGGGATTGAATTGTTGTATGGAACATGGTTGGTTTGTGACCCCTTTGATGTTTGAAATTAAATAAAGATGTTGCTTGTTTGTTTATTGTAATTGTTAGTTTTGCTTGTGTGGCATCCAGTAATCCAACCCCTTTGCCCTCCGTGTGGGTGAACAGGGAGTCACGTACCGGTTTCCCCGGGTCGGAAATCCGGGGCGTGACAATATGGTATCAGAGCATGGTCTAGTTGGCCTAATGTAGTGGGCAGACCTGGTTATCCTAAGTCCTTTGCAGGAGCCTGGAGGGACATGCCTGATCAACGTGGTCCTCTTTGAGCCTCCAAGGTGTACTTAGGGTAGTCTAGTCTTGTGGTAGGATTTGCATGCATTGGCATTAGGGCACTAGTTGCATTTGCTGTGAATGGGTGCTAAACTGTGGAAATTGTGGATAACATGATTAAGTGTGAAATGTGCAACTCTGATTTGTTTGGCAATGCGTACCGAACTGTGAAATGTGATTGATACAATGTATGTGTGTAATGTCATGTGATAGAGGAATTGATCAGTGGGGCAGAGGTAGTGACGCGATAGATTATAAATTCGTTTTGACGTTTGTGCTTCTTACTTCGTGTAGTAAGAATGCCGCCGAGGAGAAAGACACGTGCGTCCGGGGCAGTGGCTGATGAGTCATCTGCCCATGAGGGTCCGGGTGCGGGACAGTCCGTTGGAGGGCATGCATTGTTGCTGGCACAGCTACGAGAAGGCATCCGGCTGGAAGTACGAGAGCTACGGGAGGGAATCCGGCAGGAGGTTCGGGAGGAGGTGCGTCGTGAGATGGTAGCACAGCAGGTGGTGCTACCACCACCACCAGTAGGGGAGCTGCCTCGTGAGCATGAGAGTTCGCTGGGTGGTGTACCGACTCGTGCAGAGGATGACGTGGTGACATGGTTCCAAAAGGAACAACCTCCGCGATTCAAGGGGGAAGGTGATCCCGTGGTAGCTGAGCAGTGGTTGAGGTAGACCGAGCATGTGTTCTCCTTTCTCCTGCCCCAGGAGGAGGATAAGGTGCGACTGGCCATTCGGTAGCTGGAGAGGGATGCTTTGGAGTGGTGGACGAGTGTCGCGGGGAGCCGTGCGGTGCAACTCATGCTTTGGGAGGAGTTCTTGCAACTCTTCCATGATGAGTTCTTCCCGGAATCAGTGAGATGGCAGAAGAGGGAGGAATTCGGCAGCCTGAAGCAGGGATCCAGAACGGTACCTGAGTATGAGCGGGAGTTCTGGAGCTTGAGTAGGTTTGCTCCTGAGACTATGGCAAGGGAGGACCTGAAGGCCCACAAGTTCACTTTGGACCTTAGGCCAGCCCTTAGGCAGAGGGTGGCAATTCTACACTTGAAGACCTATGCTGAGGTTGTGGAGACGGCTCGTATAGCCGAGAGAGAGCTGGATGATGGGAGGCAGGCCCATCAGGGTCACCAGTTGCAGAGTGGGCCTGATCGAGATGCAGGGCCCAAGAGGCTCAAGACGGAGGAGAGAGATAGCAGTTCTTTTCGCAGTCGGGGTCAGACATCTGTGAACCCCAGGACGTTCACCTTTGGCGGCGGAAGACAGGTGGTCCATCTGGGGGTCTACCTAGCGGTTGTCACTGCTATGGGGAGCAGGGTCACTTCAAGGGGGAGTGCCCCAAGAAGGACTGGCGATGCAACAACTGTGGACGAGAGGGCCATTTGCGCCGGGTTTGCAGGAGTGGCAATAGGGGAGCGGGGGGCATGGCATCTAGCGTGAGGAGTGATGCTAGCTTCCGTGCACCAGCTGAGAGACCAGCTCGTTAGTGGCAGGCCAACTAGGCAGGATCCAGTCAGACCCGACCTCAGGGGAGGCCAGAGCGACAGCAGGCTGATGCTAGAGGCAGTCTGGGCGGGAGCCGCCTAGTGAGTGAGCCGACCAGTGGCACGGGCCAAGGGAGGGTTTTTGCACTGAATGCGACACCCCAGGAGGAGGCTGAGCTACCACCTTCGCCAGCAGAGGAGGGAGCAGGACCATCGGTGGTTAGAGGAACTCTTTTGATCTCCCGCATGCTTGCTTCTGTTCTTTTCGATACGGGTGCATCGCGTTCTTTTATAGCTGAGCTTATCGTTGAGGGCTTGGGGTTAACATGTGTTGAGGCGGAGAGGCCCTTAGTTGTAGAGTCTCCGGTGGGAGGTATGATTGAGGTGCGACACGTTTGCCGTAATTGTGTGTTAACCATGGGTGATGTGGAGCTGAGCTTCGACTTGCATGTGATGCCTTTGCGTACTTTTGACCTGATCTTGGGTATGGATTGGCTTATGGCTTTCCAGGCCAAGATAGACTGTTACCGGTGGCGTGTATCCTTCGTGTCACCCACAGGAATCTCTTGTACCCTGCAAGGGGAGTAGGATCGTGAAGCGAGTCGAGCCGGGCCAGTGTTGGACCAGTGGGGTGCCATTACCCACAGGTTGGCAGCCCTGACCTTTGCTGAGGAAGGGAAGGTGGAAAAGAGGGTGTGGCCCGCTGTTGTGGACCAATTTCAAGATGTTTTTCCTGAAGAGTTGATGAGTTTGCCACCTAAAAGGAGTGTGGAGTTCACCATTGAGTTGGTGCCGGGGACGGGTCCGATTTCCCAAGTAGCGTATCATATGGGGCCAGCCGAGTTGAGGGAGCTTCAGAGGCAAATCGAGGAGTTGGTGGGCCAGGGGTATATCAGACCGAGTACCTCACCTTAGGGTGCTCCGGTGCTCTTTGCTAAGAAGGCAGATGGCACGCTTCGTCTCTGCATCGACTATAGGAAGCTAAATTCAGTGACTGTGAAGAACAAGTATCCGTTGCCTCGGATAGATGACCCGTTTGACCAATTGAGTGGGGCCCAGTGGTTTTCCAAGATAGATTTACGGCCGGGGTATCACCAGCTCAGGGTTAGGGAGGAGGACATCCCTAAGACGGCTTTTCGGTGCAGGTATGGTCATTATGAGTGGGTAGTGATGCCTTTCGAGCTCACTAATGCGCCAGCGGTGTTCATGCATTTGATGAACCAGGTCTTTGCTCCATACTTGGATTCGTTTGTGGTGGTGTTTATTGATGATATCTTGGTGTATTCCAAGACCGAGAGGGAGCATGTAGAGTATTTGGCAATAGTGTTGCAAACCTTGAGGGACCAGCAGCTGTTTGTTAAGTTTAGTAAGTGTGAGTTTTGGCTGCAGGAGGTTCACTTTCTTGGCCATGTGGTGTCAGCTGAGGGAGTTAGGGTGGACCCAGCCAAGATTGAGGTTGTGGCATCGTGGGCGAGGCCAACCAATGTTTTTGAGATCCGTAGCTTTCTTGGCTTGGCGGGGTACTATCGTCGTTTTGTAGAGGGGTTCTCCCGTTTGGCGGCTCTTATGACGGCGTTGACTAGGAAAGGAGTGAAGTTTGAGTGGACGGACAAGGGCTAGCAGGCATTTGAGACTCTCAAAACCTGTTTGACCACTGCACCTGTGTTGAGGTTGCCTAGGGAGGATATTCCGTATGAGGTATTTTGCGATGCGTCCAGGGTTGGTTTGGGGTGTGTGCTTATGCAGGAGCACCGTGTAGTAGCCTATGGATCGAGGCAGTTGAAGCCTCACGAGGAGAATTATCCTACCCATGACCTTGAGTTGGCGGCTGTCATCTTCGCCCTGAAGAGTTGGCAGCACTACCTCTTGGGGGAGAAGTTTGTAGTGTTCTCGGATCACAAGAGCCTTCAGTACATCTTTACTCAGAAGGACTTGAATCTGAGACAGAGGAGATGGGTGGAGTATCTGCAGACCTTTGACTTTACCCTTCCCTATATCCCAGGCAAGGGCAATGTTGTGGCTGACGCGTTAAGCAGGAAAGGGAAGGTTGAGGTGGCCATGAGGGAGTGGAAGCTGATGGAGCAGTTGGCCATGTTACAGTTGCAGCCTGTGGCTGATGATGGTAAGACGGTGCTAGGTCCTATGGTGGTTATACCTGAGTTGTATCAGCGAGTCCGGGAGGGACAGTTGGGTGATATTGAGTGTGAGGTTCTCTATGCCCGTATTGAAGCTGGCAAACTATCGGAGGACTGGGCAGAGGGTCCTGAGCATGAGTTGTCTTTTCAAGGGCGTTTGGTAGTACCTTCTTCTCTCGGGGATAAGGTGATGAGGGAGTTTCATCAATCTAGAGTTGCTGTGCATCTAGGGGGCACGAAGATGTACCATGTGCTTCGGGGGCATTTCTGGTGGCCTGGGATGAAACCTGACGTCGCTGCTCGTTTTGAGGTGCCTCACTTGTCAACAAGTAAAAGCTGAGCATCAGCGGCCGGCAGGCATGTTACAGCCATTGCCAATAGCGGAGTGGAAGTGGGACCACATCACGATGGACTTTATGACTGGTCTTCCACCCACCACTGGGAGGAAGGATATGATTTGGGTGATTGTGGATCGACTCACCAAGTCGGCCCATTTTCTAGCAGTCCACGAGCGGGATTCCATTAGGGTTTTGAGTCAGCTGTATGTGAACGAGATTGTGCGACTGCATGGGGTGCCATCGTCGATTGTGTCCGACAGAGACTCGAGGTTCACTTCCCGTTTTTGGGAAGGTTTGTAGGAGACTATGGGAACAAAACTTAACTTGAGTACGGCCTTTCACCCTGAGACTGATGGCCAGACGGAGAGGACAAATCAGACCTTGGAGGACAAGTTGCGGGCCTGTGTGTTAGATTTCGGGGGTTCGTGGGCAACTCACCTTCCTTTGGTGGAGTTTGCCTACAACAACAGTTTTCAGGTGTCCATTGGGATGGCTCCTTTTGAGGCATTGTATGGAAGACCGTGCCGATCACCGTTGTGTTGGACTGAGGTAGGAGAGGCCGCTCTCTTGGGACCACAGATGGTTCAAGAGGCTACCGAGAAGGTTAAGTTGATTCGTCAACGTTTGTTATCAGCTCAGAGTCGGCAGAAATCTTATGCGGATCAGCGGCGGCGACCTTTGGAGTTTTCTGTTTGTGATCATGTGTTTCTTCTTGTTTCTCCACGTCGTGGACATCGACGATTTGGGTGAGGTTCCAAGCTATCTCCGCGGTTTATTGGTCCTTTTGAGATTCTGGCTCGTGTGGGGCCCGTGGCCTACCGGTTAGCGTTACCACCGCGGCTGAGTCGAGTGCACAACGTATTTCACGTGTCCCAGTTGAGGAAGTATCACGCTGACCCCACCCATGTGATCGATTGGGGGACATTGGATGTTGAGGATGACATCTCCATTGTTGAGGCCCTTATCCGTACACTCGACTGACGGGAGAAACTTTTGCGTGGTCGTGCTATTCCTTTGGTTCGCGTGCTGTGGCAGCACCTTGGCATTGAGGAGGAGACTTGGGAGCGTGAGTCCTTGATGCGGGAGCAGCATCCAGAGTTGTTCGCGGACGACGAATCTTAAGGGTGGGAGGTGGCTGTTGGCCAATGATAATAACGTGTTTTCTTGTTTATGATTTGGTGTGTATTGTCCTTGTAGACATGTGTTTATATTTGCAATGAGTTTGAAATTGGTATTTGTGACATGTGTATGTGGTTATGGACTGTGATGGCATTGTTATGTGCTATTGTATGCTGTGTGCGGTGTATGATCGATGGAATTGTTATGTGCTATTGTGTGTTGTGTGTGGTGTATGACCCATTTGGGTGTTGTGGCTTGCCGTGCGGCAAATGGGTAGCTTGTGTTTGTTTTCCTTGCATTTTGTTTCTTTTCGAGGACGAAAAGTCTTAAGGGGGAGAGGATGTAATGACCCATGTTTGCGGGTGGCCTTTTGAGTGGAAATTGTTGGGTTTTAAGGGGTTTTTCTTTCCACACACTTTGGCTAAATCATCTTGTATGTTGATGAGCAAGCAAGAGGCAAAGTTTGAGCCCAATAAGGAGAGCACGTGAGAATGGCTTTTCACGTGCAGTGATATTTTTGCATGGGAGCCTTCCTGATGTTGTTCTAAGGCTTGTGGAAAAATTCTAGGCCATTTGGAGCTGCACGCGAGAATGCACGTGAGATGGGCTTTTCGCGTGCAGGCATGTTTTTGCATGGTTGTCTTCCTTTTGTTTTGCTGATGATTTCTTCCTAAAGAACCAAGTTCAAATAGTGAGTATTTTGGTGTGTATGGATGTGGGAAGGTCATAGTTTGTTCCATCAAAACTACGTCGTTTTGATGCTGCGATTCACTTAATCAAAACTACGTCGTTTTGATGTTGTGTTGCCTATATAAGGAGGAGAAGCCCCTCTGTTTTAGGTTTAGGGGTTTGTTGCTCCACCAGCTGTCGCAGAGAGAGAGAGAGAGAGAGAGAGGGGGAAGGAGAGCTCCTGCTTGCTGCCGGGCGTCTTGTGTGGGTGGTCAGTGTCTCGTGGGCGGACGGCGTTCGGCGTGGGAACAGAATATTACTGTGTTGTTGCGTTTTACTTGAGGTAGGGGTTCTGTTCTTGCTAATCCCTCTCTGTCCTAGGGTTCTTAGGTAGGATTTGGTCTATACCTGCTATTATATATATATATAAATCCATATAGGTGTGATCTCCTATATGGATGTTGGCCTTCAATGGCATTTTGGTGTGATTCTGTTGTTGGTTGGTCAGTGCATGTTATATGTTCGATGAAATGCCTGTGTGAATATTGCTATGTGTATATGCCTAGTACATGTTTGATAATATGCCTGTGTGGCTGGGTGTTTGTTCTATTGCCTGAATGGCTGGGTTTGTGCACTTGTGAACGGGTGCACACCAAGTGTTTGGTTTTATGCTTGAGTGACCGTGGTGTTTGTTGTGTGCATGACTATGATATCTGGCCTGAAGAGGCGGTTAAATTACTTTGCTTGAGCGGCGGTTAAACCAGTGGCCTGAAGAGGCGGTTAAATTACTTTGCCTGAGAGGCGGTTAAATTAGTGGCCTGAAGAGGCGGTTAAATTACTTGCTTGAGATGTGGTTTGTTAGCCAGTGTGGCTGGGGCTGAGGTTACGCCCGTTTGTGTGGAATGCTTTATTTTCTTAATACTACCATGTCACTACACTTGTGGGGAGACTTGATCCCTACTGAGCTGTGGTTGCTCACCCCTCCTACTGTGTTTGCTTGTTTTCCAGGGACTTACAGGCGTTAGGTGGATACACCATGGTAGAAGACCATCTTCATTTTATTGTTCACTTCAGTAATGTAATTTTATAATTTATGTAACCCCAAAGGGGGGGGTGTAAAAAGGGATTGAATTGTTGTATGGAACATGGTTGGTTTGTGACCCCTTTGATGTTTGAAATTAAATAAAGATGTGCTTGTTTGTTTATTGTAATTGTTAGTTTTGCTTGTGTGGCATCCAGTAATCTAACCCCTTTGCCCTCCGTGTGGGTGAACGGGGAGTCACGTACCGGTTTCCCCGGGTCGGAAATCCGGGGCGTGACAACTAAAGTAAACTGAGAGACCCGAAGGTCGTAGACCCGTAGAGCAAGGGTGGTAGACTCGTAGAGTTAGGGTTGTAGACTTGCAGCTATAACAACGGGTAGATTAGATGCACTACGAAGAAGTCAATCTAAGAGCCGTTAGGAGAGTCATAGACTCGCAGAGTCGTAGACATACAGTTAATAGAATGACACAAAAGAACTAATCTAACCTGAACTCTAGCCTCGAAGACTCGAAGATATGTGAGTCGTAGACTCGCAGAAATTAATGTTGTAAAGCCTGAAGCCAACTTCCACAACTTTTATAAGCTGTACTCAAAATCTTCGAGTCACCAAACCTACGAGGCATCCACCTTTGAGGCAAACGTGCAACCTTAAGCATACCCTAGGTATACTAACTTAGCGATATCGTCATCTAGGGTTTGTACAGTAAGCCTGCACCATTCTGAGCAGTTGAGCGTATTTAATGTCACATCAATTACGGCCAACCACCATCCACAGATGAACGCCCAAGATCGACTACATGCAAATACTCAGTATGGGCATTTGATCTGCAAATCAGAGCAGGTCAACCCATCCCCTAACATCCCGCATTTTCAGTGCCGGGAAGTCAGTCTGTCGAGATGGACAACAAGGCGCACAACACTTTAACCTTAAAATATATCTCTCTCACACACTTAACAACAAAAACTTGAGTCTAACCTCTCTCTCAGAAAGCGTGGAATACACAAAACACAAGATATATGATTCTAAAATAACAAAAAAAATAATCTTTTGCAGAAAAGAACGCAAGAGTTCCAACACTAGAGAGAGAGACTCCGAGAGAGAACTTCCAAGTGTTGTGCGCTGTGTTGACCTAGAACAGGAACCTGCCTGTTGATTAATCACAAACTCTTGTTCATCAAAGATCCAACACTATCATCAAGTTTAATCTCTGTGTTGTTTCCCACAATCCAAACTATCACAGTTCATTCCTATTACATCTGAGATCTGTTCAGCAAAAAGCATTTACTCTCATCTCAGATTTGTCTGATAGTTCATTACGACTCACATTATCACTCACATTACTACTGTCATCTTCTCCATAAATACTTCCATCATAGTTATCCTTAGAAGTAGTATAAACCAGCTAACGATCCCCAGCTTCCACAATCAAAGAAAGTCTATTCACCCCCACTCTAGACTCACTTTGGGACCTACAATTGGTATCAGAGCAAGTTCTACAACTCTGTAGAGATCCCTAAATGGCCGATATGGATTCCAGCAGTGCAGCTCTAGCTGCCGAGCAAGCTCCAGTTCCTATCGAGGAACCAGAAGCTGATAACGTGCATTTTATGCCGTTATTCTAGTGTTTATTTAGGATGTTTAAGAGCATGATTAGAGCCTTATTGCTTCATATATCATATATATTTGCTCTAACCCCTAGGAAGATGCTAGTTGCAAATACATGCGTTTTTAAGCTGTTTTGGCAGATTTTGGACCTCACTTTTGACATAGTAGATGACCTCAAACAATTGGCGTGCAAGAAGAAAAGTTGCTTGGAATGATGTCCTCTACCTACCAGAGAAATTTCAGAGCATTTGGAGCTAATTTGGAGTTGCACGTGAATTCACCCATATCACGTGCAAGCATATTTTTGCCTCTCAGGCCTCTACAGGATGCAAGGAAGCTTGGGGAGAAGTTTGAGCTGATTTGGAGGTGCACGTGATTTCACCATATCACGTGCAAATTGGCGTGCAGAGATATTTTTGGACCGATCCAATCGTTTTTCCATGCCGATCATTTGTTCCTGAAGGCCCAAGTCCAAATTGTGGATGGAAGATAGAGTTTTTAATGTTTCGAGTGTTACTTATCAAAACTACGTCGTTTTGATAGATGGGCTAGGTTACACACCTCAAGGCCCATCCAACCTCTATAAATACAAGATCCACGCCCTCTCGCTATGAATGCTAAACCCCCCATACACGTTTTTAGAGAGAGAGAGGCTCCACGACTTGGAGGTGCTCCTTGACCTAGGAGAGCAGCCGTCGCAGCACCGTCGCGGATTTTGGAGCCTGGATTTGAAGCTTTTTGCGTGCGCGTGATCAAGAAGAAGATGTTTAGCTTTTCTGCTATGGTTTTGCTTGTAATCATGCGTGAGTAGTCTTTTAATCTAGGGGAGCAATGTAGCCCCCTTGTTGCTTTCTTGTGTTTATGAATATTTGGGTTTGGATGATTGAGTTTTGCATGTTTTATGAATCTGTTCTTAATTCTATCTTTGGATGTACACCTTGGTATTCTTAGCCCTAGTCTCGGGGTGGATTGAGATTCATAACTTATTTGTAATTGGTGTGATCATTATCCTTTTGCAAGTATGATTTATTGGCTTTGCATGTTTGTGTGTTTAGATGACCATTTGGCATACAACTCTTAAAAGGACCTCAATGACCATTTGTTGTCCTTGGCTTGTGTTTAGCATGTTTTCAATCGACAACCCTAATACCATGAACCAAGTAGAGATAACATAGGGAGGTGAAATTGTGACCCTAGATGCTTTTAATCCTTGATTCTTAATCCTAAAATCAGTTTACTTTCTTTGTTTATTCAGAAAACCACATAAAAATTAGATCTTTAGTTTAAAAAAGAAAACTTTTTGTGCCAAGACATTTTATAGAACAAGAGTAATTGGGTGAATTGATTTGAGAACTAGAGAACTAGGCTAATCCCCGTGGGTTCGACCCCTTTCTTGCCGCTATTCTTTTAGTGCAAACTTAGGGAATTTATTATTTTGAAGAGAGATTTAACGACGTTAGCTAGCTCTTTTAGAGAGGCTAAAAATCTTGTCTGTCAAATTGGCGCCGTTCCGGGGATTCAACGGTTAACTAGTTTTTAAAATCAACATTGAGTGAAATTGTTTGAATTCCGATCTTGGTGTTTTATTTTGTCTTTACTTTTCTGTTATTTTGTGTTGTTTATTTGTTTATTTTGCATTGTTCGGAGCTGCTGGGTGTGTTCTTGTTGTTGTTTACAGGAACATACATCAAGGATTCTTAGTTGTGCATGCAAAGAGAGGAGGATATACAATTTACGCGGGAACCTGAAAGGTTGTTCAGAGCTCGTCGTAGAGCGACTAGGGAAGCAAGACGTGAGGCTGAAGAAGCATTGCAAGGCTTGGAGCAATCCGTAGGCGATTTGATGGCAGATCTCGGACCTGATGGTGGTGCACCGCAAGGAGGGGCCAATTACAATGGCCAATATCCGAAGAAGAGGGTAATAGGTTTATGCCCGAACCTTCTTAGATTATGCGAGGCCGATGATGTCGGACCATTATTCGGGATTCGGCAGACAAGAGTCCAAGCAAATAGCTTTGAGTCAAGCCGGCGTTGATCAACATGGTGAGCAACAACGCGTTTGGAGGAACAGCCGTGGATGATCCACACCAGGATATGATGAGGTTCTACCAGGTGTGTGACACCATCAAGATCAACAATGTGTCGGAGGAGGCCATAAAGCTAAGGCTTTTTCCTTTCTCTTTAAAGGATAGAGCTCTTTGGCTGGTTCAACAGTTGCCAAGCAGGTTCAATCATCACTTGGGAGGAGATGCAGTCCAAGTTCATGTCAAAGTACTTCCCTCCTTCCAAGGTGATCCAGCTAAGAGGAGAGATTAGCAGGTTCAGGCAAGATGAGATGGAGACTCTTCATGAAGCTTGGGAGCGTTTCAAAGACTTAGTGAGAAGATGCCCCGATCATGGAAGGCCCCAGGTGGATTCAAATTGAATCTTTCTACACAGGTTTTCGGTCCCATTCACAAGACAAGGTGAATGCGGCTGCTGGAGGATGCTTGATGAATCTAGAGCCCGACGCAAAGAGCCAGAGCTCTTGGAGAGGTTGTCATTAGCTGATTGGCGGTGGTCTAATGTGCGTACTTCAAAGCCAAGGGAGAAGATTGCTTCGGTTGAAAATTCTTCCAATGATGTGCAAGCACAGATTCAAGCTTTAGTGAAAGGCATGGAAGTATTGGCTCTTAAAGTTGAAGGATCACAAGCTTTACCGGTAGTTGAAAGGGTGGAGTGGAGCTGAAGAAGCAAATTATGTTGGAGGAAAGGGCTTGTACCAGAAACGACAATTTTATCCTCAACAACAACGGCTAGGGTACAACCAGAATCGCAGACAATCTCAACCATTTCAGAGAACTCGGAACCGAGGGGGAGATACCTCATTTCAAGACAAATATGTGCCCCCGGGGATGAAGCGGAATCCGTATGCTACGGATAATTATTTACACCCACCTCCAGGATTCGAGCGAAACGGCCGCAGCCGCAACAAAGAAAGAGGAAGGGTATATCGAGAATGTGGATGAGCCAACCAAAAGAGAGGATAGTTTGGAGGAAAGAATGAAGAATATAGAAAAAGCCGCTTGTGAGTTTGGCTCAGAATGTAAATCAAGGGGTGTCATCCAATACTTTTCCAAGTGACACCGAGGTGAACCCCAAGGAGAGTTGCAAGGCTATAACTCTAAGGAGCGGGAAGACACTCGAATGAAGTGAAGAGCCTAAGAAGAAGGCAATTCCGGAAGAACAAAGCAGACCCTTGGAAGCCGATGACCAAGGAAAATCAGATAAAGTCAAGAAAAAGTGCAAGAAAAGAAGGACAAGCAACTGAGTCAAGACAGAATAGCTGAAGAACAAAGGCAAGAGCTCAGGCCTACTATGCCATTTCCTCGAGAGGCCGAGGAACCAGAGGGTTGAAGAAGAGTATGAGCGCTTCCTGAGTTTGTTCAAGAAGCTTGAGATTAACATTCCATTTGTGGAAGTTTTGGAGCAGATGCCTAGGTACGTAAAAATACATCAAAGATTTTGTGACAAAGAAGAGGAAATATGGGGATCATGAGACGGTGGCGATCACTAACGAGGTGAGCAAGTGTTGTTCAACGAGTTTGCCCATCAAGCATAAAGATCCGGGCAGCTTTAATCTCCCTTGTGTGATTGGCAATGCATCGCAAGAAGCAGGCCCTATGTGATTTAGGGGCCAGCATCAATTTGATTTCCTTCGCTTTGTATAAGCGGCTTGGGCTTAAGGGCATGAAGCCCACTTCCATATCATTGCGGGTCATAGACCGGTCCACTGGAAGGCCTGAAGGAATTATTGAAGATGTGCTAGTCAAAGTGGGTTCCTTCATATTTCCAGCGGATTTTGTTGTTTTGGAGATGGAAGAAGATAGAGGAGTTCACCTACTCCTTGGAAGACCGTTTCTCGTAACGGGTTGTGCATTGATTGATGTTGCTCAAGGGCGCCTAACTCGAGAATTAATGAGGAGACCTTAGTCTTCCACATGGGGAAGGCTTTGCAAGGTCAAGAGGAGGAGGACTGCCTTTGGGTTAAAGACCTTGAGGAATTGGTGGAAGATTACTTGGCGGAAGAAATTACCACCACCAATGATGGAGCCCTTCACTTATAGAAGCTCAACAAGATGAAGAGATGTACTTGACATTGAGGAAGATGAGGAAACTACAAACTCTTTGGAGCAAGCCGAGGAGGAAAAAGAAGATGACATGCCTCCAGCTCCGAATTGAAGGAGCTGCCTGGACACCTAAGGTATGAATTTTTAGACTCTACAAATCAATTCCCTGTTATTGTTGCTTCTAATTTGAATGATGTGGAGTGTACTCAATTGTTAGAAGTCCTTAGGAAACACAAAAAGGCCCTAGGATGGAACATTGAAGACATTAGGGGTATTAGTCCAGGGATTTGCATGCATAAGATTTTAATGAATGATGACTTTAAACCCATTCTTGAAAGACAAAGAAGATTAAACCCTGCTATGAAAGAAGTTGTTAGAAAAGAAATTTTAAAATGGAAAAATGCGGGTATAATTTATGCTATTTCAGATAGTGAGTGGGTGAGTCCATTGCATGTTGTGCCCAAGAAAGGGGGCATGACTCGTGATTAAGAATGAGAAAAATGAATTGATCCCATCTCGCACCGTGACGGGGTGGAGAGTGTGTGTTGACTATAGAAAGCCGAACAAGGCCACTAGGAAGGATCATTTTCCTCTACCTTTCATTGACCAAATGTTGGATAGGTTAGCTGGCTATAGTCACTACCGCTTTTTAGATGGCTATTCCGGGTATAATCAGATCATGGTTAAGCCCGAGGACCAAGAAAAGACCACCTTCACGTGCCCTTTTGGCACTTTTGCATTTAGGAGAATGCCATTTGGGCTTTGTAATGCCCCTGCCACCTTTCAAAGGTGTATGATGGCTATTTTTCAGGGTTTGGTTGAGGAGATCATGGAGGTCTTCATGGATGACTTCTCGGTGTTTGGTTCCTCCTACCAACAGGTGCTTGAAAAATCTAGATGTGGTCTTAGAGAGATGTGAGGAGAAGGAACTAGTCCTAAATTGGGAGAAATGTCATTTCATGGTAACAGAGGGGATAGTTCTAGGGCACAAGGTGTCTGCACATGGTTTGGAGGTAGACAAGGCAAAAATCTCCACTATTGAGACTCTGCCACCTCCAACCAATGAAAAAGGAGTGAGAAGTTTCCTTGGCCATGCTGGCTTTTATAGGAGATTTATTAAGGACATCTCAAAAATTGCAAAACCCATGAGTAGGTTGTTAGAAAAAGACACAAGCTTTGAGTTTAATGCAGATTGCTTAGAAGCTTTCAACATCCTCAAGGGTAAGTTAGTCATCGCACTGTTATAGTCACACCGACTGGGCTCAACCTTTTGAGCTAATGTGCGATGCGAGTGATTATCTTGTGGGGGTAGTCTTAGGGCAAAGGCGAGAAAAGGTGTTTAGGGTCATTTACTATGCTAGTAAGACCTTAGATGATGCTCAACGGAATTATACCACCACCGAGAAAGAGTTGCTAGCCGTGGTTTATGGTCGCAACAAGTTTAGACCCTACCTTTTGGGGTCTAAAGTCATTGTTTATACTGATCATGCCGCATTGAAATACTTGTTTGCTAAAAAAGAAGCTAAGCCACGCTTGATTAGATGGGTTCTCCTCTTACAGGAATTTGACCTTGAAATTAGAGACACAAAGGGAGCCCTAAATTCTGTGGCTGATCACCTCTCCCGTGTGGAGAATGCACCTAAGTCTCTACCCATTGTAGATGACTTTCCTGATGAGAAGTTGTTTGAGGTGCATCATCTTCCTTGGTTTGCCGACATAGCAAATTATTTAGCCACTGGGTTCATACCCAAGCGGTTAGACTACCACCAGAGAAAGAAATTGGTAGTGGATGCTAGGAAATACATTTGGGAAGACCCAATTCTTTATAGGAGGTGTCCAGACCAAATCGTTAGAAAGTGTGTCCTTGAGGAAGAAGTAGATGACATAATACATCATTGTCATGCATCACATTATGGGGGCCACTTTGGGGTGCAAAGAACCGTGGCTAAGATCATGCGGTGTGGCTTTTATTGGCCTCACATGGTGAAAGACACCTATGACTACATCAAAAAGTGTGATAGATGTCAAAGGGTAGGTGGTCTATCTAGGAAAAATGAGATGCCATTAATCTGAATTCTTCCAGTTGAAATTTTTGACATTTGGGGCATTGACTTCATGGGGCCCTTCCCCCAATTCTGATGGGTATTCATACATTTTGCTTCTTTGTGGATTATGTGTCTAAGTGGGTAGAAGCTATTCCTACTAGAGTGAATGATGCTAGAGTTGTGACTCACTTCCTTACTAGGAACATCTTTAGCCGTTTTGGGACACCAAGGGCTATAATCGAGTGATGAGGGTAGTCATTTCTGCAACAAATTGTTTGATAAATTATTGAACAAGTATGGTGTCACTCATAGGAAGTCTTTAGCTTACCACCCACAAGCTAATGGACAAGCGAAGTGTCCAACAGAGAGATTAAGGCCATTTTAGAGAAAACTGTTGGAGCCAATAGGAAAGATTGGTCTCAAAGGCTTGATGAAGCCTTATGGGCATATAGGACAGCTTACAAAACTCCCATTGGGATGTCACCTTACCGTATTCTATATGGTAAGGCATGTCACTTGCCTGTGGAACTAGAACACAAGGCTCATTGGGCCTTGAAGAAGTTAAATTTCAACCCACAAGAGATCAAGGAACTTAGGATGACTCAATTAATTGAGTTAGATGAGCTTAGGTTGGATGCCTATGATAGTGCTAAATTTTACAAAGAAAGAACTAAGAAATGGCATGATAGGCAACTCAACAATGAACCTTTAACCTTAGGACAGAAAGTTCTTCTATTTAACACAAGGTTGAGGTTATTTCCTGGCAAATTAAGGTCCAAGTGGATGGGACCTTTTGTGATAGTTGATAAGAAGCCATATGGGAGCTTTGAGCTCCAAGCTGTAGATGGCAAGAAATTTTGGGTGAATGGCAATAGGCTGAAACCTTACTTTGATTCAACTCAGAGGGAGATAGTTGATTCCCTCTCTTTCACCATTGCATGATCATCACTGAAAGTCTAGCTACGACTTTAAATAAAGCGCTGGTTGGGAGGCAACCCAATGTTTATTCCTGTGTTTTATTTTATGTTATTTTCTCTTATTTGTTTTCTTCAATAAATTTGTTTGCAAGCTAACCATTGTGCAGGAGACTTTGTTCCTTTCTTAGCTAACCATGTGCAGGATGAGCAAATTTTTGGGTCCTGAACTTGTGGAATTATTTTTAAAGTCAAAGTCAAGGAGCAAAGAGCAAGTGAAGCCCAAAAGTGCTTGAAGATGGGCTCAAACAATTCACGTGCAAGACTTAAAGATGATCCATAATGCATAAGCAACTCAGTGGAGAAATTTGGGCCATTTGGGCCTGAACGTGAATTTGAACGTGAATTGCCCAATTCACGTGCACCTTGTTTTTGAGCCGTGACTTTCCTGGAATGGTAGATGAAGACCATGTGAATCACGTTTACTCTTGCACGCGAATTGATAGTTGTCATATGGAGGCCCAAAAGTGCAAAATACCGATTTTAGCCCTCCTAGAAGCTTCCTACAATTCACGTGCAGAAGGAAGTATTGCTTGCCAGCGCAGTGGGGACCTACCACCAAAGTTTGGGACGATTCTGACCTGCACGCCAATTCAGCCAATTCACGTGCAGAGGGTATTTTGGTCAGAACACTCTGAAAAGTTAGGGGCACGTGTATCACGCCAATTGGAGCCTCTTTCCTTCTGCACGCTATATAAAGGGAGGCCATCTTCAAAGGCTTCCACACCAAAATCACTCCAGATCCGAGTATTAGAGAAGCAGAGACGCGTCTCGACTTTGTGGCTCGGAGTGCGACGAATGGTGGCCAATGTCATCTACTATTACAGTTTGCCAAACCAGGGGTAAGTATTTTCCTACTCCCTATTTTATGCCATGAGGACATAGCATATTTTAAGTGTGGTGTATGGGAGTGACTTGAGCCACTTGCTTGTCTTTTATGTTGTGATTGCATGTTTTATTTATTTGCAAAAAAAAAAAAAACAATGGTTTTTAGTTGCATGATTGTTTGAGTTGTTTGATTGAATGATTTGTTTGTAGAGACATGGATATTAAGTATGCAATTTTGGCTTAAAATTTAATTTTTATGCCACATTAGTATCATGTTGTGATAAGGGTGTTAAAGTAGTTAAAATGTGCTCTGAATTGGTTTAATCATGTCTTTATCTTTTGAATGATATCACCATGTTTTTGGAGCTGAGTTTTGAATATGAGCTGAGCATGAAATGCTATGATAGACCTAAGTAACCCTTAAAGTTGAGTGAAAAAGAAATGAAAAATGAGAACAAACTTCTTTTTAGCCCTTGAGTGACATTTATGGTTTATGGGTAATAGTTTGATTTGCTACTCATCTTGCATTCAACATTGGTTATTTAATGGTAGGAGTCAAGTAAGCATGTGATTACTTATTAGTGCTCAGTGTTTGGTGTGTGGAGTTAGGATGCAAGACCTCTAAGTCATTGTGGATGTCTTTGCATTCTTTTCTTTATTTTGTGATATTATTAGAAAAGGTTTGTGATATAAAATGTGAAAAAGCCATCACTTAATTGGGAAATGGGATGTGAGACATCAATGAATTTCTGTCTCTCCTTATGTAGCAAAATGGCAAGGAGTTTGCATTAAAAAAAAATCAGTCTTATTTATGTGTTATGTGAGTAAAAAAAAAAAAGAGTGAATAATCCATCAAGGGAGAGCATAAAATGCAACCTTGTAAGGTTATTATAAAAAAAAAAAAGAAAAAAAAAAAAAGATTCGGAATAAAAGCCACAATGGCTTGATGTTTATGTGTGATTGTTTAGATTTGTGAAGCCACATTGGCTGATTTGTGTTTTGTTTTGAGAGTGTTGAGCTCAATTCTCCTGGCTCATGTTTTGTTTATTCAGTTATTAGAATAGCGTGTGAGTTCAAATAAAGTAGAATAGTGAGTGTGTTTTCTTTGATGAGCACAATATGGAACTCTCATGATTGCTTGGCAAGTACTTAATGAATAGCGATGGCGAGTGTAGAGATAGAGTTTTCCATCCATTGTTCATTGATAGGTATTGGGCTTGAGAATTATTATATTTGAGTGAGGCTGCTTATCCTTGGTAAGAACTTAAAGGGAAACTAGGTGCTATTTTATCATGGAATGCTTGCTCATATCTGAAATTTAAGTGGAGATATTGCATGGTTGTTGGACTAGGGATATGGACATGAATGAACTAAGCTATGACTCATTTTGATGCTTAAATTCCCATTTCATCATGATAGAGTTGCATGCTTAGGAAACCATGATTCTCCTTGATTGTTATTTTATTTTTCTTCCGTTTGACTGCGTGTTTATTTTATTTTTGCATGCTTGTATGTTTTTGCTTGAGGACAAGCAATGGTTCAAGTGTGGTGTATTTGATAACGTGCATTTTATGCCGTTATTCTAGTGTTTATTTAGGATGTTTAAGAGCATGATTAGAGCCTTATTGCTTCATATATCATATATATTTGCTCTAACCCCTAGGAAGATGCTAGTTGCAAATACATGCGTTTTTAAGCTGTTTTGGCAGATTTTGGACCTCACTTTTGACATAGTAGATGACCTCAAACAATTGGCGTGCAAGAAGAAAAGTTGCTTGGAATGATGTCCTCTACCTACCAGAGAAATTTCAGAGCATTTGGAGCTAATTTGGAGTTGCACGTGAATTCACCCATATCACGTGCAAGCATATTTTTGCCTCTCAGGCCTCTACAGGATGCAAGGAAGCTTGGGGAGAAGTTTGAGCTGATTTGGAGGTGCACGTGATTTCACCATATCACGTGCAAATTGGCGTGCAGAGATATTTTTGGACCGATCCAATCGTTTTTCCATGCCGATCATTTGTTCCTGAAGGCCCAAGTCCAAATTGTGGATGGAAGATAGAGTTTTTAATGTTTCGAGTGTTACTTATCAAAACTACGTCGTTTTGATAGATGGGCTAGGTTACACACCTCAAGGCCCATCCAACCTCTATAAATACAGCATCCACGCCCTCTGCTATGAATGCTAAACCCCCCATACACGTTTTTAGAGAGAGAGAGAGGCTCCACGACTTGGAGGTGCTCCTTGACCTAGGAGAGCAGCCGTCGCAGCAGCCGTCGCGGATTTTGGAGCCTGGATTTGAAGCTTTCTTTGTGCGCGTGATCAAGAAGAAGATGTTTAGCTTTTCTGCTATGGTTTTGCTTGTAATCATGCGTGAGTAGTCTTTTAATCTAGGGGAGCAATGTAGCCCCCTTGTTGCTTTCTTGTGTTTATGAATATTTGGGTTTGGATGATTGAGTTTTGCATGTTTTATGAATCTGTTCTTAATTCTATCTTTGGATGTACACCTTGGTATTCTTAGCCCTAGTCTGGGGTGGATTGAGATTCATAACTTATTTGTAATTGGTGTGATCATTATCCTTTTGCAAGTATGATTTATTGGCTTTGCATGTTTGTGTGTTTAGATGACCATTCTGGCATACAACTCTTAAAAGGACCTCAATGACCATTTGTTGTCCTTGGCTTGTGTTTAGCATGTTTTCAATCGACAACCCTAATACCATGAACCGGAGAGATAACATAGGGAGGTGAAATTGTGACCCTAGATGCTTTTAATCCTTGATTCTTAATCCTAAAATCAGTTTACTTTCTTTGTTTATTCAGAAAACCACATAAAAATTAGATCTTTAGTTTAAAAAAGAAAACTTTTTGTGCCAAGACATTTTATAGAACAAGAGTAATTGGGTGAATTGATTTGAGAACTAGAGAACTAGGCTAATCCCTGTGGGTTCGACCCCTTTCTTGCTGCTATTCTTTTAGTGCAAACTTAGGGAATTTATTATTTTGAAGAGAGATTTAACGACGTTAGCTAGCTCTTTTAGAGAGGCTAAAAATCTTGTCTGTCAGAAGCTAGTCGTGCTCTAGAACAAGGACTAATTGGAGACCAGGAGCAAGAAGAACCAAGCACCAGTAGCAACAATAAAGAACAAGAAAACTTCCACGACATCCTGCTTGGCTCATCCTCCCAAGTACCTATGTGCACACCCGCGCGCTTCTCTAAATAGAAAGCGGAATGAGAGCTCACCTAGATTTGCTGATGAACAACTTCTTCACAGCTTCACTGATTTAGTTCAGCTTTTGTCATTTAAATTGTCCTTCTAAATATTACTTTGATTACCTTAATGTAACTACTCAGTATAGCAGCACGAAAGGGGTCAAACCCACAGGGATTAACCAAACTTTTTCAGTTTTTAATCAAATCACCTATTTACTCTAGTCCTAGAAAATGTTTTAGCTTACTATTTTGTATTTTTCTCAAATTATAAACTCTTGTCTCTTAAATTACTAAGCAGAATGGTTTTGGATTTAAATTTCAGAATTAAGACATCTAGGGTCGCAACTTCGCCATCCCTGCACTGTTTCTATTGATTCGAGTGCTCTTAGGTTTGTTCTAAGCTACACATGCTATTTATCAACCAAGGTTTGGCAAATGGTCATTGTCAGACCTTCTAAGCACTTACTGCATAAATGGTCATTATTAGAGCAGCTTCACGGCTAATAAATCACGCACATGCAAGGATAATGGTCACACCAAGCATATGCATGTCAAGAATCATGAGTTCTATCCCTGACTAGGACTAAGGAATCCAGAAGTGCACACACCAGATTATAAAATAATGATAAGATCCTTAAAACATGCAAGTTTCACATTGACAAACCCAGAATTCACCATCATCAATATTACAGCATAGGGGGCTACATTGCTCCCCTAGAAAATAGGAACTACTCACTCATATTGGAGATTACACCAAAATCCATAAAATACAACATTCAAACCTTGGTATGGGAGAGAAAGTGTGTTCTCCGGTGGCTTCCTTCCTCAAAGTGTGAGATAATTCCCAAATCCTAGCTCTGATCTTCAATTCCAGCAGCAATCCACACCTCTAGGTCTGCTAGGGTTTCCAGCCGTTAGCCCTTTTTTCTCAGATGTTTAGTCCTCCTTTGGTGGATGTGTTTTTCCCTTTATATAGGTGTCACGCCCCGGATTTCCAACCTAAGGAGACCGGAACATGACCCTCCCTTTACCCGAGTGGATAAAGGGGTTAGAATAAAACATACACTTCAGATTTCATATTAAGAGACAAAATCATCTATCTATTAAGTTCAAACATTACAAACGTGTCCAAACATGTTTTTATTTCATTAAACTTCTCATTACAATATCTCCTCACTGGGGTTACAAAGCTCACACAAAAACAACAAAACTCAATTAACAATAAGCAAGCCACAAGAAGGTCTTCCACCTTGATGTTCCCACCTAACGCCTGTAGGTCCCTATAAAGAAAACAACATGGTAGGAGGATTAAGCAACCACAACTCAGTAGGGATCATGTCTCCCCAGCCTATCCCATGCTCCTAGCATCTAAATGCCATGTGCACAAGTGCAGTGTCATGATACAATTATTTCAACAGATTTATCAACAAGCCATATCAGCAAATACAGTCATTTCCAGAGCCACACAGGCTACCACATGAACAGTCCCGGGCTTCCACAACTACCGGGTTCCAAGAGCAGTCCCGGGCTTCCACAGCCACCGTGTTCCAAGATCAGTCCCGGGCTTCCACAGCCACCGGGTTTCACAAAACAGTCCCGGGCTTCCACAGCCACCGGGTTCCAAGATCAGCCCCGGGCTTCCACAGCCACCGGGTTTCACAAAACAGTCCCGGGCTTCCACAGCCATTGGGTTTCACAAAACAGTCCCGGGCTTCCACAGCCACCGGGTTTCACAAAACATAGTACACATAGCCACTCAGGCATAAAACCAAACACTTAGTAGGCATACATTCACCAATGCACAAACCTAGCCACTCAGGCATAAAACCAAACACATAGCATGCACACCTTTACAACTCACAAATCCAGTCATACCGGCATATTATCAAACATGTACTAGGCATATTCACACAGACATATTCACACAGGCATTTTATCGAACTTTTAACATGCACTGCCCACCCAACGTCAGAATCACACCAAGACGCCATTGAAGGCCAACATTCATATAGGAGGTCACACCTATATGAATTTACATATAAATAATATAACAATAATAATGATATCCAACAATTCATTCACCATGGGGCCTAACCCTGGATTAGGTACAAGAAGACAGAACCCCTACCTGTAGGAAAAAGTATCACCACAGCAACGATCCTGCTCCCACGCTGAACGTCGTCCGCCCACGAGAAACACCACAGCAGCAATGGCTAGAACTCTCCTCTCTCTCTCTCTCTCTCTCTCTCTCTCTCTCTCCCTCTCTCTATCTCTCTCTACGACGGCTGCGGTGGCTAAAGAAGAGAGCCCTAAACCTAGAACAAGGGGCCTTCACCTCTTTATATAGACAACTCAAACCCCAAAACGATGTAGTTTTGATTAAATGAATCCCAACATCAAAACGACGTAGTTTTGATAACAGACTACAACCTTTTTGCAACCACACAAGACAAAACACTCATAATTTCACCATGATCCTTTAGCAAAAGAGTATCAGAACAACAAAACAAGGGTAATGGAGGTTGCACGTGAGAAAGGCCTTTCTCACGGGCACCTCCAAATGCTCTAGAATTTTGCCACCAGCCTTAGAACAATATCAGGAAGGCTCCCATGCAAAAATATCACTACACATGAAAAGCCATTCTCACATGCACTCCCTATTGGGCTCAAACTTTGCCTCTTGCTTGCTCATCAACATATAAGATGATTTATCCAAGGTGTGTGGAAATAAAACTCCCTAAAACCTAACAATTTCCACCCAAAAAGGCAAAACTGAGACTAACTCCTCACATCCCAAAATATGGGTCATTACATCCTCTCCCCCTTAAGGCTTTTCGTCCTCAAAAAGAAACAACATGCAAGGAAAACAAACATAAGAAGCCAGAAGACCCAAATGGGTCATACACCGCACATTGTACACAATAGCACATAACATAGTGCCACCACAGTCCATAACCACATGCATCACGATCCATGGAAACACATCATGTCACAAATACCCATCACAAGCACATTTCATTAACACATTCAATATAAATAAAAGTCAAAAATCGAAAGGAAATACAAATATACCAGCCAACAGCCACCCTTCCACCCTTAAGAGTGTTCATCCTCGAACAACGCTGGGTGTTGCTCACGTATCAAAGACTCTCGTTCCCAAGTCTCCTCAAGGCCACGGTGTTGCCACAATATGCGAACCAAAGGAATAGCACGACCCCGCAGAAGTTTCTCCCGTCGATCTAGTATACGGATAGGGGCCTCAATAACGGTGGTCCTAATAGAGCTGTCTCCCCCACTTCAGTCCAACACAAAGGTGATCGACACGGCCGCCCATACAACGCCTCAAAAGGAGCCATCCCAATGGATGCCTGATAACTGTTGTTATAGGAAAACTCCACCAAAGGAAGGTGAGTTGCCCACGGACCCCCAAAATCTAGCACACAAGCTCTCAGCATGTCCTCCATGGTCTAATTCGTCCTCTCAGTCTGACCGTCAGTCTTAGGGTGAAAAGTTGTATTCAAGTTAAGCTTTGTCCCCATAGCCTCTTGCAAGCCTACCCAAAAATGAGAAGTAAACCTCAAATCCCTGTCGGACACAATTGATGATGGCACCCCATGCAGTCTCACCACCTCGTTCACATACAGCTGACTTAAGGCCCCGATGGAATCCCGCTCGCGAACAGCAAGAAAATGGGCCGACTTTGTCAGCCGGTCCACAATCACCCATATCATGTCCTTCCGCCCAGCGGTGGGTGGAAGTCCAGTTACAAAGTCCATCACTATGTGGTCCCACTTCCACTCGGCTATTAGCAACGGCTGTAACATGGCCTCTAGTGCTCAGCCTTCACTTGTTGACAAGTGAGGCACCTCGAAACAAAAGAAGCTACATCACATTTCATCCCAGGCCACCAAAAATGTTCCTGAAGTGCATGATACATCTTTGTACCCCCTGGATGCACGGCAAGCCTAGACTAATGAAACTCCCTCATCACCTCGTCCCGAAGAGAAGAAGCCACTACTAGCCGCCCCTGAAAAGACAACTCATGCTCAGGACCCTCTGTCTAGTCCTCAGATAGCTCACCAGCCTCAATACGGGCACGGAGAACCTCACACTCAATGTCACCCAACTGTCTCTCCCGGACGCGTTGGTACAACTCAGGCACAACAACCAGAGGACTCAGGACTGTCCCACCATCACGAACAATAGGCTGCAGCTGCAACATCGCCAACTGCTCCATCAGCTTCCACTCTCTCATAGCCACCTCAGCTTTCCCTTTTCTGCTCAACGCTTCAGCCACAACATTACCCTTGCCCCGGGTATAGGCAAGAGTAAAATCAAAAGTCTGCAAATACTGCACCCATCTCCTCTGCCTCAAATTCAAGTCCTTCTGAGTAAAGATGTACTGAAGGCTCTTGTGATCAGAAAACACTACGAACTTCTCTCCCAAAAGGTAATGTTGCCAACTCTTCAAGGCAAAGATGACAGCCGCCAACTCAAGATCATGGGTAGGGTAATTCTGCTCATGAGGCTTCAGTTGCCTCGACCCATAAGCTACCACACTATGCTCCTGCATAATGTCACGGACCGAGGCTTATCCTAGCACACTTAGGCTATTTTGGGGTATTTCCCCCTTGTAAAGTGTTGTACTTAGCTTATAGAGTGAGTTGTAGAGATTTTAGATTTTGATCATATATGATGTCTCCTAGTGACATAGCCAGAAAAGTGTTAACATCTATATGTAGGGGAGTGATGTTGTAAAGCTTTCAAGCAATCAATACAATCGTTTGTTGCCTTCGTTTAAATCATTCTTCCGCTAAGCACTTCCCTACACAAATGCTTTACGAAGGATCGATGGGTTCCGATCCAAATGCGACGAGTTAGGTTGACCTAGCGTTCCTTCGTACGGGTGGGAACTAGGTGCCGCACGGGTTAAGCTACTATAAAGGCTGACCCCGTGACAAGTGGTATCAGACCACGGTTGGTGCTAAGTTCAGTGGAACAATCAAAAACTTCGAGACGGTGCAAAATGACAAACGGAGGATCTGTTGTCATTAGTGATGGCGACCACGAAGGCCGCGACAAGGAGCACCACGCTAAGGAACGGAGGAGAGATAAGTCCGTTTCGAGGGAAACATGTCCGCTGGAGAGTCGGCTAGCCAAATTGGAGTTGGTGTTAGCCGAACAGATGGAGGTGGTCGAGGAGCACACTGAAAGCATCGAAAAGCTGGACTCAGAGGCTGAGGAAAGCTTTGGGAGGATGCAAGGGCTTCTTAACTCTGTCATGGATGACATGAACTCTTGGTTCGACGGCCTGAAGGGTTCTCTCATGTCCCAAATCCTGGCGATGCAAGAGGAAATCAAAGAGATCAAGGCGGATTGGTCTCTATGCAAGATGGCGGTCACCCAAGGTGGCGTTGGCGGTCATTCCAGCTCCAAAATCGATGTGCCAAAGCCTAAGACCTATGCTGGGTCTAGGAATGCAAGGGAGTTAGACAACTTCCTCTGGACCATGGAGCAGTACTTCGATGCCTTGAACATCGTCGACGAGGCAAAGAAGGTAAAGACCGCTCCGCTATACTTAATCGATTCGGCTATGGTGTGGTGGAGGCGATGATATGCCGACAAGGAGTGCGGCCTATGCATTATCGACAATTGGGTAGATTTTAAGCGGGAGATCAAGGCCCAGTTCTATCCCCAGAACGCAGAAGACGAGTCCCGGTGAAACTTCGGCGCCTTACCCACAAAGGCACGGTGCGGGAGTACGTCCGTGAATTTTCCGAGCTGATATTGGAGATCCCAGATATGTCCGCGAAGGATTCACTATTTTCCTTCATGGACGGATTACAACAATGGGCGAAATTGGAGCTGCAGCGGAGAAATGTGCAGGACCTGGCGTCGGCCATGGCGGTGGCCAAATCACTCATCGAATACAAGAAGCCGGAGAAAACCACCAGTTCTTCATCGACTTCCAAGGCGAACAGGTTCCACAAGGCGTTCCTTTATGAAGGCCCTCACAAGGCGTTCGAGTGCCTGAAGCGCTCCAAGCTCTCTGCGATGATCAACGAAGACGAAGAGAGGAATGCGAGGGATCCACGACTTGGTTCCTTGCAACTCCTCAATGCAATCAAGGCGAAGGTGGAGGTGCCACCATCCGGACGACAGAAGGGGCGCATGTACGTGCTCGCTAAGGCCAACAACCTTGAAACTAAGGCCTTGGTGGACACGGGTGCGACCAACAACTTCATCAAGGTCGAAGAAGCTCGTAGACTGGGGATAGTCTACAAGGAAGAGAAGGGCTGGCTGAAAGCGGTGAACTCCAGTGCTAGTCCAATTCATGGCGTGACTCAAGGTGTCGAGCTAAGTATCGGTGAGTGGAGAGGCAAAATGAATCTCTCCATGGTGTCGATGGACGACTATCCCATGGTACTGGGGATGGAGTTCGTTGACCAAGTGCGGGCAATTCCAATTCCAAGCACCAACACAATGTGCATCATGGACGAGGGGAAAACGTACATGGTGAAGGTAATGAGGGAAGAAGAACTCAAGGCGAAGTCTCTTTCGGTGCTCCAACTGTCTAAAGGAATTAGACGACATGAGCCAACCTTCATTGCCATGGTAAAGGAAGAAGGCCCAAGTGTTGGGGAGGAGCCCCCAACCGAAGTGAAGACAGTCCTTGAAGAGTTTGGGGACGTTATGCCACCCGAACTCCCCAAACAACTTCTGCTGAAGCGGGAGGTGGACCACAAAATCGAACTAGAGGCCGGTGCAAGGCCTACTGCTACGGTGCCTTATCGAATGGCACCACCGGAGTTGGAGGAACTTCGGAAACAATTGAAGGACTTGTTGGATGCCGGGTTCATTCGGCCATCCAAAGCGCCATTTGGAGCACCGGTGTTGTTCCAAAAGAAGCACAACGGGTCGATGCGGCTATGCATTGACTATAGGGCGCTAAACAAAATTACAGTGAAGAACAGCTACCCCATCCCACTCATATCCGACCTGTTTGATCAACTTGGTGCTGCGAGATGGTTCTCAAAGCTAGACTTGCGGTCAGGATATTGGCAAGTGCGGATAGTCGAAGGTGATGAGGCAAAGACGGCGTGCGTCACAAGATATGGCTCTTACGAGTTCTTGGTGATGCCCTTTGGCCTCACAAATGCCCTTGCCACATTCTGTACATTGATGAACCGGGTCTTCCAACCATACTTGGATAGATTCGTCGTGGTGTACCTTGATGACATTGTCGTCTACAGCAAGACCTTGGATGAGCACAAGGCACACCTACGACGGGTTTTCCAAATCTTAAGGGAGAACCAACTTTTTGTTAAGAAGGAGAAATGTGACTTCGCAAAGAAGGAGGTGCCCTTCTTGGGTCACATCATTGGCGGCGGCAAACTAAAGATGGATAACAAGAAAGTGTTAGCCATCAAGGAATGGGAGACGCCCAAGAAAGTCCCTGAGATGCGTTCCTTCCTTGGCTTGGTTAACTACTATAGAAGATTCATCCGTGGCTATTCCCACATTGCCGCACCCTTGACGGAACTACTAAAGAAGAACAAGACATGGGTGTGGGATGATGCTTGCCGAGAGGCATTTGAGAAGTTGAAGCACGCCATGACAAACGGACCAGTGATGGCACTGCCAGACCATACGAAGCCTTATGAAGTTCACACGGATGCTTCAGACTTTGCCATTGGTGAAGTTTTAATGCAAGAGGGACATCCTGTAGCATATGAAAGCCGGAAACTTAATGGCACCGAATGGAGGTACGCGGTGCATGAAAAGGAGATGACGGCAGTTATGCATTGCCTTCGGGTGTGGAGGCATTACTTGCTAGGGTCCAAGTTCGTAGTGAAGACGGATAACATTGCTACGAGTTATTTTCTAACTCAAAGGAACTTAACTCCGAAGCAAGCACGCTGGCAAGGACTCCTAGTGGAATTCGACTTTGTGCTCGAGCACAAACCGGGCACAAATAACATGGTGGCCGATGCACTAAGTCGGAAGGCAGAACTTGCAGCCATTAGCCAACCACAATTCCCCTGGTGGACAAACTGAAGGAAGGAATGGAGTATGACCCATTAGCCAAGTCCTTGGTGGAATGCGTCAAGGCTGGAAAGACGCGGCGGTTTTGGCTAAGGGATAACTTGCTCCATACTCGAGGGGAACGGGTGTATGTTCCTAAATGGGGAAGTTTGAGGAGAGACATCCTCAAAGAATGTTACGACTCGCGGTGGGCTGGCCATCCCGGAGTCGATCGTACCTTGGCGTTGGTGGAAAGGAGCTACTACTGGCCTCAACTTTACGTGAGGACTTGTCTTGTGTGCCAACAAGATAAGATAGATAATCAGCAGCCGGCGGGATTGTTGGAGCCGTTGCCTACTTCGGAAAGACCTTGGAAAAGTGTTTCGATGGACTTCATTGTTTGTCTCCCAAGATCCGAAGGATGCGGTACGATCATTGTGGTGGTTGACCGATTCTCTAAGTATGGAGTTTTCATTCCAGCTCCGAAGGACTGCACGGCAGATGACATGGCCGGACTATTCTTCAAGTACGTGGTAAAGTACTAGGGCATTCCAAAGACAATCGTGAGCGATCGGGACTCACAGTTCACTGGGCGGTTTTGGACCGAGCTGTTCCGGATAATGGGTTCGGACTTAAACTTTTCAACAAGTTTCCACCCACAAATAGACGGCCAAACTGAACGTGTCAATGGCTTACTGGAGCTGTATCTGAGGCACTATGTGAGTGCCAACCAAAGAGATTGGGCTAAGTTGCTGGACATAGCCCAATTCTCGTACAACTTGCAGAAGAGCGAGTCCACGAACGAGAACCCGTTCGAACTCGCAACTGGGCAGCAACCATTGATGCCTACTTCCATCACTCGGGGGTACATTGGAAAGAGCCCCGCAGCATTCAAGTTTGCAAAAGGATGGCATGAATAGACGGATCTGGCCAGGGCATACATGCACAAAGCGGCGAAGAAAATGAAGAAGTGGGCGGATCAACAAAGGAGGCCCTTGGAATTTCAGGAAGGAGACATGGTGATGCTTAAACTCCTTCCGCACCAAACCAAAGCACTTAGACAGTTGCATAAGGGTTTGGTGCGCCGTTATGAGGCGCCTTTCAAAGTCCAATTTGCCTCATACAAATTGGACCTCCTGACTAGCTTACAAAGGCATCCGGTGTTCCACGTTAGTTTGCTCAAGCCTTACCACGAAGACTTGGAAGATACGAGCAGACAACGGGTGGTGCGGACACCAACAGCATCAACAGGCAAGACCTACGACAAAGAGATAGAGAAAATCCATTCTCGTAGAGTCGTGCCAAGAAGAGGTGTAGATCCAAGTTGGGTGGAGTACTACGTCCAATGGAAGAACAAGCCGGTTGAAGAGGCAAGCTGGGAGAAGGAAGAGGATCTGGGGCAATTCTCAAAGGAGATTGAAGAGTACCGCGAAGGAGTCGAACGCTACATCAGGCAGTTTGACGAACTCGAGGAAGCCAAAGACGCAACGAGGACGCTGCGAAATCGGGTGGGGGAGAATGTCATGGACCGAGGCTTATCCTAGCACACTTAGGCTATTTTGGGGTATTTCCCCCTTGTAAAGTGTTGTACTTAGCTTATAGAGTGAGTTGTAAAGATTTTAGATTTCCATCATATATGATGTCTCCTGGTGACATAGCCAGAAAAGTGTTAACATCTATATGTAGGGGAGTGATGTTGTAAAGCTTTCAAGCAATCAATACAATCGTTTGTTGCCTTCGTTTAAATCGTTCTTCCGCTAAGCGCTTCCCTACACAAATGCTTTACAACGGATCGATGGGTTCCGATCCAAATGCGACGAGTTAGGCTGACCTAGCGTTCCTTCGTACGGGTGGGAACTAGGTGTCGCACGAGTTAAGCTGCTATAAAGGCTGACCCCGTGACAATAAGCACACACCCCAAACCAACCCATGACGCATCACAATATACCTCATATGGGATATCCTCCCGAGGTAACCTCAACACCGGTGCAGTGGTCAAACGGGTTTTGAGAGCCTCAAACGCCTGCTGACACTTGTCAGTCCACTCAAACTTCACGCCCTTCTGGGTCAACGCCGTCATAGGAGCTGCCAAACGGGAGAATCCCTCTACAAAACGATGGTAATACCCTGCCAAGCCAAGAAAACTACGAATCTCGAAAACATTGGTTGGCCTTTCCCATGATGCCACAGCCTCAATCTTGGTTGGGTCCACCCTAACTCCCTCAGCGGACACCACATGGCCAAGGAAGTGAACCTCCTGCATCCAAAACTCACATTTGCTAAATTTAGCAAATAGCTGCTGGTCCCTCAAGGTTTGTAACACTGTTGCCAAATGCTCCACATGCTCACTCTCCGTCTTGGAATATACTAAGATATCATCTATAAACACCACCACGAAAGAATCCAAATATGGAGTAAAGACCTGGTTCATCAAAGGCATGAACACTGCTGGTGCATTAGTGAGCCCGAAAGGCATCACTACCCACTCATAGTGCCCATACCCGCAGTGAAAAGCAGTCTTAGGGATGTCCTCGTCCCTAACCCTCAACTGATGATACTCCGACCATAGATCTATCTTGGAAAACCACTTGGCTCCACTCAACTGGTCAAACAGGTCATCTATCCGAGGCAACGGATACTTGTTCTTCATAGTCACCGAATTCAGCTTCCTATAGTCGATGCAAAGGCATAGCGTGCCATCTGCCTTCTTTGCAAAGAGCACCGGAGCACCCCAAGGCGAGGTACTCGGTCTGATATACCCCTGGTCCACCAACTCCTCTATTTGCCTCTGTAGCTCCCTCAACTCTGCTAGCCCCATACAGTAAGCCACTTGGGAGATTGGACCAGTCCCCGGTATCAACTCAATGGTGAACTCCACACTTCTCTTAGGAGGTAGACTCCTCAATAGGTCAGGAAAGACATCCTGAAATTGGTCAACGACAGCTGGCCACACTCTTTTCCACTTTCCCTTCCTCATCAAAGGTCAGGGCTGCCAACCTGTGGGTAATGGCACCCCACTGGTCCAACACTGGCCCAGCTCGACTTGCCTCACAGTCCCACTCCCCCTGTAGGGTGCAAGAGGTCCCTGCAGGTGTCACGAAGGATACACGTTGCCGATAACAATCTATCTTGGCCTGGAAAGCCATAAGCCAATCCATACCCAAGATCAGGTCAAAAGTACGCAAGGGCATTACATGCAAGTCAAAACTTAGCTCCACATTTCCTATGATTAACACACAGTCACGGCAAACACGCCGCACCTCAATCATACCTCCCACTGGAGACTTAACAACTAGGAGCCTCGCCGCCTCCACACAAACTAACCCCAAGCTATCTATTACAAGCTCACCAACAGAAGAACACGATGCACCCGTATTGAAAAGAATAGAAGCTAACGTATGGGAGATCAAAAGAGTACCTCTAACCACCGATGGTCCTACTCCACCCTCCGCCGGTGGGGGTGGTAGCTCAGCCTCCTCCTGGTACATTGCCTCTAGCGCAAACACCCTCCCTTGGCCCGTGTCACGGGTCGGCTCACTCACTGCGTGCTTCCCGCCAAGGCTGCCTCCAGCTTCAGTCTGTTGTCGCTCCGGCCTGCCTTGGGGTTGGGTCTGGTTCGATCCAGCCTGACTATCCTGCCACTGACGAGTTGGTCTCTCTACTGGTGCACGGAAATTGGCATCACTTCTCGTGCTGGATGCCATGCCTCCAACTCCCCTGTTGCCACTCCGGCAAACCCGGCTCAGATGGCCCTCTCATCCACAACTATTGCATTTCCAGTCTTTCTTTGGACACACCATCCTGAAGTGGCCTTGCTCCCTACAGCAATGACAACCGCTGGGGAGACCTCCTGCTGGACCTCCCGGTTTGCTACCGTTAAAGCTAGACCTCCCTGGGTGCACCGATGTCTGTCCCCTACTGCGGAAGGAACTGTTGTCTCTTTCTTCGGTCTTGGGCCTCTTGGGCCCCGAATCGCGTTCAGATCTGCCCTACAACTGGCGACCCTGATGGGCCTGCCTCCCATCATCTAGCTCTCTCTCAGCGATACGATCCGTCTCCACAACCTCAGCATGAGTCCTCAAGCGCAAGACCACCACTCTCTGCCTAAGGGCTGGCCTAAGGCCCAAAGTGAACTTGTGGGCCTTCAGGTCCTCCTTTGCCACAGTCTCGGGAGCAAACCTACTCAAGCTCCGGAACTCTTGCTCATATTCAGGTATCGTTCTTGATCCCTGCCTCAAGCTGCCAAACTCTTCCCTCTTCTGCCATCTCAAGGACTCCGGGAAGAACTCATCATGGAAGAGCTGCAAGAACTCCTCCCATAGCATGAACTGCGCCGCACGACTCCCCGCGATACTCAACCACCACTCCAGAGCATTCCCCTCTAGCTGCCGAATGGCCAGTCTCACCTTATCCTCCTCCCGGGGTAGGAGAAACGAAAACACATGCTCGATCTGTCTCAACCACTGCTCAGCTACGACGAGATCCCCTTTCCCCTTGAACCTTGGAGGTTGTTCCTTTCGGAACCCACTTAACAAAAACTGTCACATAGCATTACACTCTTTGCATTAATCCATATTACACCGTTCAATCCACATTGCACATAACTCATATAAACAAGGAAAAACCACATTTCACATTGTCACAGTTCAATCCACATTACACAGAGCATTTTCTTTTCTTTTCTTTTTCCTTTTTTTGTGTTTTTTTTTGTTCCACATGTACAACATCCACAGAAACACACATAAGCAAATGCAACTAGTGCCCTAATGCCCATGCATGCAAACCCTACAACAAGACTGGACTACCCCAAGTGCACCTTAGAGGCTCAAAAAGGACCATGTTGATCAAGCATGTCCCTCCATGCTCCTCCAAAGGACTCAAGATTACCAAGTCCGCCCACTACCCTAGGCCAACTAGACCATGCTCTGATACCATATTGTCATGCCCCGGATTTCCAACCCGAGGAGACCGGAATGTGACCCTCCCTATACCCGAGTGGATAAAGGGGTTAGAATACAACATACACTTCACATTTCATATTCAGAGACAAAATCATTTATCTATTAAGTTCAAACATTACAAATGTATCCCAACATGCTTTTATTTCATTAAACTTCTCATTACATTATCTCCCCACTGGGGTTACAAAGCTCGCACAAAAACAACAAAACTCAATTAACAATAAGCAAGCCACAAGTAGGTCTTCCACCTTGATGTTCCCACCTAACGCCTGTAGGTCCCTATAAAGAAAACAATACGATAGGAGGGGTGAGCAACCACAGCTCAGTAGGGTTCATGTCTCCCCAACCCATCCCATGCTCCTAGCATCTACATGCCATGTGCACAAGTGCAGTGTCGTGATACAATTATTTCAACAAATATATCAACAAGCCATATCAGCAAATACAGTCATTTCCAAAGCCACACAGGCTACCACATAAACAGTCCCGGGCTTCCACAACCACCGGGTTCCAAGAGCGTCCCCGGGCCACACACCACCGGGTTCCAAGATCAGTCCCGGGCTTCCACAGCCACCGGGTTTCACAAAACATAGTACACATAGCCACTCAGGCATAAAACCAAACACTTAGTAGGCACACATTCACCAATGCACAAACCCAGCCACTCAGGCATAAAACCAAACACTTAGCATGCACACCTTTACAACTCACAAATCCAGTTATACCGGCATATTATCAAACACGTACTAGGCATATTCATACAAACATATTCACACAGGCATTTTATCAAATATTTAACATGCACTGCCCACCGAACGTCAGAATCACACCAAGATGCCATTGAAGGCCAACATTCATATAGGAAGTCACACCTATATGAATTTACATATAAATAATATAACAATAATAATGATATCCAACAATTCATTCACCATGGGGCCTAACCCCGGATTAGGTACAAGAAGACAAAACCCCTACCTGTAGGAAAAAGTATCACCATAGCAACGATCCTGCTCCCACGCCGAACGTTGTCCGCCCACGAGAAACACCATAGCAGCAATGGCCAGAGCTCTCTCTCTCTCTCTCTCTCTCTCTCTCTCTCTCTCTCTCTCTCTCTCTCTCTCTCTCTCTCTCTCTCTATGACGGCTATGGTGGCTGAAGAAGAGAACCCTAAACCTAGAACAAGGAGCCTTCACCTCTTTATATAGACAACTCAAACCCCAAAATGACGTAGTTTTGATTAAATGAATCCTAGCATCAAAACGACGTAGTTTTGATGACAGACTACAACCTTTTTGCAACCACACAGAACAAAACACTCATAATTTCACCATGATCCTTTAGCAAAAGAGTATCAGAACAACAAAACAAGGGTAATGGAGGTTGCACGTGAGAAAGGCCTTTCTCACGGGCACTTCCAAATGCTCTAGAATTTTGCCACAAGCCTTAGAACAACATCAGGAAGGCTCCCATGCAAAAATATCACTGCACGTGAAAAGCCATTCTCACATGTACTCCCTATTGGGCTCAAACTTTGCCTCTTGCTTGCTCATCAACATACAAGATGATTTATCGAAGGTGTGTCGAAATAAAACTCCCTAAAACCTAACAATTTCCACCCAAAAAGACAAAACTGAGACTAACTCCTCACATCCCAAAATACGGGTCATTACAATAGGGCTGCAAGTCTAGCTATAGATTTGCCCTGGCCCACATCTGACAGCCCATTAGCAAAACTATGTAGTTTTGCTTAATGACCCAAAATCCTTCTTGAAGTTTCAATAATGCTCAAACTAAGCAGATTTAGACCAAGGTTCTTTAGAGAAAAGTCTTTAAAATAATAAACCAAAGTGAAAAATGCAAAAATACAGGTGCACGTCATATCCTTATATGACGTGCAGCTCCAAATGAGGTGAAGTTGCTCCCCAAGCTTCCTGGAGTCGTGTAGAAGGCAGGACTATAATTATCTCCTTGCACGTGACAATGGTCCATGTGACGTGCACTCATGTTTTGCCTCATCAGGCTGCCCTCTTTTGCCACAAGTTCCTTCTTTGGTAAATGAAGTGATTTGGCTGATGTCCATGAGATGAAATTGCCTAAAAACCTGCCAAAACAGCTCAAAAACATATATATATATAAGCTATGCAATGTCTTCCTAAGGTGTTAGAGCAAATATCTAAGAAATATGGATAAATTAAGCTCTAGTTATGCTCTTTAATGTCCTAAATATATACTAGAATAACGGCATAAATGCGCATTATCAAATACACCACATTTGAACCATTGCTTGTCCTCAAGCAACAACATACGAGCATACAAAAATAAAATAAACACACAGTCAAACTGGAACGAAAATAAAAATAACAATCAAGGAGAGTCATGGTTTCCTAAGCACGCAACTCTATCATGATGAAGGGAGCATTCAAGTAACCAAAATGACTTATAATTTACTTCATTCATGTCCATACCTCTAAGTCCAACAACCATGCAATCTCATCACTGAAAATTGAGATATCAACAAGCATTCTATGATAACACAACACCTAGTTTCCCTTGAAGTCCTCACCAAGGTTAGAGCAGCCTCACTCAAATATAAATTTTCATACAAGCCCAAGTATAGTACCTAACAGAAAATTAATGGGTTGGAAAGCTCCTCACTACATTCTCCACTAATTATTCATTAAGTACTTGCCAAGCAAACATGAGAGTTCCCTACTGTGCTCATCAAAGAAAACACACCCTCTATTCTACTTTATTTGGAAACTCACACACAAAATAAAAATAAAAATTCAGTCATTGTGGCTGCAAAACAGCACAAGCACACAAGTAAACATCAAGCCATTGTGGCTTTTATTCTAAGAATATTTTTTTTTGTTTTTCCTTTTTGTTTTTATATTGTTTTTGGATTTTTCCACACTTCTTTTAAATAATAACCTTACAAGGTTGCATTTAATGTTCTCCCTTGATGGATTATTCACTTTTTTTTTGTTATGCTCACTTTGTTGTAATTTTGCCTTTTTCTTCACTGCATGGAGAGAAAAATGTATCTCAACCCCTTTATTACTTGAAACATAAGGCTCATTTGCCTTAATCCTTAGGTGACCATAAAGCTTTTACATCATTTACATCATTAACACCCACACCAAGCACTGAGCACAAATAAGTAGTCATCACGCATACTTGACTCTTGTCATGAAATAACTAATGTCGAGATGCAAGAGGAGCAGCAAACTACAAACCCATAACCGAATAATGGCATTCAAAAGCTAGAAAGAGGTTTTGTTTTCCTTGTGAATTATCTTTTTCACTCAACCTTAAGGGATACTAAGTGTTATCCTAGCATGTCATGCTCAACTAATATTCAAATGCCAACTCCAAAAACATGGTGATATCATTCAAGAGATAGAGACATGATTGAATCAAATCATAGCACACTTTAATTACTTTAACACCCGTATCACAACATGATACTAATATGGCATAAAAATTAAAAATTTAAGCCAAAATTGCAAACCTAGTACTCATGCCTCTCCACATGCAATTCATACATTCAAACAAGCAAATAATCACACAAAATAAAGAAATAAACAGCAAACAAACAATCCAAAAACAAAAACTAAAAACAAAACATGCAATCACACAACATAAAGGACAAATAAGTGACTCAAGGCACTCCCCACACCACACTTAAAATATGCTATGTCCTCATGGCATGGATTAGGGATTAAGAAGATCCTGACCTATCCACGAGTAAGCTATAATAGTAGATAACTTGGGCCAACATTCGCCTGACACGACCCACAAAATCAGCTGAAGTTTCGCCGCGGACCGCCCAACTATCTCTTTCCTACAGGATTGCCAGCAAATAATAGCAAACGAAAATCCCACAGCTGAACTGGTCAGGCTGTTGAGGGAATTCCATTTCAGTGAGGTGAATAAGAGGTAATTTGCTCTGCAACAACCCCTCTTTCTCATGAAGCCATGAAGAAACTGTCTCTTTCTTCTTCCAAACCCATGGCCTTGATTGGGATCATACAACACTGCATGCCCTGCACTCAAATCCAAATGCACTAATACAAAATGGTGGTCAATGTGTATAGGGATTAGTACCTCATGCACGGTTTGCCAGGGTCGGTGGCCTTCATTCGCACCATTGATGCGCTGACACAAAATACTTTTAGACAAGGGGTGCTCGTATAATTCACACAGCATAATAGACTTATACTGGGCCAACGGATAATTATGAGGCTTAGCCTCCACTACGAATCGCATGGTCCTACAAAACAAATCCACATCATCTGTACATAAAAATTCATTACCTGAAAGCCGCCGTAAAAAGTCGGATACGAAGATGTCCATGGCCTTTACAAAGCGAGCCTGCAGCACCTTAGGGTCTATAAATCGCTCAAATTCCGCTTGAGGTTCCGCAGAAGAGATGGCCGGATTAATCCTCAAATGCGCCGGCTCTCCTAGGGAATCATGAGGTTCAGCTGGCATATAAGTCCCCCATGAAATAGGTTGCACGACAAGCACTATGGTTGAGAATAGGCAGGGTCCACATAGGGATTAAAAGGTGAGTATCGTGCTTCCGGCGCAACTTCTTGCAAATATTGGGAATAATCAGAGTACCCTGCTGATGGCCCTGGTGAATGGTGCTCTTCTTGGGCAGGGTAGAAACTGTTGTATACTGCAGGTGCTGGAGGAGAGTCCTCATGGGCTGGAGGTAAATCCTCATTAGATATCTCTACCACTGGAGATCATTTGGACTTTTTCTTGTTGCTCAAGGCCCTCCAAATTTTGCCCAGTAAGCCTTTGATTTCTGTGTTATCTTTCTGCAGCTTCTCCACTTCGTGCCTCATCCTAGCTTGATCCCTCCTGAGCTCTTAGTTTTCTTGTTTCCACACATCATGTGAGGCGGGAGCACGAGCCTTCGGGGCTTCCCATGCCCTTGCTGTGGGTCTAGAAGTGGCTTACTGGTCTTGACAGACAAGTGCCATTAACTCTTCAAACTGGGCACTCTGGATGTGTCCATTGGTAAATGCCCAATTAATAACTTCTACCTCACTTACCACTTGGCCACTTATACCTTGAAAGAAGTTGAAAACATCTTATTTGTGCATATTATACTGCATATATATTGCAGTGAGCCGAAATAAGGTTCGCTTCCTTTCATCCAATGGGGTGGAAGTGTCTCGCGCAGCAAACTCAGTGGGCCTCTCCATATGAACACTATGCCGTGAAGGCTGTGGTGCAGCTTGGGGAACGTCCCCCCAATTTCCTCTAGAGCTTACCCCTAAAGCTCTTTCTGGCTGCAGCATTCTCAAAATCCACTTAGAGGGGAAGGGAGTGTTGTCTAAGTAGGCAAAATGTTGGGCTTACTGGCTCTGAAAAATGACACATAACATTCTGCCATATACTTGTTTAGACAAATTTTTCTTCCACCATTTGAAAATGGTGGTGGCCCAATCCATATCCAACATATGATCAATGTTGTACATGAATTCCAGATGTGTCTTAGGCACACCATCCCTTCCACTAGTTTGCAGCAGCAAACACCTCCCTACAAGATTAGCTAGGCATCTAAATCGACCCACAAAACCATTTTCGGTAAATTGTCTCCTCCTCTCAAACCGTTTGGCATAATTAAAGGCAGTACCATACTCCCCTAAGGTCACTTGAGGAAAGTGATCAGTAGGTACAGGAAGATTAAAGAATCTCCTAATTATCTCAAGTGTTATACGGATGAAAACCCCCCGCACCTGCCCTATGATTTCATCTTTTTCCTCATTTAGGTAAATTGAATGATAAAACTCGTGCAGAGCAGTGTAATAGATGGCACAGCGGACTGTAACTAACCTTTCTAAGCCGAGATTTTGAAGTTTTAAGGCTACCTCACTTGACCATTCCAGTTTTGATTCCTCTAACACACTCAAATCCAAAGCATGCCCCAGGAACATCTCCTCATCCTCACTGCTTGAAGAACTTGATGAATGGACCTCTTCCTTGCCTGATCTCTTTGTGCGCACCATCTTGCTACAGAAATTTACGGAGAAGAAGGATGAAATTTGGCTATAAAAGCAAGAACCAGTGCTTCTCAAATTTCAGATCTAGAAATCGTTTCTGCCTTGTTTGACCTAGCTCCCGGCCTCAGAATTTATAGCGTGCAATAGCAAATGTGCTCCAAATCCGATCATACACATGTCCTCAAATTTTTAGGCTAATTGGACAATTATACCCCTTGCACGTCATATGGACTCTGTCGCGTGCAGGTTAAAATCGTCTCAAATTCAGGTGGTAGAACCCTCATGAGCTGTAGTCCAAATTACTCTTTTGCACGTGATATGTGTGAAGAATATATGAGGCTGAAAAGTGATATTTTTAACTTTTGACTACCCCATTGATAGCTACGATATGGCATGCAGAAGGCTGTATTGTTCCTCATTATGACGCCCACGTGTTAGTTAAATTTCAGAGTCAAATGATGTGCACGCCATATCGCCATGTCACGTGCCCATTTAATGAAGATCATCTTTCCCTTCTGCACGTCACTTTATTGATGACTCTTTCAAGCACTTCTGGGCTTCCCATGGTCATTGCTCTAAGATTTGGGCTTTAAAAATAACTCTAGAAGTCCGGCCCATGAATATGCTCTTGGAAGCCCATAAGATGGTTAGTAGAAATAAACAACGTTCCCTGCACCGAGGTTAGTTCACACAAACAATTATAAAACCAAAACTAAGCAAAAGCTTGGGTTGCCTCCCAACAAGTGCTTTATTTAAAATCTGTAGCTAGACTGTGAAATGTGATCATAAAGGTGTAAAGGAGAGGGAATCAAAAATCTCCCTCTGAGCTGAGTTATAATATGGTTTTAATCTACCTCCATTAACCCAAAATTTCTTGCCATCTTCAGCTCGGAGCTCAAAGCTCCCATATGGCTTCTTGTCAATTATCACAAAAGGTCTTATCCATTTAGACCTTAATTTTCCAAGAAATAACCTCAACCTTGTGTTAAATAAAAGTACTTACTGCCCCAGGGTTAAAGGTTCATTGTTTACTTGCTTATCATGCCATTTCTTGGTTCTTTCTTTATAAATTTTAGCACTGTCATAGGTATCCATCTGGAACTCATCTAACTCAAGTAATTGAGTCATCCTCAGCTCCTTGGTCTCTTGTGGATCACAATTTAACTTCCTCAAGGCCTATTGAGCCTTATGTTCTAATTCCACAAGCAAGTGACATGCCTTCCCATAAAGAATACGGTAAGGTGACATCCCAATGGGAGTTTTATAGGCTGTCCTATATGCCCATAAGGCTTCATTAAGCCTTTGAGACGAATCTTTTATGTTTCCTCCAATAGTCTTCTCTAAAATAGCTTTAATCTCTCTGTTGGACACTTCTGCTTGTCCATTAGCTTGTGGGTGATAAGCTAAAGACTTCCTATGAGTTACTCCATATTTGTTCAACAACTTGTCAAACAATTTATTGTAGAAGTGACTACCTTCATCACTAATTATAGCCCTTGGTGTCCCAAAACGGCTAAAGATGTTTCTGGTAAGGAATTGAGTCACTACTCTAGCATCATTCACTCTTGTTGGTAGAGCTTCTACCCACTTTGACACATAATCCACAGCCAACAGGATGTATGAATACCCATCAGAATTAGGGAATGGCCCCATAAAGTCAATGCCCAATATGTCAAAAATTTCAACTAGAAGAATTTCAGTTAAGGGCATCTAATTCTTCCTAGATAGACCACCTACCCTTTGACATCTATCACAAGTTTTAATGTAGACATAGGTGTCTTTCACCATGTGAGGCCAATAAAAGCCACACTGCATGATCTTAGCCACCGTTCTCTGCACCCCAAAGTGGCCCCCATAATGTGATGCATGACAATGGTGTATTATGTCATCTATCTCGTCCTCAGGGACACACCTTCTAATTATTTGATCAGCACACCGCTTATAGAGAATAGGGTCTTCCCAAATATATTTCTTAGCATCCACTACTAATCTCTTTCGTTGATGGTAGTCAAATTGCTTCGGTATGAACCCAGTGGATAAATAATTGGCTATATCAGCAAACCAAGGAAGCTGGCTAACCTCAAACACCTTCTCATCAGGAAAGTCAACTAAAATGGGCAGATACTTAGGTGCATTCTCCACATGGGAGAGGTGATCAGCCACAGAATTCAGGGCTCCCTTTGTGTCTTTAATTTCAAGATCAAATTCCTGTAAAAGGAGTACCCACCTAATCAAGCGTGGCTTAGCTTCCTTTTTAGCAAATAAATATTTTAAGGTTGCATGGTCAGTAAACACAACAACCTTAAACCCAATGAGATAGGGTCTAAATTTGTTACATTCATACACCACTACCAGAAGTTCCTTCTCGGTGGTGGTGTAGTTCACCACTGCCAGCAGTTCCTTCTCGGTGGTGGTGTAGTTCTTGTCATCACTAGTTTTCGTCCGGGCCCGTTTGGGGTGAGCTCAAACTAAACCAATGGTGCAAAATTTTAGAGCCGCCACCAATTATTTTTGGGGTACAGCTGGATACCCTCTACTTTGAGTAGTTTAAAGTGTGTGGTTTGCGTTATTAGAGAAGGGTTCAGGAGTTGGTTACATGTAGGGAAGGATTAGCACCCCTAAAGCGCCCTTTCGGTATCTAATTTAGGAGGAGGTTTTTTATTTGTGCTACCATGACTGGGTTAAGTTTCCTAAAAAGTCTATGATTTTTATTTAATGGGTTTACCCTAAATTTCTAAAGGGGATCCTAAGTTTTGGGTTTTTGTTTGAAGTGGAGAATGAGATCCTACGGGTTGGTTTTGGCTTTTGGTTTTATTTTAGAAATTGAGGTCCTACAAAATGATTTTTTTTATTTTCCACCCTTTTTTGGTTTTTCTTGGGTTAGAAAACATACTTTTTGTTTTTGTTTTTGTTTTTTTTGTTTTTGTTGTTTTTTGTTGTTTTTGTTTTTTTTGGTTTTAAAACATGAAAACGTTTTTTTTGTTTGTTTTTGTTTTATTTTTGTTTTTGTTTTTTTTGTTTTTGTTTTGTTTTTGTTTTTTTTTGTTTTTTTTTTTGTGTTTTGTAGAAAAACGTTTTGTTTTTGTTTTGCTTCATTTTTGGTTTTTTTTTGTTTTTTTTAATTTTGGAAATGGAAGTACTAATTTTAGTTTTCTTTTTTTGGTTTGAAAACATGAAAACGTTTTTTTGTTTTTTTTTTGTTTTTTTTTTGTTTTGTTTGTTTGTTTGTTTGTTTTTTTGGAAACCTTTCTTTCTTTCTTTCTTTCTTTTTTATTTTTTTTGTTTTTGAAAACCCAAAATCTTAAATCAAAGTAATGAACACATGCATTAAAGTAAAAAAAAAAAACTATGGAGTGTGTGATTATGACATCTACAAATAAAAGCACTCTTTTCCTTTTTTTTCTTCATCCTTTTTTATGCCTCTCTTTGCGCTCTCTATTTTTTGTTTCCACTATATTTTACATATTACAACGTACCACGTACAAAGAATGAAAATACAAGGAAAATACAATAGCAAATACTAAAAATTACATCAAATATAGAGATAAGCTAAAAAAACGAAAACCAGGAAAATACTATAAATATAAATAAGCTGGAAAAAAAAAGAGCAACAAATATAAATTACACTGACTTTGGGGCTTTATCACGGGATGTCTGTCTGAAATCTTCTATCTGTACCAAGAGATGTTTGCTCACCCAAATCACCAAATTCCAGCAGCACCAAGTGCAACGATCAGCTAGGACGTACTGTGGAGACTGCCAAGGTACACCGATTTTTTTGTTTTTTTATGATACGAACGTAAGAAAAAGAGAGAAGAGAGAAGAAGAAAAAAAAGGTAGACTGGCGTTGTTTTTTGTCTTTCTTCTGCTAGAAAAGAAAAGCTGGAACGAAATAAGAGGGAAAGAGAAGTTTGGGAAGGATGGGCGATTTTGATTTTAGGACAGGGGAAGTGTTGGGCGAATTTGGCAGCAAATCTGGCCGTTGTCTGGGACTCCTTTTTTTTGCTTGCAGAATTTCCTCTCTCTCTCTCTCTCTCTGGGCGTTTTCTTCAGGGAAGAAGCTCTTCTTCCCTTTTTTTTTTTTTGATCAGGGGGCTGGATATGAAAGAATGGTAGCAAGTTTCGTTAGAGATAAGGGGATCTGTTTGTTTTCTGGGCGTTTCGTTTCGCAGGGAGGAAGCTGGGGCGGAAATCTTTTTTTTCTCTCTTTTGCGTGGACGAATCTCAGGCGTGATCTCTCTCTTTCGCGTGGACAGCAGACTGAGTTTTAAGGGCTGGCAGAAAATTTGGCTAGACTGTCATTAATTGCAGCATTTAATGCTGTATTATTGATTCCCTTATTTTCGTCCAGGTCTTGTGCGATTTGTCGGGTGGTCTGGCGACTTGCAGCTCGTGATTGCCTTTTTTAATTTGTATTTTGGCACATGTGACTGACAGGTCGTTGAAAAGCATCTTTGCCAGCAAATAAAATTCATCCCGTGAGCAAGCCAGCGAGAATGCCAGCGAGAGGAGCCAAACAGCGAAAGTCAGACGTTAAGGGTCAGAATGTCGGCAGGGTCGAAGTGTCGGCAGGATCGAAGCTACGATGGGTCGAAATTTCGGTGGGGCGAAAGTCAACGGTCAATGGGTCAAAGTATCGGCAGGTCGAAGGTCGACGGTCAACGGGTTGAAGGGTCGAAGGTCAGAGGTTGACAGGCTTCGAGGGTCCGTGGGTCGTAGGTCAAGGTTCGAAGGTTCGCAGGTCAAGGCGTCATAGATCGCGTGTCAAGGCGTCGTAGGTTCGTAAGTTGCAGGTCGGAGGTTTATAGGCTTCGGGGGTCCGTGGGTCATAGGGTCAAAGGTCGGAGTGTCGGCAGCGGGGCTTCGAGGCTTCGAGAGTTAGGGGGTTGAAGGTCGAAAGGGCGAGTCGAAGGTCGGAGTGTCGGTAGTGGGGCTTCGAGGCTTCGAATCTTCGAGGCTTGGAGGCTTCGAGGCTTCGATGCTTGGAGGCTTCGAGGCTTCGATGTTTCGAGGCGTCGAGGCTTCGAGAGTTAGGGGGTTGAAGGTCGAAAGGGCGAGTCGAAGGTCGGAGTGTCGGCAGCGGGGCTTCGAGGCTTCGGGGCTTCGATGCTTTGGGGCTTCAAGGCTTCGAAGGTCAATGGGTCGAAGTGTCGGCAGGTCAACGGTCAATGGTCAACGCCAAAGTTTTTTTTTTTAACTTTTAATTACCTTCTTACCCTTCACCTAAAATGCAAAAAATGGATCACTTTCCAGGGATTGTTTGGGGAGATCCGTATTCGCCTAAATTGACGCTTTGAAGAATTTTGCATGGCCATTTTTTCGGGCGATTTTACTAGGGGTATTGACCGTCTTTTGGCAAGTTTTGACTTTTCCAACGAAGATTGTTTTGGCCATAACTTCTTCATTTTAAGTCCGATTCGAGCTCGGTCAAGTGCGTTAGTCTCTATATTTCATCCTCTATCACCTGGTGTTGGTCTTGGGGCGCTTCAAAGACTTGTAGCAGAAGTCATTAATTTTGGACTCCCCCGTCCGTGTCAATTGTATCCATCTCGTGCAAATTGGGGTAAACCATTCCTTGGAAGTATGGGATCATTGTGGACCTGTTCAACAAGGTATATGGCATGGGCAGAAAGGTATATCAAATGGGGTTAGTATGTCCAACCCGGACAAAATGGGGTCCAACAGCTGCCCCTCTTTGTGCATTCTTTGTGTACAAACAGTGTACAAAGATAAAAGGGAGTCATTTTGGACGGGTCGGAGCACTTACCTGACTTACCTAGTTTTAAAGCAGAAGGAGAGTACTATGTGACGGTTGGGTCCGTCCCCGAGAGGCAAAAAGGACTTCACAGGTTGGTGGACGTGGATGATACTTTGATGCAGCATCTGAGGCTGCCTACGATGTAAAGATATGGGAAATTGAAAGCCTACAACAATGACAGGCTTGAACTGAAAAAGAGAGCCTTCGGCAACGATAGACTTTGGTTAAAAATTGAAAAGCCCATAGCAATGATAGGCTTGAACTGAAAAGTGAAAAAGGCCCACAAAAATGGTGTGCGTGAACTAAAAATTGAAAGGCCCACAGCAACGATAGGCTCGAATTGAAAATGGATAGCCCACAGCAACGATTGGCTTGAATTGAAAATGGAAAAACCCACAGCAACAATAGGGGTTAGAATACAACATACACTTCACACTTTATATTCAGAGACCAATCTTATATTTATTGAGTCCAAACATAACAAATGTGTCCAAAACATGTTTTTATTACATTAAACTCCACATTACAATATCCCCCCACTGGGGTTACAAAGCTTACACAAAACAACATAACTCAAAGAATAATAAGCAAGCCACAAGCAGGACTTCCACCTTGGTGTTCCCACCTAACGCCTGTAGGTTCCTGTAAAGAAAACAACATGGTAGGAGGGGTGAGCAACCACAGCTCAGTAGGGATCATGTCTCCCCAACCCATCCCATGCTCCTAATATCTACATGCCATGTGTACAAGTGCTGTGTCGTGATACAATTATTTCACCAGATATAATAACAGGCCATAACAAAGAAATACAATCATACACAGCTGGTACATAAACATTCCCAGGCTTCCACAGCCACCGGGTTCCAAGAACGATCCTGGGCTTCCACGCCCACCGGGTTCCAAGAACAGTCCCGAGCTTCCACAACCACCGGGTTCCAAGAACGATCCCGGGCTTCCACAACCACCGGGTTCCAAGAAACATCCCGGCTTCCACATACCACCGGGTTCCAAGAACAAGACACATAACCACTCAAACTTAAAACCAAACACTTAGTAGTACACATTCACAAATGTAAAAACCCAGCCACTCAGGCATAAAAACAAACACTTGGCATGCAACCTTTACCAACCCACAATTCTAGCCGTACTGGCATATTATCAAACACATACTGGGCATATTCACACAGACATATTCACACAGGCATTTTAATGAACACTTAACATGCACTGTCCACCCAACATCATGATCACACCAAAAATGCCATTGAAGGCCAACATTCATATAGGAGATCACACCTATATGAATTTACATATAAATATTATAGCATTAAAAATAGAAACCTTACAAAACATCCACATAGGGCCTAACCCCAGAACAGACCAGGAAAGACAGAACCCCTACCTGTAAGAAAATGTATCACCACAGCAATGATCCTGCTCCCACGCCGAGCGTCGTCCGCCCTCGAGGAACACCATAGCAGAGATGGCCAGAACTCTCCCCTCTCTCTCCCTCTCTCTGCGACGGCTGCGGTGGCTGAAGAAGAGAACCCTAAACCTAAAACAAGAGGGCTCCACATCCTTATATAGACCTCCCACTATCAAAACGACGTAGTTTTGATTAAGTGAAACCCAGCATCAAAACGATGTAGTTTTGATGGAACAAGCTACAACCTTCCCGCATCCATACACACCAAAATATCCACAATTCCAACATGGTCCTTTGGGGAAAAATCATTAAAATGACAAAACCAAGGTAACCATGCAAAAACATGTTTGCACGCCAATTTGAACGCCAATTCCCCGATTGGCGTGCAGCTCCAAATGCACTTAAACTTTACCCCAAGCCTCCTTACACCATGTAAAAGACATCCATACAATAAAAACCTTGCATGCCAAATGGGTCCAATTCACGTGCACGTCCGTTTGGCCTGAAACTTCTGTGGTAGATAGAAGACATCATTCTAAGAATCTTTTGGTCTGCACGCCAATTCATCTGAGCCCATCTACTAGGTCAAAATCTAGAAAGTTCCCATTTAGAAGGCAAGACTGACTAACTCAAAACACGGGTCCTTACATCCAAGGTGTTTTAGCTAAAGTGTGTGGGAAGGAAACTCCCTAAAACCCAACAATTTCCACTCATAAGGCATCCTGTGGTTAACTTCGTACATACCACAAACACGGGTCATTACAGTTCCGGACATATGACAAGTGATCAGTCTCTACTCGTAAACGTTACTAACAAACGAGGACCATCCGTATCATATGGTGACAACAGTAAAGGTAAGACTGTGGGGTATGACACTTTAACCAACGGCTCTGCATCAATTACCAAGGTTGCACAAGTCGAAGGTTTGAAGCATAATCTGCTGAGTGTCAGTAATTTATGTGACAAAGGATTTACTGTTTCCTTTATGTCCAATACCTACACAGTTAGGGAAAACTTATCTAGAGATATTAAGTTATCCGGATTAAGAGATGGGGACATATACTCAGTGGACTTAAGAAATAATTCTTCCTTACCAGATGCTTCCTCACTAAAGCATCAGATGACACTACAACAAAAACAGCTTATAATAACACTTTTTTTTATACTTTTAACGACAGTTTCATAAAGTGTCGTTAAAAACATATCAAGATGACACCTTTAAAAAAGTGTCGTTAGATATCAAAAGATTAACGACTCATTTAGAAAAATGTCGTCTATTACCCTTAATAACAACACTTTCGAACAAATGTCGTTAAGTAATTTTTGCTCTCCATCCGATTTCGGCTGCCCAAAATTAATACTAAAAAATTTTCGCCGCCGGCCCTCACTCCCCGCTCCCGCTCCCTCTCCATTTTACATTTTTGGGCCGCACTCAAATAAATCCCTAAGAGTAAACAATAGAAATCCGAAACTTCGCCCCCAACTCCATGCCCTAGATGACAAAGACGTCGCCCGCCCGCCACCCGCAAGCCCTGGTGAATCGGTTCCCCCACGATTCGATCGATTCGCGGCAGCGAAGACCACCGGATACAAGACCGCGCGCTCCTCCTTCCGCACTTCCAAGCCCACGCCTTTCTCTCATCGCATTTTCAGGTCAGATTCAACCCCCCTCGCTCTCCATTACCATTCGATTTTTGAATTGTTGTTTCTTTTTTTGTTGGTAAAATTTGAGATCTTTGTTTGAATTGAGCTACTGCATCGAATCCATGCTTCCATATCACACCGCTACCTCCTTTGCGGTTCTCGCGTCGCATCCATGCTCTCCTCTCCTTGTTATGGTGGTTGGACCCCGAAAGGTGTGTTTTGTGTTTTTTTTCCCGTTATTTTTGGATTTTGTTTTCTTTTTTAGTAAGTTAATTCATGGAAATGTGTTGCTTTGAAAATTGGTAAGTTTTTTGTTGATCCGTTAAATGTATTAATAAGTATGTTTTTGTATTGTTAGCACGAAGCTAGGATTGATTTAGTGTTTTCTGTTCACGTCCTTGTGGATTTCGTTCCCTGAAAGAGTAACTATGCATTTATTTAGTCATACTTTTCCTTTGGAGTTTTCAATGTGGAAGTAGGTGTCCACAATGGTTTACAGGCCTGTTGTGAAATTTTTTGCTCCCAGCCTTCTTTTGTCTGGGGTTCGTTGTTTTGGTGAGAGTTATAACGTTTTTAGCAAATCTAGTAGTGTGTCCAATCATTGTATTCTCTCCCTCCCTTTTACCCTGTGTTTATATTTTTTCTCCTAGGCAAATCTCCTCTGTCAATTACAGTTTTCTTTATGCATTTTTGTAGGGAAAAATGAGACTAGATGAAGTTCATGTCACCAAAGATAAAAGAAGTGTTCAATAACATTTAATAAGGGCTGTAGAATACTATACATATAAATTTGATTGATTCTAAGATAGGTATTAATCATTTTAACTTTTAAACTATTTCATGCATATCCTTTTAAATGCGCATCCTCCCCTTAGTTGGATGGGTATTTTATGCATTTTATCCTCTTGCCTTTATTTCTTTTGGTATATGTTCACTCATTTTCCGGTTATGCAGGGAAAGAGTTATTGGGTTCCTCCTTGCCGCTTCTCCCTCTAGTTTTAAAAAAAAGCATTTCATTTGTTGGTTGTTCTCCCCTTGGTTGCAGATCCATCCAGGATATCTGGTTTGGTAATGTTGGGCTGTCTTTTTCTTATTTTAACTTTCCCTATCCAGGTACTCCTTGGGTGTCTCTATGCTGTTTGTTTTTGGTTCGGGGAGTCCCTGGTATTGTTTGCTTTTGGTTATGATGGGTGAGTGCAGGGGCATTGGCGGGGGAAACATCCTTTTTGTCTTCCCATTGTGGTGGCTTCATTGGGCAGTTTGGTGGACAGACCCCTTGATCTTGCTATCTCAATTAGGCCATTTTTATGGTTTGCATAGCTGGATGAATTGGGCTTCTACTTTCCTGCTTGTGCTTTCTATTATTACATATGGCTCTGGCATTTTTTTGTATGCAGGTTCATAGGCCATGTTGTTGGCTATTTTAATGGGCTTCCTCGTCCTCCTTTGTCTACTTTTTTTATGGGAACTCTCACGGTTGTTCAAGGCTTCCATGCGCTGTTTCACGCCTTTACGGCAGTCTGTTTATTTACTGTATAATGCTATTTTCCAGCAATGTTTGTTTTACTTTTTGTATCGGATTAGCAAGGTGACCGGAAAAAAAGGCTAATATATAATTGAATTTTATGCATGGTTTTAGATGCCATTTGTATATTAGGGATGGTTTGAAAAATTAGTGGGTTAATTTGGAAGGTTGTTTCATTTTTTGTTTTGTATTTGACTTTATAAAAAGTATTATGGTTTTTGTATTTGGAATAATATAGAATTTGTAATTTGTGTAATTATTTGTATATTATTGGTTTTTTATGTAATTATATATATATATATATTAAAAATGAATTTTTTTTATTTTTTTAAACTAAAAAGGCGACACTTTTAGAAGTGTCGTTGTAAATATCTTTAACGACACTTCTAAAAGTGTCATTATAAATTTATTTAACGACACTTTTAAAGTGTTGTTATAAAGTGTTTTTAACGACACTTTTAAAAGTGTCATCATTTTTCAAAAATGTTTTAGCGACGGGTCGATAGACGACACTTTTAAAAGTGTCGTCTTTTACCTAAGACGACGCTTTAACTTTAAAAGTGTTGTCTTTTCTTGTTTTTGTTGTAGTGTGAAGAGAGTTGGTTATGGCACAAGCGTTGCGCTCGTTTAAATTTTAAAACATTCTTTAAACTAGCATCACTTGACTTGGTCAATGGTCTGCCCAAACATAAATACTCCAGAGACTCACTCTATCGAGAATGGCAACTTAGCAAGCAGACCAAGTATAACTTTAAGAGCAAATTAGTTAATTCAATAACTGCTCCGTTACAACTTCTCCATATGGACCTCCGTGGTCCCATTTCTATTGCTTCTCTTACTGGTGCGAGATATACCCTTGTGGTTATCGATGACTTCACCAGGTATATATGGGTGATGTTCCTGAAATCAAAGGATCAAACCTTTGAACATCTTGTAAATCTTTTCAACTAGATAAGCAATTCAAAAGGACTGAGCATTAAATGCATCAGGAGTGATCATGGTACAGAATCGCACTTTAGTCGAAGTTGGTAAATCAATGTTAGCAGGGGCAAAGCTTCTTCTCAGTCTATGGGCTGAAGCTATGTCCACTCCATGCTATGTTCAGAATAGAACTCTTATCAATAAGGTTACCATGAAAATACCCTATGAGATGTGGAGAGGCATGAAGCCATCAATCTCTCATTTCAAAGCTTTTGGGTGTGCTTACTATGTGTTAAACAACGGCAAAGAGGCCCGGAGTAAATTTGAGCCAAAATCCGATGATGGGATCTTTGTTGGATACTCGTTACATAGCAAGGCTTATTGCATTTTCAATAGAAAACGTTTAACAGTTGAAGAATCTATTCATGTTGATTTTGATGAATCTAACCTTGATTAGTCAAGTGTAGAATCTTCAAATCCAAATGTGCAGGATCATATGGACACGATTGACTATTCTCAGTTCAGACATGTTCTTGAACTACTACTAATGAATCACCAAGCACTAGTGGAGCAAGAAGAAATGCTACTGATGATGCTTCCGACGATTCAGACTCAGGACTTCCACTCAACTCCGAACCAATTATTACGGACATCCATAATACCAAAGAACCTTCTAGTCCATCCGGACCAGTTAATACTGAAAGTCACAGTGCCGAAGAACCTCAAAGTCCTTCTGCAACTGTTCACCATATAGATATAACTGGACCGGAAGAAGCTCAACTAGCCGATGTACATGATCCACCCGATCTGGCAGAGCTTCAAATTGTCACACCCCCAATTCCGTAAGCCCGAGATTGAGCACGGGACTGCCCCATGCCTGCACCCGAAAGGTCAAGGGGTTGTTGACTAGCACCTAATAGAGACTACAAAGCGGGCGTTGTCTTACACTCCCCTGTACTGTCAAAAAATAGGGGTATGAAAGTACTTCCTCAATGATATCTATTAACAAAATACTTTAAAACAAGCAAACCAAAAAATAGTTATATTGTCTTACAATGCCACAAACCCATGTTCGGGAAATCACAATCCAAACAAATAACACAATAATCATAAGTCCTATAATGACATAAGCATCACATCAAAATCATGGTCCACTTGACTACTAGTGCTCCTCCAATCTCCCTTCAGTACCTGCAAGAGATTTAGCAACATAGGTGTGAGCTTCATAGCTTAGTAGGTGACTATCCCTCTACACCCTCTGGTCAGTTAAACTAACAAATACTATATGCAAAGTGTAAATGTGCGAGTGTGGTGTTCAACAACCACATCACATGTAACATCATTATTCATAATAATTCAATCACGCACTTCACTGTGCAAATTGTGCTTTACCTCACCGATGTCCTTGACTGGATCCATCGTACCCTTATTTCCCTTAACTGGGCCTCTGTCCTTTAACGGACCATTGTCCTTTACCGGACCTCATCACAACAAATATAGTGCACTATATAACAAGAACACATATCAACAATACATAACATCCGTAGTAAAATCATACTAGTGTACAATCATTACGAACATGTTTTCAGCATAAAAATAAATATATGCGTAGCAATATAACAATGAAAGGCACACCACAATCTCCAAACATTCATTAGGGTTTCACTCTAAAGGTTTCAAGCTTAGATTCTCATTAACAGATTAAAAGAAACAAAACAGGCTAATAAAACAGTGCGGGTTTTGTCCCTACTTCAAAAAATCATAACTAATTCTACAAAACTCCGATTCACTATTAATATCCACCATTTCGAAGGGTTTTTAACTAGCTATCCAAGAAAAATATCCGAAAAATCATCCAACAAAGTTACTGTTCACCCAACCAGATTTTTATTCACCCAACCACCTCAAAATTCACCCAACTAGAAGGGAAAGTTTATCGAAATATCGTGAATATTCTAACCGTATAAAAATTAGTTTCACCTGACCAGTTACTGTTCACCTAACCACCTCAAAATTCACCCGACCAGAAGGGAAAGTTTATCTAAATACCACGAATATTTCATCGGTTTAAAAATTAGTTTCACCCGACTACTTTACTGTTCACCGACTGAACTGTTCATACAGTTCCAACATACGAAGAATCCTCCTTAAAACGATTTATATATCCTCCACAACGACCTTGAACGTCAAACATCTTAATTTAGGCTCCCTATCTCAGTTACATGCAAAATTGTGCATTCTAAGTTTGACTCCCAAAACTAAACCAACCCTAGATGTTATAGGACTCTAGGAGAGTTTGAGAAGGATAGAAACACCTAACTCTAACACGGTGCAACAGACTTCACATGTCAGAACGCCCGAAAGCTTCAAGCCACAACTTTTTTCTCTCTCCCTTGGTCCAAGGACAACTAAGGCTCTCAATACGCACAGAAACAACAGCCAACACTCCCTGGCCAGCCTCCCTATTTATAGAGGTGAGTAGGAGTCTAATTTAGCTTAGACTTCTTGCTGATTAAGAAACCCAATTAGACTAGATTTCCTAATATACTAGAATTCTTATCTTAAATCAATGTAAAATACCAAAAAGCCCTTTATTAATGAAAATTCGTATTTCTATTAAATATTAATATTTTTAAATCCCCAAATAACCAAATTGACCAATTAGCCCTTTAACTTGCTACTAAAAATTATAATAATGCCCCTGGGTTATCCAAGCCCCAAATTGGACCTAAATTGTAGTCAAAACAACTATATTCATAATTACTACCACAAAATGATACCTTCAACCCCAATTACGGCTATCTTATGTTATTTCCTGATACGAGATATCACTTCCTCCCCACCTTAAGACTTTTTGTCCTCGAAAAGAAACAACCTCAATGACAAGAAATGAAATGAGAAAGCCAACATCATCATTAATCACTATATGTCACATACCAGTATATAAGTCACAACAAAATCATGTAACATTATATCTCAATAAAATACCATCCAACCAAATATTATCATAACAAATACATATCTCCACCAGAGCAAGGAACAAAATAAATATGGAGAAACATGATATCCTCCCCACCTTAGGACTGTTCATCCTCGAACAACTCAGGATAAAGAACATGCATCTGACTATCTTGCTCCCAGGTTTGCTCCTCTAACCCATGATGTTTCCATAGGACTCGAACTAAAGGAATGACTTTGCCTCGCAAAATCTTCTCACATCGATCGATTATCTGAACAAGAACCTCCACCACCGTTCCATCATCGGCTAATTCTATCTCACGCCAATCTAATACATGAGATGGGTCTGGATTATAAGGACCCGTATTTGAGGGGCCTTGGAGATAGCCTTGAGTTAGAAACCTTATTTTAACAAATGGATATCAGCACGATGACGTGCTCATCAAATGGAGAATTTTGACTGTACTTGGACTAAATTTGGGATTTGAGGCCCTGACGGGTATTTTCAGGATTTTGAAAATAATTTTATATTCCCTTTTAAATTACCTGGGTTTGTATTTTGAGCTTTGGGTCTCCCTTCAAGGGAAAACCCAATATGAGAGAGTGGGATGTTTTGCCTTTCTTCTTGGGTCTACACTTGGGTTTACTTAACCACCATTGGGCTGCATTTAGTCTTGCGCTTCTATTAAAAAAAATAATAATAAAAAAAAAGAAAATAGGAGAAAAGAAAAGGAAAAAAAGAGCAAAAGGAAAACCAAACCCTACTCATTGTTGGCAGCCGACCCAGAGAGAGAGCGAGAGAGAGAGAGAGAGAGGATCTGCAAATTCCGACCAAGGGAAAGAGAGGCCTGAGGCTTGAGGAAGAGAAGGAGAAGACGATCCGGAGGCTGGAAGGGAGATTTCCGGCGATCAAGGATCTCTTCTGGTGGCTGGAAGCTAATTCCTGGAGAAATTCTTTTTCTGCAACACTTTTGAGGTAGGGATTTCAAGTTTGTCTCCATGCCGTCTCTTTCTTACAGATTCTAGAAAACAAAATTTATGTGACATGATCTGGGATGTTGAGAAGAGATTTTTAAATATATTGAGTTTCTGAATTTCACCTTGAGCCTATGGATGATCTGGGGTTTTTGTCTGAGTTTTCTGCATTTTTGAATTTCTGCGTGAGATTATTTGTGCTTTTGGGTTAGGGGTCATTTGTATACCCATTGTCTTGAGATTATTTAGATGAAGAATTTTGGGGAAACCCTGTATCTGGTTTGGCTAAGGCCTCTGGTATTGGGAAATCAAAATGAGAGTGAGGTCAGAGTTGGGTTTAAACCCTGTCTACGGACTTAGAATCTCAATAACTTCTAAACTAAAACGAATTTGAGGTTGGTCCTTTAGGGAAAAGTGATTAGAATGACAAAAGAGAGGTTTTGGAGCCTGCCCGTGAGAATGACTTTTTCACTTGCAGATTCATTCTTGCTCCAAATTATCCCAAATTTTAGGTGGAGTTTCCTTAGAGGCATATGAGTTAAAATACCCCTTCCTGTGAGAATGACCTTTTCACGTGCAACCTTATTTTTGGCTAAAAATCGTCCCTGAACCTTCTGGGATGGTTAGAATGATGTTCTAAGTTGATTTGCCTCTGCCCGCGACAATAAGTTGTCACGTGCAACTTGTTTTGGGCTCCCCTTGAGGTGGATAAGCTTCCTTTGAAAGGTTGTTGATGATCCAGACTATGAGTGTGAGAAACGTGTGGACTTTAGGGACCATGAGGAGTTAGGTGATGTTATATGTGATGATTTCATTGTTCTGAGACTATCCGTTGTTTTACATTCTGAGTTGAGATTTTGTATGCTAAATGAGTTACATGTCTGAGTTGTGTCTTTGAGTTGTGTTTATGAGCTTACTGGTTGAGTTGCACAGTATCTGTTGAATTGTGCTTATTGAGTTAAGCTCACTGAATTGTACTGTGTTTGTTGAGTTATGTTTATTGAGTTGAGATTGTTGAGTTGTATATGTTGAAATGTGTATGTTAAGGACCCCAGAAATGCGGGGAGTTGAGATGAGAACCCCAGAAACGCGGGGATTGAGCTGAGTATGGGACATTCATTATACTGTACCCCTTGAGATGAGATTCACATTTGCCTGGTGTGGTATGTCACGTCGCCGTTGTAAGGACCCGTATTTGAGGGGTTCTTGGAGTTAGCCTTGGGTTAGAGGCCTTGTTTTAGAGAATGAACATTAGCACAGTGATGTGCTCGTCAAATGGAGAATTTTGACTATGCTTGGGCTCGATTCGGAGTTCGAGGCCCTAAGGGGTATTTTGGGAATTTCACATAAATTAAAATATCCCAAATTAATATATTTGAGAGTTTTATTTAAAATATGATTTGGGCTTAATTGTTGGGTTGTAGAGCTTAATGAAGTGGATTAGAAAACCTTGGCCTTTGGGCTTATAGATGCTGGGCTTTAAAATTAATCAAAACTACGTCGTTTTGATTATGAGGGAAAATATATAAAGGAAAAAGGGTTCAAACTTTGGGGATCTCATTCCAAAACCCTAGCAGCCGTCACCCCTTGAGAGAGAGAGAAAGAGAGACACAGCCAGAGAGGGAGACTGCCGGAAAGAGGGAGACGGCCTGAGACGGCGAGGAGGATCCAAGGCCGGCGATCCAAGGATTCCTGCAGTGGACGAGAGCCCAGAGACGTGACTGCTAGAATACAACGACCAGTTGTATTCTCTAATTTTGAGGTAGGGAATTTGTGTTCATATTCATGCCTTTTGAAAATTTTGGGTTTATACCCTTTTGTCACGGACATCGAGTTTCTTTGGGTACGGATTTCTTATGGTCTTATTCATGTTGATGTTGAGTTTATGCCCCCACATAAACTAATATGATGATTTATTGTGAGGTTTCCAGGTATATCTGGATAGTTAAAAGTGAATAAAATAATCTGGGATGGTCTGGATGGGTAGGTTGATATGAGGGACACAGCTGGAGTTGAAACCAGGCTATGTACCCTAACTTTCGAGTCTAATAACTCACAATCTAAACATAATTTGAGAGAGGTCCTTTAGAGAAAAGTGATTAGAACAATAAAACAAAGGTCTCTGTGCAAAATATGGATGCACGCCATATTGCACGTGAAAAGCCCATTTCACGTGCAAGCCCATTTGGTCTGAAATTTTACCCCAGGCTTCCCTAAAAGGTGTAGAAAGCAGGGAGCCAAAAACCCTTGTGCACGTGAAAAGCCCATTTCACGTGCAAGCCCAATTGGTTTGAAATTTTACCCCAATGTTCCTGGAGTTGTGTAGAGGGCAGGGAGCCAAACATCCCCCGCACGTCATATGACCCATATGACGTGCACCCCTTATTTTGCCTCCACCTGGCTTCCCCATTTAGCCAGAAGGTTCTTGAGTGGAAAATAATGTAATTGGCATGAAGCCCCGGAGTTAATTTACCTAAAAACTTACCAGAACGGTTAATGAACACTGATATAGGAAAAGAAAGCGTATCTGCGAATGTTACTCGAGATTGTGGTTGCACTACATGAACCGAGTGCATTGTAAATCATATTAATACGTGTTGAGTTGTATTATGTCTGTTGAGCATCTTCTATTGAAATAAATTATGCCTGCTGGGCACCTTGTGCTGAGTTATGTGATTGCATTTCACTGAGTTTTGTTTGAGTGCTAAATGTTGTATGCTACGGGACAGCTGTTGAGCTGGAGCCTTTGATCCATGGGATAGCTGCCAAGCTGGAACCCTTTTAGTTACGGGACAGTCATTGGACTGGAGCCTTGGATACGGGACAGTCACTAGACTGGAGCCTTGAGTATGGGACTGTTATATCACTGGAACCTCTCTCTCTCTCTCTAAATATAGGATGTGTTTGATGGTTTTTGTGTGTGGTTTCAACTAGTTCACTACACTAGCACAAGTATCCACTAAACATGCATTCCAGTAGTGTAGGATGGGCCCGGGGAGACTTGATCCCTACCGAGCCGTGGTTTGCTCACCCCTCCTTTGAATTGTTCACTTTGGAGGTCTAGCCGGCGATAGTGTGACGAGTGAGTTGATTGGCCATAGAGGCTATGGGACCCTCCGTATTTGATTGTTAATGTATCTATGGCTTTCTGATTTGGTTTGAGCTATTTTGTAAACTGAATTTGGTATTGTGGGTTTATTGGGAGCTTTTCCCCATTTGAGTTGTAATGGACTTGAGTCCTCTTTGAAGTGAAGTAAACTGTGATATGTTATTTTGACTGGATGATGATTGTGTGTATGGTTTGAAATTAGGGGCATGTCCTTTGACATGTTAGCCCGGATGTGTAGTATTGGGACAGCACCCGTTGTATAAGTCCAGCCTAGGTGCTTGCACCAACCCCTTGACCCTTCGGGTGCGGGCATGGGCGGTCAGTAACCGTTTCCAGGTGTAAGGAAATTGGGGCGTGACACCGTGGTGGCGGGGTGTCCTCTGCCCTCCAATGCAGGCAGAGGTATGAGCCGTGTTTACTGGGTGATGGTTATTGTTTTAGCTTAAGTCACTACACGAGCACATGCATCCACTTGACATGCATAGTTTTAGAGTGGGACGGGCCTGGGGAGACTTGATCCCTACTGAGCTGTGGTTTGCTCACCCCTCTTATGAACTGTTCTTTGTAGGACCTAGCAGGCGATTGGCGGAAGAACTGAGTTGGTAGGCCGCTGGGGCTGTGTGGCCTTATATATATATATATACATTTGGTTGTTTTGTTGTATTTGAGATTCTGTTTGTTTGAACTGTGTATCCTGACTATATTGATAGGAGCTTGTTCCCTAGTGGGTTGTAAAAGGGCTTGAAGCCTCTGAGCAATGTAATTGATATATTATGTTGTGAATACTGTATGTATATATTGTGGTGATGTGCTTGGCATGGAAACAGGTATATGCCTCTTGGCATGTTGACTTATGATACAGGGATAGGACAGCACCCGCGGTAGGTGTCCTCACTTTGGTGTTTACACCGATCCCTTGACCCTTCGGGTGCGGGCATGGGCAGTTACTACCCATTTCTAGGGGGAAGGAAATTTGGGGTGTGACATTATGCTATCAGAGCCCAAGTTCATGGTCTAGTGGACTTAGGATAGTGGGGACGGATAACTGATTCTGAGACCCTTAGGATGCAGTATAGGACACGCCTGATCACCGTGGTTCTATCTGGTTTTCTGGGGTGCACTCAGGGGTAGTTAGACCAAGGAGTAGGGCATTTTGCATTTGGGATGGGGTGCATACATGCATTAGCATTAGGGCACTAGCTTAATCATAATATAAGTGTCAGGATTTGAAATGAGCAATTGATTTGAAATGAGCATGCAATGAATTGAAATGTGAATACTGTGTAAAGCGTTGAGACATGCTGATTTGAGAAACTGTGATGTGTTAAAAATTTTAAGTATGAGATTGTAATATGTATGTTGAGATCCTGTGAACATGATGTGTATGCTTATGAGATGTTGTTTGAGTACCTCATGGTCCTAGAGGTGAGGGTGTCTTTGAGCTTGAGAGATATTGATTCCAGCTCCACTTGTTTTTGAAATGTGTAGACAATGCCTCCTAGGAGAGTTACCCGGGCTACCCCAGCTGCAGAGGATGAGTCTTCTGCATGTGCTGGACAAGAGGGAAGGCAGCAAACGGAGGGCAATGATCCCATGGAGCGGATCATGGCCCAAGTTAGGGCCTTGAGTGAGAATGTACAAGGCATGTGAGAGGATCTCAGGGGAGAGATCCGAGATGAGATTAGGCGGGAGATGATGGCACAGCAGACAGTGCTACCTTCTCCACCCCATGAGACAGAGCCTCCACGTAGACAAGAGATACCGATGAGATGGGAGGAGGAAGATGTGGTGACCCGGTTCCGGAAGGAACAACCACCGAGGTTCAAGGGAGGAGCTGATCCTCTAACAGCAGAGCATTGGCTGCGACAGATTGAGCACGTGTTCTCCTTTCTCCGACCCCGGGAGGAGGATAAAGTAAGGTTAGTAGTCAAGCAGTTGGAAGAGGAAGCCTTAGAGTGGTGGCTCAGCATTTCAGGTAGCCGGGACATGCAGACCTTGTCCTGGGAGGAGTTCCTTCAGTTGTTCCATGAGCAGTACTACCCGGAGTCCTTGCGGTGGCAGAAATGGGAAGAGTTTAGTTGTTTGAAACAAGGATCATGCACTGTGTCTGAGTATAAGCGTGAATTTCGAGGACCGAGCCGGTTTGCCCCTGAGGCAATCTCTAGAGAGGACCTGAAGGCCCATAAGTTTACTATGGGACTCAAGCCTGCCCTGAAGCAGAGGGTGGAGATGCTGCGGCTGAGGACCTATGCTGAGGTCGTGGAGACAGCTAAGATTGTGGAAAGAGGACTAGAGGAGGGTAAACAGGCTCATCAGGAGCGGCAAGCATAGAGTACACGCGATAAGCAGGGAGACTCCAAGAGACCGAGAGTTAAGCTTGGAGGTAGCAGTTTTCCCAGGGATAAGGGCCAATCATCAATGGCTCCACCAAAGTCCCGTTACTCTGGAGGACTAGGGAACTCAGCTGGAGGTTTCCCACATGAGTGTACTTGTTGTGGCCAAACTGGACACATGAAACGTGAGTGTCCCAAGCAGCACCTGCAGTGCCATAGCTATGGGAAGATAGGACACCTTAGTACGGTGTGTTTCAGTAAGGGGAACAACCGAGGAGCTGGAGGATTCACATCAGGAGGGAGGAGTGAGACCCACTTTCGGGCCCCAACTCCGAGGCCAGCACATTCATGGCAGGTGAGTCAGGCTAGTTCCACTCATACAAGGCCACAGGGAGAAAAGCAACCACAAGGCTGTTTGGAGAATCGTCCAAGTAGACATCAGACAGGGATCAAAGGACAAACAGGAGAGGCTAGTAGCAGGGCAAGCCATGGCAGAGTATTCACGCTTACTTCAGCACCACCCGAGCGGGAGGAGTTACCACTATCCTCCAAGGAAGGCAGAGCCGGACCTTCGGTGGTTCGAGGTACTGTTTTGATATCTCGCACCATAGTTGCTGTCTTGTTTGATACCGGAGCTTCGTGCTCCTTGATTGCTAAGTCCTTGGTTGAGAGCCTTGGACTTGATTGTGTGAGGGCAGATAGGCCCTTGAGTGTTGAGTCACCTATGGGAGGTGCATCAACAATAAACCGAGTGTGTCGTGAGTGTATGCTTACGATAGGAGATGTTGAGGTCACATTTGATTTGTATGTGATGCCCATGAGGACCTTTGATTTGATTTTGGGGATGGATTGGTTAATGGCCTTCTAGGCTAAGATTGATTGTTAAAGACGACGGGTGTCATTTACTTCACCCACAGGTTTACTCTGTACCCTAGTGGGGGAATGGGATGAGAATGCCGGGAGGGCTGGACTGACGAGAGGGCTATAGGGTAGTGTCACCCATAAACTTGCTACACTTACTTTTGAAGAGGAAGGTAATATTGAAAAACGAGTGTGGCCAGTTGTTGTTGAGAATTTCCAGGATGTGTTTCCTGGGGAGTTACTGGAGTTGCCTCCACACAGGAGTGTTGAGTTCACAATCGAGTTATTGCCAGGGGTGGGACCTATCTCACAAGTGGCATACCGGATGGGACCTGCCGAGTTGACGGAGCTTCAAAAGCAAATAAAGGAGCTGGGAGATAAAAGTTTTATTCGCCCAAGTACATCACCTTGGGGTGCACCAGTTTTGTTTTCTACGAACCAACCTGTAGATATCGAAAGCTGAACCAAGTGACAGTAAAGAACAAATACCCTTTGCCAAGGATTCATGATTTGTTTGACCAACTGAGTGGGGCACAATGCTTTTCAAAGATTGATTTGCGTTCTGGGTATCATCAGTTGAGGGTCATTAGCGAGCATATTCCTAAGACTGCTTTCAGGTGTAGATATGGGCACTATGAGTAGTTAGTGATGCCTTTCGGGCTCACGAATGCACCGGCGGTGTTCATGCACCTGATGAATCAGGTATTTGCCCCGTACCTAGATTCCTTTGTGGTGGTATTTATTGATGACATCCTTGTATACTCAAGGACCCGAGAGGAGCATGAGGAGCATTTGACTGTGGTGTTGCAGACACTCCGAGACCACTAGTTGTATGCTAAATTCAGCAAGTGTAACTTCTGGATGCAAAAGGTGCATTTCCTTGGGCATGTGGTATCTGCCGAGGGAGTTAGAGTGGACCCAACCGAGATTGAGTCTGTATCATCTTGGAAAAGGCCCAAGAATGTTTTTGAGATCCGTAGTTTCTTGGGTCTGGCAAGATATTACAAGCGTTTCGTGGAAGGGTTCTCTCAGTTAGCTACACCGATGACAGCCCTGACACGAAAAGGAGTAAATTTGAGTGGACAGACAAGTGTTAGCGAGCTTTTGAGGAATTGAAGACTCGTTTGATTACTGCACCAGTTTTGAGTCTACCACGGGATGGAGTGCCTTACGAGGTGTATTGTGATGCGTCCCGAGTATGATTGGGGTGTGTTCTGATGTAGGAACACAAAGTCATAGCATATGGCTCATGGCAGCTTAAGCCCCGTGAGCAGAATTACCCAACGCATGATCTGGAATTAGCAGCAATTATCTTTGCCTTGAAGTCTTGGCAACATTACCTGCTGGGGGAGAAATTTCTGGTATACACTGACCACAAGAGCCTACAGTACATCTTCACCCAGAGGGATCTGAATTTGAGACAGAGGGAGATGGGTGGAGTACTTGCAAATGTTTGACTCTACACTCTCCTACACACCTGGAAAGGGGAATGTAGTTGCAGATGCACTTAGTAGGAAGGGAAAATCTGAGGTTTCCATGAGAGAATGGAAAATGATGGAACAGTTAGCAGTGCTGCAGGTATAGCCTGATTTTAGCAGTGGAGAAGCAGTCCTATGTTTTATTGCTGTAATGGCAAACTTATACCAACGTGTCCATGAGGGACAATTGGGGGACGTGGACTATGAAGTGATCCGGGCCCAGATAGAAGCCGGTGAACTGTATGAGGAATGGACAGAAGGAACTGAGCATGAGCTGAGATTTCAGGGGCACTTGATAGTACCGCCCTCCTTACGTGAGGATGTGATGAGGGAGTTTCATCATTCCCGTTTGGCTGTGCATCCAGGAGGAACTAAGATGTATCATGCCGTGCGAGCACAGTTCTGGTGGCCAGGACTGAAGAGGTGTATAGCAAAGTTTGTTTCCAGGTGCCTTACTTGTCAACAAGTAAAGGCAAAGCACCAATGACCTGCTGGTCAGTTACAGCCATTGCCTGTGGCTGAGTGGAAGTCGGAGCATATTACCATGGATTTTGTGACAGGACTTCCTACCACTTCTGGGAGGAAGGATATGATTTGAGTCATTGTAGACCGATTGACTAAATCGGCCCATTTCTTGGCTGTTCGGGAGCGAGACTCCATTGGAACATTGAGCCAGTTGTATGTTGATGAGATTGTGCGATTGCATGGAGTGCCTTTGTCTATTGTTTCAGACAGGGATGCGCGGTTTACATCTCGGTTTTCGAGAGGTTTACAAGAAGCATTGGGAACACGGCTTAATTTGAGTACTGCTTTCCATCCTGAGACTGATGGTCAGTCAGAGAGGACCATTCAAACATTGGAAGACTTGTTGAGAGCTTGTGTGCTTGATTTTGGGGGATCATGGGCTTCTCACCTACCTTTGGTAGAGTTTGCCTATAATAACAGCTACCAGGCTTCCATAGAGATGGCCCCGTTTGAGGCATTGTATGGCAGACCTTGTCGGTCTCCATTGTGTTGGGAAGAAGGTGGAGAGACAGCTATGTTGGGACCTCAATTGGTCCAAGAGGCTACGACAAAAGTCCAACTGATTAGGTAGCGCCTTCTTATGGCCCAAAGTAGACAAAAGTCTTATGCGGATCGCCGATGCAGACCATTGGAGTTTTTGGTTGGAGACCACGTGTTTCTTTGTGTTTCTCCACGGAGAGGGCATAAGAGATTTGGAAAGGGATCCAAGTTATCTCCACGATACATTGGACCATTCAAGATTTTGAGCAGAGTTGGACCTGTTGCTTATAGGTTGGCATTACCTCCCAGTTTGAGCAGAGTTCATGATGTTTTCCATGTATCCCAGTTGCGGAAATACCATCCAGATCCCACACATATGCTGGATTGGAGTACCCTGGATATTGGGGAGGATGTGACGATTGTTGAGGCACCAATCCGTATTTTGGATAGGCGCGTGAAGCAGCTGCAAGGTAAGACTATTCCGTTGGTTCGGGTGTTGTGGAAACACCGAGGTATGGAGGAAGAGACTTGGGAACGTGAGGCTGAGATGCGTGCTCACTACCCTGACCTGTTCGAGGACGAACAACCCTGAAGGGGGGGGGAGGAAGGCAAACATCAAAATAGTCATCAACCCTGACCTGTTTCTTTTGACATCGTTGAATGATCATGTAGTGTGTATTGATTGTTGTTGGAGGCCTCTCTATTGATTGTGGTTGTTGTTTCCTTTCATTCCGAGTTTTCTTTTCGAGGATGAAAAGTCTTTAAGGGGGAGAGGATGTAAAGACCCGTATTTGAGGGGCCTTGGAGATAGCCTTGAGTTAGAGACCTTATTTTAACAAATGCAGAATTGAGCACGACGATGTGCTCATCAAATGGAGAATTTTGACTGTACTAGGACTAAATTTGGGATTTGAGGCCCTGAGGGGTATTTTTGGGATTTCACAAATAATTTTATATTCCCTTTTAAATTACCTGGGTTTGTATTTTGGGTCTCCCTTCAAGGGAAAATCCAATATGAGAGAGTGGGCTGTTTTGCCTTTCTTCTTGGGTCTACACTTGGGTTTACTTAACCACCATTGGGCTGCATTTCGTCTTGGGCTTCTATTAAAAAAGAAAATAGGATAAAAGAAAAGGAAAAAAAGAGCAAAAGGAAAACCAAACCCTACTCATTGTTGGCAGCCGACCCAGAGAGAGAGAGAAAGAGAGAGGGGCGGGATCTACAAATTCCGACCAAGGGAAAGAGAGGCCTGAGGCCTGAGGAAGAGAAAGAGAAGACGATCTGGAGGCTGGAAGGGAGATTTCCGGTGATCAAGGATCTCTTCTGGTGGTTGGAAGCTAATTCCTGGAGAAATTCTTTTTCTGCAACACTTCTGAGGTAGGGACTTCAAGTTTGTCTTTATGCCGTCTCTTTCTTACAGATTCTAGAAAACAAAATTTATGTGACATGATCTGGGATGTTAAGAATAGATTTTTAAATATATTGAGTTTCTGAATTTCACCTTGAGCCTATGGATGTTCTTGGGTTTTTGTCTGAGTTTTCTGAATTTCTGAATTTCTGCGTGAGATTATTTGTGCTTTTGGGTTAGGGGTCATTTGTATACCCATTGTCTTGACATTATTTAGATAAAGAATTTTGGGGAAACCCTGTATCTGGTTTGGCTAAGGCCTCTGGTATTGGGAAATCAAAATGAGAGTGAGATCAGAGTTGGGTTTAGACCCTGTTTATGGACTTAGAATCTCAATAACTTCTAAACTAAAACAAATTTAAGGTTGGTCCTTTAGGGAAAGTGATTAGAATGACAAAAGAGAGGTTTTTGAGCCTGTCCGTGAGAATGACTTTTTCACTTGCAGATTCATTCTTCCTCCAAATTGCCCCAAATTTTAGGTGGAGTTTCCTTAGAGGCATATGAGTTAAAATATCCCTGCCCATGAGAATGACCTTTTCACGTGCAACCTTATTTTTGGCTAAAAATCGTCCCTGAACCTTCTGGGATGGTTAGAATGATGTTCTGAGTTGATTTGCCTCTGCCCGCGACAATAAGTTGTCACGTGCAACTTGTTTTGGGCTCCCTTTGAGGTGGATAAGCTTCCTTTGAAAGGTTATTGATGATCCAGACTATGAGTGTGAGAAATGTGTGGACTTTACGGACCATGAGGAGTTAGGTGATGTTATATGTGATGACTTGGTTGTTCTGAGACTATCTATTGTTTTACATTCTGAGTTGAGTTTTTGTATGCTAAATGAGTTGCATGTTTGAGCTGTGTCTTTGAGTTGTGTTTATGAGCTTACTGGTTGAGTTGCACAGTATCTGTTGAGTTGTGCTTATTGAGTTAAGCTCACTGAATTGTACTTTGTTTGTTGAGTTATGTTTATTGAGTTGAGATTGTTAAATTGTATATGTTGAAATGTGTATGTTGAGGACCCCAAAAACGCGGGGAGTTGAGATGAGAACCCCAGAAATGCGGGGATTGAGCTGAGTATGGGACAGTCATTATACTGTACCCCTTGAGATGAGATTCACATTTGCCTGGTGTGGTATGTCACGTCGCCGTGGTGGCGGGGTGTCCTCTGCCCTCCAATGCAAGCAGAGGTATGAGGCGTGTTTACTGGGTGATGGTTATTGTTTTAGCTTAAGTCACTACACGAGCACATGCATCCACTTGACATGCATAGTTTTAGAGTGGGATGGGCCTGGGGAGACTTGATCCCTACTGAGCTGTGGTTTGCTCACCTCTCCTATGAACTGTTCTTTGCAGGACCTAGCAGGCGATAGGTGAAAGAGCTGAGTTAGTAGGCCGCTGGGGCTGTGTGGCTTTATATATATATATATATACATTTGGTTGTTTTGTTGTATTTGAGATTCTGTTTGTTTGAACTGTGTATCCTGGCTATATTGATGGGAGCTTGTTCCTTAGTGGGTTGTAAAAGGGCTTGAAGCCTCTGAACAATGTAATTGATGTATTGTGTTGTGAATACTGTATGTATATATTGTGGTGGTGTGCTTGGCATGGAAACAGGTACATGCCTCTTGGCATGTTAACTTGTGATACAGGGATAGGACAGCACCTGCGGTAGGTGTCCTCACTTTGGTGTTTACACCGATCCCTTGACCCTTCGAGTGTGGGCATGGGCAGTCACTACCAATTTCCAGGGGGATGGAAATTTAGGGCGTGACATGGATAGTATTTATGCAATTGTGAGACATGAAATATATTATGAACACATGCTAATTCCAGTGGCAACGCCAAATGATATGCTACACTGCCTGCAACAGCTATGATCTGAAAAGGTCCAACAAAACGTGGTGAGAGCTTTGACCCTCGACCAAACCTCCGATGTCCTCGCCGTGGTGAGACACGTAAGAACACATGGTCACCTATCTCAAAACGTAGTGGTGAACGCCTCTTATCAGCATATGACTTCTGACGACTCTGGGCTGTTAGCATCCGCTGTTTGATCAACTGCACCATTTCTGTTGTATCCTGAATGAGATCTGGAGCAATTACTGCAGCCTGACCTGCTTGTGCCCAACACAATGGGGATTGACAATGCCTCCCATACAGAGCCTCATATGGAGCCATCCTGATAGTTGCTTGATAGCTATTATTATAAGGAAACTCCACCAAGGGTAGGTGCGACACCCAATGTCCACCAAAATCCATCACACAAGCTCTTAACATATCTTCCAATATCTGGATAGTGCGCTCCGACTGTCCATCTGTTTGTGGGTGATATACCATACTCATATTCAATTGGGTACCCATAGCTCGTTGTAACTGCTGCCAAAACTGAGAAGTAATTCTGGCATCTCGATCTGACACAATGGAAATAGGTACACCATGCAACCTTACAATTTCATCAACATATCGTTGCCCTAAAACTCGAACTGGATCAGTCTCCTTGATAGGAATAAAACGAGCTGACTTTGTTAACCAATCTACAACAACCCATACCGCATCATGTCCTCTAGAGTGAGGAAGTCCAGTCACAAAGTCCATTGTGACATGATCCCATTTCCATTCTGGTATTGGTAAAGGTTGCAACTCTCCGGCTAGTCTAATATGTTGAGTCTTGACCTGCTGACAAGTCAAACATCGCCTTACAAAATGTGTTACCGCCCTTTTTAAATTAGGCCACCAGTACTGCCTCTTCACCGCGTGGTACATTTTGGTTCCTCCAGGATGCACAGCCAAATGAGAATGATGAAATTCTCTCAGAACTTCTTCTCGAAGCGAAATTGGAACTACCAACCGACCCTTAAATCATAGTACATGGGTTACGTCCTCCGTCAAATCAATTGTTACATTAGTAGCATGAATCTTTTCCCGAATCTTCTCACAATCAACATTATTTACTTGAGCCTCGATAATTCGCTGTTGTAACTCTGGGGTAGCTACAATAACACTAAGAGTCCCATACTCCCCATCAATTATGGAGTGTACCCCTAAGTCTGCCAACTGCCCCATCATCTCCCATTCCTTAATAGCACAGTGAGATATGGTGGCCACATCCTTTCGACTCAAGGCGTCAGCTACCACATTGCCTTTTCTAGGTGTATATGCCAGATCAAACTCAAACTGCTGCATGAATTCCACCTATCTTCGTTGATGCAAATTCAGGTCCTTTTGAGAGAATATATATTGTAAACTCTTATGATCCGTATACACCTTAAACTTTTCACCTAAAAGGTGATGCTTCCAAGACTTTAGTGCAAAAATCACTACTACTAATTCTAGGTCATGTGTAGGGTAGTTCAATTCATGGGGTTTCAACTGTCGGGACCCATAAGCAACTACCTTACCCTCCTGCATTAACACACACCCCAACCCAATCCTGGACGCGTCATAATAGACTTCATAAGGAACACCTTCTTTAAGGAGAATAAGAATAGGTGCTGAAGTAAATCATGCTTTCAACTGTTTAAACGCCTCCTCACAAGCTTCTGTTCATATAAAGCGAACTCCCTTCCGAGTCAGTCAAGTCATGGGAGCAGCTAATTTGGAGAAATCCTTCACAAACCTTCTATAATAATCCGCTAAACCTAGAAAACTCCGTATTTCAAAGACATTTGTGGGTCTCTTCCAAGACATTACTGCTTCTATTTTCCCCGAATCCACAGATATACCCTCCGGTGTCACCACATGCCCAAGAAATTTCACCTCTTGTAGCCAAAAGTCGCATTTGGTGAACTTTGCATACAACCGTTGATCCCGCAAGATCTGCAATACTACTTGAAGATGCTCCTCATGATCCTCTTTGGTTCGGGAATATGCCAGGATATCATCAATAAAAACTACAATGAATAGATCCAAATAGGGAGCAAAGATCTGGTTCATTACGCCCATAAACACCGCTGGTGCATTCGTTAGTTCAAATGGCATGACCAACCATTCATAGTGCCCATATCGACAACTAAATGCCGTCTTCGGAATATCTTTCTCTCGTACTCGCAGTTGATGATATCCAGATCACAGGTCAATTTTGGAAAACCATTTAGCACCCCTAAATTGATCAAATAAATCATCAATTCTCGGTAGTGGATACCGATTTTTCACCATCACTTGATTCAATTTCCGATAATCAATACATAAACAAAGAGAACCATTGGCTTTCTTAGCGAACAATACTGGAGCACCCCAAGGAGAGGTACTTCTCCTAATAAACCCCTTAGCCAGTAATTCATCCAGTTGCTTCTTGAGTTCTTTAAGCTCTATGGGTGCCATCCTATATGCTATCAACCTTATAGGCATTGTTTGAGGAAGCAATTCTATTGAAAATTCCATGCCTCTCCTTAGCAGTAGGCTTTCCAGCTCCTCTGGAAAAACATTCGAAAATTGATCCACAATTGAGGGCAATGCTGCCTTCCCCTCCCTCCTTTTATCCACCAAGGTTAAATTGGCTAACTGCTGGGTAACCTTTCTCCATCCCTGCCTCATCGGCCCAAATTTGCATGCCTCCGCTGTCCATTCCCCAACAAACGTACCTCTAATACCTTCAGGTGTGTGGAAAGTCACTCGACGTCTATAAAAATCTATTTTAGCCTCTACATAAACTAACCAGTCCATTCCCAAGAGTACATCGCAATGCACTAACCCCATTACAAACAAATCCCATTGGAGGTTCACACCTCCAAGAAAAAGTGGACAATTCTCACAAACACGGTTGCTTCCCTATCTATTGGTGACTCAACAATCAAGGGTCGAGCCACCTCCTTATAATCTAATTCTAGTTTATCAATAATTCTCTCTGAGATAAAAGAATGTGTGGCACCAGTGTCTATCAATACTACACATATAGTACGAGAAACAAGAATTGTACCTCGAACCGCAGACGGCCCCAACTCAGTTTCTTCCATCAAAGATCCCCCGATCCTAGTATCGGTAATCGCATAGTTCCTTCCACGCTGAGGACCACCACTAGCTTGCTCCGTGGAAGTTCCACTCGTATGGGTCCTCAGTGTCTGACTCTCTTTCTGCGCCTGCTGTGCCATAGGCCGGGAGGCTTGAACTGACTGTCCCGATCTTTGATATGAGTTTCCACCCCTTTGCCCCATATTTCGGGATTGTTCCAGCCGTGCTACACTGATCGAACTCGTAGATTGACAGGTCCTCTCCAGATGCCCCACTTGACCACACTTGCGATAGCGCATGTGTTTCTTATTACAATCTTTTTCTTGGTGTGACCTGGCATGCCACAAACCCAACATGCCCTTGGGTCTCCCACTGTTGAGGTACCACTCGTTGGTCCTGAGCAAGCTAAAAATTTTGATACAGGTCTTTTGTTCGCTTGTCCCGAACCTTGTTCATCTCGGGGCCTTTTATGAGCGGACCCCGTAGCCCATCCAGACCTCTGAATCTTAGCCTGCTCCAAGCTTCTCTCTGTAATAATTGCTTTGTTAGTTGCTTCACGGTACGTGGCCAACTCCCACACCGCCAGTCGAGTTCTTAGGGCCGATCGCAAGCCTTCCACGAAATCCTGGGCCTTCTTGGTTTCCACCTGCCAAGATTCAGGAGCAAATCTTCCCAATTCGGTGAAAGCTTTCACATACTCAGCCATTGACTTGCTCCCTTGCTCAAGTGCATAATATTCCCTCCTTTTTGCCTTTTGCTCAGACTGTGGAAAATATTCTGCATAAAAGAGCTCCACAAACTCATCCCATGTGACATTCTCACCATGCACATCGCGAAATAATTCCCACCACCTACGAGCACACCCTAGCAGATAGTGGATTGCTAAACGAACCCTGATCACATCCGGCACCCTAAGTAGTGAGAAAATGTCTTTAGTCCACTTAACCCAGTTCTCGACATCCTCTGACTTTCCTCCATCTTCAAAGGTCCTCGGGTTATACTTCTTAAATTGGTTCACCCAGTCTGCATCATCACATTCTACAACAGATCAAGATGCCTGTCGCAATTCAGCCTATTGTCCTCCAAGCTGAACATCCAGCTGATGTTGTTGCCTCTGCAGCACTCTCTCAACCACATCCTCAACAGTGCCTTCTAAGGCTCCCTAAATCTGATTGAAGAGTTGTGTCCCTAACTGGGAAGCAAAATCCTCACCAAAAGTTGGGGCTTGGGTGCCTTGCTACTCCTAAGCCCCAGACTCGATAGAAGGCTCCTCCATTGGTTCTTTACCTCTTTTACTCCTTCATAGTGGCATTCTGCACCAACCACATAAATGCTAATTAACTATAGTTCCAAACAACTTTGGAAAAAGTTTTCATTACTCACTAACGGCTCTAAGGTCCACATCAATTAGTAGGGCCCATGTTTCCCTATCCATAGTTCATATCACATACAAATAAGCATATACCACATCATATCACAAATCAACCACATCACAGTATATTACAATAGAGTGGCAGAAAGAATATTTTTTTCTAGTGCCTATAATGCAAAATGTCATGTATGCACCCTTCCCAATGCATCCTAGGTGATCTGACTGTCCCTAAGGTGACTAAGGACACCATTTAAGGACTACGTTGATCATGCGCCAACTGAATGTCTCCCGAGTCCCAAGGTATCAATCAATCACCCTAACTAACCTAGGTCTATCTAAAACTAGGGGTGTTAAACGGGCGGGCCAGCCTGGGCCTAAACGGGTTGCTTTTAAATGGGCCAGAAATATCTGGCCCGGCCCGGCCCGCGGGCCAGCCCGTTTAATAATTTATTTTTTAAAATAAGTTTTTTTACTTAAAATATCTTATTTTTTCGAAAAACAAATAATAATTTTAGCTTTTATAGATCAAACACAACCTATAAATAACTATAAATATGACAAAACTTTTAAAATATTAATAATATATGTAAATTTTTAATAAAATAAACTAAAAAAAGTCAAAAAATTAAAATTAAAAATAAAAATACCAGCCCGTGAACCCGTGGGCTTGGCCCGCTTTGGCCGTAGCCCGCGGGCCAAAGCCCGTTTTGACCCGCATATAAACGGGCCAAAATTTACAGGCCCGGCCCAGCCCGTTTTACGTGCCAGCCCACACGGCCCGTGGGCCGCTGGCCCGTTTAACACCCCTATCTAAAATGAAGGCTCTGATACCAACATGTCACGCCCCCAATTCTGAAAGCCTGATACCAACATTGAGCACGTGACTGCCCCATGCATGCACCCGAAAGGTCAAGGGGTTGGTGACTAGCACCAAATAGAGACTACAAAGCGGGCACTGTCTCACGCTCCCCTGTACTGTCACTCAATAGGGGTATGATAGTACTTCCTCAATGATATCCATTAATAAAATATTTTAAAACAAGCAAACCATAAAATAGTTATACTTCTTACAATGTCCACGAACTCATGTTCGGGAAATCACATTCCAAACAAATAACACAATAATCATAAGTCCTATAATGACATAAGCATCACATCAAAATCATGGTCCACTTGACTACTAGTGCTCCTCCAATCTCCCTTCAGTACCTGCAAGAGATTTAGCAACATAGGTGTGAGCTTCATAGCTCAGTAGGTGACTATCCCTCTACACTCTCTAGTCAGTTAAACTAACAAATTCTATATGCAAAGTCTAAATGTGCGAGCGTGGTGTTCAACAACCACATCACATGTAACATCATTATTCATAACAATTCAATCACGCACTTCACTGTGCAAATTGTGCTTTACCTTACCGATGTCCTTGATTGGATCCATCATACCCTTATTTCCCTTAACTGGGCCTCTGTCCTTTACCGGACCATTGTTCTTTACCGGACCTCATCACAACAAATATAATGCACTATATAACAAGAACACATATCAACAATACATAACATCCGCAGTAAAATCATACCAATGTACAATCATTACGAACATGTTTTCAACATAAAAATAAATATATGCGTACCAATATAACAATGAAAGACACACCACAATCTCCAAACATTCATTAGGGTTTCACTCTAAAGGTTTCAAGCTTAGATTCCCATTAATAGATTAAAAGAAACAAAATAGGCTAATAAAATAGTGCATATTCTGTCTCTACTTCGAAAAATCATAACTAATTCTATAGAACTTCGATTCGCTATTAATATCCACCGTTTCGAAGGGTTTTTAACTGGCTATCGAAGAAAAATATCAGAAAAATCATCCGACAAAGTTACTGTTCACCCGACCAGATTTTTATTCACCCGACCACCTCAAAATTCACCCGACCAAAAGGAAGAGTTTATCAAAATATCACGAATATTGTAACCGTATAAAAATTAGCTTTACCTGACCAGTTACTGTTCACCTGACCACCTCAAAATTCACCCAACCAGAAGGGAAAGTTTATCGAAATATCACGAATATTCTAACCGTATAAAAATTAGTTTCACCCGACCGGTTATTGTTCACCCGACCACCTCAAAATTCACCCGACTAGAAAGAAAAGTTCATTTTTATACCACGAATATTTCATCGGTATAAAAATTAGCTTCACCCAACCACGTTACTGTTCACCCAAGCAAAACTGTTCATCGACCGAACTGTTCATACAGTTCCAACATACAAAAATCCTCCTTAAAATGATTTATACATCCTCAACAACGACCTTGAACATCAAACATCTTAATTTAGGCTCCCTATCTCAGTTACATGCAAAATTGTGCGTTCTAAGTTTGACTCCCAAAACTAAACCAACCCTAGATGTTATAGGACTCTAAGAAAGTTTGAGAAGGATAGAAACACCTACCTCTAACACGGTGCAACAGACTTCACTTGTTAGAACGCCCGAAAGCTTCAAGCCACGACCTTTTTCTCTCTCTCTTACTCCAAGGACAACTAGGGCTCTCAATGCGCACAAAAACAACAGCCAACACTCCCTAGCCAGCCTCCCTATTTATAGAGGTGAGCAGGAGTCTAATTTAGCTTAGACTTCTTGCTGATTAAGAAACCCAATTAGACTAGATTTCCTTATATACTATAATTCCTATCTTAAATCAATGTAAAATACCAATAACCCCTTTATTAATGAAAATTCGTATTTCTATTAAATATTAATATTTTTAAATCCCCAAATAACCAAATTGACCAATTAACCCTTTAACTTGCCACTAAAAATTATAATAATGCCCCTAGGTCATCCAGGCCCCAAATTGGACCCAAATTGCAGTCAAAACAACTATATTTATAATTACTACCACAAAATGATACCCTCATCCCCAATTATGGCTATCTTATGTTATTTCCTGATATGAGATATTACACAAATCATTGACTACTCACCACCACTTGTGCAGAACTATAGGTGGACTAGAAACCACCCATCAGATCAAGTGATTAGGGATCCTACTGTTGGAGTAAGAACAAGGGCAGCCACCTCCAACTTGGGTCTCTACTCTTGTTTTCTATCACAAATAGAGCCAAAGGTGGTGGATGAAGCCCTTCAAGATTCAAACTGGATAGATGCTATGCAAGAAGAGCTTAATTAGTTCAAGAGGAATGAAGTGTGGACACTCGTACCAAGGCCTAGGTCGCAACAAGTCATTGGAGTTAAATGGGTGTTCCAGAACAAACTTGATACTAATGGAATAGTAACCCGGAACAAAGCATGACTGGTAGCCAAAGGATATCGTCAAGAAGAAGGCATTGATTATAACGAAACCTTTGCTCCAGTAGCTAGACTTGAAGCGATCCGAATGTTCCTGGCATATGCATCATATGAAAACTTCACAGTTTATCAAATGGATATCAAGAGCGCTTTTCTTAATGGAGATCTTCAAAAGGATGTTTATGTTAAACAACCTCCAGGCTTCATTGAACACAAGGTTGAACATATGGTATATAAACTACGGAAAGCCTTGTACGGATTGAAGCAAGCTCCAAGAGCCTGGTACGACACACTGTCAGAATTCTTGCTCGAACACAACTTCAGAAAAGGGAAGATAGACAACACATTATTCTTATGGAAAGAGAAAGGTCACTCTCTGATCGTACAAATTTATGTGGATGATATCATTTTTGGATCATCTAATATGAAACTTTGTGAAGAGTTTGCGAAGTTGATGACTGGCAAGTTTGAAATGAGCATGATGGGAGAATTATCGTACTTCCTTGGAATAGAAGTTAAACAAATGAAGGATGGAATCTTCATCAATCAAGCTAAGTACACACGGGACTTAATCAAGAAGTTCGGAATGCAAAACTCAACTCCCGTGAAGACTCCCATGCTAGTCAGTGCCAAGTTAGATCCTGATCTAAACGGAGAATCAGTAATGTGACTGAATACAGAGGTATGATAGGATCATTGCACCCAGATATCATGTTTGTAACCTGTATATGTGCAAGATATCAGGCGAATCCTAAAGAGTCACACATGCTTCATGTCAAACGGATGTTGCAGTATCTAAAAGGGACTGTGAATTTAGGAGTTTGGTATCCAAAGGAGTCAAACTTTTCTTTATCCGGATATTCAGACGCTGATTTTGTGAGGTGTCGCATAGACAAGAAGAGCACTAGTGGTACTTCTCAGTTCCTTAGAAAAAGATTGATTTCATGGTTCAGTAAGAAGCAGAATTCTGTATCAACCTCTACTGCTGAGGTGGAATACATAGCTACTGGGAGTTGTTGTGCACAACTTCTCTAGATGCAAAGTCAATTTTCTAACTATGGTAACATTACGTCTGTTCCATTATACTGTGATAACACCAGTGCAATTGCCATCAGCAACAATCCTTTCATGCACCCAAAGACAAAACACATTGAAGTCAGGTATCACTTCATCCAAGATCATGTTCTTAAAAAACACATATCTCTTGAACATGTTGCTACGGATGATCAACTCATAAACATACTCACCAAGCCCCTACCTGATGCAAGATTTTCTGAACTACTCCTCAAATTAGGTATGCTTGACTGTTGAATCAAACCCAAAATTTGGATGATGCAAATGAAACCCTGTGTAATTTGAGCTGAGATGTTTTATATTTACCCTAAGTTATCGTAGAAGATAAAACCTTAAACGGGATTTGCACTCAAAAAGCAAAGCAAAGGACAGGATACATAATCTTGATCCGGATCATCGTGAGTGTCGTCAAAATCACTTGGTACATAACCAAGTCTTCATACAGAGTAAGGACCCTTCGTGCGGACTAAGAAAGTTGCTAAAACGACTAAGGAATTTGAGTTAATCTCAAAATTGAACTATGTCAAAAGTTACGAAATGAAGATTATGAGTCTACATCTCGCACGGAGTTAGAAAGATTTATTGCGGAGAAAGAATCTAAGTTTTCCACTCTGACAGACTAAGGAAAAGTAGATACGGACCAAGGAGCCCGAGTCTCTCATTCAAGCGGAGTAAGGAAGACTTATGCGGAGTAAGGACATGCAGTTGTGAACTAAGGAATCAGGACCTACACTCAAGCGGAGTAAGGACTTCCTGATACGGAGCAAGGAATCCGTCACTTATTCTTGATACAGAGTAAGGAACTCAAACGGAGTAAGGAAGCGCTGATGCGGAGTAAGCACTCCGAGCCTCTTGTTCAGACGGAGTAAGAAAGTGCTACCACGGAATAAGGATTCTAGTACTAAACTCACATGGAGTAAGTAAACACTGACACAGAATAAGGATCCGAGCTTTCTTAACACGGAGTAAGGAACCTTATCACGGACTAAGAAGATGCTACTTCATTCTGTTTAAGCCGCATTCAAGACATCAGCTCGCTGCGTCCCGATGAAAGACAAACTCGTTGAAGATCTAAATTGTCTTACACATGGAACGCACAAAGATGTGGACAAAGCTTTAATTGCAATTGTAATCAAGCGATGAAATTCAATACACTTATGATTCCAATATTTCGAGCTCCCCATCCACAGCAGTTAAAGTAGAAGCAGTTTCCGAGAAAACCTTCAATGCTACACACTGCTCGGAAAATGCAGTTCCAAGATTGTCTCCAGGGATTGTCTATAAATACTAAACCTTGTATATTTTTATAAGAGCGTGCGCGTACAAGTGTGTGAACTGAGAAATAGAGTTTATGTGCATGTACATGTACAAAAGCTAGAGGATATTAACTAGCCAGGTGTGTGTGTGACTGTAAGAAAGAGTGTTGTTGTAATCAGCTGGAAACGTTGTTCATTTTGTTGTAATTATCAACAGATAATAAAACAAAATACTTCCACTAATCTGATTATCTTCCGCATTTGATTATATCATTTTAATCAGATTGGTTGTGGTGCCAACGAGTTAGAAGAGAATTTTAAAGAGCCTATTCACCCCCTCTAGGCTCTCCAGGACCAACATTGACCTTTCTGCATAGTTTCTAATTTAATCATCCAACAGTATATCATTTTCGGAACATGCATCATGTTTCATGATGAGTATTAGACACTTACTGTTCTTACTACTGATCATCTTTACTTGTGTGATGCATTATGTTTCTGATAATATTCCCATACTTTCATTTTGGGAGGATGCTTGCGTTTCCAGACTGAAGTCGCTTAAGCTAACATAATTAAAGATATATGAATAAAACCTCCTTAGGATTTCATAATTCCATTTTTCATCTCTCACCACATGTCCAATGCTTTTTCATATTGATTGTAACACTAACATGCCTGGTTGAAGAAATGAAATAGGTTAGATCGAATGCCTAGTGGATAAAATCACAGTTGCAGTTTGATCAACTTCTGAAGTGAAGTTTCCTTAAGGATAGACAACAATTTCTCAAGATCTAACTATTAAGTAGGAAATGTCCATCGAGAGGATCGCATGGTCTAAGGGAGAGAAAATGTTTTATCTATTACCCAAGTAATACCCCCCTTATATGTCTTGTGACCTCTTTCCTGGCTGTCTATCTGAGGGGGAGTCTTTCTCGAGAGGATCCCACAATCTAAGGGGGAGCAAAAGCTTCATCTATTACTTCCATAATAACCCCCTAATATGTCTCGAATGCTCTACCCTATAACTCTTACTTCTGGATCTGACTGGGCATGTATTGTTGAATCGGAATTCTGGCATGATTGAATATTTTTGTTTCTTCAACTGTGCATTTTAATATAATAATCAATTGATTATGTCTGCATGTGTTCTTTAATCACTCTCACTCATGAATCATAAGTTAGGCAAATCATATAGATTTAATTCATCTTAGCTATGTCGTTCAGCATGAAGGTTTCGCTATGTTGACTAATATGAACTTATGTGTTTCTTATCTGACATATGCTTTGATTTCAGTAAAAATTATCCTTAACTCATATGTATGTTTCTTGCTTCATTTTTAATGCATAAGTTCTGATTATTTTAGTTCGGATTATGCTGACTCTTCGTATCTATTTTATATCCGTACTAATCCCAACCTGTTAAGTCTTCTGTTCTTCTAGTTTATCTTTGTGAAGCTACAGGTTCAGATTCTCTTTGCATTGTCACAGATAAATATCTTGTCTAATGTCTCGGATTTGAAGTGTTGTGGTACTTCTTTTCCATTCGACTTCAAGACAACAAAGGAATCTACTTTTCTCTTACAGCACCTGTTCCTACGAACTCGGTCTGTTTTCATCTAGATATTCTTCTACGGATTATCTTTACCCCGAATGAAAGTCGGTTGAATTCCTCCTGACTCTTGGAACTCTCTAATCGCGATGAACAAAATATTCTCTTACATCATGTATTTTTGAGGAGGGATAATGATGGTCCATTAAATGCACGTCTTGAGTCCGACAATTAGTCACTTCATTTTCCGGAAGAAGGCATACAACTGTCATAAAAGCTTGGTTTTGCTGCCTCTATGTCATCTCTTTACTCGGGGACACCAACTATCAAGTCTAATGACATCAGATTGTCAGGCGGTTCACTGTTCATTTCGCTTAAACCCTAGACCCGCCGGCATCTACTAACCCGCTATATAAACCCTAAGCCTTCATGCAAGAGCGATTTCTCACTCTCACATTTCTCCATCGCTCTTCCTCTTCTCAAAACCCTAAATTTCCTTTCCTTTCTCTACATTCATTTCCAATGGCACCCAGGACCGCTCTCTCCGGCGTTAATCCTGGCCATCTGGTTAATTGGCCTTCTATGTCCAATCCTCCAGCGTGGTTTCTGGTACTTCGCCCTCTACTAGAAGCCAGCCATATCTTATACCTGTTCTCCGTCCCCGTCGATCTCCTTATCGATGATATTGCTGAATTCTATCGGAACATCTTCTACACCACCAACTCCATCCGTTCCACTGTCCGGGGTGAATCCATAGTCATCACCCCAAACGTCTTTCGCACCGCTCACAATCTCCCCTCCGGTCCTCATCAGCGATCGAACCCAAAACAAATGGTAGCTTCCATGTGCTGCACTTACAAAGGGAAGGAGTATAAGCTGAAGTTTTTCCAGGGTCACTACCGATGTATGGCGACCATCTTGAGCTGGTGCCTTCTGGCTCGCACAACAGCCCTTGACTCTATCCCGTATGATCTGCTACTAGCGATGTACGGAGTCTTTGAGGGTCTCCCAATGGATTGGGGGACTTTCTTGTTCCGGCTACTGGGGAACAGCCCAAAGAATCAATCCTTTGGGCGGATATTCAGCATTATTTTCTGGCACCTGCATCCATCCCACTTCAACGGACATGGCGTCATCCCCTTTACCCAGGCTTTCTACCTCCGCCATCTTACGCCTAACGGGAATCTGACGGCCCGCCGGCCCTCTACCACTATCCACCTCCTCCCTGCTCTAGAACAACAGGGTAGCTCGATTGGTGATCCAGCTGACAGCTCTGCCCCTGAGGTTAGCTCTGCCACCATAGCTACACCTTCCATCTCCCGAGGCTCCCAGCACAGCGTTCGCACAGACCCATCCAAGGTTGTGGGGCCGTCTCAGCCAAGTTATCCTTCGGCTGATACTCTAACACTTTCTGCTGCTGATATCCCTACACCCGATTCTCCCGCTGTTGCTGCTGCTATTGCTACGGCAGTGGCTGATGTCCCTACCTCTCCTCCGAAAGCACCTTTGCTCCCACTTCCTCAACCTCAAGACTACCTCAACCATCTTCTAGCCGACCAGAGCGCCCAAATTGCTGCCATCACCGTCAAGGTTGATACTCTCGGTGCCCAACTCCTCTCCGCCCTAACTGACTCTTCCACTTCCATCAAGCAGAAGATGGATCTAGTCGCCTCTTCCGTGCACTCACTGTCTACCTCTTTTGAGGACTTGGCGCACATGATGGCTTGTCCTCCTGCTGCTCCTCGGCAATCTACCAAAATGGGGGAGAGGGTGCCATCTGATCCTCCTGCAACTTCCTCAGCTCCTGCTGGTAAGCGGCCTGCATCTGTACTACTTCCAAGAGTTCCTATCCCCAAACGTAGCCGCTTCTCTCAATCCAGCTCCTCAAGTGCAGCTCCTTCTTTGACGTCTCCATTCGTGGCTGTCACCTTCCTCTTATCATATGCGGATCGTGATCCACATGATGCGGATGGAAGTGTTTATAACGAAATGACCAAATATGCCACTTCTACTACAGACCGAAGATATCTGTCAGATATGTATCCCTTCTCCCCTGAAGATATTCAGACTCTACGTTCTGAGAAGGGCCTGTTCACCACAGATGACATAGACAACTTCTCTCGGGCAGTAAACATGGAGATGAGGCTGTTTCCGTCTCTGTACAAGGACAGACACTTGTCTGATATTTGACCATGTTGGTCTGAGGGCTATCTTCCAGACATAACCCACATCCAAAGCTTCATTGACGGAAATGCTGAGGACAGCAAACCATGGAGAAATCTTTCCTCAGTCCTCATTCCGTACCAGGTCAAAACGTTGCACTTCATGCTAATTGTCTTTCTGATTCCATCAAAGCAGATGCTCCTGATTGATTCTCACCAAGTTGTGGATAACAAAGTTAGAAAGAATTAACTGGAACCATTGCATCTTCAGCTGATAAAAGCAGTAAAGCAATCTGGGCTTTATGAAGAAATGGGTCAAATTCCTTTGGCCCATACTGAAAAGTTGAAGGCGGTGATCCGGAGCAAAAAGCAAGTGCCTCAACAGCCCGATGGAGATAGCTGTGGAGCCTTTTTCTGTTTCTTCATCAAGTCTTTCATAAGGGTGGATGAAAGCTGGAATAACATCTACGACTATACGATGGAGCAGACAATGGAGCTTCAAGAGAATGCGGCAACAATGATCTTCAAGTATAGTAAGCCTTATGTACCTTAATATAAAATTCTTGTATCAAGGCTGAATTGTACTTTTGTTTCTGACTTAATGGAATATGGAAGTTATCTTTCTTTCTGTATGTTATGTTTTGTATTTCTACATGCTTCACTTACCGGATCAGATTATAAAGGATTTTAGCATATCCATATTAGGGAAAATTGTTGGATCAAGCCCAGAATTTGGATGATGCGGATAAAACCCTATGTAATTTGATTTGAGACATTGCATGTTTATTCTTAAGTTGTTGCAGAAGATAAGATCTTAATCCGAACCTTCACTCATGAGTGAAAAGCTAAGGACAGGATATATAATCCTGATCCAGATCATCGTGAGTGTTGTCAAACACTTGGTAAATAACCAAGTCTTCATACAGAATAAGGATCACTCATGCGGACCAAATGATTAAAGTTACGGACTAAGGAATCTGCATCTTACAGTTTAAACAGACTAAGTCAAATAGATGCGGAATAAGAATCCCAGTCTACATCTCGCACGGAGTAAGAGAAAGTTATCGCGGAATAAAAAGCTAAGTCTTCCACTCAAGCGGACTAAGGACAAGAAGACACGGAGTAAGGAATCCGAGTCTTTCATACATGCGGAGTAAGGAACGACTTGTATGGAATAAGGACCCAAGTCCTTTATTCGCACGGAGTAAGAAAAATAGATGCGGAGTAAAGAATACGAACCTTTTACTCAAGCAGAGTAAGGATACGCTAATACGGAGTAAGCCATCCGGACCTTTTAACTCATGCGGAGTAAGAAACTCGTGTGGAGTATGGAAGCGCTGATACGGAGTAAGCTCTTTGGACTTCTCGTTCATACGGAGTAAGGAAGCACTAACACGCAATAAGGATTCCAGTATCAAACTGACACGGAGTAAACAACTACTAACACGGAGTAAGGATCCGAGCTTCATTAACAAGGAGTAAGGAACTTTACGACGGATTAAGAAGGCGCTACTCAAACCTATCAGCTTCGCATTCAAAGTCGTCAACTCGCTGTGTCCCGATGTAAGACAAATTCGTTGAAAACCTAAATCGCCTTACACGTGGATCACACGGATATGTGGATATAACTTTAATTGCACTTGGAATCATGAAAAGTAATTCAAAGTTTAAAGACCCAAGATCTTGAGCTCCATCCGCAGCAATCAAGGCAGAGAGATGTCCGAGGAACAGTCAATGCTTCACGTCACTCGGAAAATCAAGTTCTAAGAATGTTTCTAACGGATGGCTATATATATATTAACACTTGTATATTTTCATTTATGGGCGTACATGTACAAGAGCTTTTAAAGATCATATTGGCTAGTGTGTGAGTTATTATAAATAGAGTGTAAGAGAGTTTACAGTAGATTGAAAAGCTTCATTAGCTTTAATCTACTATTGTTTTGTTATAATTATCTCTTGATAATAAAATAAAATACTTTCACTATCTGGTTGTCTTCCGCATTGATTCTATCTTTTAATCAGATAAGTGTTGTACCCAAGATGAGTAAAGAGTTTTCGATTAGAGCCTATTTATCCCCATTTAGGCTCTCAGGGACAAGCATCTACGGTTCCGGAGAATTAGGTTCGGGAGTTGGTTACTTGTGGGGAAGGAAAAAAACTCTTGCATCCCCACAACGCCCACAATTGGTACCTAGTCTTGATCTATGGGGTTTGCTTGCATTATTCAAAAAAGAAGTTATTTTTTATATTTTTAAATTTTCAAGAAAGGAGAGTTTTTAGGATCTAGACCTTAAAACAACAAAAAGGGATTTTAAAAGAAATAAAACGAGACATTCTAATTTTAGAAAAAGAATGTGGGATCTAGGCCTATGTGGCAGTATTGCAATTTTTATAAGAAAACAAAAGTAATTTTCCTTTTTTAGAAAAGAAAGCGAAAACAAATTGAATACAAATATGATAATACTACCACAATTGATATTGGCCTAAACAGACTAGGATATGAGCATCTAGGGCTCAACCCTCATGACCGCTCAGGCCTTGTTTTAATTTTTCTAGAAAATATGTTCTTTTGATTGTCCTTTTTTATTTTTGAAGAAAAAAGAATGAGAATTAAAAGGAAAACCATTTCACTTCAAAACATTTGAGAAAAGAAGTTTTAACAGTTTGAATATGAAGAAATTAAAGAGAAGAATTTGGTGGTCTTTTTGTGACCAAACTTGGAGATCTTCCTCTGAAAGTCTCCCTGAAAAAAAAAAGTTAGAAAGAAAAATACAGCTTTCCTTCCTTGCCTTAAGCCTTCAGTCTCCACATTTTTAGTATGCTTCCTTTGTAGAGACTCGTATTTGGGTAGTTTTGAGAGATAGCCATTCTATGGGAATGTAACTATCTGGACGGTAGTGTGGTCGTCGATGTGAGCATTTTGACTGTACCTGGGCCAGATTCCGAGTCGGGGCCCCGTTTGACCGGATTGTTAACTTTTCGGGGTTTATTGGTTGACTTTGTGTTTGGGCAGTCATTTGGGTGTGATAATATCTGCTTAGTATTGTGCTCCTCATTTTGAGCGTTTTGACTATAATTTGACTCAATTTGGAGTTCGGGACCTTGGAGGTCAATTATTGTGTTGGGAGGTCAATTATTGACTAGGTCAATGATTGACTAGGTCAGTTATTGGTCAATGACTGACAGAAATATAAATAGCAGTAAAAGAAAGAGCTTTCACTTTACGCTATCACGTTTGTGCGTAGAGAGAGAGAGAGAGAGAGAGAGAGAGAGCTTGGAGCTTGGTGCCTTGGCGATTTGGGGCGATTTGGGTTCGTGGAGTTCAAAGAATCACTCCAAGTAGGTGTCCTTGAACTTCTTATCTTGATTCTATCCTTGGTATGCATGAATTTGTCATGATTTGTGAAATTAAGCATGAACCCTAGGTTTTGGGGGAATTCAATTTTAGGTTAGATCTAATGGTTTAGCATAAGATCTGTGGTTAAGAACTATTTTATATCAGTTTTAATATGTGTTTCTGTGATCTGGGGCTATTTAATTGCATATTCTATGAGGGTTGAGAAGTCAACCATGGAAATCTGGATTTCGATCTAGATTTCTGGAAATCTAAAATTTGGTGCGTATTTCTGCTGTTATCTGTGCGATTTAGAGGCGTTTTGGACGCATTTTGAGGTAGATATCGTAGTCTATTGCGTAAAATGCGTGTTTGTGAGCGTCTGGGGGTTGCTGGATTGATTTCAGACGAAGAACAGGCAAAAACGACGATGAACAGTACCCTGGGCGGATTACTGGATCGAAATGACGAAGATCCGAAGTTCTGGGTTGAAGGGTCGAAGATCTAGGGTCATTAGTTCGAAGGTTCGTAGTTCGTAGTTCGTAGTTCGAAGGTTCGTAGTTCGTAGTTCGAAGTTCGAAGGTTTGTAGTTCGTAGTTCGAAGTTCGAAGGTTCATAGTTCATAGTTCGTAGTTCGTAGTCCGAAGGTCGAAGATCGAAGACCCGCTTCGAGTCTTCGAGCCATGCTGCAGTTCCGCGCTATGCAGCTACGAGTCGAAGCTCCAGCTACGAGTCTTCGAGGCGCGCTACAGTTTCGCACTACGAGTCACAACTCCAACAGTGTAACTGAACACTGGAGTACACTGGACTAGACTATTTACATTGTAACCAATACCCAAAGTATTACTTAAGTTATAATGTAAATAACGAAATACCTCCCATTTGGATTCAAAGAAAAATACTAGAAAAATTAATTCTCACTCCTTCAAAATGTGAAAATTGGGATTTAGTGTAAAATCTCGGAAAAATCCAGTTTTTCGTAGAGGTGAATTTTTGGAAAGTGAGGTTAGAGATCTCAGAAAAATCCCCAAAAATCAGATTATCTTAGTTATGATATGGAGACCCAATGCCGGGACTTTTTATTACAAGAAAATAGTTGCTATGGGTATCTCCTTCCTTAGTCAAGGAATGAGGATCAACTTGTGAAGACTGACTACAGTTCTAAAGGGAGTATTGTACACCTTAAGACCATATTGGTGTTGGTATGTTGGTTTGCGGATTTGGGACTTGGGTTCCATGACTTGTTGGGTTCTCACCGTGATGCACCGATGGTGCTATGTGGTTGACGTGGCAGGCATATGCGCCGATGGCAGCCCTATATGGCGACTCTGGCTGGGCATATTGCCTTGTAGACAGGCTAAGGCCTCAGTTGAGCCGTTGAGCTCGTAGAGCTAGGGCTGAGTGCCCTGAGCTGGGGTCCCATGGAGGATCGTGGACAAGCTGTCCTGTGTGGGCAGGCTGGGTCCTGATGTTTGTTTGCAGGCTGAGTCCTGATGACTTTGCACACTACACAGTGCACGAGTACACAAAGCATGTAATATAGACTTGTATGTTTGCATGATGTGGAGTATTGTGGTCACCTAATGAGCTTGTCGCTCACCCCTACTTCTTGTTTACCTTTTTCAGGTGTGACCCGAGACTAGTGGAGGACTTTCTTCCATGAGGACGCCCACTACTCTAATGTATGATACAGTATTATATTCTGTATTATTTTGTGTGATATTCCGGACATGGGTCCGTGGATAGTTGTATTTGCATACTGTTTGTGATGTGATGTCTGTATGACTGTTTGACTCATTGTATGCATGATGATATATGGGAAAGTACAGGATTACCCTTAATGTATGACTGTACAGAGTTGCATATTTGAGACAACACCTGCGGTGTAGTCTCCATTGGTGCTAGTCACTAACCCCTTGACTTTTTGGGTGCGGGCAAGGGAAAGTCATGTTCCTAGTTCCGGGTTCCCTTGAATTTGGGGGCGTGACATCCTTCTTGATTTGGAACATCCCTTTTTAGGCGCTCGAAGATAAGTATAGCTCTCTCTAATTTTTCCTCTCATAATCCCGTCCAGTAAGCTCTCTTTTTTTTTTTTTGTCTGATAAAAATGATGCCTTTTCTTCTGCCTCTTGGGGCAGTCTATTTATAGGGATCTTAGGGAGACAGCCCGCGCCTCGGCATTAATTGAATGCCTTAGAGTCCCCATAAGTCAACTGTGGTGTTCAAATGAAATAATGACTTCGAAAATACGATTCTTGGTTCTCAGATATTAATTAGACGCAATTTACAACAATTCCTAGTTCTCATGCTTTGAAAAATGAGTCCCAAGACATCTTAATTTAATATTGGGAAACTCCTCAATTCCCACGCTTGAAAAGGGATTTCCAAGACACTGGTAGCATTTAATGTACTTGAAAAAGGATTTCCCTGGATTTTTTAGAGTCCTAATTGTCACGGGGTCAGGTTTCCTGCGCCTCTCAACCCATTGCGGCACTTAGCTTCTTTATCCACGGTCCGCTAAGTTTAGCCTTTGAGGGTTGAAGCACACGTAGACTGGTTTCGCCCTGCCACTGGGCTCATCAGGAGAACGGCTCCAGTTCCCGACCAGTTTGTGTAAGGATGGCCAAATCCCTTCTTCAACATCAAGTCCTCGACTAGCGGCGTGCTCCCCGCATTCAACCGGGTCGGCACGTCTGAACTCTGAAGGGGTTCCATCCATTTTCCTCCACGAACTGCCTGAAACCTTCCACTGCGCACCATCTACGCTTTCAACCAACCCCTCTCCTTTACGTAGCACGAATACATTCCTGAATCGTGCCACTAAGAAACGTCCCGCCAGCACCACGCTGCTCGAGTCGTGACATTCTCCTCCACCCAATCCTCGCAACGTCCTCGTTGCGCTTGTCGACATCGCTTCCCCGCAGGCGATGGCATCGTTACCTTGACGCCCTCCCACCCGCCCAATGTCAACAGCTTGGACATCGCTTCCCCGCAGGTTGCAACACCTTTACCAAGATGCTCGCCCACTCGCCCAATGCCCAAAGGATAGGAGGCTTCCAAGATCGCTCTGACGCGCTCCTTCGTACTCCCTTGCCCAACTCTGTATCACACTCTAGGATACTCCAACTCTATGGACGCGAGACGTGCAAGACACTATCGGTCAACTCACCTCTGTGAGCTCCCACCTTGGGATCACGCTACTCGCGAGAGCGCTCGGCGAGTCTTCAGGATACGGGCCGGTTCGGCTTTGATACCACTTGTCACGGGGTCAGGTTTCCTGCGCCTCTCAACCCATTGTGGCACTTAGCTTCTCTATCCACGGTCCGCTAAGTTTAGCCTTTGAAGGTTGAAGCGCACATAGACTGGTTTCGCCCTGCCACTGGGCTCATCAGGAGAATGGCTCCAGTTCCCGACCAGTTTGTGTAAGGATGACCAAATCCCTTCTTCAACGTCAATTGCTCGACTAGCGGCGTGCTCCCCGCATTCAACCGGGTCAGCACGTCTGAACTCCGAAGGGGTTCCATCCGTTTTCCTCCACGAACTGCCTGGAACCTTCCGCTGCGCACCATCTACGCTTTCAACTAACCCCTCTCCTTTACGTAGCACGAATACATTCCTGAATCGTGCCACTAAGAAACGCCCTGCCAGCACCACGCTGCTCGGGTCGTGACATTCTCCTCCACCCAATCCTCGCAACGTCCTCGTTGCGCTTGTCGACATCGCTTCCCCGCAGGCGATGGCATCGTTACCTCGACGCCCTCCCACTCTCCCAATGTCAACAGCTTGGACATCGCTTCCCCGCAGGTTGCAACACCTTTACCAAGATGCTCGCCCACTCGCCCAATGTCCAAAGGATACGAGGCTTCCAAGATCGCTCCGACGTGCTCCTTCGTACTCCCTTGCCCAACTCTGTATCACACTCTAGGATACTCCAACTCTATGGACGCGAGACGTGCAAGACACTAGTACCAGACTCACCTCTGTGAGCTCCCACCTTGGGATCACGCTACTCGCGAGAGTGCTCGGCGAGTCTTCAGGATACGGGCCGGTTCGGCTTTGATACCACTTGTCACGGGGTCAGGTTTCCTGCGCCTCTCAATCCATTACGGCACTTAGCTTCTCTATCCACGGTCCGTTAAGTTTAGCCTTTGAGGGTTGAAGCGCACGTAGACTGGTTTCGCCCTACCACTGGGCTCATCAGGAGAACGGCTCCAGTTCCCAACCAGTTTGTGTAAGGATGGCCAAATCCCCTCTTCAACGTCAAGTCCTCGACTAGCGGCGTGCTGCCCACATTCAACCGGGTCGGCACGTCTGAACTCCGAAGGGGTTCCATCCGTTTTCCTCCACGAACTTCCTGGAACCTTCCGCTGCGCACCATCTACGCTTTCAACTAACCCCTTTCCTTTACGTAGCACGAATACATTCCTGAATCGTGCCACTAAGAAACGTCCTGCCAGCACCATGCTGCTCGGGTCGTGACATTCTCCTCCACCCAATCCTCGCAACGTCCTCGTTGCGCTTGTCGACATCGCTTCCCCGCAGGTGATGGCATCGTTACCTTGATGCCCTCCCACTCCCCCAATGTCAACAACTTGGACATCGCTTCCCCGCAGGTTGCAACACCTTTACCAAGATGCTCGCCCACTCGCCCAATGTCCAAAGGATACGAGGCTTCCAAGATCTCTCCGACGCGCTCTTTCGTACTCCCTTGCCCAACTCTGTATCACACTCTAGGATAATCCAACTCTATAGACGCGAGACGTGCAAGACACTATCGGTCGACCCACCTCTGTGAGCTCCCACCTTGGGATCACGCTACTCGCGAGAGTGCTCCGCGAGTCTTCAGGATACGGGCCGGTTCGGCTTTGATACCACTTGTCACGGGGTCAGGTTTCCTGCGCCTCTCAAACCATTGCGGCACTTAGCTTCTCTATCCACGGTCCGTTAAGTTTAGCTTTTGAGGGTTAAAGCGCACGTAGACTGGTTTCGCCATGCCACTGGGCTCATCAGGAGAACGGCTCCAGTTCCCGACCAGTTTATGTAACGATGGCCAAATCCCTTCTTCAACGTCAAGTCCTCGACTACGGTGTGCTCCCCGCATTCAACCGGATCGGCACGTCTGAACTCCGAAGGGGTTCCATCCATTTTCCTCCACGAACTGCCTGGAATCTTCCGCTGCGCACCATCTACACTTTCAACCAACCCCTCTCCTTTACGTAGCACGAATACATTCCTGAATCGTGCCACTAAGAAACGTCCTGCCAGCACCACGCTGCTCGGGTCGTGACATTCTCCTCCACCCAATCCTCGCAACGTCCTCATTGCGCTTGTCGACATCGCTTCCCCGCAGGCGATGGCATCGTTACCTCGACGCCCTCCCACTCTCCCAATGTCAAGAGCTTGGACATCGCTTCCCCGCAGGTTGCAACACCTTTACCAAGATGCTCGCCCACTCGCCCAATGTCCAAAGGATACGAGGCTTCCAAGATCGCTCCGATGCGCTCCTTCATACTCCCTTGCCCAACTCTGTATCACACTCTAGGATACTCCAACTCTATGGACGCGAGACGTGCAAGACACTATCGGTCGACTCACCTCTGTGAGCTCCCACCTTGGGATCACGCTACTCGCGAGAGTGCTCGGCGAGTCTTCAGGATACGGGCCGGTTCGGCTTTGATACCACTTGTCACGGGGTCAGGTTTCCTGCGCCTCTCAGCCCATTGCGGCACTTAGCTTCTCTATCCACGGTCCGTTAAGTTTAGCCTTTGAGGGTTAAAGCGCACGTAGACTGGTTTCGCCATGCCACTGGGCTCATCAGGAGAACGGCTCCAGTTCCCGACCAGTTTGTGTAAGGATGGCCAAATCCCTTCTTCAACGTCAAGTCCTCGACTAGCGGCGTGCTCCCCGCATTCAACCGGGTCGGCACGTCTGAACTCCGAAGGGGTTCCATCCGTTTTCCTCCACGAACTGCCTGGAACCTTCCGCAGCGCACCATCTACACTTTAAACCAACCCCTCTCCTTTACGTAGCACGAATACATTCCTGAATCGTGCCACTAAGAAACGTCCTGCCAGCACCACGCTGCTCGGGTCGTGACATTCTCCTCCACCCAATCCTCGCAATGTCCTCGTTGCGCTTGTCGACATCGCTTCCCCGCAGGCGATGGCATCGTTACGTCGACGCCCTCCCACTCTCCCAATGTCAACAGCTTGGACACCGCTTCCCCGCAGGTTGCAACACCTTTACCAAGATGCTCGCCCACTCGCCTAATGTCCAAAGGATACGAGGCTTCCAAGATCGCTCCGATGCGCTCCTTCGTACTCCCTTGCCCAACTCGTATCACACTCTAGGATACTCCAATTCTATGGACGCGAGACGTGCAAGACACTATCGGTCGACTCACCTCTCGTGAGCTCCCACCTTGGGATCACGCTACTCGCGAGAGTGCTCGGCGAGTCTTCAGGATACGGGCCGGTTCGGCTTTGATACCACTTGTCACGGGGTCAGGTTTCCTGCGCCTCTCAGCCCATTGCGGCACTTAGCTTCTCTATCCACGGTCCGTTAAGTTTAGCCTTTGAGGGTTAAAGCGCACGTAGACCGGTTTCGCCATGCCACTGGGCTCATCAGGAGAACGGCTCCAGGTTCCCGACCGGTTTGTGTAAGGATGGCCAAATCCCTTCTTCAACGTCAAGTCCTCGACTAGCGGCGTGCTCCCCGCATTCAACCGGGTCGGCACGTCTGAACTCCGAAGGGGTTCCATCCGTTTTCCTCCACGAACTGCCTGGAACCTTCCGCAGCGCACCATCTACACTTTAAACCAACCCCTCTCCTTTACGTAGCACGAATACATTCCTGAATCGTGCCACTAAGAAACGTCCTGCCAGCACCACGCTGCTCGGGTCGTGACATTCTCCTCCACCCAATCCTCGCAATGTCCTCGTTGCGCTTGTCGACATCGCTTCCCCGCAGGCGATGGCATCGTTACGTCGACGCCCTCCCACTCTCCCAATGTCAACAGCTTGGACACCGCTTCCCCGCAGGTTGCAACACCTTTACCAAGATGCTCGCCCACTCGCCTAATGTCCAAAGGATACGAGGCTTCCAAGATCGCTCCGATGCGCTCCTTCGTACTCCCTTGCCCAACTCTGTATCACACTCTAGGATACTCCAATTCTATGGACGCGAGACGTGCAAGACACTATCGGTCGACTCACCTCTGTGAGCTCCCACCTTGGGATCACGCTACTCGCGAGAGTGCTCGGCGAGTCTTCAGGATACGGGCCGGTTCGGCTTTGATACCACTTGTCACGGGGTCGGGTTTCCGCCTCTCGGCCCATTGCGGCACTTAGCTTCTCATCCACGGTCCGTTAAGTTTAGCCTTTGAGGGTTAAAGCGCACGTAGACCGGTTTCGCCATGCCACCTGGGCTCATCAGGAGAACGGCTCCAGGTTCCCGACCGGTTTGTGTAAGGATGGCCAAATCCCTTCTTCAACGTCAAGTCCTCGACTAGCGGCGTGCTCCCCGCATTCAACCGGGTCGGCACGTCTGAACTCCGAAGGGGTTCCATCCGTTTTCCTCCACGAATCGCCTGGAACCTTCCGCCGCGCACCATCCACACTTTAAACCAACCCCTCTCCTTTACGTAGCACGAATACATTCCTGAATCGTGCCACTAAGAAACGTCCTGCCAGCACCACGCTGCTCGGGTCGTGACATTCTCCTCCACCCAATCCTCGCAATGTCCTCGTTGCGCTTGTCGACATCGCTTCCCCGCAGGCGATGGCATCGTTACGTCGACGCCCTCCCACTCTCCCAATGTCAACAACTTGGACACCGCTTCCCCGCAGGTTGCAACACCTTTACCAAGATGCTCGCCCACTCGCCTAATGTCCAAAGGATACGAGGCTTCCAAGATCGCTCCGATGCGCTCCTTCGTACTCCCTTGCCCAACTCGTATCACACTCTAGGATACTCCAATTCTATGGACGCGAGACGTGCAAGACACTATCGGTCGACTCACCTCGTGAGCTCCCACCTTGGGATCACGCTACTCGCGAGAGTGCTCGGCGAGTCTTCAGGATACGGGCCGGTTCGGCTTTGATACCACTTGTCACGGGGTCGGGTTTCTGCGCCTCTCACCCATTGCGGCACTTAGCTTCTCTATCCACGGTCCGTTAAGTTTAGCCTTTGAGGGTTAAAGCGCACGTAGACCGGTTTCGCCATGCCACCGGGCTCATCAGGAGAACGGCTCCAGTTCCCGACCAGGGTTTGTGTAAGGATGGCCAAATCCCTTCTTCAACGTCAAGTCCTCGACTAGCGGCGTGCTCCCCGCATTCAACCGGGTCGGCACGTCTGAACTCCGAAGGGGTTCCATCCGTTTTCCTCCACGAACCGCCTGGAACCTTCCGTCGCGCACCATCTACACTTTAAACCAACCCCCTCTCCTTTACGTAGCACGAATACATTCCTGAATCGTGCCACTAAGAAACGTCCTGCCAGCACCACGCTGCTCGGGTCGTGACATTCTCCTCCACCCAATCCTCGCAACGTCCTCGTTGCGCTTGTCGACATCGCTTCCCCGCAGGCGATGGCATCGTTACCTCGACGCCCTCCCACTCTCCCAATGTCAACAACTTGGACACCGCTTCCCCGCAGGTTGCAACACCTTTACCAAGATGCTCGCCCACTCGCCTAATGTCCAAAGGATACGAGGCTTCCAAGATCGCTCCGATGCGCTCCTTCGTACTCCCTTGCCCAACTCTGTATCACACTCTAGGATACTCCAACTCTATGGACGCGAGACGTGCAAGACACTATCGGTCGACTCACCTCTGTGAGCTCCCACCTTGGGATCACGCTACTCGCGAGAGTGCTCGGCGAGTCTTCAGGATACGGGCCGGTTCGGCTTTGATACCACTTGTCACGGGGTCAGGTTTCCTGCGCCTCTCAACCCATTGCGGCACTTAGCTTCTCTATCCACGGTCCGTTAAGTTTAGCCTTTGAGGGTTGAAGCGCACGTAGACCGGTTTCGCCATGCCACCGGGCTCATCAAGAGAACGGCTCCAGTTCCCGACCAGTTTGTGTAAGGATTGCCAAATCCCTTCTTCAACGTCAAGTCCTCGACTAGCGGCGTGCTCCCCGCATTCAACCGGGTCGGCACGTCTGAACTCCGAAGGGGTTCCATCCGTTTTCCTCCACGAACCGCCTGGAACCTTCCAGCGCGCACCATCTACACTTTAAACCAACCCCTCTCCTTTACGTAGCACGAATACATTCCTGAATCGTGCCACTAAGAAACGTCCTGCCAGCACCACGCTGCTCGGGTCGTGACATTCTCCTCCACCCAATCCTCGCAATGTCCTCGTTGCGCTTGTCGACATCGCTTCCCCGCAGGCGATGGCATCGTTACGTCGACGCCCTCCCACTCTCCCAATGTCAACAGCTTGGACACCGCTTCCCCGCAGGTTGCAACACCTTTACCAAGATGCTCGCCCACTCGCCTAATGTCCAAAGGATACGAGGCTTCCAAGATCGCTCCGATGCGCTCCTTCGTACTCCCTTGCCCAACTCTGTATCACACTCTAGGATACTCCAATTCTATGGACGCGAGACGTGCAAGACACTATCGGTCGACTCACCTCTGTGAGCTCCCACCTTGGGATCACGCTACTCGCGAGAGTGCTCGGCGAGTCTTCAGGATACGGGCCAGTTCGGCTTTGATACCACTTGTCCGTTAAGTTTAGCCTTTGAGGGTTGAAGCGCACGTAGACTGGTTTCGCCCTACCACTGGGCTCATCAGGAGAACGGCTCCAGTTCCCAACCAGTTTGTGTATGGATGGCCAAATCCCCTCTTCAACGTCAAGTCCTCGACTAGCGGCGTGCTGCCCACATTCAACCGGGTCGGCACGTTGAACTCCGAAGGGGTTCCATCCGTTTTCCTCCACGAACTGCCTGGAACCTTCCGCTGCACACCATCCACGCTTTCAACTAACCCCTCTCCTTTACGTAGCACGAATACATTCCTGAATCGTGCCACTAAGAAACGTCCTGCCAGCACCATGCTGCTCGGGTCGTGACATTCTCCTCCACCCAATCCTCGCAACGTCCTCATTGCGCTTGTCGACATCGCTTCCCCGCAGGTGATGGCATCGTTACCTTGATGCCCTCCCACTCTCCCAATGTCAACAACTTGGACATCGCTTCCCCGCAGGTTGCAACACCTTTACCAAGATGCTCGCCCACTCGCCCAATGTCCAAAGGATACGAGGCTTTCAAGATCGCTCCGATGTGCTCCTTCGTACTCCCTTACCCAACTCTGTATCACACTCTAGGATACTCCAACTCTATGGACGCGAGACGTGCAAGACACTATCGGTCGACTCACCTCTGTGAGCTCCCACCTTGGGATCACGCTACTCGCGAGAGTGCTCGGCGAGTCTTCAGGATACGGGCCAGTTCGGCTTTGATACCACTTGTCACGGGTCGGGTTTCTCGCCTCTCACCCATTCGGCACTTAGCTTCTCTATCCACGGTCCGTTAAGTTTAGCCTTTGAGGGTTAAAGCCCACGTAGACTGGTTTCGCCATGCCACTGGGCTCATCAGGAGAACGGCTCCAGTTCCTGACCAGTTTATGTAAGGATGGCCAAATCCCATCTTCAACGTCAAGTCCTCGACTAGCGGCGTGATCCCCGCATTCCACCGGGTCGGCACGTCTAAACTCCGAAGGGGTTCCATCCGTTTTCCTCCACGAACTGCCTGGAACCTTCCGCTGCGCACCATCTACACTTTCAACCAACCCCTCTCCTTTACGTAGCACGAATACATTCCTGAATCGTGCCACTAAGAAACGTCCTGCCAGCACCACGCTGCTCGGGTCGTGACATTCTCCTCCACCCAATCCTCGCAACGTCCTCGTTGCGCTTGTCGACATCGCTTCCCCGCAAGCGATGGCATCGTTACCTCGACGCCCTCCCACTCTCCCAATGTCAACAGCTTGGACATCGCTTCCCCGCAGGTTGCAACACCTTTACCAAGATGCTCGCCCACTCGCCTAATGTCCAAAGGATACGAGGCTTCCAAGATCGCTCCGACGCGCTCCTTCGTACTCCCTTGCCCAACTCTGTATCACACTCTAGGATACTCCAACTCTATGGACGCGAGACGTGCAAGACACTATCGGTCGACTCACCTCTGTGAGCTCCCACCTTGGGATCACGCTACTCGCGAGAGTGCTCGGCGAGTCTTCAGGATACGGGCCGGTTCGGCTTTGATACCACTTGTCACGGGGTCAGGTTTCCTGCGCCTCTCAGCCCATTGCGGCACTTAGCTTCTCTATCCACGGTCCGTTAAGTTTAGCCTTTGAGGGTTAAAGCGCACGTAGACTGGTTTCGCCATGCCACTAGGCTCATCAGGAGAACGGCTCCAGTTCCCGACCAGTTTGTGTAAGGATGGCCAAATCCCTTCTTCAACGTCAAGTCCTCGACTAGCGGCGTGCTCCCCGCATTCAACCGGGTCGGCACGTCTGAACTCCGAAGGGGTTCCATCCATTTTCCTCCACGAACTGCCTGGAACCTTCCGCAGCGCACCATCTACACTTTCAACCAACCCCTCTCCTTTACGTAGCACGAATACATTCCTGAATCGTGCCACTAAGAAACGTCCTGCCAGCACCACGCTGCTCGGGTCGTGACATTCTCCTCCACCCAATCCTCGCAACGTCCTCGTTGTGCTTGTCGACATCGCTTCCCCGCAGGCGATGGCATCGTTATGTCGACGCCCTCCCACTCTCCCAATGTCAACAGCTTGGACACCGCTTCCCCGCAGGTTGCAACACCTTTACCAAGATGCTCGCCCACTCGCCCAATGTCCAAAGGATACGAGGCTTCCAAGATCGCTCCGACGCGCTCCTTCGTACTCCCTTGCCCAACTCTGTATCACACTCTAGGATACTCCAATTCTATGGACGCGAGACGTGCAAGACACTATCGGTCGACTCACCTCTATGAGCTCCCACCTTGGGATCACGCTACTCGCGAGAGTTCTCGACGAGTCTTCAGGATACGGGCCGGTTCGGCTTTGATACCACTTGTCACGGGGTCAGGTTTCCTGCGCCTCTCAACCCATTGCGGCACTTAGCTTCTCTATCCACGGTCCGTTAAGTTTAGCCTTTGAGGGTTAAAGCGCACGTAGACTGGTTTCGCCATGCCACTGGGCTCATCAGGAGAACGGCTCCAGTTCCCGACCAGTTTGTGTAAGGATGGCCAAATCCCTTCTTCAACGTCAAGTCCTCGACTAGCGGCGTGCTCCCCGCATTCAACAGGGTCGGCACGTCTAAACTCCGAAGGGGTTCCATCCGTTTTCCTCCACGAACTGCCTGGAACCTTCCGCAGCGCACCATCTACACTTTCAACCAACCCCTCTCCTTTACGTAGCACGAATACATTCCTGAATCGTGCCACTAAGAAACGTCCTGCCAGCACCATGCTGCTCGGGTCGTGACATTCTCCTCCACCCAATCCTCGCAACGTCCTCGTTGCGCTTGTCGACATCGCTTCCCCGCAGGCGATGGCATCGTTACGTCGACGCCCTCCCACTCTCCCAATGTCAACAGCTTGGACACCGCTTCCCCGCAGGTTGCAACACCTTTACCAAGATGCTCGCCCACTCGCCCAATGTCCAAAGGATACGAGGCTTCCAAGATCGCTCCGACGCGCTCCTTCGTACTCCCTTGCCCAACTCTGTATCACACTCTAGGATACTCCAATTCTATGGACGCGAGACGTGCAAGACACTATCGGTCGACTCACCTCTGTGAGCTCCCACCTTGGGATCACGCTACTCGCGAGAGTGCTCGGCGAGTCTTCAGGATACGGGCCGGTTCGGCTTTGATACCACTTGTCACGGGGTCAGGTTTCCTGCGCCTCTCAACCCATTGCGGCACTTAGCTTCTCTATCCACGGTCCGTTAAGTTTAGCCTTTGAGGGTTAAAGCGCACGTAGACTGGTTTCGCCATGCCACTGGGCTCATCAGGAGAACAGCTCCAGTTCCCGACCAGTTTGTGTAAGGATGGCCAAATCCCTTTTTCAACGTCAAGTCCTCGACTAGCGGCGTGCTCCCCGCATTCAACCGGGTCGGCACGTCTAAACTCCGAAGGGGTTCCATCCGTTTTCCTCCACGAACTGCCTGGAACCTTCCGCTGCGCACCATCTACACTTTCAACCAACCCCTCTCCTTTTCGTAGCACGAATACATTCCTGAATCGTGCCACTAAGAAACGTCCTGCCAGCACCACGCTGCTCGGGTCGTGACATTCTCCTCCACCTAATCCTCGCAAGGTCCTCGTTGCGCTTGTCGACATCGCTTCCCCGCAGGCGATGGCATCGTTACCTCGACGCCCTCCCACTCTCCCAATGTCAACAGCTTGGACATCGCTTCCCCGCAGGTTGCAACACCTTTACCAAGATGCTCGCCCACTCGCCCAATGTCCAACGGATACGAGGCTTCCAAGATCGCTCCGACGCGCTCCTTCGTACTCCCTTGCCCAACTCTGTCTCACACTCTAGGATACTCCAACTCTATGGACGCGAGACGTGCAAGACACTATCGGTCGACTCACCTCTGTGAGGTCCCACCTTGGGATCACGCTACTCGCAAGAGTGCTCGGCGAGTCTTCAGGATACGGGCCGGTTCGGCTTTGATACCACTTGTCACGGCGTCAGGTTTCCTGCGCCTCTCAACCCATTGCGGCACTTAGCTTCTCTATCCACGGTCCGTTGAGTTTAGGCTTTGAGGGCTAAAGCGCACGTAGACTGGTTTCGCCATGCCACTGGGCTCATCAGGAGAACGGCTCCAGTTCCCGACCAGTTTGTGTAAGGATGGCCAAATCCCTTCTTCAACGTCAAGTGCTCGACTAGCGGCGTGCTCCCCGCATTCAACCGGGTCGGCACGTCTGAACTCCGAAGGGGTTCCACCCGTTTTCCTGCACGAACTGCCTGGAACCTTCCGCAGCGCACCATCTACACTTTCTACCAACCCCTCTCCTTTACGTAGCACGAATACATTCCTGAATCGTGCCACTAAGAAACGTCCTGCCAGCACCACGCTGCTCGGGTCGTGACATTCTCCTCCACCCAATCCTCGCAACGTCCTCGTTGCGCTTGTCGACATCGCTTCCCCGCAGGCGATGGCATCGTTACGTCGACGCCCTCCCACTCTCCCAATGTCAATAGCTTGGACACCGCTTCCCCGCAGGTTGCAACACCTTTACCAAGATGCTCGCCCACTCGCCCAATGTCCAAAGGATACGAGGCTTCCAAGATCGCTCCGATGCGCTCCTTCGTACTCCCTTGCCCAACTCTGTATCACACTCTAGGATACTCCAATTCTATGGACGCGAGTAGTGCAAGACACTATCGGTCGACTCACCTCTTTGAGCTCCCACCTTGGGATCACGCTACTCGCGAGAGTGCTCCGCGAGTCTTCAGGATACGGGCCGGTTCGGCTTTGATACCACTTGTCACGGGGTCAGGTTTCCTGCGCCTCTCAACCCATTGCGGCACTTAGCTTCTCTATCCACGGTCCGTTAAGTTTAGCCTTTGAGGGTTAAAGCGCACGTAGACTGGTTTCGCCATGCCACTGGGCTCATCAGGAGAATGGCTCCAGTTCCCGACCAGTTTGTGTAAGGATGGCCAAATCCCTTCTTCAACATCAAGTCCTCGACTAGCGGCGTGCTCCCCGCATTCAACCGGGTCGGCACGTCTAAACTCCGAAGGGGTTCCATCCGTTTTCCTCCACGAACTGCCTGGAACCTTCCGCTGCGCACCATCTACACTTTCAACCAACCCCTCTCCTTTACGTAGCACGAATACATTCCTGAATCGTGCCACTAAGAAACGTCCTGCCAGCACCACGCTGCTCGGGTCGTGACATTCTCCTCCACCCAATCCTCGCAACGTCCTCGTTGCGCTTGTCGATATCGCTTCCCCGCAGGCGATGGCATCGTTACCTCGACGCCCTCCCACTCTCCCAATGTCAACAGCTTGGACATCGCTTCCCCGCAGGTTGCAACACCTTTACCAAGATGCTCGCCCACTCGCCCAATGTCCAAAGGATACGAGGCTTCCAAGATAGCTCCGTCGCGCTCCTTCGTACTCCCTTGCCCAACTCTGTATCACACTCTACGATACTCCAACTCTATGGACGCGAGACGTGCAAGACACTATCGGTCGACTCACCTCTGTGAGGTCCCACCTTAGGATCACGCTACTCGCAAGAGTGGTCGGCGAGTCTTCAGGATACGGGCCGGTTCGGCTTTGATACCACTTGTCACGGGGTCAGGTTTCCTGCGCCTCTCAACCCATTGCGGCACTTAGCTTCTCTATCCACGGTCCGTTAAGTTTAGGCTTTGAGGGCTAAAGCGCACGTAGACTGGTTTCGCCATGCCACTGGGCTCATCAGGAGAACGGCTCCAGTTCCCGACTAGTTTGTGTAAGGATGGCCAAATCCCTTCTTTAACGTCAAGTGCTCGACTAGCGGCGTGCTCCCTGCATTCAACCGGGTCGGCACGTCTGAACTCCGAAGGGGTTCCATCCGTTTTCCTCAACGAACTGCCTGGAACCTTCCGCAGCGCACCATCTACACTTTCAACCAACCCCTCTCCTTTACGTAGCACGAATACATTCCTGAATCGTGCCACTAAGAAACGTCCTGCCAGCACCACGCTGCTCGGGTCGTGACATTCTCCTCCACCCAATCCTCGCAACGTCCTCGTTGCGCTTGTCGACATCGCTTCCCAGCAGGCGATGGCATCGTTACGTCGACGCCCTCCCACTCTCCCAATGTCAACAGCTTGGACACCGCTTCCCCGCAGGTTGCAACACCTTTACCAAGATGCTCGCCCACTCGCCCAATGTCCAAAGGATACGAGGCTTCCAAGATCGCTCCGACGCGCTCCTTCGTACTCCCTTGCCCAACTCTGTATCACAGTCTAGGATACTCCAATTCTATGGACGCAAGACGTGCAAGACACTATCGGTCGACTCACCTCTGTGAGCTCCCACCTTGGGCTCACGCTACTCGCGAGAGTGCTCGGCGAGTCTTCAGGATACGGGCCGGTTCGGCTTTGATACCACTTGTCACGGGGTCAGGTTTCCTGCGCCTCTCAACCCATTGCGGCACTTAGCTTCTCTATCCACGGTCCGTTAAGTTTAGCCTTCGAGGGTTAAAGCGCACGTAGACTGGTTTCGCCATGCCACTGGGCTCATCAGGAGAACGGCTCCAGTTCCCGACCAGTTTGTGTAAGGATGGCCAAATCCCTTCTTCAACATCAAGTCCTCGACTAGCGGCGTGCTCCCCGCATTCAACTGGGTCGGCACGTCTAAACTCCGAAGGGGTTCCATCCGTTTTCCTCCACGAACTGCCTGGAACCTTCCGCTGCGCACCATCTACACTTTCAACCAACCCCTCTCCTTTACGTAGCACGAATACATTCCTGAATCGTGCCACTAAGAAATGTCCTGCCAGCACCACGCTGCTCGGGTCGTGACATTCTCCTCCACCCAATCCTCGCAACGTCCTCGTTGCGCTTGTCGATATCGCTTCCCCGCAGGCGATGGCATCGTTACCTCGACGCCCTCCCACTCTCCCAATGTCAACAGCTTGGACATCGCTTCCCCGCAGGTTGCAACACCTTTACCAAGATGCTCGCCCACTCGCCCAATGTCCAAAGGATACGAGGCTTCCAAGATAGCTCCGTCGCGCTCCTTCGTACTCCCTTTCCCAACTCTGTATCACACTCTACGATACTCCAACTCTATGGACGCGAGACGTGCAAGACACTATCGGTCGACTCACCTCTGTGAGGTCCCACCTTAGGATCACGCTACTCGCAAGAGTGCTCGGCGAGTCTTCAGGATACGGGCCGGTTCGGCTTTGATACCACTTGTCACGGGGTCAGGTTTCCTGCGCCTCTCAACCCATTGCGGCACTTAGCTTCTCTATCCACGGTCCGTTAAGTTTAGGCTTTGAGGGCTAAAGCGCACGTAGACTGGTTTCGCCATGCCACTGGGCTCATCAGGAGAACGGCTCCAGTTCCCGACTAGTTTGTGTAAGGATGGCCAAATCCCTTCTTTAACGTCAAGTGCTCGACTAGCGGCGTGCTCCCTGCATTCAACCGGGTCGGCACGTCTGAACTCCGAAGGGGTTCCATCCGTTTTCCTCAACGAACGCTGGAACCTTCCGCGCGCGCACCATCTACACTTTCAACCAACCCCTCTCCTTTACGTAGCACGAATACATTCCTGAATCGTGCCACTAAGAAACGTCCTGCCAGCACCACGCTGCTCGGGTCGTGACATTCTCCTCCACCCAATCCTCGCAACGTCCTCGTTGCGCTTGTCGACATCGCTTCCCCGCAGGCGATGGCATCGTTACGTCGACGCCCTCCCACTCTCCCAATGTCAACAGCTTGGACACCGCTTCCCCGCAGGTTGCAACACCTTTACCAAGATGCTCGCCCACTCGCCCAATGTCCAAAGGATACGAGGCTTCCAAGATCGCTCCGACGCGCTCCTTCATACTCCCTTGCCCAACTCTGTATCACACTCTAAGATACTCCAATTCTATGGACGCAAGACGCGCAAGACACTATCGGTCGACTCACCTTTGTGAGCTCCCACCTTGGGATCACGCTACTCGCGAGAGTTCTCGGCGAGTCTTCAGGATACGGGCCGGTTCGGCTTTGATACCACTTGTCACGGGGTCAGGTTTCCTGCGCCTCTCAACCCATTGCGGCACTTAGCTTCTCTATCCACGGTCCATTAAGTTTAGCCTTTGAGGGTTAAAGCGCACGTAGACTGGTTTCGCCATGCCACAGGGCTCATCAGGAGAACGGCTCCAGTTCCCGACCAGTTTGTGTAAGGATGGCCAAATCCCTTCTTCAACGTCAAGTCCTCGACTAGCGGCGTGCTCCCCGCATTCAACCGGGTCGGCACGTCTAAACTCCGAAGGGGTTCCATCCGTTTTCCTCCACGAACTGCCTGGAACCTTCCGCTGCGCACCATCTACACTTTCAACCAACCCCTCTCCTTTACGTAGCACGAATACATTCCTGAATCGTGCCACTAAGAAACGTCCTGCCAGCACCACGCTGCTCGAGTCGTGACATTCTCCTCCACCCAATCCTCGCAACGTCCTCGTTGCGCTTGTCGACATCGCTTCCCCGCAGGCGATGGCATCGTTACGTCGACGCCCTCCCACTCTCCCAATGTCAACAGCTTGGACACCGCTTCCCCGCAGGTTGCAACACCTTTACCAAGATGCTCGCCCACTCGCCCAATGTCCAAAGGATATGAGGCTTCCAAGATCGCTCCGATGCGCTCCTTCGTACTCCCTTGCCCAACTCTGTATCACACACTAGGATACTCCAACTCTATGGATGCGAGACGTGCAAGACACTATCGGTCGACTCACCTCTGTGAGCTCCCACCTTGGGATCACGCTACTCGCAAGAGTGCTCGGCGAGTCTTCAGGATACGGGCCTGTTCGGCTTTGATACCACTTGTCACGGGGTCAGGTTTCCTGCGCCTCTCAACCCATTGCGGCACTTAGCTTCTCTATCCACGGTCCGTTAAGTTTAGGCTTTGAGGGCTAAAGCGCACGTAGACTGGTTTCGCCATGCCACTGGGCTCATCAGGAGAACGGCCCCAGTTCCCGACCAGTTTGTGAAAGGATGGCCAAATCCCTTCTTTAAAGTCAAGTGCTCGACTAGCGGCGTGCTCCCCGCATTCAACCGGGTCGGCACGTCTGAACTCCGAAGGGGTTCCATCCGTTTTCCACCACGAACTGCCTGGAACCTTCCGCAGCGCACCATCTACACTTTCAACCAACCCCTCTCCTTTACATAGCACGAATACATTCCTGAATCGTGCCACTAAGAAACATCCTGCCAGCACCACGCTGCTCGGGTCGTGACATTCTCCTCCACCCAATCCTCGCAACGTCCTCGTTGCGCTTGTCGACATCGCTTCCCCGCAGGCGATGGCATCGTTATGTCGACGCCCTCCCACTCTCCCAATGTCAACAGCTTGGACACCGCTTCCCCGAAGGTTGCAACACCTTTACCAAGATGCTCGCCCACTCGCCCAATGTCCAAAGGATACGAGGCTTCCAAGATCGCTCCGACGCGCTCCTTCGTACTCCCTTGCCCAACTTTGTATCACACTCTAGGATACTCCAATTCTATGGACGCAAGACGTGCAAGACACTATCGGTCGACTCACCTCTATGAGCTCCCACCTTGGGATCACGCTACTCGCGAGAGTTCTCGATGAGTCTTCAGGATACGGGCCGGTTCGGCTTTGATACCACTTGTCACGGGGTCAGGTTTCCTGCGCCTCTCAACCCATTGCGGCACTTAGCTTCTCTATCCACGGTCCGTTAAGTTTAGCCTTTGAGGGTTAAAGCGCACGTAGACTGGTTTCGCCATGCCACTGGGCTCATCAGGAGAACGGCTCCAGTTCCCGACCAGTTTGTGTAAGGATGGCCAAATCCCTTCTTCAACGTCAAGTCCTCGACTAGCGGCGTGCTCCCTGCATTCAACAGGGTCGGCACGTCTAAACTCCGAAGGGGTTCCATCCGTTTTCCTCCACGAATTGCCTGGAACCTTCCGCTGCGCACCATCTACACTTTCAACCAACCCCTCTCCTTTACGTAGCACGAATACATTCCTGAATCGTGCCACTAAGAAACGTCCTGCCAGCACCACGCTGCTCGGGTCGTGACATTCTCCTCCACCCAATCCTCGCAACGTCCTCGTTGCGCTTGTCGACATCGCTTCCCCGCAGGCGATGGCATCGTTACCTCGACGCCCTCCCACTCTCCCAATGTCAACAGCTTGGACACCGCTTCCCCGCAGGTTGCAACACTTTTACCAAGATGCTCGCCCACTCGCCCAATGTCCAAAGGATACGAGGCTTCCAAGATCGCTCCGACGCGCTCCTTCGTACTCCCTTGCCCAACTCTGTATCACACTCTAGGATACTCCAATTCTATGGACGCGAGACGTGCAAGACACTATCGGTCAACTCACCTCTGTGAGCTCCCACCTTGGGATCACGCTACTCGCGAGAGTGCTCGGCGAGTCTTCAGGATACGGGCCGGTTCGGCTTTGATACCACTTGTCACGGGGTCAGGTTTCCTGCGCCTCTCAACCCATTGCGGCACTTAGCTTCTCTATCCACGGTCTGCTAAGTTTAGCCTTTGAGGGTTGAAGCGCACGTAGACTGGTTTCGCCCTGCCACTGGGCTCATCTGGAGAACGGCTCCAGTTCCCGACCAGTTTGTCTATGGATGGCCAAATCCCTTCTTCAACGTCAAGTCCTCAACTAGCGGCGTGCTCCCCGCATTCAACCGGGTCGGCACGTCTGAACTCCAAAGGGGTTCCATCCGTTTTCCTCCACGAACTGCCTGGAACCTTCTGCTGCGTACCATCTACGCTTTCAACCAACCCCTCTCCTTTACGTGGCACGAATACATTCTTGAATCGTGCCACTAAGAAACATCCCGCCAGCACCGCGCTGCTCGGGTCGTGACATTCTCCTCCACCCAATCCTCGCAATGTCCTCGTTGCGCTTATCGACATCGCTTCCCCGCAGGCGATGGCATCGTTACCTCGACGCCCTCCCACTCGTCCATAGAGTTGGAGTATCCTAGAGTGTGATACAGAGTTGGGCAAGGGAGTACGAAGGAGCGCGTCGGAGCGATCTTGGAAGCCGCCTATCCTTTGGACATTGGGCGAGTGGGCAAGCATCTTGGTAAAGGTGTTGCAACCTGCGGGGAAGGGATGTCCAAGCTGTTGACATTGGGCGAGTGGGAAGGCGTCGAGGTAACGATGCGATCGCCTGCGGGGAAGCGATGTCGACAAACGCAACGAGGACGTTGCGAGGATTGGGTGGAGGAGAATGTCACGACCCGAGCAGCGTGGTGCTGGCGGGACGTTTCTTAGTGGCACGATTCAGGAATGTATTCGTGCTACGTAAAGGAGAGGGGTTGGTTGAAAGCGTAGATGGTGCGCAGCGGAAGGTTCCAGGCAGTTCGTGGAGGAAAACGGATGGAACCCCTTCGAAGTTCAGACGTGCCGACCCGGTTGAATGCGGGGAGCACGCCGCTAGTCGAGGACTTGACGTTGAAGAAGGGATTTGGCCATCCTTACACAAACTGGTCGGGAACTGGAGCTGTTCTCCTGATGAGCCCAGTGGCAGGGCAAAACCAGTCTACGTGCACTTCAACCCTCAAAGGCTAAACTTAGCGGACCGTGGATAAAGAAGCTGAGTGATGCAATGGGTTGAGAGGCGCAGGAAACCTGACCCCGTGACATAATGCTGTGGATGAGCTATTTTAAAGTTTTTACGGATCATTGGGGCTCATTCCGAGCCAATGGAAGCTCGAATTCCTTACTCCATGTGAATGGAAGGCCCGAATTCTTTACTCAGCGTGAATGGAAGCGCGAATTCCTTACTCAACGCGAATGGAAGGCCCGGATTCCTTACTCCTTGTCAGCTCGAATTCCTTATTCCGTATCACTGGACTTAGGCCCGATTTGACCAAGTTTGACCTCTGAATTTGAGCTTATTCTGGATTACTGGGCTTGGCCTGGATTTGACCAAGTTTGACCTCTAGATTTGGGCTTATTCCGGATTTCCAGCCTATGGAATCCCGAATCCGGATCATCCGATGTCCCAGATTTTCGTGTTTCAAAAAGTCCAGATTTGGGCTCACTCGCAAGCTAGCAAATCCACTTGGGATTCCCTGAGCCTCTCATGTTCTCACTTGCTGTGTAAGGAGAGTGCCTTTGTATATATACTGGGCGAATGAGAAGCAAAACTATCAATGTGGGACAAAGATGCATATGAAGAACCAAAATTCGTGGAAAATAAGGCAGATTTCTGGGGCAACTTCAAAATTAATAACTTTCTCCACAAAGCTCAGATTAAGGCCAAATTAGTCTTGTTTTGCTTGCAATTATGTTATCTATCTTCTGAAATTTAAATCACTCAAAAAGGATCATCCATTTAGGAGAAAAGTGGGAAACACCGCACAGAGGTACATGACAAAGTGAGCATTCTACCCATCAGCTTCAAAAATTCATAGTTAATTACACAGAACTCGGATTATCCTCAAACCAGTTGGAGATGATAGATAAAGATGTTATCTAACCAATGAAATTGAATTTGTAAATTCCAACAAGTATTAATAAAGTTATTGGCAAAATAGTGCGCTGTGCACTGGCTGTGCCACCCAAACTTGATTACTAACTTTAGAAAATCATAACTAAATGTGTAGAGATTGGAATGACCTCAAACTAGTTGGACATGACAGCTAATGATGTTATCTAACCAAATCAAGTAACTTTGTTTGATTCCAACAAGTATCGGGGGAGTTATTGGAAAAATAGCGCGTTGCGCACCAGCTGTCCAATTCAAATTTGTACAAAACTCGATACTTTTGTCATAATCTCTTCATTTCTTCTCGGAATCAAGTGTGGTCAAGTGTGTTGTTTTTCAAATTTCATCCTCTATCATTTAGTGCTCGCCTTGGGGAATTTAAAGGTCTCCCAAAGTGATCAGTTGTCTTGTGGTCCTTTGCCGAGTACGATTGTGATCTATCCCGATCAAAATGGGGTTCAATACTATTGTTAAGGGAGAATAATGAAAATCTACATATAATTCCAAAATCAAAATTTTATTTTTCAATGTCTGTGATATTTTTTAAATGGTAGTAGACCTTCCTTTACTAACCTCTGATGTGAAATCCAATTATTATAGAAGGAGATGATGTTGTTTATGACATTTTTCAAATGGTAGTAGATCTCTCATTTTTTTCCTTATTATTTTATTAGGATTGATCAATAATTTTGTTCACTATTTTGAGGAGATGTTGTTAGTTTTTTTTTTTTAAATTGTAACTTTTGGTTCTAATTTATTTTACTCTTTATTATTATTTTTGCATAGTAAATTCATATTTATTCAATATAAAAAATAAGATATATAATTTTTGTAAAGATATATGAAGGCCTCATTATAGGATTTTGCTTAGAACCACATAAACTCCAAGGCTACCCTATATTTGTTACTTGATGGTTGGTTGAAAGCCCGATTGAGAAGATGGAAGGTGTCCTTAGCAATTGGCATTATGATATATTAAACATGTACTCCTCTAAGTTGTCTAGAAATAGTAAATTCAATTAAAGGTATTATTGTAAACTACAAAATAGGGTGAACTTATAAGTCATAAGAGTAGGGTGTGCCAATAATGAGTCCCTTCCCTTGTTTTGTTTTTCGTTCCATAATGAGAAACCTTGTTCCCTCCAAATTGCAGGGAATAAAATAAATCTTCCCAACAAATTAAAACATGACAACCTCTCAACCCCTATAAACATCCTAAAAAAAAGAAACAATTATTTGTGTTTTTTTATATTTAAAAAAGTCATAAAAATATCAAAGTATCAATTTAACATGCAAACGTGAGATAAAATTATTTCTAGGTTATTGTAGTTTCATTTAGTTATAGCTCATCTACAATTAAATGAAAAATTAATTTTGACCATTGATTGCAACATTTAACAACCTAAATTAAGATAATATTTGATTATTTTTAAAACTGTATTTTGCTTTTTAAAATGCACGAGTCCTATGTCTATTTTTTAGAACACTAGTACTAGCCTCAATAAATTTTAAATATAATTTAGTTAAGGAATTAGATTTATATATTATAATTACTCTCATTTTACATCATGAAAAAATAGACTCAATAAAATTTAGCTATTTATATTAAAATATTAATTTTTCATTTAAAATTTTGTTATATTTTTAATAGCTTCTTACAGGCTTTCTCTATATGATCTCTTTCTCTATATGATTTCTCTCATCACAAGTATGTTAATCCAGCTTGATCTCTCTTTATACAATCGATCTCTTTAGTTATAACAAAACACACCAATTACAGAAGAGAATACCAATGGTGAAAAGTAGTGTTCAGCCGCTCGTCGAGGGACAGCGAATCCTCCGTGCGTGTACTGGTGTCCAAAGTAAAACATGTGAGGCATCAACTTTAAACCACCTCCATCATCATCCGCCTGCCTTTTTTCTTGTCAAGCCCCTGATTTCCGACCCACAGAAACTGTAAGGACCCGTACCTCGAGTTAGTCACAGTTTTGCCTTCTGAGTAGTTTTTCTAGATTTTGACCTAGTGAATGGACTCCAATGAATTCATGTGCAAAAGGAAAGATGCTTAGAATGATGTCCTCTATCTTCCACAGAAGTTTCAGGCCAAACGGACGTGTATGTGAGGTGCACGTGAAATGGGTCCATTTCACGTGCAAGTGTGGTTGTCTTCTACATGATGCAAGGAGGCTAGGGGTGAAGTTTGAGCGCATTTGGAGTGCATTTGGAGTTGCACGTGAATTGGGGAATTCACGTGCAAATTGGCGTGCAGGCATATTTTTGCATGGTTCCCTTGGTTTTGACATTCTAATCATCTTTTCCCAAAGGACCATGTTGAAATTGTGACTATTTTGGTGTGTATGGATGTGGGAAGGTCATAGCTTGTTCCATCAAAACTACGTCGTTTTGATGCTGGGATTCACTCAATCAAAACTACATCGCTTTGATGTTGTGTTGTCTATATAAGGAGGAGAAGCCCCTCTGTTTTAGGGTTAGGGTTTGTTGCTCCACCAGCCGTCGCAGAGAGAGAGAGGGAGAGAGAGAGAGAGAGAGAGAGAGAGAGAGAGAGAGAGAGAGAAGGAGAGCTTCTGGTGGCTGCCGGAGCGTCTTGCGTGGGTGGTCGGAGTCTTGCGTGGAAGCGGGAGCAGGGGAACATACAAGGTAGGGGTTCTGTTCTTCCTAAAACCTCCTCTGTCCTAGGGTCCTAGGGCAGATTGTAGAGTTATATCTGTTTATATATACATATGTAATCCATATAGGTGTGATCTCCTATATGGATGTTGGCCTTCAATGGCAGTTTTTGATGTATTCTGGTGTTGGATGGTGTGCATATTAAGTGTTCGATAAAATGCCTGTGTGGACATGTCTGTGTGAATATGCCTAGTATGTGTTTGATAATATGCCTGTGTAGCTGGGTTTGTGGGTTTGTGAATATATGCATGTTAAGCGTTTGGTAAAATACCTGTGAGACTCTGCATGTCAAGTGTTTGATTTTATGCCTGATGGGCTGTGCGAACTAAGTGTTTGGTATTATGCCTGTGAAAGTGTGTATGCTATGTGTTTGGTTTAATGCCTGTGTGACCTTGTATGCTGTGCTTGTGGAACCCGGTGGCTGTGGAAGCCCGGGACTGGAAATGTTAGCCCGTGTGGCTAAGCCTATATGGCCGTGGAAATGTTAGCCCGTGTAGCTAAGCCTATATGGCCGTGGAAATGTTAGCCTGTGTGGCTAAGCCTGTGTGGCCGTGGATATGTTAGCCTGTGTGGCTAAGCCTGAGTGGCTGTGGATATGTTAGCCTATATGGCTAAGCCTGTATGGCTGTGGATAGGCGTGTGCCTTGTGAATGTGGAATACAACTTGTTTACATTTTATTGTCACTACACTGCACCTGTACACACTCATGTAGATGCTAGGAGCATGGGATGGGTTGGGGAGACATGATCCCTACTGAGCTGTGGTTGCTCACCCCTCCCTCTATGTTGTGTTTTCTTTCAGGAACATACAGGCGTTAAGTGGGACCCCAAGGTGGAAGACCTTATTTACTTTACTGTCTACCATTTATGTTATTTTTATAGGAACTGATGTAACCCCAGTGGGGATGGGTTGAAAAGAGGACTTTGTTGTAATAAAGACTGGTTTGGTTTGTGGATTGCTTTTATGAACTTTATTTTCTTGAATGTGTTGTGGATGTTTAAAATGTTGTATTCGGGGTTTGTATCCTAACCCCTTTGCCCTCCGTGTGGGTACAAGGGGAGTCACGTACCGGTTTCCTCGGGTTGGAAATCCGGGGCGTGACAATATGGTATCAGAGCATGGTCTAGTTGGCCTAGGGTAGTGGGCGGACCTGGTTATCCTAAGTCCTTTGGAGGAGCCTGGAGGGACATGCCTGATCAACATGGTCCTCTTTGAGCCTCCAAGGTGTACTTAGGGTAGTCCAGTCTTGTGGTAGGATTTGCATGCATTGACATTAAGGCACTAGTTGCATTTGCTGTGAATATATGCTAAACTATGGATAAGATCATATGATTAAGTGAAATGTGCAACTCTGATTTGTTTGGCAATGTGTACTGAACTGTGCAATGTGATTGATCCAATGTATGTGTGTAATGTCATGTGATAGTGGAATTGATCAGTGGGGTAGAGGTAGTGACGCGATAGATTATAAAAATTGTTTTGACGTTGTGCTTCTTACTTCGTGTAGTAAGAATGCCGCCGAGGAGAGTGACACGTGCGTCCGGGGCAGTGGCTGATGAGTCATCTGCCCATGAGGGTCCGGGTGCGAGACCGTCCGTTGGAGGGCATGCATTGTTGTTGGCACAGCTACGAGAAGGCATCCGGCTGGAGGTACGAGAGCTACGGGAGGGACTCCGGCAGGAGGTGCGCCGTGAGATGGCAGCACAGCAGGTGGTGCCACCACCACCACCACCAGTAGGAGAGCTGCCTCGTGAGCGTGAGAGTTCGCTGGGTGGTGTACCAACTCGTGCAGAGGATGACGTGGTGACACGGTTCCGAAAGGAACAACCTCCGCGATTTAAGGGGGAAGGAGATCCCGTGGTAGCTGAGCAGTGGTTGAGGCAGATCGAGCATGTGTTCTCCTTTCTCCTGCCCCGGGAAAGAGGATAAGGTGCGACTGGAAATTCGGCACTGGAGGGGGATGCTTTGGAGTGGTGGACGAGTGTCGCGGGGAGCCGTGCGGTGCAACTCATGCTTTGGGAGGAGTTCTTGCAACTCTTCCATGATGAGTTCTTCCCGGAATCAGTGAGATGGCAGAAGAGGGAAGAATTCGGCAGCTTGAAGCAGGGATCCAGGACGGTACCTGAGTATGAGCGGGAGTTCCGGAGCTTGAGTAGGTTTGCTCCTGAGACTGTGGCAAGGGAGGACCTGAAGGCCCACAAGTTCACTTTGGGCCTTAGGCCAGCCCTTAGGCAGAGGGTGGCAATTCTACGCTTGAGGACCTATGCTGAGGCTGTGGAGACAGCCCGTATAGCCAAGACAGAGCTGGATGATGGGAGGCAGGCCCATCAGGGTCGCCAGTTGCAGAGTGGGCCTGATCGAGATGCAGGGTCCAAGAGGCTCAAGACGGAGGAGAGGGATAGCAGTTCTTTTCGCAGTCGGGGTCAGACATCTGTGAACCCCGGGAGGTTCACCTTTGGCGGTGGAAGACAGGGTGGTCCATCTGGGAGTCTACCTAGCAGCTGTCACTGCTATGGAGAGCAGGGTCACTTCAAAGGGGAGTGCCCCAAGAAGAACTGGCGATGCAATAGCTGTGGACGAGAAGGCCATTTGAGTCGGGTTTTCCGGAGTAGCAACAAGGGAGTTGGAGGCATGGCATCCAGCATGAGGAGTGACGCCAGTTTCCGTACACCCGCAGAGAGACCAGCTCGTCAGTGGCAGGCTAGTCAGGCAGGATCGAGTCATACCCGACCCCAGGGGAGGCCGGAGCGGCAACAGACTGAAGCTGGAGGCAACCTTAGCGGGAAGCGTCCAGTGAGTGAGCCGACCAGTGGCACGGGCCAAGGAAGGGTGTTTGCGCCTGGAGGCGACGTACTAGGAGGAGGCCGAGCTACCACCCCCACCAGCGAGGGTGGAGCAGGACCATCGGTGGTCGAGGTACCCTTTTGATCTCCCGTACATTAGCTCTGTTCTCTTCGATACGGGTGCATCGTGTTCTTTTGTTCTTGAACTTGTGATAGATAGCTTGGGGTTAGCTTGTGTGGAGGCAGCGAAGCCCCCGGTTGTTGAGTCTCCAAGTGGGGGGGTAGGATTGAGGTACGGCGAGTGTGTCGTGATCGTGTGTTAACCATAGGCGAGGTGGAGCCGAGTTTTGACTTGCATGTGATGCCCTTGCGTACTTTTGACCCGAGCTTGGGTATGGATTGGCTTATGGCTTTCCAAGCCAAGATAGCTGATTACCGGCGGCGTGTATCCTTCGTGACACCTGCAGGGACCTCTTGCACCTCCGGCAGGGGGAGGGGACCGTTGGCGAGTCGGGCCGGGCCGGTGATGGACCAAGTGGGGTGCCATTACCCACAGGTTGGCAGCCCCGACCTTTGCCGAGGAGGGTAAGGTGGAAAAGAGGGTGTGGCCCGCTGTTGTAGACCAATTTCAGGATGTCTTCCCTGACCAGTTGAGGAGTTTACCTCCGCAGAGGAGTGTGGAGTTCACCATTGAGTTGGTGCCGGGAACGGGTCCGATTTCCCAAGTAGCGTACCGTATGGGGCCAGCCGAGTTAAGGGAGCTTCAGAGGCAAATCGAGGAGTTGGTGGGCCAGGGGTATATCAGACCGAGTACCTCACCTTGGGGTGCTCCGGTGCTCTTTGCTAAGAAGGCAGATGGCACGCTTCGTCTCTGCATCGACTACATGAAGCTGAATTCAGTGACTGTGAAGAACAAGTACCCGTTGCCTCGGATAGATGACCTGTTTGACCAATTGAGTGGGGCCTAGTGGTTTTCCAAAATAGATTTACGGTCGGGGTATCACCAGCTCAGGGTTAGGGAGGAGGACATCCCTAAGACGGCTTTTCGGTATAGGTATGGGCATTATGAGTGGGTCGTGATGCCTTTCGGGCTCACTAATGCGCCAGCGGTGTTCATGCATTTGATGAACCAAGTCTTTGCCCCATACTTAGACTCGTTCGTAGTGGTGTTTATCAACGATATCTTGGTGTATTCCAAGACCAAGAAGGAGCATGTGGAGCACTTGGCAACAGTGTTGCAAACCTTGAGGGACCAGCAGCTGTTTGCTAAGTTTAGCAAGTGTGAGTTTTGGCTGCAGGAGGTTCACTTTCTTGGCCACGTGGTGTCAGTGAGGGAGTTAGGGTGGACCCGGCCAAGATTGAGGCCGTGGCATCGTGGGCGAGGCCAACCAACGTTTTTGAGATCCATAGCTTTCTTGGCTTGGCGGGGTATTATCGCCGTTTTGTAGAGGGGTTCTCCCGTTTGGCGGCTCCTATGACGGCGTTGACTAGGAAAGGAGTGAAATTCGAGTGGACAGACAAGTGCCAGCAGGCGTTTGAGACTCTCAAAACCCGTTTGACCACTGCACCGGTGTTGAGGTTACCTCGGGAGGATATTCCATATGAGGTATACTGTGATGCATCCCGGGGTTGGTTTGGGGTGTGTGCTTATGCAGGAGCACGGTGTGGTGGCTTATGGGTCAAGGCAACTGAAGCCTCATGAGCAGAATTATCCTACTCATGACCTTGAGTTAGCGGATGTCATCTTCGCCCTGAAGAGTTGGCAACATTACCTCTTGGGGGGAGAAGTTTGTGGTATTCTCGGATCACAAGAGCCTTCAGGACATCTTTACCCGAAGGACTTGAATTTGAGGCAGAGGAGATGGGTGGAGTATTTGCAGACCTTTGACTTTACTCTTGCCTATACCCCGAGCAAGGGTAATATTGTGGCTGACGCGTTGAGCAGAAAAGGGAAAGCTGAGGTGGCCGTGAGAGAGTGGAAGCTGATGGAGCAGTTGGCGATGTTGCAGCTGCAGCCTGTTGTTCGTGATAGTGGGACAGCCCTGAGTCCTTTGGTGATTGTGCCTGAGTTGTACCAGCGCGTCCGGGAGGAACAGTTGGGTGACATTGAGTGTGAGGTTCTCCGTGCCCGTATTGAGGCTGGTGAGCTATCTGAGGATTGGACAGAGGGTCCTGAGCATGAGTTGTCATTTCAGGGGCGGTTGGTCGTGGCTTCTTCCCTCGGGGATGAGGTGATGAGGGAGTTTCACCGGTCTAGAGTTCTTGTGCATCCAGGGGGGTACGAAGATGTACCATGCACTTCGGGGACATTTTTGGTGGCCTGGGATGAAACGCGATGTAGCTGCCTTTGTTTCGCGGTGCCTCACGTGTCAGCAGGTGAAGGCTGAGCATCAGCGGCCGGTGGGCATGTTACAGCCATTGCCCATAGCGGAGTGGAAGTGGGACCACATAGCGATGGATTTTGTGACTGGTCTTCCACCCACCACGGGGAGGAAAGATATGATTTGGGTGATTGTGGATCGACTCACAAAGTCGGCCCATTTCCTGGCTGTTCGCGAGCGGGACTCTATTGGGACCTTGAGTCAGTTGTACATGAACGAGATTGTGAGACTCGCATGGGGTACCATCATCGGTTGTCTCGACCGGGATTCGAGGTTCACTTCCTGTTTTTGGGCAGGTTTGCAGGAGGCTATGGGGACCAAGCTTCACTTGAGTACAGCCTTTCACCCTGAGACTGACAGCCAGACAGAGAGGACGAATCAGACGTTGGATGACATGTTACGGGCCTGTGTGTTAGATTTTGGGGGTTCATGGGCAACTCACCTTCCTTTGGTGGAGTTTGCCTACAATAACAGTTATCAGGCATCCATTGGGATGGCTCCTTTTGAGGCGTTGTATGGGCGGCCGTGTCGATCACCTTTGTGTTGGACCGAGGTGGGGGAGACAGCTCTCTTGGGACCGCAGTTGGTTCAAGAGGCTACCGAGAAGGTTAAGTTGATTCGTCAGCGTTTGTTATCGGCTCGAGTCGGCGAAATCTTATGCGGATCAGCGGCGGTGACCTTTGGAGTTTTCTGTTGGTGATCATGTGTTTCTTCGTGTTTCCCCACGTCGTGGACATCGACGGTTTGGGCGAGGTTCTAAGCTATCTCCGCGGTTTATTGGTCCTTTTGAGATTCTGGATCGTGTGGGGCCTGTAGCCTACCGGTTAGCGTTACCACCGCGGCTGAGTCGAGTGCACAACGTGTTTCACGTGTCCCAGTTGAGGAAGTATCACCATGACCCCACTCATGTGATCGATTGGGGGACATTGGACATTGAGGATGACATGTCCGTTGTTGAGGCCCCTATCCGTATCCTAGATCGGCGAGAGAAGCTTTTGCGTGGTCGTGCTATTCCTTTGGTTCGCGTGCTGTGGCAGCACCGTGGCATTGAGGAGGAGACATGGGAACGTGAGTCCGTGATGCGTGAGCAGCACCCAGAATTATTCGAGGACGAACAATCTTAAGCGTGGGAGGTGGCTGTTAGCCAAGGGATAGTGATGTGTTTTCTTGTATTAGTTGTGTGTATTTGTGATGTGTTTTGAGATGTGTATTTGTGACATGCGGATATGTGTTATATGCATTATTGTGGTTATGGATTATGGTAGTACTTTGTTATGTGCTGTTATGTGCGGTGTATGACCCATTTGGGTGTGGTGGCTTGCCGGGTGGCAAATGGGTAGCTAGAGTTTGTTTTCCTCGTATGTCATTTCTTTTCGAGGACGAAAAGTCTTAAGGGGGAGAGGATGTAAGGACCCGTACCTCGAGTTAGTCACAGTTTTGCCTTCTGAGTAGTTTTTCTAGATTTTGACCTAGTGAATGGACTCCAATGAATTCACGTGCAAAAGGAAAGATGCTTAGAATGATGTCCTCTATCTACCACAGAAGTTTCAGGCCAAACGGACGTGTATGTGAGGTCCACGTGAAATGGGTTCATTTCACGTGCAAGTGTGGTTGTCTTCTACATGATGCAAGGAGGCTAGGGGTGAAGTTTGAGCGCATTTGGAGTGCATTTGGAGTTGCACGTGAATTAGGGAATTCACGTGCAAATTGGCGTGCAGGCATATTTTTGCATGGTTCCCTTGGTTTTGACATTCTAATCATCTTTTCCCAAAGGACCATGTTGAAATTGTGACTATTTTGGTGTGTATGGATGTGGGAAGGTCATAGCTTGTTCCATCAAAACTACGTCATTTTGATGCTGGGATTCACTCAATCAAAACTACGTCGCTTTGATGTTGTGTTGTCTATATAAGGAGGAGAAGCCCCTCTGTTTTAGGGTTAGGGTTTGTTGCTCCACCAGCCGTCGCAGAGAGAGAGAGAGAGAGAGAGAGAGAGAGAGAGAGAGAGAGAGAGAGAGAGAGAAGGAGAGCTTCTGGTGGCTACCGGAGCGTCTTGCGTGGGTGGTCGGAGTCTTGCGTGGAAGCGGGAGCAGGGGAACATACAAGGTAGGGGTTCTGTTCTTCCTAAAACCTCCTCTGTCCTAGGGTCCTAGGGCAGATTGTAGAGTTATATCTATTTATATATACATATGTAATCCATATAGGTGTGATCTCCTATATGGATGTTGGCCTTCAATGGCAGTTTTTGATGTATTCTGGTGTTGGATGGTGTGCATATTAAGTGTTCGATAAAATGCCTGTGTGGACATGTTTGTGTGAATATGCCTAGTATATGTTTGATAATATGCCTGTGTAGCTGGGTTTGTGGGTTTGTGAATGTATGCATGTTAAGCGTTTAGTAAAATACCTGTGAGACTCTGCATGTCAAGTGTTTGATTTTATGCCTGATGGGCTGTGCGAACTAAGTGTTTGGTATTATGCCTGTGAAAGTGTGTATGCTATATGTTTGGTTTAATGCCTGTGTGACCTTGTATGCTGTGCTTGTGGAACCCGGTGGCTGTGGAAGCCTGGGACTGGAAATGTTAGCCCGTGTGGCTAAGCCTATATGGCCGTGGAAATGTTAGCCCGTGTGGCTAAGCCTATATGGCCGTGGAAATGTTAGCCTGTGTGGCTAAGCCTATATTGACCGTGGATATGTTAGCCTGTGTGGCTAAGCCTGAGTGGCTGTGGATATGTTAGCCTATATGGCTAAGCCTGTATGGCTGTGGATAGGCGTGTGCCTTGTGAATGTGGAATACAACTTGTTTACATTTTATTGTCACTACACCGCACTGTACACACTCATGTAGACGCTAGGAGCATGGGATGGGTTGGGGAGACATGATCCCTCGAGTCGTGGTTGCTCACCCCTCCCTCTCTGTTGTGTTTTCTTTCAGGAACATACAGGCGTTAAGTGGGACCCCAAGGTGGAAGACCTTATTTACTTTACTGTCTACCATTTATGTTATTTTTATGGGAACTGATGTAACCCCAGTGGGGATGGGTTGAAAAGAGGACTTTGTTGTAATAGAGACTGGTTTGGTTTGTGGATTGCTTTTATGAACTTTATTTTCTTGAATGTGTTGTGGATGTTTAAAATGTTGTATTCGGGGTTTGTATCCTAACCCCTTTGCCCTCCGTTTGGGTACAAGGGGAGTCACGTACCGGTTTCCTCGGATTGGAAATCCGGGGCGTGACAGAAACCGGTTAGTGAATCCCCATGCCCGCACCCGAAGGGACAAGGGGTTGGTGAGAACACCGAGAAAGGGACCTTAGCATGTCACGCCCCGGATTTCCAACCCGAGGAAACCGGTACGTGACTCCCCTTGTACCCACACGGAGGGCAAAGGGGTTAGGGTGCAAACCTCGAACATAACATTTTAAACATCCACAACACATTCAAGACAATAAAGTTCATAAGAGCAATCCACAATCCAAAACAGTCTTTATTACAACAAAATCCTCTTTTCAATCCATCCCCACTGGGGTTATATCAATTCTCATAAAAATAACATAAATGGTAGACAGTAAAGTAAATAAGGTCTTCCACCTTGGGGTCCCACCTAACGCCTGTATGTTCCTGAAAGAAAACACAACATAGAGGGAGGGGTGAGCAACCACGGCCTCGCAGGGGATCATGTCTCCCCAACCCATCCCATGCTCCTAGCGTCTACATGAGGGTGTGTACAGGTGCAGTGTAGTGACAATAAGATATAAACAGGTTGTGTTCCACAATCACACGGCACACACATATCCACAGCCATACAGGCTTAGCCATATAGGCTAACATATCCACAGCCACTCAGGCTTAGCCACACGGGCTAACATATCCACGGCCATATAGGCTTAGCCACAGGGGCTAACAGTTCCAGTCCCAGGCTTCCACAGCCACCGGGTTCCACAAACACAGCATACAAGGTCACTCAGGCATTAAACCAAACACGTAGCATACACACTTTCACAGGCATAATACCAAACACTTAGTTCGCGCAGCCCATCAGGCATAAAATCAAACACTTGACATGCAGAGTCTCACAGGTATTTTACCAAACGCTTAACATGCATACATTCACCAACCCACAAACCCAGCCACACAGGCATATTATCAAACACATACTAGGCATATTCACACAAACATATCCACACAGGCATTTTATCGAACACTTAATATGCACACCATCCAACACTAGAATACATCAAAAACTACCATTGAAGGCCAACATCCATATAGGAGATCACACCTATATGGATTACATATATATATAAACAGGTATAACTTTATAATCTGCCCTAGAACCCTAGGACAGAGGAGGATTTAGGAAGAACAGAACCCCTACCTTGTGTGTTCTCCTGCTCCTGCTTCCACGCAAGACTCCGACCACCCACGCAAAACGCTCCGGCAGCCACCAGAAGCTCTCCTTCCCTCTCTCTCTCTCTCTGCGACCGCTGGTGGAGCAACAAACCCTAACCCTAAAACAGAGGGGCTTCTCCTCCTTATATAGACAACACAACATCAAAACGACGTAGTTTTGATTAAGTGAATCCCAGCATCAAAACGACGTAGTTTTGATGGAACAAGCTATGACCTTCCCACATCCATACACACCAAAATAGTCACAATTCCAACATGGTCCTTTGGGAAAAGATGATTAGAATGACAAAACCAAGGTAACCATGCAAAAACATGCCTGCACGCCAATTTGCACGTGAATTCCCCAATTCACGTGCAACTCAAAATGCACTCCAAATGCGCTCAAACTTCACCCCTAGCCTCCTTGCATCATGTAGAAGACAACCACACTTGCACGTGAAATGGACCCATATCACGTGCACCTCACATACACGTCCGTTTGGCCTGAAACTTCTGTGGTAGATAGAGGACATCATTCTAAGCATCTTTCCTTTTGCACGTGAATTCATTTGAGCCCATTCACTAGGTCAAAATATAGAAAAACTACTCATAAGGCAAAACTGTGACTAACTCTAGGTACGGGTCCTTACATCCTCTCCCCCTTAAGACTTTTCGTCCTCGAAAAGAAATGACATACGAGGAAAACAAACTCAAGCTACCCATTTGCCACACGACGAGCCACAACACCCAAATGGGTCATACACCGCGCACAGCACATAACAAGGTACCACCATAATCCATAACCACAATAATGCATATAACACATATCCGTATGTCACAAATACACATCTCAAAACACATCACAATGATGAACACTTGTCTAAAAGACAAAACAAATACACCAGATCATACACAACTAATACAAGAAAACACATCACAATCCCTTGGCCAACAGCCACCTCCCACTCTTAAGGTTGTTCGTCCTCGAACAACTCTGGGTGTTGCTCACGCATCATGGACTCACATTCCATGTCTCCTCTGCAGGACGTGTCGGCCCCTAAAAGACAACATACCATAACACACATGAAGGCACGTACCCACAGATCCAATACAACACAGCATGATAGGGAAACATATTCTAATCTCACAAACAACCCTTGTTCTCCTCACCTAACACATGTCACAAGTATTCACATGTCACGACAGTATAAGACATATACGCCCATCACCAACACGTTTAACAGATCACATAGGTCACAGAGCAACTCACATCATAAACACCACCACAAGGAACAACTCACAAAAAAAACACTACTACACATTTAACGTTCCACTGCCCACTCGCTGAGACCATACAAACTCAGCCGCAGGGAGTTTCCTCACAACCTTCCCACCTTTGGACTTTTCGTCCCCGAAAAGAGAAATCAAGTAGTAAACATCACGAGAAGATCAAAGCAACACAAAACACCCATGATCACAACAAGAACTAGAGCTTGGCCAATTAGTGTGCTGACAACAACTCATGTGAGCAAGTCTAACAACAGTGAGGTTGAGAAACCTCCCACGGATTCATTAAGACCCTGACAACCGAACAAGGCCAACACCACAAGCCTATGCGTGAAACATCCATTCGCTAGAATTCATATGAGTGAACGAGAAGTCACTGCATCGACATAGCAGGGTACTCGGCGTTAGATGCCTATTCGTGTCACAATAGGACCAACACTCCACAACGTAAAATACCTAACAATGACACCACTGAGATTTGATGTCAACGGACACTAACAATTTACAACGCAGCCACACTCCATATGTAGACCTTACCCTGACAGCAAACACAAAGAGGTCACAAGGAAACACAAACAAACAAGAGAAAAGCATTATGCAAACCACAATCACAGTCAACAAGACGCCCAACGGAGTCCAAGGAGTAACTCAAAACAACAGATGCAGTACCATACACAACCACAGCAAGACCAAAATCCACCATCCTGCTATCACCGGTCACTGACCGTGAGGATCGACTAAAAGAAGTCTGTGAACCAGAACACTACACGATAACAGCTCTCGGACACTTCGTGCTAGCATCCTTGATCACGGTTAAATAGGTATCCACTAAGGTCCCACAGCTTGCATACTAACTGAGGCATACACTACAGCTCAAGTGTTAACGCCTTTCCGAGTCGGCAAACACCAAACGCAATGAAGTGGAACTTATCGGTGAAGTATAACTAACACAGCTCTCTCTCTGACCAGGAAAAATCCCCCCACCTGCAACAAGACAATTGATCCCTCTGTGTCGCCATTCACAGGTCACAAGGGAGTTCTTTGCCTCTATGACATACTCCACCTCATGGCCTACCAACTCCCCTATACCAACCATCGCGTTCCATCTCGATACGCCAACAAAAGTCTCAAATACACCGACACCTTGATGGCGTGAACCATCTCACTTACCGTGTGATACTACACATGAAAGGTTTTCGAGGAGAACAGATATAGATCACCCACCTACCACCACCGCTCCAAAACATACACCCTTGTGATATCCGCCCGACATAAATCTCTCCCCAGGGAGTAGCACTAATACCCTTTTCCTAGCTTATCAACACTTTAATATTAAACATCACACCAGATAAGGAATAATATGAATAACATCACATCTAACACTTTTCTTCATCCCCACACCACAGTTAATATGCCACTACACCACGCCTCATCCTCCTCTACACATATGTGTCACAACACCCACACGTAGCAACCCTGCTATATGCCTTTATCGCGGATGCAACACATACAACAACACAATACCACATTTTTCAGCACACAAGCAATGAAACACAAAACACCTGACGAGTAGAACGTACCAGCCTTACACCTTCTCTCCTCCTCTAAGCCTACTTCCCACAAGATACGAATCAAAGGAATGGCCCTACCATGCAAAAGCACACCCGCAGCCCCCTAGAGAAATGTTTTCCAAATGTGGGTAAAAAGCCCGAACAAGGCCTGCCAAATCTCACTTGCTTACCTCTTTTTACCAAATTGATGCACCGGGCATAACCCTCAAAACCCACTCATAGCCGCTAGTTCAATTCTAGAACACCGCACCTTTCATACATGCACAAACTGGTTTCACAACATATCTGTTTTACATTACTCGGTGTTTTCGACACACCATAAGCACGACACATGGCTACTGCTTGACCATCTGAGAACCCATAACACCTATATAATCACTAATCAAGAACTAGCAACGACCACCCTAGCCAACAAGTCAACACCTCATGGACCCAAGGAGCGGCTATACCAACTGTGTTTTCCTCCTTCAACCACAACACTTGGAAAGGTAACCATATGAATATCTCTTTCATGTAGTATTCCAACACATACCTCTATCCGCATAAAAACACATTTCTATTACTCAAGGTTGCCAAGGAGGGGTCACACAACAACCCACAAGCCATCACCTCACACCTCAAGCTTTACTAGCTAGCCAGTCTAAATTTCCTCCCACTAGAAAAAAGGTTGCCTACAAGATTTAGTTACTTTGATTATCCATGTGCCAAAATTGAATATCACTCACTTATAAAATCAACACCCATATTTTTTTTTATTAGTTACTCATTATTCTTCTAGCGTTATGAATCTATATTTACTCTTTTTACTTATTTATTTCCTAACAGGTCACCAACCACATCCATTCGAAATGCTAACTCAAACGTGACATGATAAAGTCCACCCTGCCTCACATAACTAGTCCTCCAACATCACTCCCGGTCCTACCAAGACAGATTGTACGAAGACGTCCTACTTTTCCACAGAGGCGACACCGGTACTGCTTCTTGGCACACTCTCTTTTCCAATGTCCCGGTTGTCCACAGCAAGCGCAACCCTTTGAGAAACAGGACTCAACGGGAGTGTTGAGGGCTGACAGCTCTCGGCGTACCTCGCTCCTGATCAGTTATCGAATTGCATCCCTCACCTCTGGAATAATCGAGCTCAAGACGCCAACCTCTACCGTGATTAGTCTATCACCTTCACTGCGCTCTCTCACTTGCCCAACCTGGGTCGCGGCCTCCTCTGTTACCTCAATAGTCGCACGGTTTATCGTTTCCAGAAACATTGGTTAAGCGAAAAGGTAGCGCTCCAGATTAACACTAAATGATCTCAATAATCGCGAGATCACTACCGACTAAGCAGCTTAAGCTATAACACGCATTATTACCACACAAATTCACAAATTTACCAAACAAATTTCACAGACTATACAAATTTACACTCCATCGCACTGCTCATAACCTCGTTTATTGCACACCATGCCAAACAAATCATATGCTCAATCATTCACAGAACACTAACATTATTACATATTTAATTTAATGTATTTATTTATTTCTTGATTATTGTTATTTTATTTTATTAACAGTTCACATTTCACAAGCTTCACGTTCACAAGCACTCAGTTTCATGTTTTCATGCTTGAACCATCACAAATTCTTTTCCATGTTATCACGTTCAAACCATTTATCCATGCAATTACACACACTGCACACATTTCAGTTTTCATTAAACCACATTGCACAAACAGCAATTCCACAAGCACACAGCTCAAGTTGTCATAAAATTAGAGTTGCACAGATTAAAACATGTTCTTCATATTTTCTCACATGCTTTATCTCGGTTACCCACACAATCACACAAACACAACAAATGCAACTAGTGCCCTAATGCCAATGCATGCAAACCCTACCTCAGGTCTGGACTACCCCAAGTACACCTTAGAGGCTCAAAGAGGACCATGTTGATCAGGCATGTCCCTCCAGGCTCCTCCAAAGGACTCAAGATAACCAGATCCGCCCACTACCCTAGGCCAACTAGACCATGCTCTGATACCATATTGTCACGCCCCGGATTTCCAACCCGAGGAAACCGGTACGTGACTCCCCTTGTACCCACACGGAGGGCAAAGGGGTTAGGGTTCAAACCTCGAACATAACATTTTAAACATCCACAACACATTCAAGACAGTAAAGTTCATAAGAGCAATCCACAATCCAAAACAGTCTTTATTACAACAAAATCCTCTTTTCAATCCATCCCCACTGGGGTTACATAAATTCTCATAAAAATAACATAAATGGTAGACAGTAAAGTAAATAAGGTCTTCCACCTTGGGGTCCCACCTAACGCCTGTATGTTCCTGAAAGAAAACACAACATAGAGGGAGGGGTGAGCAACCACGGCAAGAGGGATCATGTCTCCCCAACCCATCCCATGCTCCTAGCGTCTACATGAGGGTGTGTACAAGTGCGGTGTAGTGACAATAAGATATAAACAGGTTGTGTTCCACAATCACACGGCACACACATATCCACGACCATACAGCTTAGCCATATAGGCTAACATATCCAACCACCTCAGGCTTAGCCACACGGGCTAACATATCCACGGCCATATAGACTTAGCCACACGGGCTAACATATCCACGGCCATATAGGCTTAGCCACACGGGCTAACATATCCACGGCCATATAGGCTTAGCCATACGGGCTAACATATCCACGGCCATATAGGCTTAGCCACAGGGGCTAACAGTTCCAGTCCCGGGCTTCCACAGCCACCGGGTTCCACAAACACAGCATACAAGGTCACTCAGGCATTAAACCAAACACGTAGCATACACACTTTCACAGGCATAATACCAAACACTTAGTTCGCGCAGACCCATCAGGCATAAAATCAAACACTTGACATGCAGAGTCTCACAGGTATTTTACCAAACGCTTAACATGCATACATTCACCAACCCACAAACCCAGCCACACAGGCATATTATCAAACACATACTAGGCATATTCACACAAACATATCCACACAGGCATTTTATCGAACACTTAATATGCACACCATCCAACACTAGAATACATCAAAAACTGCCATTGAAGGCCAACATCCATATAGGAGATCACACCTATATGGATTACATATATATATAAACAGGTATAACTTTATAATCCGCCTTAGAACCCTAGGACAGAGGAGGATTTAGGAAGAACAGAACCCCTACCTTGTGTGTTCTCCTGCTCCCGCTTCCACGCAAGACTCCGACCACCCACGCAAGACGCTCCGGCAGCCACCGGAAGCTCTCCTTCCCCCTCTCTCTCTCTCTGCGACCAGGTGGAGCAACAAACCCTAACCCTAAAACAGAGGGGCTTCTCCTCCTTATATAGACAACACAACATCAAAACGATGTAGTATTGATTAAGTGAATCCCAGCATCAAAACGACGTAGTTTTGATGGAACAAGCTATGACCTTCCCACATCCATACACACCAAAATAGTCACAATTCCAACATGGTCCTTTGGGAAAAGATGATTAGAATGACAAAACCAAGGTAACCATGCAAAAACATGCCTGCACGCCAATTTGCACGTGAATTCCCCAATTCACGTGCAACTCAAAATGCACTCCAAATGCGCTCAAACTTCACCCCTAGCCTCCTTGCATCATGTAGAAGACAACCACACTTGCACGTGAAATGGACCCATATCACGTGCACCTCACATACACGTCCGTTTGGCCTGAAACTTCTGTGGTAGATAGAGGACATCATTCTAAGCATCTTTCCTTTTGCACGTGAATTCATTTGAGCCCATTCACTAGGTCAAAATATAGAAAAACTACTCAGAAGGCAAAACTGTGACTAACTCTAGGTACGGGTCCTTACAAAGCACGGGTGCCGTCCCTAAACCATATCACACATATACTAAAATCTCATTTCAAAGCACAGTACAAACACACATACATACATGTTCTTTCCCCCACGGGGTTACCGCATAGTTTTTTTACAATACAACAAAATAAACAAACACACACAAGGTCTTCACCTCTGGTGAACCTCCTAGCTCCTGTAAGCACCTAAAACAAACAAAAACAAACACAACAGGAGGGGTGAGCAACCACAGCTCCGTAGGGATTATGTCTCCCCGACCCATCCCAACTCATAAACTAGTGTAGGCATGTGCTCGTGTAATGCTACATATACATATATATATCACCAACTCAATCATGTACACATATTGAAATGAAAGAAAACCTCTCAGGTAATCCCGAACATTGCCTCTCAGGCACATAGTACTGCCCCTCTGGCACAGCAGTGCCTCTCAGGCACAATATTACCTCTCAGGCACAATAGCCTCTCAAGCTCTGAACAAATCTCACCTCCCAGGTCCTCAACAGTAGCTTCCCAGGCTTATCAAGATAGCCTCGCATGCCCACATGATCACTTGAGTTCACAACTCTATCCTTATGTCTTGACCAAGAGAGAGGATTCTCGTAAAAGTTATTTTCTTGAAATAAAAAGTCCCGGCATTGGCTCCCCATAGCATAACTAAGATAATCTGATTTTTGGAGAATTTTCTGAGGGGTCTAACCCCACTTTCCAAAAAGTCACCACTACGAACTTTTGAAGATTTCCGGGATTTTACACTAAATCCCATTTTTCACATTTTGAAGGAGGGAGAATTAATTTTTCTAGTATTTTTCTTTGAATCCAAATGGGGGGTATTTCGTTATTTACATTGTAACTTAAGTATATACTTGGGTATGGGTTACAATGTAAATAGTCCAGTCCAGTGAAACTTGAACTGCTCCAGAACTGCACTGCCCAACTGCTCGAGACACCTTGCTCGAAGCTCTGCTCGATACTGCTCGACACTCTAGGCTCGAGCAACATGCTCGACGCTCCCTGCTTGAGGCTCTGCTCGACGCTCTGCTCGAAGCTAGCCTAGCCTCGAGCAGTTACCCAGTCGCGAACTGTTAACTGTGTTCTTCCTGATTTCGGCCCGAAATTCAATTCTACCTATTAAATCTCCATTTTTAGGCACTAATTCATCCCACTAATGGCTTTCTAGCTCATCCTAGCCATCTTAGGCTACCAAAACAACATCAATTCATACAAAAACAATAAAAATCGAGTTTCTCAAACTCTAGGGTTCATACTTCCAATTTCACGAATTGGGGGTTAATTAACATGTTTTAGCTACTCTAGCAAGTATAATCAACGATATAGGAGTGAGAAAAACGAATCCCTACCTCGACTTTGGCCGATTTGAGCTCCGGATCATCAATTCCTCTTTTCCCCCTTCTCTTTCTCTCTCCTATTCTCTTTCTCTCTCTAGAAAGGCAAGCACGTAAGACACTTAGGGATTTGAGTTCTTCACTGCCCTATTTATACTTTCCCATATTTAATTCATTAAAATATCAAAATTACCCTCACAGGGTCCCGACTCCTAATCGAGCCCAATTACTGTCAAAATGCTCCGTTTAACGAGTACATCACTGTACTAAGGTTTGTTTTTCCAAATAAGCCCTCGAATACAAAGTCACCTGACCATACTACGAAAATCCCAAAATTAGCTTTTTGGGGCTCCGACTCCAAATAGTTTCAAGAGTTTGTGAGACCTAAATAGTTAAAGATTAAAACTAAGCCCACTTGGTTTTCAAGAGTTTGTGAGACCTTGGCATTAACCTTGTCTATGGTTGTCGATACTTGCCTAAGGAAACGAAACATGCCCAGGTTAAGGAAACCAAAATTAACGAAAATGCAAAGAGCAAATATTTTCAAAATGCTCCATTCAAATGGAAACAACATCCATAAAAGTGTGACAACAGGAACTAACGAAAAGCTAGCAAGACATCGACGAAACGACACACTGCTCCTACAAAAAATTGAAAGAAACGTGTTGTTGCAGCCAAAAAATTAGACTTCTGCTCCAACTACTCATGTGGGAAGTACACCACTCCACTAGCTTTCTTGGGGAGTGGCTTCATTAGATCGGAACACGCGCGCCACAGTTCCCGACACAGCTGACGGCATTGGCAACGACGACGAATCAAACAATGGTGTTTCGCCATCCACCATTGTGTTGAGATCGATTAAACCCCGCATTAAAGATTCCAAATTCTCCGCCAACTTCGAGATAGAAGTGAGTTACACAACCTTCAACAACAAAGAAAAGGGAAAGGAAGAGAGGTGCAAGTGAGGTGGAAACTATATTATTTTAGTGAAAAATAATATTTGGCATGAGAGACAGACTCAATAAATGTAGCATTAGGTTTTTATATTTTATGGTTAAATTTTAGTTAAAATTCGGGTAAGTTGAGGCTAGTACTATGCTCTTAGAGCATCTCCAATCTTTATCAGCTAAAATTCTAAGCTAAATCAATATTTAACTTGCTACAGTAGCGTTTTGGCTAATGATATTTCAATCTTGTTTCATCTATTTTATTTATGAAACTATCATTTTACCCAATTTACCTTCTTTCTATATCCCAAATTTTAAAATCCCTAAAGGTTTGCTAGGCAGAGGGGCGCGGAATTGCACTGAGGGGGAGGGAAACCAAATGACACGCACACAAAGGAGGGGAATCGAACAGTGCTGGGGGGAGGAGGAGGAGGAGGGGAATCGAACTGCATGCGCACAAAGGGGGAACGAACACGCGTAGGGGGGACGAACCGAATAGCGCGCGTGCAGGTGGGGACCAAACGGTGAGTGCATGGGGGGGGGGGACCGAACCGTGCTGGGGGGAGGGAAACCGAACGACGATGGAGGGGAACGATGGGATGTGGAAGGGTTGAGGCATATTAGGAATATTTAAAAAATTAGGGTGAAAGGCTGACATAGTAGGTTCAGCTAAATCTAAAAAAATATTTATATTTATATAATTTGTTTGCTATAGCTATTCATATAACGAATGCATTGGAGAGACTTTTAAGTTAAGTATTGCTATAGCTTATGGGTTGGAGATGATCCTAAACATGTTTTTTCTATTTCCTCTACTTTATTACGTAAACCTACCATATTTGACTTTTTATTAATTTTTATGAAATCTAAATTGAAAAAACACTATTTTTTACTAAACAAAATTCTTTTCTAAATTCATAATTCAAACACCAACTTTTATAAAAATTCAAATTATGAAATCAAAATACAAAACCGATACTTATCAAACAATTTCTAAAGGTCACACAAAAAAATTGGACTCATGTTCTCATTATATATGAGTAATGCTACATGCATGTACACTATGCAGGTAAATGATACAAAAACACTTTCATTGCCGTTGGATTAATATTAATTTATTTTTAATTTTCTTATTCATACCAATCGAATGGGAGAAATGATATCATTATGTAAATTACCCATACAATATACTTACAAATAAACTTTATACATAGAGAGAGTTATGTTACGTAGAGGACATGAGATCAAATTCTTATCACAAGAACATTTAATTTGGGCCGTTAGATCATTATTTAACGGTTTAAATTAATTTTTTATTTAATTATAGCTCCACACAATAAGTACCTGGTTATAATATTTAACCGTCAAAATTAAAATTCTCACGATAAAAAATAAAAAATCGACATTAGGTTGTCACGGTAACAAAACAAAACTATATATATTAAATGGACCATACACCAAGATGTTGCAATCTTATTATTCTCTTTCAATTTGAATGGTTGAATGCGGATTTAACGTTCATTCTTAACAAAATCCTATATCCAACTATCTAAGATAGGCCATTAATATAGTCAATGACAATCACGCCCGTGTTCTATTTCGTCAGTCTAATTTATTAATGCCGCCAACGAAATTTTAGGAACATTTACACGCATTTCATTATAGTTTCCATATTCCAATTCTGAATAATTTACTTTTGAGATGTTTAATTAATGCGGCAATTGCGATTTGGGTTTAGTACTTGAAATGGCATAGAAATAAAATGTACCCAATTGACGCTTAGAAACGGATACGCATGATTAAGAGCTCTGTAATCGCAGGAGGTAACCATGTGCCGCGAATTTAAAACTGACGCCCATGTGGCCGAACCTAAAGGAACCCAATAAATAATTAAATTACCAAACAGATAAAAAAAATGGGAATTAAAGTATAAAGTATACCGAGAAAACAGAAGCACTTATGTTTTTTTTTTCTATGATCCTCCAATCCATCATGCTTCAATCACTCACCTGTCTCCCGAGAAACTGGACACGAGAGTGCCCTTTTCATGCCAACAACGTTTTTTTTTTTTTTTCCAATGTGGGTCATTACGCCGGGGGAGGGCTGCTTTGTTCGACTTTGACCTTACATTAATTGTCTGAAGCAAACAGCCCAGTAAGTATGCGAAGAGAGAGATAGGGTTACTATTTTGTATGTATATTTGTTCGAGGCGAGACATCTGAGGATCTTTAAAAGTGAACCCACGTAGATAAGATAGATAAATAAGGTTTCGGTTCGCTTCGTATCTCTCTTTTTCGTGTCTATGATAGCGAAAAGTGGGTCAAACATTCTGTTATTTGAAATTTCCAAAACACGAAAAAACAAAAAGGGAAAATGAAAGAAAAGCAAGAGAGCGGGCAGAAAACAGATTTCAATTTTATTTTTTTATTATAAAAAGGTAAGTATTTGACTTGAGTTATTTTAAATGAATGGATTTTTTTCATTGATAATTTTATATAAGGCAAGCAAATTTATATGGAATCATTATTATTAGTTTTTTTTTCTTTTGTAGGTAGAAGAAGGTGCCATAATTGAATGATTGAGTCATACGCTGATATATGAAGAGAAGCTTGAAAATGAGATTGACATGCCTTGCTGTGTTTAGACGAAAATTTTCAAACGCAATTTAGACCTGCCCTCGGGGTCAGACCACAAGAATTGACACGCTCATGCTACTCGCTGTGTTACTGTGTACCTACGTGCTCCTATAATTCAATATTTGATTTGATCTTTGACAAAAAAGCAAAACAACATTGATTATTACCTTCGTTTCTCGTGTGTATATTGTAAAACTCGAAGCAGCTAAACAACTATAAACTAAAAAACTATTCCATACTTGTATTGCAATCCATTAATGCACAACGACATTTATGAAGATCGTTGTACATGGAAAAAAAAGAAACAGGTACATTGAAACAAACTATTCAATTAAACAGGTTACTATAAATGGAAAACGCATGATCATCACCACCTACGATTTTCTCATTCCTCCAACTGTATGGTAGGGTAGCAGTTTTAGGAGGCAAATCAGGAAAGAGGGCAGCGCAACCTTTGTGTTGTTTAATCATTCATTCTGGTCCAAACCAAATGCAACATAGGAACAAAACAAAAATTATGCTGCATTTAATATATATATATATATATATATTTACCAAAAATATATATTAATAAAGAAAACCTCGACCTCGGTTCCGGTTCCGACCCCACCATTGGTTTCGTTTTGTTTTTATTTTTATTATATTTTGGTTTCAAATTTTTTTATTTTTTATTTTTCGTTTTGTTTCCTTCGGTTCAAATCAATCAAACAGCTCCAGATTTCAAAAATAGCAAAAGAAGGAAGCAAACCCATTCCGCTTTCAATCAATCAGAAATTGAGAAATGTATGTGTTGATTTCGAATGACATAATCGATCTGGGGTGAAGAACACGAGAGAAAAGACGAAAGAGCTTTTCATCGGGCTTCCTAGGCTGTATAGAATGAGCAAAGATCAGGGCGGCGGCGGGGGAATCGTGAAGGCCTGGGAAGCGACGGTTCGGAAATCGCAAGCGGTGGCGAAGAAGCGCGCCAACAGCATATTCGCGACCATGTCGGTTGCTCACGCAGACGACGACGACGCCGACGCCGGCGGCCCCGGGGAGTCCTACCTGGCGGAGCGGATGCTAGGCAACGGCGACTTCTACACGGGGGAGTGGACGGACGGTCTCCCCCACGGTCATGGCAAATACCTGTGGACCGACGGGTGCATGTACATGGGAGCCTGGTTTCGCGGCGTGACCAACGGGAAGGGTCGGTTCAGCTGGCCCTCGGGGGCCACGTACGAGGGAGAGTTCAAGGCCGGATACATGGACGGCGGCGGCACCTACACGGGCTCCTCCGGCGACACCTACCGGGGACAGTGGATCATGAACCTCATGCACGGCCACGGGACCAAGTTCTACGCCAACGGCGACCACTACGACGGCGAGTGGCGCCGTGACCTCCAGGACGGCCACGGCCGCTACCAGTGGCGCTCCGGCTGCCATTACGTCGGCGCGTGGCGGAGCGGAGCCATGCACGGCACCGGCGTCATGGTCTGGCCCAACGGCAACCGCTACGACGGCGAGTGGGAGGAGGGAATCCCCAGCGGGCAGGGGACGTTCCGGTGGGACGACGGAGGCTCGTGGGTCGGCGTCTGGGGCTGGGACCTCAAAGAGCAGGGAGGCGTGTATTACCCCGCCGGGTCCGACGTTGCCGATGCCACCTGCGAGTTCGATCCGCAGGAGATCTATGCCGTCGATCTGGTGGACTGCAGGGTCTCCCCCAGCGAGAGCATATCGGTCCTGCCGTCGCAGAAGATGCCCAAGTGGCCGGGGATGGAGGCTGACACGCCGCCTCCGCCGCAGCAGAAGCAGAGCGTTTTGAGGCGGAGCGACGATTCTGACCGCCGTCCGCGGAGGCGGTCGGTGGACGGTCGGATTTTGGCGGTGGAAAAGGGCAGTGGGATGTGGGATTCGGATGATTTGGGGAATGCCGCCTTCTTCGACCGGCACTCGACGACGGGGAGCGAGGGTTTTGGGTCCGAGGACAGCGGATCGACGAGAGGGAGGAGGCAACAGCAGCAGCAGCTACGGCGGGTTAGAATACCGCACACGAAGAAGAGACAAGGGGAGACTATATCCAAAGGCCACAAGAACTATGAACTCATGCTCAATCTGCAGCTTGGAATTAGGTAACAAACAACTAATGACCAATGAGTATGGCGTTGAATTGTGTTTTTTCTTTTTTCTTCTTCTTTCTTGTAAATGTTTCTTAATTACCCCAAAATTGGAAGACTGAATGGTTAGAGGATATTTTTAGTTTTACTTTTAGCCACTTTATATATTGTTTATTCTACGACATAGGCATGGCCTAGTTACCTGAACGATTGATATAATGCCTCAAATTGAGAATTTTGGCTGCATCAATGTAGCTCGAGTTCATAATCAATGGCTTTACTTCAATGGGAAACAGAATCACAATTTTTGTTGCTCTCGGGTAATCTGCAATTTACTCTAGAGCAGTCTCCATAACAGAAAGGCCTGAAAATATTTTCATCATTTTAGTTGAGTTCTTCCAACCTCGATAATTTGTGCAATTGTTGCTCCTTGGTCAGACATTCAGTTGGGAGGCCAGCTCCGGCAACATCGCTCGATCTGAGGGCCTCAGCTTTTGACCCTAGGGAAAAAGTGTGGACAAAGTTTCCCCCAGAAGGATCTAAACACACTCCACCTCACCAGTCTTGCGAATTCAGGTGGAAGGATTACTGCCCTCTGGTTTTTAGGTTAGGCTTGGCTTCATTATTAGTGTGATAAAACACACACACACTCTCTCTCTCTCTCTCTCTCTCTCTCTCTCTCTCTCTCTCTTCCTGCAATAAATAATTGATGGCAATATTTAATTTAACTGGAAACACTTCTTCAGGACCCTCAGGAAATTGTTTAAGGTGGATGCAGCTGATTACATGATCTCCTTATGTGGTAACGATGCCCTCCGGGAGCTATCGTCACCTGGGAAAAGTGGAAGCTTTTTCTATATGACCAACGATGACCGGTATATGATCAAAACCATGAAGAAAGCAGAGCTTAGAGTATGTCGTCTTCTTTCTTATTCTCTCTCTTTCTTTCTTTTTTTGGCCCCAGTTTTTAGAGGCTTTATCTATCACATTTCCTGTTCAGTAGCAACTTTTGATACCCCTTTACAAAAGCAGCGAGGAAATTGTGAATTATGTGTCTGAGGATTCTTTTATCACCGTTGCAGGTGCTTCTGAGAATGCTTCCGGCCTACTACAATCACGTTCGAGCCTTTGAGAACACTCTTGTTACCAAATTTTTTGGACTTCATTCTGTAAAGTTGACTGGGACTGCTCAGAAGAAGGTAACAATAACACAGGGAGAGCACATTAATTCACACATGTTGTATACCCATTATAATGCTGCTATTCAGCATCCATTACTCATTTTTCGGGATTCTCAAGTCAGGTGCGATTTGTCATAATGGGGAATCTCTTCTGCACTGAATACGCCATACACCGGCGTTTTGACTTGAAAGGTTCTTCCCATGGGCGGACGACTGACAAGCCCGAATCTGAAATTGATGCAAGCACCACCCTAAAAGATCTCGACCTGAACTTCATTTTCCGCCTGCAGAAGGCTTGGTTCCAAGAGTTCTGTAGGTAATATTTTTCTATCCATTTTGTTGTCCTTTCTCTTTTGCTCCCAAGTAGTGGTTGAAGAGGAGATTTCTGGTATGTTACTTCTTGTCTTTCTGTTACTCGAAGCGTTTATGTTCTTTACATTTGCAGGCAATTGGATAGGGATTGTGATTTTCTTGAGCAAGAGAGAATAATGGACTATAGCCTTCTGGTTGGTCTTCATTTCCGGGAAATTGTATGTGTTGGAGAAACCGCCTCTGCAGAGGCTCACACTCCGATCGGTTATTTCTTCTTCCTTGAATTTCCTCCTCTTTGTAGTCTCAGCAACTAAAAGTTTTTTCTGACCTATGTTATGTCTTGAATTTCCTCTTTAACAGGAAATAGAGACTCTGAAATAGACATGGATAAGCTTCCTTTTGATCCTGCTAGGTAATTCACTATATGAACGATCAAATGGTTTCCACATTAAAATGAAAATCCCGAATATCTGTATTTTTTTGATCGTTCTTAATTCCAATATGCTTGCTTGGAGGTTTCCATTTAGTTAGTATTGAGGGCTTGTTTGAGAATTGAGCATTTTAACATTGAGCACTAACTAGCATTCTTCATGCTCTTGTTTCATATGCAGGTGGGCAGACACTAAATTAGGGATAAACATGCCTGCACGGGCTGAACAAACAATCCGAAAAAGCGAAGATTGCGAGCAGTTAATCGGCGAGCCCACGGGGGAGTTCTATGAAGTCATTCTCTTCTTTGGCATAATAGACATACTACAGGATTATGATATCAGCAAGAAGCTTGAGCATGCATACAAATCATTCCAGTATGATCCTACTTCAATCTCTGCAGTTGATCCAAAGCAGTATGCTAAGCGATTCCGGGATTTCATTATCAAAGTTTTTGTGGAGGACAACTGACAGAAAGGGACATAAATTGGCCAAAGTTCCAATTTTTTTGTGGAAACATATTATATGGTCACCATTCTTGTCGAGTTAAGGATTCTTCAGAATGCTGTTGGAAGGTCTCACCATTTCCCGACCATCGACATCCCCTTGAGAGGATGATTAGTAGCTGCCTCGACCACAAAGTTCAGTTGCTTAGCCCAGAGTTACATCATTTTTTAACCCCATTCTTTCATACTTTTTAACAGTTACTACAGGTATATGATGTAAGGTTTAGTGGAGGATACTTGTAGGTTTAACATCGTAAGTGGAGCTCTCCCTATCATATTCCGATTGTAGATTCAGACACTTATTTAGGGAAAACCTTAAGTTGAGGACTTAACCTGTGGGGTTGGAGGTGTTTTCTACACCTGAAAAATGTACAGAATGAAAGTGTTGCACCATTTTGTTTGTTACAGTGTAATTTTTTGAGTAGTGGTCAAAAATTTGCCCTCACACTCAATCACACAAGAATATTCCAAGTTGTCAGCACAAAATTATGGTCCAATTTATAAACAGCTCACAATTTAGGGTTTCTTTTGATATCTAACTTATCCCTCTTTATTATTTGATTACCTATTCAATTAATTTTATTTTACTTAATTATTTCCCATTATTTTATTATTAGCAGATCTCCTTATTTTCCTGGTTCATAATTAACTTTTTTTTTAAATATACAAAGTGAAAGAAATGTTTCCTAATGTGAAATTTGGGGCATTACAAGATATTTATTTGATAAATTTTATATACCATACCATCGGTAGTGCATTGCAGACTGTTGTTTAACAACACACAATGAATAGTGATACAGATAACCGATGTTGCGACATCATCGTGTTTCCGACTAATGTGAAATAGGCCACGTCAGTGTACTATGCCACGCATCGGCGCAATGCTGCTCGAGTCTTACTCGAGATTTAGGCTCGATCATAGGCTCGAGTAGTCTAGCCTCCAACAACATTCCAACGTGCCGAAAAGAAAGAGAGTACGTCTCAACACTACAGCTTGATTCTACAACTCAATATTAAGACTTGAGCACACAGCCTTGAGTAGAACCATCGTTTCCATGTAAGAATAGTTTGAAGGGATTGTTCGATTTTGGACTTGAGCTTGTATTGTGGAGTCTCGATCATGCCTCGAGCATAGAGCATCAAGCCAATTCATCATGAATACTCAAGCCAATCCTCAACATTCGTGTCTGACCCTTCACTTAAACCGCTATCTCTACCGAACATACAACATTGCCAAACCCTAAAATAAAAAGCGCTCACTAAACCCTAAACCCATCTACCATTTCGGTAGGCTGACACACCATACTTGTGCACGATGTGAACCTTCAACTTGTTTCTCTCATGGCTCACAAGGCACGAGTTGCTCAATAATCCAAGGTGAAGATCGCTACTCCTAAATCTCGTGAGGTATACACTAGCCAAGTCCTGGATTAGAAAGCCGTTGTTCCATCTACTATCCCATGGATGGAAGCCATTCATGCTTGGCTTGAGCGTACTAGCCTTTGCCACCTTGTAGGCGACCCTTTTCCTCTTCTCATAGATGACTTTGAAGAGTTTTATGATCATGTGCAAGCAGATGAGAGAGATGGAGAGTTAATGCTAATCTCCACAGTTCATGATTTAGAGGTACTTGTCTCCCTCTCTCTCTTTAATGATGTTTTTTAATTGCAAGTGGGCATGAAGCCTCCCCCAAAGATGCAAACGAAAGACATGGGCAAGGAATTAGGGTACAATGATCTAAAATTGGATAAAAGGAGATACCACAGGAAAGTAGGCTTTGAGGGAAGAATATGCTTTGTTGCAAACATCGTTAGAAAATGTATATGCTGTCTAACATCAGAGACTAATTCCATTCCCAATAAGCATATGAGATTAATATATTGCTTTGAGGGTACTAGGATAGTAAATTGGGCGGTTGTCATATTTGAAGTGTGGGCTTTTCAGCTTGAACATAGGGGCTTTAGTTGACTATTAACCAAGGTTTCAGTGCATTATTACCTAGACGTCTTCCGTGCTACTTCTTCTCATAGTGCGTGTTGGACCCCATTTTGTCTGGGTTAGATATACTAACCATTTGTACATTTTATATCTATCTTCCCATGCCATGTATCTCATTGAACAGTGTTGGAAATATAGGATTTGATGAAGTTGCTAAAATACAGTCTAAGTCTGGAGATTTGAAGATCCAAAGGTCGTAGGGTCGGAGAGTCGTAGTTTGTAGAAGTAAAATTGTCACAAGACATATTGGCGAGAGGCTTGTAGACTCGTAAGGTCTGGAGACTCGAAGCATATTTCTGACAAAATACATTGCGACTTGTAGATCCCGGGTCGAAGGTCATAGAGTCACAATACGAAAAAGGGAGCGTTACTGTAAGCGGCGATTCAATTCAGAGACTCGCAAATTTGAAGAATAAAAGAACAGTAACCGAACTTAAATAATTCGAAGACTCGAAACCTATAGAACTGTAGAGTTCCTAGAGCGCTCATGTAACTTAACAGAACTTAATGTACCGCTAAACTCGTAGACTCAAGGGTCATAGAGTCACAGCCTTAAAACCCTGATAAGAAAATGGGACTCGCAGACTTGTAGGTCGAAGGTCGAAGAGTCGAAGCCAACAAGACTGACTAACTTAAATGAATCTGTAACTCGAAAGTCGTAGAGTCGTAGACTCAAGGGATACAGGTATGTTAAAGAACTTGTTAGACATATCACAGACTCAAAGATCTTGAAGGCAGAGAGTTGCAACTAAAGGGTCGTAGCCGTAGAGTCGAAGACTTGTAGAATAATCTCAGAGCATAAACAACTGCCAAAGGCCAAGGAAGAAATGTAAAGTCTAAGACTCATAGAGTCGAAGATTTTCAAGGTTGAAGACTCGTAGAGTCGAAGAGCCTCTTAGTCAAGTAAAATAAACTGAGAAACCCGAGGGTCGTAGACTCGCAGCTGTAACAACGGATAGATTAGGCGCACTACAAAGAAGTCACTCTAAGAGCCATTAGGAAAGTCGTAGAAAGTGACACAAAAGACTTAATCCAACTCGAACTCTAGCCTCAAAGACTCGAAGATGTGTGAGTCGTAGACTCGCAGATATCAACACTGTAAAGCCTAAAGCAAACTTCTGCAACTTTAATAAGCTCTAACTGAAACCTTCGAGTCACCAAACCTACGAGACACTCACCTTCAAAGCATACTTACAACCTTAAGCATATTCACTTAGCGATATCTTCAGCTTGGGTTTGTACAGTAAACCTGCGCTGTCCAGAGCAGTTGGAGTGCAATTAATGCCGCATTAATTGCAATCAACCACTCTCCACGGATGAACGGCCAAGATCGACTACGCAAGTATGGGCATGCAACTGCGCACCATGGGCAATAGATCTGCAAATCAGAGCAGATCAACCCATCCCCTGACATCCTGCATATCCAGTGGCGGGAAGTTAGTCTGTCGGATGGACAACTAGGCGCACAACAATCTAAACTTAAAATATATCTCTCTCTCATACTTAACAACAAAAATGTGAGTTAGTCTCTTTCTCTGAAAGTGTGGAATACACAGAATACAATAAAAGGATTCTGAAATACATTAAGATATATCTTTTGCAGAATGAAAAGCAAGAGTTCCAATGCAAGAGAAAGAGACTCTGTGAGAGAGAACAAACTTGGAAGTGCCGTGCGCCGCGTTGAACTATAATCAAGATCAAACCTTTCAATCTATAATACTTTCTTGTTTATCCAAGATCCAACACGATTATTGAGTCTCTTCTCCGTATTGTTTCCCACAATCAAAACTATCTCTAAGCATTCCTATCATATCTGAGATTTGTTTAGCAAAGAACATTTACTCCCATCTCAGATTTGTCTGATAGTTAATTACATCTCACATCACTCACATTACTATTGTCATCTTCTCCATCAATACTTCCACGTAGTCATCCATAGCCAAATCCAAAACCAGCCAATAGTCCAGCTTCCGCAGGCAAAGAAAGTCTATTCACCCCCTCTAGACTCACTTTGGGACCTACAATTGGTATCAAAGTAGTTCTACAACTCCGTAGAGATCCCTAAATGGCCAACATGGATTCCAGCAGTGCATCTCCAGCTCCCGAGCAAACTCCAGTTCCTATTGAGGAACTTGAAGCCAGTCGTGCTCCAGAAGAAGGAGCGACTGGAGACCAGGAGCAGGAAGATCCGAGTACCAGCAGCAACAAGAAAGAACAAGAAGACTTCTATGACGTTTTGCCTGGCTCATCCTCCCAAGTACCTATGTGCACACCCGCGCGCTTTTCCAAATGGAAAGCGAGAATGAGAGCACACCTAGACATGCTCGAAACCTATCTCTGGGAAACAATAAAGAACGGACCTTTCACCCCAAAAAGTATGTAGAGAGGTTGGTTAATGACGAAGGACCTAGATAGTTGGTCTAAGGTGGAGCAGAGGAAAGTAAAACTTGGATTCAAGGCAAAAGCCATACTTTTCTCTGCGCTCAATGACGACATGTTCACGGACGTGCAGGACCTAAAGACAGCGAAGGAGGTATGGGACAAGCTATGTCTCATCTACGAGGGAGATGAGCAAATACAGGACAACAAGATCTCCATGCTCAAGCAGGAGTATGAAGCCTTTAGATGTGAACCAAAGGAGTCATTAGACAGTATCTATAACAGGTTCACAGGTCTGATTCAATGGATAAAGACTTACAATGTTGAGATCTCTCAGAAGGACAAGAATGACAAATTTCTGAGATCTCCACCCTTGAGACTTCTGATAAAGACATAAACCATTCGTCAGCTGAAGGAATGGAAAACCTGTGCCTTGAAAGCATTATATGGGGACCTCAAGACGTTCGAAATGCAAAAGGAAGAACTTGAGGCATTTGAGAATCCTTCCAAGAAAAAGGAGAAGTTTGTTGCCTTTAACGCCGTTACTGAACCAAGGGAACCATCTTCAGGAGAGGAAGAAGATGAAGCTGAAGAACTTGTTTTAGATAGTGCCTCAGATGAAGAAGTGGCATTTCTGATCAAGAAACTGCTGAAGAGAAGGGGGAACTACAGGAGGAAAGCAAGGCAGTCACCCTCATCCTTCTCTAAGGGAAAGGATAAGGAGAAGTTGCAGTGTTATCACTGCAACAAGCCCGGCCACTTCGCTGCCGACTATTATAAGTTGAAGAGGGAGAAAAAAGAGGCAGCTGAGTAGAAGAAGAAGACCAAAGGCTCCTCAAGCAGGAAGGATGACAAAAGGAAGAAGGCTCTTGTCACTAACAAGTTCAACAGCGAAACTGAGGAGGAAGAAGAATCTTCTGATGAAGAGAAGAAAGAAAATGGTCTTATCTACTTCATGGCTAACAACTCACCTCCCCTCAAGGTAAGAACCTACGAATAGCTCTACATTGAATATGAAGATACCTATAAAGCTCTAAAAGACATAGAGGAACAATTTCTCCCTATGAAAGCTGACAAAGAAATATATTATTCTAAACTGGAACGACTTTCATGTGAATATAGAGACTCTATAGATGACTATGAAAGAACAGAGAGAAAATTAAGAGCTGAAGTGAGTGAGATGAGAAGCACACACGATGATCTTTTGGACAAAGCTAGACAACTAAAAATGACTAATAAAGACATCGATAGGCTTGAAAAGGAACTAGCTGAAACCAAAGCAGAACTAGAAAAGGAAAGACAAATCAATCAAAAGTGGCAAGATTCTGCTGAAATTGCAGCTCACTTTAGGACCACTCCAGATGTTAAAGGTCTTGCCTTAGGTCTAGGCTTCTCTGAAGACCAAATAGCCAAGGCCCAGACTTACCCTGTGCAGACCAAGTGTCTTGCTGGCTTTGTTCCTGCTGGCAGTGTGCTCCTTGATTGTGGAAAGGAGGTTATGGCTGCTACTAGTCCACCCAAACCAATAACACCTGAACTCAAAGATCAAGGTACTGTTGCATCTTAGGACAGTAATGCAGCAATTGCTAAGATAGAACTGAACGCTGAACCTTTAATCAACCTGTCCTCTACATCCCAATGCAAGGGTAAGGGTGTAGTAATTCCGGAGACAAACCCAAGTAGACATACTACTACGTTTGAGACTGGTTCATCCAGCAAGTTTGTCCCTGGTGGCACGGGTTAAAAACGGTTTAGGAAATGTGAGAAAACCTAGGAAACCTCTTAACACTCTAGCAAAACCCTTAAGATAGAGTGTTCAACTCAAACCTGTCAAATGCCCCATCTGTTGTGAAGTTGGACACCTTTCCTATCAATGCAGATTCTATCCTAAGTATCTTAAGAATGAGGTTGTTAAAGAAATCAGGTTAGGCATCAATCAGTCAAACTTTTCAGAAAATTTGCACAATCACATTACTGATAGGAAGAAGAAAACAAGGCACACATAGATTACCTTACCAAAGAACAAAACTCCTAAACCTGTGATGAAAACTGTCAATTCTATGCCTAGCAAAGCTGCCAAGAGTAACCATAAGAAAGGAGAATCCACAAAGAGCACAAAGAACACTCCTGCTAACATTGCTAATGATGAATCATCCAAATTAGCATGGAAAATTAAATCTGCTCCTTCTTATTGGAAACCTAAATTGTCAACTACAGCTTTCACTTACCCAAAGCCCAATCATCATTGGGCCCCCAAGACTTAGTTATTTGATGTGCAAGAACAGGTACATAAAGCTGAAAGTAACCACCGAAAACAAAAGATCAATTCCAGCCAGTGATATCTTGACAGTGCCTATTCTGTACACATGACAGATGATGCCTCTCTGTTGAGTGAAGTAAGGGAGGTTGCAGCTTCATCTGTCACATTCGGGGATAACAAGAAGGGTAAGATTGTTGGTAAGGGACTTCTCTCCAATGGTTCCGTTTCAATTCAGAATGTGTCTGTTGTTCAAGGTCTTAAACATAACTTGTTAAGCATAAGTCAATTGTGCGACAAAGGTTATGAAGTGTTGTTCACTAAGCACACCTGCACAGTTGTAGACCCCGTCTCCAAAGAGGTAAAGCTCAATGGACAAAGACAAGGCAATGTCTATAAATTGGTCTTTTGTAATGCTCAATCCAATGAACCAATATGTTTTCTGTCCAGAGCTTCACCTGACATCAGTTGGTTGTGGCACAAGAGATTTGGTCATTTAAACTTCAAGACTATGTCTAAATTAGCATCTCTTGATTTGGTTGAGGGCTTACCTAAGCATGTTTATGAGAAAGAACACCCTTGTAGGGATTGTCAAATGGGCAAGCAAGTGAAACATTCTTTTCAGAGTGTGGATAAAACCTCAATCACACAACCACTTGAACTTCTGCATATAGACCTATGTGGACCAATAAATGTGTCTTCCTTATCTGGTGCAAGATACTTCCTTGCAGTAGTAGATGACTATACTAGATATACATGGGTCATGTTTCTCAGAAACAAAACTGAAACATTTAAAAGCCTTGTTGAACTCTTCAATTGGATAACTAATGTTAAGAGTCTTTCTATTAAATGCATTAGAAGCGATCATGGCAAGGAATTTGAATTTTCTGATATGTTAGAGTTTTGTACTGAACATGGTATCCAACACAATTTCTCAGCACCTAGAACTCCATAACAAAATGGAGTCACTGAAAGAAAGAATAGAACTTTAGTTGAAGCAGCTAGAACCATGTTGACAAGAGCTCAGTTCCCAAAATCCTTATGGGCTGAAGCTATTGCTACTGCTTGTTATGTACAAAACAAAATTCTAATTAACAAACAAGCCATGAAAACACCCTATGAATTATGGAAGGGAAGGAGACCAAACATTGGTCACCTAAGGATCTTCGGGTGTACTTGCTACATTCTAAACAATGGCAAGGATTACTTGAATAAGTTTGATGCCAAGTTAGATGATGGGTATCTCATTGGATATTCCATGACCAGCAAGGCTAATCGTGTGTTTAATAGAAGGACTAGAACTGTTGAAGAGTCTATTCATGTTTCATTTGATGAGACTAACCATGGTATGTAGAAAGGAGACCAAAATGTACATGAAGTCCAGGATACTATCCTAGTAGAAGACCAAGACACAGATAATCCTACAACAACTGAACCACTTGAAGATGAACCTAAACCTGAAGACCAAAGAGCAGAACCGGTTACTGCAGAATCAAATCAAAAATCAACAGAAGATCATGACTTTAACATTCAACCTATTCAGTCTTTGTCAACTCCACCAGCCCAAGAACCTAACATAGAGCAGTTGGGCATTCAACATGAAGAAAGAGAAGACCTTCCAAAGGCAAGGAGAAGGTTAAAGGACCACCCATCTGAACTAATAATAGGAGATCTTGCTGCACGGGTCAAAACAAGGGCTGCCACACTTCATGAGAATCTATACATGTGTTTCTTATCACAAGTGGAGCCAAAAGCAATAGATGATGCAGTTCAGGATCCTTATTGGATTGATTCCATGCAAGAAGAGCTCAATCAGTTCAAGAGGCATAAAGTATGGGAGTTAGTCAACAAGCCTAGATCACAACAAGTCATTGGTGTGAAATGGATATTTATAAACAAACTTGATGCTGATGGTATTGTAATCAGAAACAAGGCCAGGCTGGTGGCAAAAGGTTATAGACAAGAAGAAGGAATTGACTATGATGAAACCTTTGCACCAATTGCTAGACTAGGGCCATCCGCATGTTTTTAGCATATGCAGCATTCAAGGACTTCAGAGTTTATCAAATGGATATCAAGAGTGCATTCCTTAATGGAGACCTCCAAGAAGAAGTCTATGTTGAACAACCTCCTAGATTTCTAGAGCCAAACCAAGAACACAAAGTGTACAAGCTGAATAAGGCTCTATATGGACTGAAACAAGCTCTCAGAGCTTGGTATAAAAATGTTGTCAGAGTTTCTGATCAAGAACAAGTTCAGAAAAGGCAAGATTGACCCTACCTTATTTCTCAAGGAAGGAAAAGGATCACCCTTGATTGTCCAGATTTATGTTGATGACATCATCTTCGGATCAAGGGACAAAAAGTAGTGTGAAGAATTCTCTCATATGATGAAAAGTGAGTATGAAATGAGTATGATGGGAGAACTTTCATTCTTTCTTGGGTTGGAGGTCAAGCAGTTGAAGGAAGGGATCTTTATCAGTCAAACCAAATATACTAAGGAGATTCTAAAGAAATTCAAGATGACTGATGTGACTCACATGAAAACGCCCATTCCTACAAACGCCAAATTGGATATGGATGAAGCAGGCAAAGAAGTGGATATCACTGAATACAGAAGCATGATTGGATCCTTGTTGTATCTCACAACAAGCAGACCTGATATAATGTTTACAACATGCATCTGTGCAAGATATCAAGCAAATCCCAAGGAGTCTCATATGTCTCATGTCAAAAGGATTATGCGGTATCTCAAAGGAACTGAAAATTTGGGACTTTGGTACCCAAAGGAGTTTGAATTTAAACTAAGAGGATTTTCAGATGCAGATTTTACTGGTTGCATGATTGATAAGAAGAGCACAAGTGGAACATGCCAACTGTTTGGCAACAGAGTTGTATCCTGGTTTAGCAAGAAACAGAATTCAGTTTCAACTTCAACAGCTGAAGCAGAATATATTGCTGCAGGAAGTTGTTGTGCTCAGTTGCTTTGGATGGCCAGTCAACTTTTAGATTATGGGTTTAACCTGAAGGTTTTGCCACTATACTGTGACAACACAAGTGCCATTGCAATTTCCAACAATCCTGTCATGCATCCTAAAACCAAGCACATTAAGGTCAGACATCACTTCATACGTGACCATGTGCTAAAGAAGGACATTTCCCTTGAGTATATATCCACTGATGACCAACTTGCCGACATCTTCACCAAACCACTGCAAGAAGCCAGGTTCAATGAACTTCTGATAAAACTTGGCATGCTAGACTTAACTTCATAATACTTGTTGCATGTCTTGAGTTTCAGTTCAACCTCAATACCTGAGTATGAATATAGGTATGACACAGTTAACGATTGTTTATCTCTCCATGAATATTAGCAATGCTTAAGTGTGATTCATACATTTCTACTGCGGGTAATTGAGAAATCACATGGATGAAACTTGCTACCTCTGAACCTGGTTTAACTCTTTTGTAAAACCTGTCATGAATCCTCAAGTCCAGAGTGAAGAGAGTGCCATTTCCATCATACCTCAATTAAATGATATTCCCACTAGTTGCTGTTTTCATGCTGAGTGAATATCACCTGTGTAGTATTGCATTCATTAACTAGCAGGAACTGTTGTATCTCATGGTACTGTTGGCTTGCACGGAAAGGATTGTCAATGATTTAATGCTCTAAGGATGATTGAGACTGTAGAACTTGAGAATCATAAAAAGCCTATTACTCAAAAAGAGCCGATACCTTTCAATAAAAAAAAAAGGCAAGGTGAAAAAGGCAAAAAGGAACTATTAAAATCAATTGCCTGTCTTAGGGGGAGTCCTCACTACTACCCTCAAATGTATCTCTTTCAGAGTAATAATTGGAGTTCAAACTGAATGATCATCTGATATCCAAAAGAAATTGTGTTGAGCCCTGTCCAAATGAAAAGGGTCATGAATTAGCACTAAAAAGGCGTGCTCTACGAAGAAAATGGGTAGCTCACACAGAAAATAGTAATGATCAAACTCCAAACTCTAAGTATGTACTGTGTTGTAAATTAGACAATACTAGAGTGTGTTCTGATTCTCAATAGGGTCATCTTGTCTCTCAAGTCATCTATACTGAACTGAAAATCATTGGTGGATCAGGGGTGTGGTAAGATTCGGTTGACCATGAGATTGTCAAACAGTGCATTCCTAGTTCCTGAATCAAACTCACATGCTAATCCGAGAGTAAGAGGGTGAGGCCTCCGCTGAGTGAGTTTTGCTAAATATGTGAGGAGACTACTGAATTCATGACTGGGTTGTTGCATTAGACCAACCATGGATTACTGGATGCTATGTTAACATTGTGATCATTGTCCTGCATAAATAAGTATGTGATGATACACTTAGTAGTTTCTAAGCTTTGTGGAAATATAAATGATTGTGCTATAGTAGTCGTACATGTACACCAGGTATTACGGTTGAAAGAACTCAAGTTCTGGACACACCCAATTTCGCTCACAACACTGTTCATCATGCATAATTTTATGTGAAATATAATATACGTCACACTCGTGTTGTTAAGTGTTGAAAAAGTTTAGAGAAATCCACATTGGTAATTGAATCCGTAGTCGACCACGAAGCAAACAACATCGAAGAACTGCTGCATCGAAGACTGCTTCTTCGTAGCCTCGAAGCTCGGAGAGTCGTAGACTCATCCTAAACATAGCTTCGTAGAGTTGCAGTTCCAAAGGGTCGAAGCGGGACAGATTCAGTTCCCTAATTGTTCAAGCGTCGGAGACACGTCAGCACGTCACTGTGCACTTAACATTCAAAATACATCAACATAAGGGGTGACGTGTACATATCTCTTGAATTGTCCAATAGGTGGATCCGAAAGATAAAGAGACGGGTCAGAGAAAAGGACGCGGAGCTGAAGACGAACCGACAAACTGTGTGGCTTCTGTCATCACCCGTTTTTGATCGGCCTCGTTGCTGGCTTTTGTGAAAGGACTCCATGCTAGTTCATTCCGTTGATCCTAGAGTCATCCCTGCACAAGGCTCGCACAAACCATTAAAGAAAAGAAAAACATAGAGTTGCCACCAAACAAATTAAAGGTGTGATTGGGCACCTAGAAAAAGAAAGGGTCTACGGTTCCAGAAAATTAGGTTCGGGAGTCGGTTACGTGTGGGGAAGGAAGAAAAACTCTTGCACCCCCACAACGCCCACAATTGGTACCTAGTCTTGATCTATGGGTGTTTGCTTGCTTTATTATTTATTCAAAAAAAGAGTTTTTTTTGTATTTTTAATTTTAAGAAAAAGAAAGATTTTAGGATCTAGGCCTTAGAACAACAAAAGAGATTTTAATAAAATAAAAATGGAACATTATAATTTTAGAAAAAAGAATGTGGGATTTAGGCCCATGTAACAGTATTGCATTTTTTAGGAAAACAAAAGTGAACTTTCTTTTTTAGAAAAGAAAATGAAAACAATTTGAATTCAAATGGAAATATTGCCACAATTAATATTAGCCCAGGCAGACTAGGATATGAGCATCTAGGGCTCAACCCTCATGACCGCCCAGGCCTTGTTTAAATTTTTCTACAAGAGATTTGAGTTTTGTTTTTTTACATTTTATTATTTTTTTTGAAAATAATAAAGGAAAAGAGAGTGTAGGTCCCAAAGTGAGTCTAGAGGGGGTGTGTGTAAGGACCCGTATTTAAGGGGCCTTAGAGACATCTTTGAGTTAGAGGCCTTATTTTAACAAATGAATATCAGCACAATGATGTGCTCATCAAATGGTGAATTTTGACTGTACTTGGACTAAATTTGGGATTTGAGGCCTTGAGGGGTATTTTTGGGATTTCATAAATAATTTTATATTCCCTTTTAAATTACCTGGGTTTGTATTTTGAGCTTTGGGCCTCCTTTCAAGGGAAAAACCCAATATGAGAGAGAGTGGGCTGTTTTGCCTTTCTTCTTGGGTTTACTTAACCATTGGGCTGCATTTGGTCTTGGGCTTCTATTAGAAACAAAAATAATAATAAGAAAAAAAAGGGGAGAAACCAAACCCTACTCATTATTGGCAGCCGACCCAGAGAGAGAGAGAGAGAGAGAGAGAGAGAGAGAGAGAGAGAGAGAGAGAGAGAGAGAGGGATTTGCAAATTCCGGCCAAGGGAAAGGGGCCTGAGGCCTGAGGAAGAGAAGGAGAAGATGATCCGGAGGCTGGAAGGGAGATTTCCGGCAATCAAGGATCTTTTCTGGTGGCTGGAAGCTAATTCCTGGAAAAAATTCTTTTTCTGCAATACGAGGTAGGGATTTCAAGTTTGTCCATTTGCCGTCTCTCTCTTACAGATTTCTAGAAATCAAAATTTATGTGTTGATCTAGGATGTTTCTAAATTCCACCTTGAGACTATTGATCTGGGGTTTTTTTGTCTAAGTTTTCTAAATTTCTGAATTTCTGTGTGAGACTATTTATACTTTTGGGTTAGGGGTCATTTGTATACCCATTATCTTGGGGTTATTTAGATGAAGAATTTTAGGAGAAACCCTGTATCTGGTTTGGTTAAGACCTCTGGTATTGGGAAAATCAAAATGAGAGCGAGGCCAGAGTTGGATTTTGGCTCTGTTTACGGACTTAGAACCTCAATAACTTCTAAACTAAGGCGAATTTGAGGTCGGTTCTTTAGGGAAAAATGATTAGAATGATAAAAGGAAGGTTTTGGAGCCTACACGTGAAAAAGCCTTTTTCACTTGCAGATTCATTCTTGCTCCAAATAGCCCCAAATTTTAGGTGGAGCTTCCTTAGAGGCATATGAGTTGAAATACCTCTGCACGTGAAAATGACCTTTTCATGTGCAACCTTGTTTTTGGCTAAAAATCGACCCTGAACCTTCGGGGATGGTTAGAATGATGTTTGGAGTTAATTTGCCTCTGCACGTGACAATAGGTTGTCACGTGCAGCTTGTTTTGGGCTCCCTTTGAGGTGGATAAGCTTCCTTTGAAAAGTTGTTTACGATCCAGACTATGAGTGTGAGAAATGTGTGGGCTTTTAGGACCATGAGGGGTTAGGTGATGTTATATGTAATGATTTGATTGTTCTGAGACTATCTGTTGTTTTACATTTTGAGTTAAGTTTTCTGTATGTTGAATGAGTTGCATGTTTGTACTATGTTTGTTGAGTTATGTTTATTGAGTTGAGATTGTTGAGTTGTATATATTAAAATGTGTATGTTGAGGACCCCAGAAACGCGGGGAGTTGAGATAAGAACCCCAGAAACGCGGGGATTGAGCTGAGTATGGGACAGTCATTATACAGCACCCCTTGAGATGAGATTCACATTTTCCTGGTGTGGCATGTCACGTCGCCGTGGTGGCGGGGTGTCTTCTGCCCTCCTGTGCAGGCAGAGGTATGAGGCGTGTTTATTGGGTGATGATTATTGTTTTAGCTTAGGTCACTACACGAGCACATGCATCCACTTGACATGCATAGTTTTAGAGTGGGACGGGATTGGGGAGACTTGATCCCTTCTGAGCTGTGGTGTGCTCACCCCTCCTATGAAGCCGTTTCTTTGCAGGACCTAGCGGGCGATAGCGAAAGAGCCGAGTTGGTAGGCACCGAGGCTTGTATGGCCTTATATATATATATATACATTTGGTTATTTCGTTGTATTTGAGATTCTGTTTGCTTGAACTGTGTACCCTGGTTTTATTATTGGGAGCTTGTTCCCTAGTGGGTTGTAGAAGGGCTAGAAGCCTCTAAGCAATGTAATTGATGTATTGTGTTGTGAGTACCGTATGTATGTATGTTGTGGTGGTGTGCTTGGCATGGAAACGTCGTGCCCCTTGGCATGTTGACTTGTGTTACAGGGATAGGACAGCACCCCGGTGGTGTCCTCACTTTGGTGTTTACACCGAACCCTTGACCCTTCGGGTGCGGGCATGGGCAGTCATTACCCATTTCCTGGGAGAAGGAAACTTGGGGCGTGACAATATGGTATCATAGCCCAAGTTCATGGTCTAGTGGCCTTAGGATAGTGGGGAGGGATAACTGCTTCTGAGACCCTTAGGAGGCTGTATAGGACATGCCTGATCACCGTGGTTCTATCTGGTTTTCTAGGGTGCACTCAGGGGTAGTTAGACCAAGGAGTAGGGCATTTGCATTTGGGATGGGGTGCATACATGCATTGGCATTAGGGCACTAGCTTAATCATAATATGAGTGTCATGATTTGAAATGAGTAACTGATTTGAAATGAGCATACAATGAACTGAGATGTGAATACTGTGGAAAGTGTATAGACATGCTGATTTGAGAAACTGTGATGTGTTGAAAATTTTAAAGTATGAGATTGTAATATGTATGTTGAGATCCTGTGAACATGATGTGTATGCTTATGAGATGTTATTTGAGTACCTCATGGTCCTAGAGGTGAGGGTGTACTGAGCTTGAGAGATATTGATTCCAGCTCCACTTGTTTTTGAAATGTGTAGACAATGCCTCCTAGGAGAATTACCCGAGCTACCCCAGCTGCAGAGGATGAGTCTTCTGCACGTGCTGGACAAGGGGGAAGGCATCAAACGGAGGGCGATGATCCCATGGAGCGGATCATGGCCCAAGTTAGGGCCTTGAGTGAGAATGTACAAGGCATGCGAGAGGATCTCAAGGGAGAGATCCGAGATGAGATTAGGCGGGAGATGATAAGACACAGTCTTACCTTCTCCACCCCGTGAGACAGAGCCTCCACGTAGACAAGAGATACCGATGAGACGGGAGGAGGAAGATGTGGTGACTCGGTTCCGGAAGGAACAACCACCGAGGTTCAAGGGAGGAGCTGATCCTCTAGCAGCAGAGCATTGGCTGTGACAGATTGAGCACGTGTTCTCCTTTCTCCGACCCCGGGAGGAGGATAAAGTGAGGTTAGCAGTCAGGCAGTTGGAAGAGGAAGCCTTAGAGTGGTGGCTTAGCATTTCAGGTAGCCGGGACATGCAAACCTTGTCATGGGAGGAGTTCCTTCAATTGTTCCATGAGGAGTACTTCCCGGAGTCCTTGCGGTGGCAGAAACGGGAAGAGTTCAGTGGTTTGAAACAAGGATCATGCACTGTGTCTGAGTATGAGCGTGAATTCCGAGGACTGAGCCGGTTTGCCCCTGAGGCAATCTCTAGAGAGGACCTGAAGGCCCATAAGTTTACCATGGGACTCAGGCCTGCCCAAAAGCAGAGGGTGGAGATGCTGCGGCTGAGGACATATGCTGAGGTCGTGGAGACAGCTAAGATTGTGGAAAGAGGACTGGAGGAGGGTAAACAGGCTCATCAGGAGCGGCTAGCACAGAGTACACGTGATAAGCAGGGGGACTCAAAGAGACGAAGAGTTGAGCTTGGAGGTAGTAGTTTTCCCAGGGACAAGGGCCAATCACCAATGGCTCCACCAAAGTCCTGTTACTCTGGAGGACCGGGGAACTCAGCTGGAGGTTTCCCACGTGAGTGTACTTGTTGTGGCCAAACTGGACACATGAAACATGAGTGTCCCAAGCGGCACTGCAGTGCCATAGCCGTGGGAAGACAGGACACCTTAGTACGGTTTTTCGTAAGGGGAACACGGGGAGCTGGTGGATTCGCATCGGGAGGGAGGAGTGAGACCCACTTTCGGGCCCCAACTCCGAGGCCAACATGTTCATGGCAAACCAGTCTCGGGCTGGTTCCACACATGCAAGGCCACAGGGAGAGAAGCAACCACAAGGCGGTTCAGAGAATCGTCCAAGTGGACATCAGACAGGGATCAAAGGACAAACAGGAGAGGCTAGTAGCAGGGCAAGCCATGGCAGAGTATTCGCGCTCACTTCAGCACCACCCGAGCGGGAGGAGTTGCCACCCTCCTCCGAGGAAGGCGAAGCCGGACCTTCGGTGGTTCGAGGTACGGTTTTGATATCTTACACTATAGTTGCTGTCTTGTTTGATACCGGAGCTCCGTGCTCCTTGATTGCTAAGTCCTTGGTTGAGATCCTTGGACTTGATTGTGTGAGGGCAGATAGGCCCTTGAGTGTTGAGTCACCTGTGGGAGGTGCATCGACAATAAATCGAGTGTGTCGTGAGTGTGTGCTTATGATAGGAGATGTTGAGGTCACATTTGATTTATATGTGATGCCCATGAGGACCTTTGATTTGATTTTGGGGATGGACTGGTTAATGGCCTTCCAGGCTAAGATTGATTGTTATAGACGGCGGGTGTCATTTATTTCACCCACAGGATTACCCTGTACCCTAGTGGGGGAATGGGATGAGAATGCCGGGAGGGCTGGACTGAAGAGGGGGCTATGGGGTAGTGTTACCCATAGACTTGCTACACTTACTTTTGAGGAGGAAGGTAATATTGAAAAACGAGCGTGGCCGGTTGTTGTTGAGAATTTTCAGGATGTGTTTCCTGGGGAGTTACTGGAGTTGCCTCCACATAGGAGTGTTGAGTTCACAATCGAGTTATTGCCAGGAGTGGGACCTATCTCACAAGTGGCATACCGGATGGGACCTGCCGAGTTGAGGGAGCTTCAAAAGCAAATAAAGGAGCTGGGAGATAAAAGTTTCATTCGCCCAAGTACATCACCTTGGGGTGCACCAGTCTTGTTTGCTAAAAAGGCGGACGGTTCACTACGACTCGCATTGATTATCGAAAAGTGAACCAAGTGACGGTAAAGAACAAATACCCTTTGCCGAGGATTGATGATCTGTTTGACCAGCTAGTGGGGAACAGTGGTTTTCAAAGATTGATTTGCGTTCTGGGTATCATCAGGTGAGGGTCAGGAGCGAGGATATTCCTAAGACTGCTTTTAGGTGTAGATATGGGCACTATGAGTGGTTAGTGATGCCTTTCGGGCTCACGAACGCACCGACAGTGTTCATGCACCTGATGAATCAGGTATTTGCCCCGTACCTAGATTCCTTTGTGGTGGTATTTATTGATGATATCCTTGTATACTCAAGGACCCGAGAGGAGCATGAGGAGCATTTGACTGTGGTGTTACAGACGCTCCGAGACCATCAGTTGTATGCTAAATTCAGCAAGTGTAACTTCTGGATGCAAGAGGTGCATTTCCTTGGGCATGTGGTATCTGCCGAGGGAGTTAGAGTGGACCCAACCAAGATTGAATTTGTATCATCTTGGAAAAGGCCCACGAATGTTTTTGAGATCCGTAGTTTCTTGGGTCTGGCAGGATATTACAGGCGTTTCGTGGAAGGGTTCTCTCAGTTAGCAGCACCGATGACAGCCCTGACCCGAAAAGGAGTTAAATTTGAGTGGACAGACAAGTGTCAGCGAGCTTTTGAGGAATTGAAGACTCGTTTGACTACTGCACCAGTTTTGAGTCTACCACGGGATGGAGTGCCTTACGAAGTGTATTGTGATGCATCCCGCGTTGGATTGGGGTGTGTTATGATGCAGGAACACAAAGTCATAGCTTATGGCTCACGACAGCTTAAGCCCCATGAACAGAATTACCCAACGCATGATCTGGAATTAGCAGCAGTTATCTTTGCCTTGAAGTCGTGGCAACATTACCTGCTAGGGGAGAAATTTGTGGTATACACCGACCACAAAAGCCTACAGTACATCTTCACCCAGAGGGATCTGAATTTGAGACAGAGGAGATGGGTGGAGTACTTGCAGATGTTTGACTTTACACTCTCCTACACACCTGGGAAGGGGAATGTAGTTGCAGATGCACCGAGTAGGAAGGGAAAAGCTGAGGTTTCCATGAGAGAATGGAAAATGATGGAACAATTAGCATGTTGTCGTAGGTACAACCTGATTTTAGTAGTGGGGGAAGCGGTCCTATGTTCTATTCTCGTATCGCGAGTTATACCAGCGTGTCCGTGAGGGACAGTTGGGGGATGTGGACTGTGAAGTGATCCGGGCCTAGATAGAGGCCGGCGAGCTGTCTGAGGAATGGACGGAAGGAACTGAACATGAGCTGAGATTTCAAGGGCGCTTGATAGTACCGCCCTCCTTACGCGGGGATGTGATGAGGGAGTTTCATCATTCTCATTTGGCTGTGCATCCAGGAGGGACTAAGATGTATCACGCCGTGCGAACACAGTTCTGGTGGCCAGGACTGAGGAGGTGTATAGCAGAGTTTGTTTCCAGGTGCCTTACTTGTCAACAAGTAAAGACAGAGCACCAACGACCAGCTGGTCAGTTATAGCCATTGCCTGTGGCTGAGTGGAAGTGGGAGCATATTACCATGGATTTTGTGACAGGACTTCCTACCACTTCTGGGAGGAAGGATATGATTTGGGCCATTGTAGACCGATTGACTAAATCGGCCCATTTCTTGGCTATTCGGGAGCGAGACTCCATTGGAACATTGAGCCAGCTGTATGTTGATGAGATTGTGCGATTGCATGGAGTGCCTTTGTCTATCGTTTCAGACAGAGATGCACGATTCACTTCTCGGTTTTGGAATGGTTTGCAAGAGGCATTGGGGACGCGGCTTAATTTGAGTACTGCTTTCCATCCTGAGACTGATAGTCAGTCAGAGAGGACCATTCAAACGTTGGAAGACCTGTTGAGAGCTTGTGTGCTTGATTATGGGGGATCATGGGCTTCTCACCTTCCTTTGGTAGAGTTTGCCTATAATAATAGTTACCAGGCTTCTATTGGGATGGCCCCGTTTGAGGCATTGTATGGCAGACCTTGTCGGTCTCCATTATGTTGGGCAGAAGCTGGAGAGGTAGCTATGTTGGGACCTCAATTGGTCCAAGAGGCCACGACAAAAGTCCAACTGATTAGGCAGCGCCTTCTTACGACCCAGAGTAGACAAAAGTCTTATGCGGATCGCCGATGCAGACCACTGGAGTTTTTGGTTGGAGACCACGTGTTTCTTCGTGTTTCTCCACGGAGGGGGCATAAGAGATTTGGAAAGGGATCCAAGTTATCTCCACGATACATTGGACCGTTCGAGATTTTGAGTAGAGTTGGACCCGTCGCTTATAGGTTGGCATTACCTCCCAGTTTGAGCAGAGTTCATGATGTTTTCCATGTATCCCAGTTGCGGAAATACCATCCGGATCCCACACATGTGCTGGATTGGAGTACCCTGGATATTGGGGAGGACGTGACGATTGTTGAGGCACCAATCCGTATTTTGGATAGGCGCGTGAAGCAGCTACGAGGTAAGACTATTCCGTTGGTTCGGGTGTTGTGGAAACACCGCGGTATGGAGGAAGAGACTTGGGAATGTGAGGCTGAGATGTGTGCTCACTACCCTGACCTGTTCGAGGACGAACAACCTTGAAGGGGGGGAGGAAGGCAAACATCAACATAGTCAGGTACTTGCCCAACTGGTTGTTTGATGCGTGTATTGATTTGTGTTAGTGGTCTATTCATTGGTTATGGTTGTTGTTTCCTTTCATTCTACATTTTCTTTTCGAGGACGAAAAGTCTTTAAGGGGGAGAGGATGTAAGGACCCGTATTTAAGGGGCCTTAGAGACAACTTTGAGTTAGAGGCCTTATTTTAACAAATGAATATCAGCACAATGATGTGCTCATCAAATGGTGAATTTTAACTGTACTTGGACTAAATTTGGGATTTGAGGCCCTGAGGGGTATTTTTGGGATTTCACAAATAATTTTATATTCCTTTTTAAATTACCTGGGTTTGTATTTTGAGCTTTGGGCCTCCCTTCAAGGGAAAAACCCAATATGAGAGAGAGTGGGCTGTTTTGCCTTTCTTCTTGGGTTTACTTAACCATTGGGCTGCATTTGGTCTTGGGTTTCTATTAAAAACAAAAATAATAATAAGAAAAAAAAGGGGAGAAACCAAACCCTACTCATTGTTGGCAGCCGACCCAGAGAGAGAGAGAGAGAGAGAGAGAGAGAGAGAGAGGGGGGGATCTACAAATTCCGGCCAAGGGAAAGGGGCCTGAGGCCTGAGGAAGAGAAGGAGAAGACGATCCGGAGGCTGGAAGGGAGATTTCCGGCAATCAAGTATCTTTTCTGGTGGCTGGAAGCTAATTCCTGGAAAAAATTCTTTTTCTGCAATACGAGGTAGGGATTTCAAGTTTTGTCCATTTGTCGTCTGTCTCTTACAGATTTCTAGAAAATAAAATTTATGTGTTGATCTGCGATGTTTCTAAATTCCACCTTGAGACTATTGATCTGGGGTTTTTTTGTTTGAGTTTTCTAAATTTCTGAATTTCTGTGTGAGACTATTTATACTTTTGGGTTAGGGGTCATTTGTATACCCATTATCTTGGGGTTATTTAGATGAAGAATTTTAGGAGAAACGCTATATCTGGTTTGGTTAAGACCTCTGGTATTGGGAAAATCAAAATGAGAGTGAGGCCAGAGTTGGATTTTGGCCCTGTTTATGGACTTAGAACCTCAATAACTTCTAAACTAAGACGAATTTGAGGTTGGTTCTTTAGGGAAAAATGATTAGAATGATAAAAGGAAGGTTTTGGAGCCTGCACGTGAAAAAGCCTTTTTCACTTGCAGATTCATTCTTGCTCCAAATAGCCCCAAATTTTAGGTGGAGCTTCCTTAGAGGCATATGAGTTGAAATACCTCTGCACGTGAAAATGACCTTTTCACGTGCAACCTTGTTTTTGGCTAAAAATCGACCCTGAACCTTCTGGGATGGTTAGAATGATGTTTGGAGTTAATTTGCCTCTGCACGTGACAATAGGTTGTCACGTGCAGCTTGTTTTGGGCTCCCCTTGAGGTGGATAAGCTTCCTTTGAAAAGTTGTTTATGATCCAGACTATGAGTGTGAGAAATGTGTGGGCTTTAGGGACCATGAGGGGTTAGGTGATGTTATATGTAATGATTTGATTGTTCTAAGACTATCTGTTGTTTTACATTCTGAGTTGAGTTTTCTGTATGTTGAATGAGTTGCATGTTTGTACTATGTTTGTTGAGTTATGTTTATTGAGTTGAGATTGTTGAGTTGTATATATTAAAATGTGTATGTTGAGGACCCCAGAAACACGGGGAGTTGAGATAAGAACCCCAGAAACGTGGGGATTGAGCTGAGTATGGGACAGTCATTATACCGCACCCCTTGAGATGAGATTCACATTTGCCTGGTGTGGCATGTCACGTCGCCGTGGTGGTGGGGTGTCCTCTGCCCTCCTGTGCAGGCAGAGGTATGAGGTGTGTTTACTGGGTGATGATTATTGTTTTAGCTTAGGTCACTACACGAGCACATGCATCCACTTGACATGCATTGTTTTAGAGTGGGACGGGATTGGGGAGACTTGATCCCTACTGAGCTGTGGTGTGCTCACCCATCCTATGAACTGTTCTTTGCAGGACCTAGCAGGCGATAGGCGAAAGAGCTGAGTTGGTAGGCCGCTGAGGCTGTATGGCCTTATATATATATACATTTGGTTATTTCATTGTATTTGACATTCTGTTTGCTTGAACTGTGTACCCTGGTTTTATTATTGGGAGCTTATTCCCTAGTGGGTTGTAGAAGGGCTGGAAGCCTCTAAGCAATGTAATTGATGTATTGTGTTGTGAGTACTGTATGTATGTGTGTTGTGGTGGTGTGCTTGGCATGGAAACAGGTACGTGCCCCTTGGCATGTTGACTTGTGTTACAGGGATAGGACAGCACCCGCGGTAGGTGTCCTCACTTTGGTGTTTACACCGAACCCTTGACCCTTCGGGTGCGGGCATGGGCAGTCATTACCCATTTCCTGGGAGAAGGAAACTTGGGGCGTGACAAGGTGAATAGACTTTCTTCGTGCTCGGAAGCTAGACTGTTAGCTGGTTTTTGGATTCCTACTATAAATGACTATGATGAAAGTATTTATGGAGAAGATGACAGAAGTATTGTAAGGATAAGGTGAGTGATAATGAACTATCAGACAAAACTGAGATAAGAGTAAATGCTCTTTTTCTCAACAGATCTCAGTTGTGAAAGAGATGGTTTATGATAGATCGAAGTGTGGAAAACTAACAACACTGAGATCAAGACTTAATGAAAGTGCTAGATCTTTTATGAACAAGAGATTCGTGAATACTCAAACAGATTGCTCTTCTTCTTGACTCACATGGCGCACAGCACTTCTTCAATTTCTCTCTCTAAGTCTATCTCTCTCTTGTGTTGGAACTCTCTCTTAGTTAGTTATGCTTAGTCTTATTTTTCTCTAAGTCCGTCAGAACCATTTTCTTGTGTTCTGTGTGTTTCCTTCTTTTGAGAGAGAGGTTAAACTCTCAATTTTGTCGTTAAGTGCATGAGAGATATATTTTTAAGATTAAAGTGCTCGTGCGCCATGATGTCCATCCCGACAGACTAACTTCCCGCCACTGAAAATGCGAAATGTCAGGGGATGGGTTGATCTGCTTTGATTTGCAGATCAGATGCCCATACTGTGTATTTGGCATGTAGTCGATCTTGGCCATTCATCCGTGGATGGTAGTTGGCAACAATTAATGTGTCATTAATGCGCTCAACTGCTCGGGACGGCGCAAACTTGCTGTACAAACCCTAGCTGACAATATCGCTAAGTGGCTGTGTTTAGGGTTGTGAGTTTGCCTCGGAGGTAGATGCCTCGTAGGTTCTATGACTCGAAGATTTCAGTTAACACCTGTAGAAGGTTGCGAAGTTTTGATTCAGGCTTTATGGTGTTTCTGCGAGTCTACGACTCACATCTTCGAGTCTTCGAGGCTAGAGGTCAGGTTGGATTGGCCTTTTGTGTCACTCTGTTAACTAAAGTCTACGACTCTGCAAGTCTACGACTCTACGAGTCTGTGACTCTTCGAATAACACTTAGAGTGACTTCTTCGAGTCCATCTAATCTACCTGTTATTGTAGCTACGAGTCTACGACCCTAGTTCTGTGGATCTACGACCTTTGGGTCTCTCAGTTTACTATGTTTGACTAAGTGGTCTAAAAATCTTTGACTCTACGAGTCTTCAACTTCGCTTTTCTTCCGTAGTGTTGGATCCCATTTTGTCCGGGTTGGACACTTTTGTCAAATTCATTTTTCAATGTTGTCTCGGTTTGTGAAAATTTTGCAGAACAACGGAGTTATGATCATTGAGCTGCAAATGCCCGATTTCAAGAAATTTTTTGAAAGGCCTCCAAATGCGAAAGAGCTAGTCCTGGGCGATAGACGATTAAATTCGAGGATCAATGCCATTGACCATGCTCAATTCTGAGGTCAAACGAAGAAAATATGGTCAAAACAGCGTTTAGGCCCCAACAACTGTCAAAACGGTAATTGACCTTCAAAACGGCAATCCGGATCAGGTCACGAACCTCATTTTAGGCCTCTTTCGCGCATCGTCTTCCTCCCCAGGCGCAGCCACGCAGTGCCGTTTTGGGCGTCATTGCCTTCTCCTTTTTTCTTCTCTTCTTCCTCTGCCGTTCCCAAATCGGCTTTCACCCCTGTCACCACAGCTCTGCCAGCCTAGACCACCATGCCAGAGGACCGCCCTCCAGCTCATCTCTTTTCTCCCCTAGATCAAACCATGGTCAGGCCATGGTTTTCCTCTCACACTCTGTCGCACCCAAGACTGGATTAAGCCTAACCCTGGTCGGCTCATGCAACCTCGCCGCCCCCAATCGAACTCCCATCTTCTATAAAAAAAACCCCACAATCTCTTCCAATGGACATGGGCTCTCCCTCATTCAATGGAAATTGAAAAAATGGCACCCCTCTTCTTCCTCCTCCTCTGCCAAACCCAAGAGAGCCCTAACTCCTCTTTCCCGGAATTCATTTCGCCGGCCATTGTGGGGTATAATTCATCCTTACCCTGCCCCGCGATTCGAAATGCCTGATTCCGTGGCTCATCACACCTACATAATCCACGAACTGAAGGAAGGAAACATGGAGGTCAAAGGAGCAACCCATTTCGTGCTTTAAAGGAGGCACCTTGGAGAAGAGAGTCTCTTCGATTTGTGTGGTTGGTTTTTAGTTACGCCTTGTTCTTGTATCTTCCAACCTATGGTTTTTTTTTTGGTCGAGTCGTCCCTTTTAACTGGATTTTAAGTGTGATCATTTGTGTGTTATTTTCCTGCTCATTCTTCATTCTTTTTTGTTTCCTCTATTCTGTGTGAATAGAGTAAAATCGGTTCACCCTTTGGGTTTGTGTGATCATTTGTGTGTTAAGATAAAAACAAACAAAAAAAATCATTTGTGGTCTATGTTCTGTGATCGTTTGTGAGTTAAAATAAAAACAAAAAAAGTGACCCTTTGTTTTCTCTAATCTGCGTTGGTGTTTTTCTCTATTGTGTGTGAATAATATCATTTGTGTCATTTTCCAGCGGCTAGTGCAAACACCTTTGGGTTTTTTACATTTACTTTTTTTTTTGTTTGTTTTGTTTGGTCTGTGTGGTGAACCACTGATGAACCTCTGTCTGTTTTTTTTCCCATTACCTGTGTTGGGGTGTGCTTGTCGAAGTCGTGTTCTGCACGGCAAGCCCCGTTAGTGTTGGCCATGTTTGGGGTTTGCAGTCGGTTAACAAAAAAAAAAGAGAAAGAAAAATAGTCTGGTGTAGGAAAACCAATGTCGAGTTGTGTTCGTATTGATTGGCGGAAAAATTAGCGTTGGATGTTGAAAAGAAAAGTCTGTTCGGGTTTTGTCCGTTGGATGTTGTTCTTTGGGTGTTTGAGTGTTCGTGTCTGCATTTTTGTCTGTTTTCCCTGTTCTGTGTGTATGATATGCTTGCTGATCAAAAGAAAGGAAGAGACAAAAAAAATAAATAACACCCAAACAGTCTATTTGAGTGTTCCTGTTGTGTCTGTTTGGGTGTTTCGTTTGGTAGTTGAAAGCGTCGGGAGGAAGGGTGAATACGTGTTTCTTTGATTTTTTTCTCTTGTTGGCCTCCGTTTTAGCCTGGTTTTTTTTAATTTTTTTTTAAAATTTTTAAATTTATTCTTTTTCTGGTTTTGGCCACTGTCTCTCCATTTGGGTTGCATGTTCTATGGGTAGTGTGCTATCTCTAGTTTGTATCCCTATTTAGCCATGTGCATATTACTTATAGTTTATTTCATTTGGCCTTAGGTAAATGTTAGCATGGCCAGAAAAAATTTTGTACATGGGCTCTTGACCCAATATTGCTGTAACATTGTAAACAATCTGATATAGTGAAGAGAAAAAAAACAAAAAAAAAAGAAAAAAAAAAGAGAGAAAGAAAAAGGAGAGTGTGTGGATTTTTTTTTATGATGTCACAATCACACACGACATAGTTGTATTTATTTATTTTAAATTCTCATCAGTTTGTTTTGTTTTTTGTTTTTTTTTTTAACATTTCTTTTTAAAAAAAACAAAAACAAAAACAAAAATGTTTTCTAAATAAAAACAAAAAAAACATTTCTCTATAAAAAAAATGCAAGAGAGTTTTCCAAACAAAAAAAAAAAAAAACAGGAAAAAAATATTTTCCAAACAAATAAAAAAAACATTCAAACAAAAAAAAAACAAACAAACAAACACACAAAACCTTTTCACCACTTGTGCCCTTTTTTAATACTTGGTATTTTTTTTCAATATTACTTTTACCTTAGGATCATTGTAATCATTTAAATTAGAACGTCAACAGAGGATTTAAATTCGACTTTGGGTTTCCTTTGGACTTTAGGATCATTTAGAAGTAATTTTTGAACTTTAATAAATCATAGGATTTTCTTTAAAGGTTTAGGATAAATTGTGTTTAATTTTTAATTTCATCAAATAATTTAAAAATAAAAAAAATCAATCAAATTGTTAGGACTCCCTTTAGATGTTTAGGACAAATTTGACTTAATTTTACTTCAACAAATAACTTAGAGATAAAACAGAGTAGACTCCTAGGCCATGCGAATTTCACGTCACCTTTAGGCTATTTAACTTTAGGTCAAACAAATAGTTAAAACAAGTTAGAAATCTCCTAAATTCTAAGATAGGTACCGAAAGGGCGTCGTGGGGGTGCTAGTCCTTTCCCACGCGTAACCAACTCCCAAGCCCATCCCTAGTGGCATAGATAATTTCCTTTTTAGGTGACTAATTGCACCCCAAAAACGATTGGTGGCGACTCCGTATTTTTCACCATTCAGATGGAGGTTGATCCGTATAAATTGTGTCTATAGGTTTTGCAGCAAGTGCACTGGTCAAGTAATAAAATGGAGTATTAAGACTCCGGTTGTCGAACCCTCAGGGAGGTAGCTAATGCTATTAAGCAGCAAGCACTAAGCTAACAAGATGATTTTTTATGTCTGGACAATTAATTTTTGTTGTGCAGATAGTTTGAATGAAAAGTGATTCAATCAGAATGTTGGCAAGCTGTTGATATAGAAATTTCAGTGATTAAAGATCTAGGGTCACAATGTTTACCACCCAATCGATTGTAATAGTCTGGTTATGGTTCTTGTTCTTGATTTATGTTCTAGTTCATGTTCATGTTGATTATCTCCTACCTAACTTACATTTGGTCCATGCTAAGATAGATTTAAGGCTTTTATCCCATTTGATCCATGTGAATAAAAGTGATCAAGGTAGATAACCAATCTAATAGTTGCAAACTTGGTCTATCATACAATATTAAATCTAATTCACTAGTGTTCCACCCTAGACAAGGGCTAAGATTACCTAATTATGCATAAACTAGGCATTTCCATTCAAGCAAGTGAATTAAACAAGAACTGAATTCTATTTTATTGAACAACCATAACCAAACTGAATACAATTTATTGGGGGCTACATTGCTCCCCTAGACTAATAAAACTACTCCATAATCATGACAAAAGCAATAACAATTACAAGAAAGAACATGATTACAGTACTAGGACAATAAAGGAAGACCCCAAGATGAACTAGGACTCCAGCCTCCAACGACTCCGGCGTCTGCTGCCTAAAATCACTCCTTGCCAAGGACAATCCGATCTTTTAGCAATGGCTATAGCTCTTTTCAGAACTCAGATCAGATTCTCCCACTCAAGATGATTTACAATGCCTCCAAAGACCCCTATTTATAGGATTTAGTGGGCCAAATTAGGGTTACAAAAGGTGTGCCCTAATTATAAATGTGGTCACAGCCAAAACGACGTCGTTTTGGTTAGTGACACTATTCGATGTTCTAGGCGCAATAAAATTCAAACTACTCCAAATTTGGCCCCAGTTCTTTAGAGGAAAATGATTAAAACAACAAAACACATCATTTGGAGCTCAAAAATGCCTGCACGCGAGAATGAACGTGAGAAGACCCTTTTCATGTGCAGCTCTAATTTGACTTAAATTTGCTCCAAAGCTTCCTATTGAGTTGTAGAAGGCATCCATGCAATAAAATCCTTGCACGTGAGAATGCACGTGAGAAAGCCTTTTCACGTGCACCTTGATTTTGCCTTCATTTTGCTTCCATCTTCTTCCTATAGCTTCCTCTTGAGTGTATGGAGTGATCTAGCGAAGGTATGTGGGAAAAAGTTGCTCCAAAACCTGCCAAAAACACTCAAAAAGTACAACTATACACCAAACAGGGTCTTCCTAGGGATTAGAGCAAATATGTGTAAAATATCATGCAACTAGGTACAAAACATACTCTAAAACACCCTAAATAAGGCCTAGGATAACGACATAAATGCACGTTATCAAATTCCCCCACACTTGAACCTTTGCTTGTCCTCAAGCAAAACAAGAAACAAACACACAGTCAAACTGAAAAGAAAGACTAAACTAACAAACAAGAGAGGCATGGTTTCCCAGGACATACAACTCTATCATGATGAAGTAGACATTCCAATAGCTAAAATGAATCATAAATTAATCTAAACATGCCCTTACTATCAAGTCCAACAACCATGTAATATCATTACTAACAGTTCAGATAGAAGCAAACATGCAAGGATAAAATGAAACTTAGCTCCCCCTGAAAGTCCTCACCAAGGTTAGAGCAGCCTCACTCAAATATAACTTTCTTTTCTCTCCTCTCATGCCTTACTATCAATGCCTAACAGCTAAGGATTTACTCTTACACCCACTACTAGCTATTGATTAAGTTTTTTGCCACGTAAACATAAGAGATCCCCATTGTGCTCGTCAAGAAAAACACACCCTCTAGTCTACTTTTTGCACCTCATACACTTTGCTTTACTCAATGAACGTACACTCTACTCTAATGACTGATAAAACACATCTTGAGGCAAAAAAGTGAGCTCAACATTCTACATAAACACAACTGAGCCAGTATGGCTTTTATTCTGTAAAACTTTTGTTTTTTTGTTTTTTGTTTTTTGTTTTTTTTTTTTTTTTTTTACACTTCTTTTGTAGTAATAACCTTACAAGGTTGCATTTTATGCTCTCCCTTGATGGATTATTCACTCTGCTATTGTCCTCACACAAGCCCTTGTTTTTTTTTTTCAAACTGAACGGAAATACTTGAATCACTAACATCATACACCAAACACTGAGCACGAACAGGTCTTTCTTATGCCTAAGTAACTCCAACCATTAAATAGCTAGTAATGAATATTAAGAGCAAATTGATAACCTAATAACCCATAAAATACACTCAAAGGCAAGATAATGGTTCTCTCAAAAAGTATATGCCTATTATGCACTCAACTTCAGGGTTTACAAAGCTCATCCTAACATAACATGCTCAACTTACTATTCAAATGTTAGTTCCAAAAGCATGGTGATATCATACAAAAAGTAAAGACATGCTCAATTAACTTCTAACAAACCTTAACGATTGAAACATCTATATCACAACAAGATACTAAGGTGGTCAATATAGTTAACCAGAATTTGCATACCTTGGTAGCCATGCACCTCACAGGCAAAACATACATTCACAGCAAAAACATAAAATAAAATTAAATCATGCATGCAAACAAACAAGCAACCGGTTCAAGGGAACCCCCCCCCCCACACACACACACACTTAAATGATGCGATGCCCTCAGAGCAAGGGAAAAGGAAAAAAAACAGAAGACTGTTACCGGTTGGTGGGAACGCTATAGTAGAAGATAACATGGGCCACCATTCTTCTAAGACGTGTGACAAAGTCAGCCGATGTTTCTCCTGTGAGCGCCCAAGTATCCTTATGCTGCAACAGAGCTATCAAATAATAGCAGACAAAAATCCCACAACTGAATTGATCAGGTTGTTGGGGAAGCTCCATTTCATTGAAGTGCACCAGAGGAAACTTGGATGTCAACAACCCTTCTTTTCGGAGTGCGTTTTTGATTTTTTTCAAGAAACCATGGACGAGCTACTTCTTTCGTGTAGAAAAACCATGGGCTTGGCTCAGGTCATAAAGGACGGCATGGCCCACACTCAGGTCCAATTGCAAGAGTACAAAGTGTCGATCAAGGAGGACCAGTATAAGAACCTCATGGACCTGGTGCCAAGAGCGATGTCCTTCTGCTGCTCCATTCATCCGCCGGCGGAAAATGTGCTCCTCTAACGGCTGCTCATATATCTCACACAGCATGATAGAAGTGTACTGAGCCATAGGGTAGTCGTTGGGCTCGGCCTCCACCACGTGTCGCATTGTACGACAGAATAAGTCAACGTCATCGGAAGATAAATACTTATCAGCTAGGATACGCTGCAAATAAGATGACGTGAAGACTTCTGAATCACACGTAAAACGCGCTTGCAAGGTGTCTCCATAAGTAAACTGCTGAAAAGCAGCCGTGGCATCAGCAGTGGAGAGGGCCGGATGAAGATGAATATAGATGGTGTTGGGTCTCTAATGTCCTATAGATCAATCCCACATCGGTTAGGGCGAACATTGAGGTCGTCCTAATGAGGAGGCTCATGTGCACCTTGTCACAACGCGTTTTAATGGGTCGTGGCCCGTTAGAAACAAATCCGTGCGGGCTGCGGCCCATGGGTGGGTGCGTGAGTGCCAAAGCGGACGATATTGTGATAGTGAGTGCCCTGGCCGAGGTCCAACAAGTGGTATCAGAGCCGGGTCCTCTAGACCGATGGTGGGATTGGGGGGGAGACTGTTGGGTCTCTAACATCCTATAGATCAATCCCACATCGGTTAGGGCGAACATTGAGGTTGTCCTAATGAGGAGGCTCATGTGCACCTTGTCACAACGCGTTTTAACGGGTTGCGGCCCGTTAGAAACAAATCCGTGCGGGCTGCGGCCCATGGGTGGGTGCGTGAGTGCCAAAGCGGACAATATTGTGATAGTGAGTGCCCTGGCCGAGGTGCAACAGATGGGCTCCCCTAGGTTATCTTCATGGGGAGCTTCTGATGACGCGCCAGACCACCATTGCAACGGCTGGATTAAGGGAACTAGGGCCTGTGAAGAGCTGGGCCCTGCTGGTGGTGTGAAATAAACAGGAGCTGCGGGAGGAAAGGGTGGAGTGGCGTAGGGCTCAGCCTCTTGTGGATACTGTGGGTACTCCGGTGTCTCTTCGCTATGGACAGCGTGCTGCTGCACCGGAGATGACGGTGCGTCAAATGGATCCTCCACAGGAGGTGTAGGAGTTTTCTTCTTCTTCTTCCCCAGGGCCTTCCAGATCTTACCAAGTAGACCTTTGACTTCCTTCTGTTCCTTGAGGATGAGAGTTCAATTTTGCTTCAGCAGCCCGATCTCCTGAACGGTTTCCGCCTGTGCCTCCTATAGTTGAGCAGTTTGCCTCCGTAAGTCTTCATAAGAAGCAACAGGAGTTGGCTCCTGGGCTTCCCATGGTCGGGCAGATGGACGAGACGTTGCTTGTTGATCTTGAGTGATGTACTCGAGCAGCTCATCTAGCTGAAGTCTTGTGATGTGGCCATTAGTGAAGGCCCAGTTAAGAATGTCAGCTTCACTGATAACTTGGCCACTGACGCCTTGGAAGAAATTGTAGATTTCCTCCTTGTGAACATTGAACTGCATGTACATGGCAGTCAACTGGAAGATGTGCTGTCGACGGGCATTCATGGGAGTAGAGGTGTCCCTAAACTATGCGGTGGGTCGCTCCATATGTACGCTATGACATGAAAGCTGTGGCGCGACGTGGATACTATCTTCCCATTTGCCCTTGTAGCTAACTCCTAAGGCACCCTCTAGATGGAGAACTCGTAACCGCAGGTTATCCGGGAAAACAGTGGGGACTACTTGAGCACTAAGATGACCATATTGATATTGCAGAAGCATACTAAGTAGTCGACCATATAAACATTTGTGAATATTCCGTTTCCACAGTTTAAAAATTTCAGCAGCCCAATCAATGTGTAACTGTCGATCGATGCAAAACATAAACTCCAAATGGGACTTAGGAACTGAGTCTACGCCACTAGTCTGTAACAGTAAACACCTCCCTACCAAATTGGCAAGGCAACGGTATTTTCCATGAAATCCATTTTTAGTAAATTGCTGACGTTTCCCAAATTCCTTATTATACTGTAAAGCTCTACCAGAATCTCCTAAGTTCAACGCAGGCATTGCATGCATGGGATTTGGCAGATCAAAGCAGTCTCTCAACATAGCAGGGGAAATAGAAATTAAGACACCTTGAACCTCCCCAATTATCTCATCATCTTCCTCATTGACATAGACGGAATTATAAAAGTCTAACATGGCAGGGTAATATACATCACTGCGAGCGCATATTAACCTTCTCAGTCCCAAAGCTTGCAGCTTGGTCATAACTTCTTCAGCCCAGTCAAGTGTGGAGGACTCCAGGATCTCCCAATCAAGCATATTCCCCACGAAAATAGTGTCGGCGTCTCTCAATGCTGAAGGCATAGAGGTGGCAGAGGCTTTAGGACTGCCTTCTCCTTGGCGGGCTCTCCTTGTGTGCACCATGACTAACCAGAAAGGAGTTTGCTCTCGGCAGGAAGGAAGACGAAAGTATGAGATGTGAGTTTGAAGCTTGGAACCCCTCCCTATTTATAGTGATTTGCCACAAGGGTAAAAGACGAAAATGACCCTCTTAAAGTGCTCCATCATTTTCACGTGCAAAACAAAGAAGACTCTAGAAGATGCCAGCTAGCTCCCACCGAAATTTTAGACTGATTGGACAACTATAGGTGTGCACGTGAAAAGCATGTTTTCACGGGCAGGGCTTGGATGAATCTAGACACGTCCAGCTGTCTTCCACCAAATTTTTAGCTCGAAAAGACGCTTCTATCCTTGTGCATGCGAAAAGCCTTCTCATGGTCAGGTCTCAGAAAGGTCTAGAGGATGCCAGTTGCCTTTGTGCAATTTTTTAGATCGATTGGACCATCCTACCCTTATCCACGCGAAAAGCTTTTTCACGGTCTGGGCCTTTTTTGTCCAAATTGCACCAGTAGGTCACGGATGAACTGTAGAGCCAATATACATGTGCACGTGAAAAACGCCTTCTCACGGGCAAGCTAGTTGACACCCTTAATGAAGCCCAACGTTGTTGAAATTTGACAAACTAGTAGCCCATCTCCCAAGGACAAAAACGTGTCAGTTAGTGGGCCCAAAATACCATCTCATAATCCATAACTTCATCTCCTTGGTTTGGCAATAGATTGGAGTGGGCCCTTCTAATTTAATTCAACTGGGCTTGGATGTGGGCCTTAGAAAAGTTATCTAAAGTTCTAATACACAGGCCCAAGTAAGCCCAAGCAGAAATAAGCTCCATCAAGCAATTTGGGCCTAAGCCCTGGTTCAAATGCTGCAAATAAAAGTTAAAACAAAACAGATATGCACTCCCTACAGACTATGGGTTAAAGCACACAATAAAAATATCCCAATAAAATAAAATAAAATAAAATAAAAAGAAAAAGAAATCACCATGGGTTGCCTCCCATGAAGCGCTGAGTTTAGGTCTTTAGCTTGACCGTCCCCTCTGTCAAGTTGTGCTCAGAGTGAAATGATCAACCTCCTTAACATGGTCCTGAATGTAGTAAGGCTTCACACGCTAACCATTTACTTTGAATATTTGTCCAGAGGTTGATTGGAGTTCAACACTGCCATATGGGAAAACCTTTATAACAGTATAAGGTCCCATCCACTTAGATTGCAGCTTTCCAGGGAAGAGTTTAATTCTGGAATTAAAGAGAAGCACCTTCTGCCCTGGTTCAACAGTAGAGGGGCTGATCTTCTTATCATGTCTGAGCTTAGATCTCTCCTTGTATAGCTTAGCACTCTCATAGGCATTGAAGCGAAATTCCTCCAACTCATTTAGTTGGTGCAATCGTAGTTCAGCAGCAACATTGGGATCCATGTTCAGCTTTTTAACTGCCCAAAATGCCTTGTGTTCCAATTCAATAGGCAAGTGGCAGGCCTTTCCGTACAGTAAACGATAAGGAGACATTCCAATGGGCGTTTTGAATGCTGTGCGGTAAGCCCACAATGCCGCATCGAGTTTTAGAGACCAATCTTTTCGGTTGCCTCCCACTGTCTTTTCTAAAATGTGCTTGATCTCACGGTTTGAGACTTCAGCTTGACCGTTTGCTTGTGGATGATAGGCTAAGGTGCGCCTATGTTGAACTCCATATTTGTTTAAGAGCTTGTCGAAAAGCTTATTGCAGAAGTGACTCCCTTCATCACTGATAATTGCTCTAGGTGTTCCAAACCTGCTGAATATGTTGCAGCGAAGGAACTTGGTAACCACTTGAGCATCATTCTTCCTAGTGGGTATAGCTTCAACCCACTTCAAGAGGTAATCAATAGCCAGAAGGATGTAAGAAAATCCATCTGATGGTGGGAAAGGTCCTATGAAATCGATTCCCCATATGTCAAAAAGTTCTACTGGCATAATGCCAGTTTGGGGCATCTCTTGCTTCCTTGCAATTCCTCCTGTTCTTTGACACTGATCACATGACTTAACAAAGGTGTATGTGTCCTTGAATATGGTTGGCCAGTAAAACCCACTTTGTAGGATCTTTGCCACCGTTCTTTGCACTCCTAAATGGCCAGCATAGTCAGATGAATGACAATGCTTCAGTATGCTGTCCACTTCCTCTTCTGGCACACATTTTCTGATGATCTGATCAGCATATTGCCTGTATAGAACAGGCTCATCCCAAATGTATCTTCTTGCATTAAAGAGGAACCTCTTCTTTTCCTGATAAGTGAACTCGGTAGGTACATAGTCACATGCATGGTAGTTCACTATATCAGCAAACCATGGCATCTTTGCCTCGATTCAAAGAGCTGCTCATCAGGGAAGGTGTCGAAATAGTAGCACCTTGAGTACTACCTTCCCCTAGCTCCAGCCTTGACAAATGGTCGCCACGGTGTTGGAAGTCCCCTTCAAGTCTTTAATCTCCAGATCAAACTCTTGGAGTAACAAAACCCATCTGATCAACCTGGGTTTCGCATCCTTCTTGCTGAACAAGTATCTCAAGGCAGCGTGGTCGGTGTAAACAATGACCTTAGTGCCCAAAAGATATGACTGAAACTTATCACAAGCAAACACCACAGCAAGTAACTCCTTCTCTGTAGTGGTGTAATTGAGCTGGGCCACATTGAGTGTGCGACTGGCATAATATATTGCCCTGAAAACCTTGTCCCGTTTCTGCCCAAGCACCGCTCCGACTGCAAAGTCACTCGCATCACACATCAGCTCAAAGGGTTGTGACCATTCTGGAGCTACTATCACCGGTGCTGAACTGAGCTTCTCTTTCAGCGCTGTAAAGGCCTGAAGGCAGTCTTCAGAAAATCTGAAAGGAAGATCCTTCTCTAAAAGCATGCTTAGGGGCTTGGCAATTTTTGAGAAATCTTTGATGAACCGCCGATAAAACCCTGCATGACCCAGAAAGCTCCGGATGCCCTTCACATTGGTGGGAGAGGTAGACTCTCAATGGTGGAGATCTTTGCTCTATCTACTTCCAACCCAGCTGCGGACACTCTATGCCCAAGGACGACTCCTTCCTTGACCATGAAGTGACACTTCTCCCAGTTCAAGACCAGGTCCTTTTCCTTGCATCGGATCAACACGGTTTCCAGATTTCTGAGGCAGATGGAAAAAGATGAACCAAATACCGAGAAGTCATCCATAAAGACTTCCATAATGTCCTCCACTAACCCTTGAAAGATTGCCATCATACACCTCTGGAAAGTAGCAGGTGCGTTGCAGAGACCAAATGGCATACGCCTGAAAGCATACGTGCCAAAAGGGCACGTGAATGTAGTCTTCTCTTGATCCTCCGGGGCAACTTCTATTTGGTCGTATCTGGAATAACCATCCAGAAAACAATAATACGGGTAGCCAGCTGACCGATCTAGCATTTGATCAATGAAAGGTAACGGAAAGTGGTCCTTACGAGTGGCTTTATTCAGCTTGTGGTAGTCGATGCACACGCGCCACCCGGTCACTGTGCGGGATGGAATGAGCTCGTTCTTCTCATTGCGTATCACTGTCATGCCGCCCTTCTTGGGAACCACTTGCACTGGACTAACCCAGGAGCTATCTGAAATGGCATATATGATGCCCGTTTTCCTCCACTTCAGAATCTCCTTGCCAACGACTTCCTTCATTGTAGGATTGAGCCTGCGTTGGCGCACTACAGTAGGAGTATAAGACTCCTCCTTCAGTATCTTGTGCATGCAGACCGCTGGACTTATACCTTTTATATCATCCAGAGACCACCCCAGGGCCTGCTTATGCTCCCTTAAGACTTCTAGTAGCTGTCTAGTTTCTTCTCGTTAAGGATGCAGCCTACTATCACAGGGTAACGCCCTTGTGTATCCAAAAACTCGTACCTCGGATGTTCGGGGAGTTGCTTGAACCGGCAAGGGTTCCGTGATTGCCGAGGATTCAGTTGAGGGAGGTCGCTTAGCTTGGTCTTCCAGACTTCATAAGTCTCTTCCGGTTCCGCCTCAGCAAAATCCAGCTGCTGCAATTCGTGATCCAAGCTTTCAGTGATCAAGCTTTCTTCGAAGTAGCTGTCCACGAATTCAGCAATCTGATCAATCTAATAGCAGCTGGAATGATCATTCGCTTTGCGCATCAAACGCTCCATGTTGAACACCACTGCGTCTTCATCCACAGGCAGTGTCAACTCCCCTGAGTTTACATCGATCAAGGCCCTTCCGGTACTCAGGAATGGCCTTCCAAGAATCAATTGGACTCCTTTATCTTCCTCTATTTCCAAAACAACAAAGTCCACTGGGAAGATAAAGCGATCCACCTTGATTAAAACATCTTCAATGATGCCTGCCGGCTTTCCTATCGAGCGATCAACAAATTGTAAAGATATGGAAGTGGGCTTTATTCCAGTCAAGCCCAGTCGCCGGTAGATGGACATTGCCATCAGATTTATACTCGCCCCTAAATCACATAGGGCTTGTTCCAATTGTGAGGTGCCAATGGTGCAGGTCAGAGTGAAACTACTCGGATCTTTAAGCTTGGGTGGTAGCTTGTGCTGCACCACTGCACTGATGTCATTTGTGAGAGCCACTATCTCACAATCAGTGTAGCTTCTCCTCTTGGACAGTAGATCCTTTAAAAATTTGACATATCCAGGCATCTGTTCCAAGGCTTCTACGAATGGAATGTTTACCTCCAGCTTCTTGAATACATCTAATAATGTCTGGAACTGAGCATCTAATTTCTTTTTCCTCAGCCTTTGAGGATACGACATAGGAGGTTTATACGGAACGGGAGAGCTAGCTTCAGGCTGACGGGCTGTCGGTTGACTACTCCTAACCTTTTCCTTCTGGTCCTTACACTGCTCAGCATCTCCTTCTTTAGCTTCCTCCTGGGTGTGCTGTTCCGACTCCTCCTTGTTTGGCTCGATTTTCTTCTCTCCAGCTGGTAGTTCTTTCCCACTTCTAAGCATTATAGCTTTGCATTGCTCCCTTGGGTTGACCTCCGTATTGCTGGGAAAAGTATTTGATGAAGATGGCCTAACTGCATTTGCTAGCTGGCCAATCTACTGCTCTATATTATTCATAGCCGCTCCAAGATCTTGGACAGAAGTGGTAAGGGACTCAATCCTTGTCTCCCCCTTACTCATTTTGTCAGTTGCTTGCTTAGCAAATTGATAAAAGAAGTTCCGCATCTCTTCATCCTTTTCCTTCTCTTTGTCTTCCTCCTTCTGTTGAGGCATCTTCTGGAACCCAGGAGGAAGTTGTGGCTGAGAATGTTCTCCGTACTGTGCTACTCCAGTAGCAAGGACCTTATTCTGCCTTTGCCATAAGTAAGGTTGTTGTTGAAATTGGTGAGGTCCTCCCTGATTCTGGAAGTTGCTGGGCTGAGGAGGATTCTGGTACTGGTTTGGATTCTGAAATTGTCTCTGGAATCCTCCACCTCGATTCCCAACATATTGGGCTTCTTCGTATAGCTGGGCTGCAGCAGCATCTTCAGTAACTACCTTGGGTTGTTTAGTTCTGCCCTCCATGCGAACAGCCATCACTGACATTTGCTATGTCAGTAACTCCATCTTCCTTGTCAACTCATCGAACTGAGTTGAATTTGATGAATTTGATACCGCAGCCACTGGCTCAGCTCTAGGGCGTCTGTCATTGGACCATTGGTAGTTGGACAACGCCATTCGCTCTATAAGCTCCACTGCTGCAGAAGGCTCCATCATCATGAACGCTCCCCCCCGTCGCATCTATCATGCTCCTTGTATTTGCGTGCAAACTCGCATAAAAAGATTCGACTGGTAACCATTCTGGCCTGCCATGATTAGGACACCTCCTAACCAAGTCTTTGAATCGCTCCCAGGCCTCGTATAGCGACTCATCACCATGCTGAGTGAATTGATTTATTTGGCTCCTTAAATGAATAACTCTTGTTGGTGGAAAGTACTTGGAGAGAAACTTCTCCACCATTTGGTCCCATGTGTGTATGCTGCCAGTAGGTAGGGACTGGAACCAACCGAGAGCTCGGTCCTTCAATGAAAACGGGAAGAGTCGCAACTTAATGGTGTTATCCGAGACTCCATTGATTTTGATGGTGTCGCAAATTTGCAAGAATCACGCTAAATGGTTGTGTGGATCATCTAGTGCCGAGCCTCGGAATGCAACTTGCCCCACCATCTGCAGTAGCACAGGCTTCGGCTCGAAGTTATTTGCTTGGACCGGTACCCTTCTAATGCCTGAATACTCATCCGAGAGTACAGGTCTAGCATAATCCATGAAGGTCCTCGGCTGATAACCTCCTTGTACAGGTCTTGCTCGATTGTAATAGTCTGGTTATGGTTCTTGTTCTTGATTTATGTTCTAGTTCATGTTCATGTTGATTATCTCCTACCTATCTTACATTTGGTCCATGCTAAGATAAATTTAAGGCTTTTATCCCATTTGATCCATGTGAATAAAAGTGATCAAGGTAGATAACCAATCTAATAGTTGCAGACTTGGTCTATCATACAATATTAAATCTAATTCACTAGTGTTCCACCCTAGACAAGGGCTAAGATTACCTAATTATGCATAAACTAGGCATTTCCATTCAAGCAAGTGAATTAAACAAGAACTGAATTCTATTTTATTGAACAACCATAACCAAACTGAATACAATTTATTGGGGGCTACATTGCTCCCCTAGACTAATAAAACTACTCCATAATCATGACAAAAGCAATAACAATTACAAGAAAGAACATGATTACAGTACCAGGACAATAAAGGAAGACCCCAAGATGAACCAGGACCCCAGCCTCCAACGACTCCGGCGTCTGCTGCCTAAAATCACTCCTTGCCAAGGACAATCCGATCTTTTAGCAATGGCTATAGCTCTTTCCAAAACTCAGATCAGATTCTCCCACTCAAGATGATTTACAATGCCTCCAAAGACCCCTATTTATAGGATTTAGTGGGCCAAATTAGGGTTACAAAAGGTGTGCCCTAATTATAAATGTGGTCGTAGCCAAAACAACGTCGTTTTGGTTAGTGACACTATTCGACGTTCTAGGCGCAATAAAATTCAAACTACTCCAAATTTGGCCCCAGTTCTTTAGAGGAAAATGATTAAAACAACAAAACACATCATTTGGAGTTCAAAAATGCCTGCACGCGAGAATGAACGTGAGAAGACCCTTTTCACGTGCAACTCTAATTCGACTTAAATTTGCTCCAAAGCTTCCTATTGAGTTGTAGAAGGCATCCATGCAATAAAATCCTTGCACGTGAGAATGCACGTGAGAAAGCCTTTTCACGTGCACCTTGATTTTGCCTTCATTTTGCTTCCATCTTCTTCCTATAGCTTCCTCTTGAGTGTATGGAGTGATCTAGCGAAGGTGTGTGGGAAAAAGTTGCTCCAAAACCTGCCAAAAACACTCAAAAAGTACAACTATACACCAAACAGGGTCTTCCTAGGGATTAGAGCAAATATGTGTAAAATATCATGCAACTAGGTACAAAACATACTCTAAAACACCCTAAATAAGGCCTAGGATAACGGCATAAATGCACGTTATCAGAGGTTGGGGGGGAGCCGCACCCCAAAAGCGGTTTCCCTCCCGGACGAAATCCGGTGATGACAGCTGGCGACTCCACTGGGGATAGTTAGAGAGTTAGGCCTATGATTAAGATTAGGAGGTTTATTATTTGTTTTAAATTATTTTTATTCTTTTATTCTTTATTCTTTATTTAATTGATTTATTTACTGCGCTTAATCGCCGTTGTATGATAGTTTTGATTTACGCGCTTTGATGCCATGATAGTTGTGTTTTATCGCTTTCCCTAAATCGTTGTGTTCATGCATAAACCTTCTACCCGGGTTTCTATCACAGTTTAGGTTAGTGAGGTTTATTAGGGTGCCCTGCGTGTTGACCATTATCCGCAAAGGGACCCCGGACTCCTCACTCAGGCTTGAGGTCCTTTTAAGGCACGTCCTTTTAAGGCCCCACTCCGGTAAATCCCATGGTGTACGGAGCCCTCTAGAGAGGAAGTTTGAGGACCAACGAATAAGATAGGGTGTAAAATCATGGCCCATTAGGGGCACACCGACCCACATGTTGTTTGCCCATTTTTAGCCTTTCTTTTAAAGGATATGTTCATTCACACCAAATCATATTGTTTTGTTATGTTCTTCTATCATGTAAATAGTTGTGTTGTTCTTTTATTGATTGTTGTCTTATACATTGTTTCCACTAATTTTGTTTTGCTCAGTTTTTGTTTTTGTTTTTGTTACCATGCCTCATTCTTTCATCCATTCTAGGACACAGAACCGTGACATTCATCATAAGTCCATTTAAGATGTGTGTTCTATTACACTCCACTCATGTATTCTTTTGGTCACATAGATCACCTCAACACTGTAGGGTTAGGTGTTCATTTAAGAATTCACCATTTAGTTTAGGTTTAGGCGACATTAGTCCTCATTAGTCCATAGATGCCCACGTCGGGCACATCTTCATTCATGCTATTCACATTTACTAGAACATATTTACATCCTCATGCTACCAACATTTAGGGCTCGTGTCATGTTTTCATCACATCATGTAGACTCATGCATGCACGCATGCCAAACAAAAAAAACATCAACAAACCATGTAATCCATGCATGCATGCATAAACAAAAAACAAAAAAATTTCAAAAATCCAAAAAAATAGGAAAGTAAAAAAAAATCATCATCATCAATCATGTCATGTAGACCCATGTACGCATGCAGGCCCAAAAAAAAAATCAAAAACCAAGGAAAACTAGAAAATCCAAAAAAAAATCATCAAAATCATGTCATGTAGTTTCATGCATGCAAAAAAAAAAACCAAAGAACCAAGGAAAAATAACAACAAAAAACAAAAAACATCATCATGTCACATCATGCATGTCAAAAATAAACAAAAAAAAAACAAAAAAAAAACCAAAGAACCAAGGAAAATAGAAAATCCAAAAATAACCAACAAATCACCATGCATGCATGCGTGTCGAAAAAAAATACAAAACACAAAACAAAGAAAAAAAATAGAAAAAGAAAACCCAAAAGAAGAAAGAGGAAAAAATATCATGTAGTTTCATGCAAACATAAAAAATCAAATGGGGGGCTTATCATTTTGCTGATTCATCAGAACCACTCAGAAGCAAGCAGCAATCTTGATCCATAGCAGAGAACACAAAGGCAAGACTGGTCAGTTTGGAACAGGCCCATCAAGAAGCGTACAGAAATCTCCGAGATTTGCAAGGGCAAATGGACCGTCTGACAGAAATGATGTCGAGATTAGTCAAAAACCTAAGACAAGGAGTCCCAAATCAACAACAAGGCCAGGAAGCATTGCAACCACCGACTCTCACACAAATGCAAACACCAATTCATGACCCTACTCCTGCACATCGAGGTATCCCGAATCAAGTCCATTTTACGTCACCAACTGTGGGACATGAGGCAGATGTACCGATGTCCCCCGCACCTAGAGAAGATATTGAATTGCTTACGATAGCGCAACTTGAGGAAAGATTGAACGCAATCGAGAAAAATGAGGCTTATGACTTGATCAGTCCAGATGAATTGTGCTTGGCTCCTGGTATAGTTTTACCTCCAAAGTTCGAGATGCCTCAGTTTGAGAAGTTCAATGATACTCAAGGTCCAAAATTTCATTTGACCATGTATTGTACGAAGATGGCTGCTCATGCAGGGAATGCCAAACTATTGATACACTGTTTCCAAGAGAGTCTAACTGGAGGGCCACTGCAATGGTATTTTCAATGTCAGAAAAGTTGCATTAATACATGGCAAGATCTAGCAACTGCTTTCCTGAACCAATACAAGCATATCACAGAGTTGGCTCCTGATAGGCTGACATTACAAGAACTGGAACAAAAGTCAACTGAAAGTTTCAGAGACTATGCTAAGCGTTGGAGGGAGGTTGCAATGGAGGTCCAACCGCCATTAACTGAGAAAGAACTCATGACCATTTTCCGCAATACCCTTCAGGGAGCCTACTATGAAAAAATGGTAGGGAATGTCACTAACAATTTTGATGATCTAGTGGCCTCAGGAGAAAGGATTGAGCTAGGAATCAAGACGGGTAGAATAACGGAAGTGACTACTCACCAGGACCAAGTGCAAGCTGTGTGGCAAACCAAATCATCCACTTTAAAGCACAAAAGACCTAGGAGAAGGGCATCCAAAGCAGCACCTGTCGAGCCGCTGCCACTAGATTATGAAAAATTGTTTCCAAAGCTAGTAGGAGCCGGTTTGCTGGTACCAGAATCCATTCCCGTGCCACAACCACCCTATCCTAAATGGTATGATCCTGCAAAGAGCTGTGAGTTCCATGCCGGTGCTATTGGGCATTCAACGGAAAACTGTAATGCATTCAGGAGAAGGGTTCAGTCACTGCTTGAAGTTGGCCTCTTGGATGATTCGGTGATTCAAGACTACTCTTTGTAAAAGTGTCCCCTGTTTGGATTCTGTTTTGAAATAGAATAAAGTTTCTCAAAGAGTATGCACTTCATAACATTCACTAGAGCCACGCATCCTAAACATTTATGCATACATGTCATGCATTCCATTGATAAATTTCATAGTAAATAAAAGGGGGAGCTTCACACTCTTATTGAATCAGATTATCATCAAAAATCCAGTCACATGGCTGAAGACCTATACAACCGATTGGTTATGGTGGAGCAAGCTCAGATAGCAATGTATGCGAATTTGCAGGGACTGAAGTGTCAACTCCAGAAACTAATGGAATCGGTTGAAGGGCTCACCAAGGTAGAATCAGCTGAGGCTAGAACTACTGGAGTGGCACAAGGAATGAAACTACCCCATGGACTGGTTTCCTTTCAAAAACCTCACGTCATGCCAATACCATCACCATTTCCTCATAGCCACTCAAATGTCACCTCTTTGATGCATATGCCCCAACCGACTCATCTTCGTGCATGGCAAGGATCAGGACCAGTGACAATGAGATATGGAGGCGACCCCTCGGGTAACATTCACGGTCCAACAGAAAGAAGGAATAAGAAGCTCAAGCAACTAGAAGTTGACCCCATCCCCATGACTTACTCATAGTTATACAAAGAGCTGCTGCAAGCCCACATGATAGCTCCAACTCCTTTGGACCCGGTTAAGCAACCTTATCCTGAGTGGTATAATCCAAATGACCAATGCGAATATCATGCTGGGGCAATAGGGCATAATATTGAAGGCTGTATTTCATTTAAGAGGAAAGTCCAGTCCATGAGGAATGCTTAATGGTTGAACTTCTCAACGAAGGCCCAAAGTGACTCTTCCAAGCCAAGGTCTACTAGTCTCGATGATGTGCATGGAGTGGTACTACAAGTGACTTGGAGTAGGTTTGGTAATTCCCATAGCACCGAAGGAGGGCAAACCAATTAAGTTTTCTAGAGGATGGATCGCCAATGCTTGAGTAATATCATCGAGGCTCGCAGTTTTTAATAATTTCCCTATTTTGGTGAAATCTTTGTTTCGTAAATCATGGAAACTTCTTATCCTATGCTTTGAAAAGATGCTGGGCACCTCTGCTGTGATAATAGATGTTTTTAAATGGTTTGTAACATTTCATAACATGTGTATGCAATAGTTGTCCATAACTTGTCCACTCTCATAGTACGTGTATCAAGCTTAACAGGGGCATATGAAACAAGGGAGGTTGAACCAATAACCTAAGCCTGAGAAGGGTCCAAGCAACCTATCATTCTAAGAGCTCGGCGCAAAAGATCGGGAAGTTCAAGAAAAGCAATTTTGGGGAGCTCCACTCCCACCGAGAGGGACATCCGCAAAGGGCTCGATTGACTGTCAGGTGAAGTCCCTTCTATCACGAACATAAATATAACTCTTATTTGAACTACTTGAGAAAACATTTGATCATTTAAGGTGAGGAGAGGCCATCTTTTGTGCTACCTCGTCATCATACCCTTGCCACCCCCTTTAAGCCTATAATGAAATTTTCTTTCCAAATTACCTGATCTATAGTTCACCCCACATTGGGGCAATTCTTTAAAGCAAAATCCTTTAAGAGAGGCAGTTCCGTACATATGTTGGGGCAGTTAACGCCTTATAAAGTCCCCCATTGGGATAACTTATGCCAAACTAGGGCAACCTTTGGGAAAAAAAAAGAAGAAAGAAAAAGAAAAACAGAGAGGAAGCAAAAAAAAAAAAAAAAGAGGCAACCTTTGGTGAGGGTATTTTGGGGCATGTAAAAAGGTGAAAAAGAAAAGAAAAGAAAACAACGAAGAAAAGGAAAAAAGGGCATTTTAATCAAACCCATATTAGGGCAGTTCTCAAGAGAAAAAAATCAGTCTCATGAGTTTCCTGACAGAGATAAAGCCCTACACTGGGGCAATCCAGTCCATCCTTCAAAAAAACAAAAATCAAAAAGAGTGGCAAAAGAATCAGCTTCTAAAGAGTTCAGTCTGAGCTATGGATCATATCTACCTTAGAATAGGTTTGATCCTATTATATCCCTTCTTGATAAACCCTTAAACCTCAAGCCTTCGTTATAGTCCTAGAAAAGTCCTCTCTGATTGAATGATCAAAGTTATTTCTCAAGTACTCAACTGAGGGTGGAACCTTCAATACAAGAGGCGGACTTGGTTTCATTTCAGGTGGCACCATAGTTTATGACTGTGGAGTCGAGGCTCTTACTGCACTTCCCGAACCAGTAACACCCGTAACTAAAGATGAAGGGAAGGCTGCTGCAGTTAAAGCCAAAACTGTAGCACCCAAAAAGAAAGACAAGGCTAAGGCTGACGCATTTAGGGCCAAGAGTGCGTCACCCAAACACAATGGATTAGGCCACAGGGAACAGAGTAGAGAGTCTGTAAAATCTAAGAGACCTGTATCCCCTGTTTGTACTTCACATTATAGTGTCTGTTCCATCTGTAGGGAAATGGGTCATTATCACTATGAATGTTGGAGTCTATCTGATAGCTGGCTTTGTAATCAATTTAAATCCAATAAAGATCAGTTTTATAAAAGGGGTTCTTCGAGCAAAACAAAATCTAAATCTAAAAGGAGTGTCTCTCCAAAGAAAACCCAAATAAAAGAAGCAGTTGAAACTAACAAGTTAATGTCAACTTGGAAAGCTAAGAGTACAAGCAAAATCAAATCCGTAAATGTTGACAATACTGCTGCTCTCTCTAACCGCCCGAAACAAGTTTGGGCACCAAAAGTGTAAACTGTTGTCCTTCAGGAGCATCTCTGGAATGCATTGCCGGATCACTTGAAGTTAAAGATCAATAAAAGCAAGTAGATCCTTGATAGTGGATGCTCCAGACATATGACGGGTGATCAGACTCTGCTTGTAGAAGTTAATGATAAACAAGGTCCATCCGTTTCATATGGCGACAACAACAAAAGGTAAGACGTCGGGTATGGCACTTTAATTAACGGCTGTGTATCAATCACTAAAGTTGCACTAGTCGAAGGTTTAAAGCATAATTTGCTAAGTGTCAAGTAATTTATGTGACAAAGGATTTCTTGTTTCCTTTTTGTCCAACACCGTACAAGAAGAGAAAACTTATCCAGGAGATGTTAAGTTATCCGGATCAAGAGATGGGGACATATACTCAGTGGTCTTAAGAAATAACTCTTCTGACCCTGTATGCTTCCTCACGAAAGCATCAGATGAAGATAGTTGGCTATGGCACAAGCGGTGCGCACATTTAAACTTTAAGACTTTGTCTAAATTAGCGTCACTTGATCTTGTCACTGGTCTACCCAAACTCAAGTTCTCCAGAGACTCTCTCTGTCGAGAATGCCAACTTGGCAAACAGACCAAACACAGCTTTAAGAGCAAATCAGTTAACTCAATAACTGCTCCTCTACAACTTCTTCATATGGACCTCTATGGTCCTATATCTGTTCCATCACTAGCTGGTGCGAGATATACCCTTGTGGTTATCGATGATTTCACCAGATACACATGGGTGATGTTCCTGAAATCAAAGGATCAAACTTTTGAGCATCGAGTAGATCTCTTCAACTGGATAAGTAACTCACAAGGACTAAGCATTAAATGCATCAGGAGTGATCATGGTACAGAATTTGATTTTTCAGAAATGAGATCATATTGTTCTGAACAGGGCATACAGCATGACTTCTCTGCTCCCAGAACCCCACAACAAAATGGGGTAGCTGAGCGCAAGAATCGTACTTTAGTTGAAACTGGTAGATCCATGTTAGCAGGGGCAACGCTTCCTCTCGTCCATGGGTCAAGCCGTGTCTCATCGCCTACTATGTTCGAAACGGAACTCTAATAAATAAATCTACCATGAAAACACCCTATGAGATGTGGAGAGGACGAAAACCCTCAATTTCACATTTCAGAGCTTTTGGGTGTACTTGCTATATCTCGATAAATGGCAAAGAGACCCGGAATAAATTTGAACCAAAATCTGATGATGGGATTTTTGTCGGGTACTCACTGCATAGCAAGGCTTATCGGGTCTTCAATAGAAAACTATTTAAAGTTGAAGAATCTATCCATGTGACTTTTGATGAAGCTAATCTTGAATGGTCAAAAGTCGGTTCTTCAAATTCTAATATGCAGGTCATGGACAGCAACGTTGATTATTCGAAGTTTATGAATGTTCCTGTTACACATCCTAACCAACCACGTGGCATCAGCGAAACACAACGAAATTTTATGGATGATGCTACGGATGACTCTGACTCCGGACTACCATTTAGCTCCGGATATACTCCTACGGACACCCAAAATTCCGGAGCACCTTCAAGTCCGTCCGGACTAGTTAACACTGGAAGAAACAGTGTTGAAGAACCATCTAGTTCAACCATACCTCTCAATATGGAAACATCTAGTCCGGACGAAGCTCAACCAGCCGATACAACTGAACCACCCAATCTAGAAGAGCTTCAAATTGTTCAAGATCATCCAACACATGCACAAAATTATAGATGGACTCGAAACCATCCCTCAGATCAAGTGATTGGTGATCCTACTGTTGGTGTAAGAACAAGAGCAGCCACCTCCAACGTAAGTCTTTACTCGTGTTTTCTATCTCAAATAGAACCAAAGGTGGTAGATGAAGCTCTTCAAGATTCGAATTGGATAGAAGCCATGCAAGAAGAGCTGAATCAGTTTAAGAGAAATAATGTGTGGACCTTAGTACCAAGGCCTAAGTCTCAGCAAGTTATTGGCGTTAAATGGGTGTTCCGGAACAAGCTTGATACGGATGGAATAGTGATCCGGAACAAAGCTAGACTGGTAGCCAAAGGATATCGTCAAGAAGAAGGAATAGATTATGACGAAACCTTTGCTCCGGTAGCAAGACTTGAGGCAATCCGAATGTTTCTGGCGTATGCTTCCTATGAAAACTTCAGAGTTTATCAAATGGACGTCAAGAGCGCATTCCTGAATGGAGACCTTCAAGAGGAGGTGTATGTTGAACAACCTCCCAGCTTCATTGAACCTAAGGCAGGACATCTTGTCTACAAACTTCAGAAAGCTCTATATGGTTTGAAGCAAGCTCCAAGAGCCTAGTACGACACACTGTCAGAATTTCTACTTGCTCATAACTTCCAAAAGGGGAAGATTGACACCACCCTATTTCTACGAAAAGAGAAAGGACACACTCTGATCGTACAAATATACGTGGATGATATCATTTTCGGATCAACGAATCCGAAGCTTTGTGAAGAGTTTTCTAAATTGATGACAGGCAAGTTTGAAATGAGCATGATGGGAGAACTGTCCTACTTCCTTGGAATAGAAGTTAAACAATTAAAGGAAGAAATCTTCATTAATCAGGCTAAGTATACTCGCGATCTTATTAAGAAGTTTGGTATGGAAGGTTCATCTCCCGTCAAAACTCCCATGCCTGTCAGTGCCAAGTTAGATCCGGATGTGGATGGCATATCAGTAAATGTGACCGACTACAGAGGGATGATCGGATCCTTTCGTATCTTATGGCAAGTCGCCCGGACATTATGTTTGCAACCTTGCATCGTGCACGATACCAGGTGAATCCCAAAGAGTCACATATGCTTCATGTAAAACGGATATTAAGGTATCTCAAGGGAACGATGAATTTGGGACTCGGTACCCAAAGGAGTCCAACTTCACCTTATCCGGATACTCTGATGCCGACTTCGCTGGATGTCGCATCGACAGGAAAAGCACAAGCGGTACGTGTCGGTTTCTAGGAAATAGATTGATCTCATGGTTCAAGAAGAAGCGGAATTCCGTATCAACCTCTACCATTGAGGCGGAATATATAGCCGCCGGAGTTGCTGCGCACGACTACTTTGGATGCAAAGTCAACTTATCGACTACGGTTTCAACATGTCATCTATTCCACTCTCTTGTGACAACACTAGTGCAATTGCCATCAGCAACAATCTTGTCATGCATCCTAAGACGAAACACATTGAGGTCAGGTATCACTTCATACGCGATCATGTTCTCAAAAAGCATATTTCACTGGAACATGTTGCTATCGAAGATCAATTAGCAGACATACTTACAAAGCCCCTACCTGATGCGAGGTTCTCTCGAACTACTCTTCCGATTAGGTATGCTTGACTTCTCTGCATAGCTTCACATTTGCATTACCCAATAGTATATTTACTCTCGGAACATGCATTGTACGTTCTTGAAAGTAGTAGAGACTTACCGATCGTATTGCTGATCATACTTATTGTTTAACGGCTTCATGCTTCGACATTAATCTCAATCTCATAATGGGAGGATGCTTGCGTTTCCGATCGAAGTCGTTTAAGCTAACATAATTACGGTTTATATGATTTACCTCTTTCGGGTTCATGATCTTAACTTCCATTAATCACCACGTGACAAAAGCATGTTCATTTAGATTACTCTATTAACATGTATAGTTGAAGAAGTGAAATGGGTTAGCTTGGAATGCCTGGTGGAGGAATACTCAATCGCGATCGATCGATCACCAAGTATAGTTTTCTAGTAAGATAGACAATCTTGAACTTCTACAAATCGGAACGGTCAACCGAGAGGATTGCACAATCTACGGGGAGAAAATGCTTTATATATTATTCAAGAATACCCCCGTATATGTCTCATGACCTCTTTCCCGATCGTCTATCCGAGGGGGAGCTTTTCATTGAGAGGATTAAATGATCTACGGGGGAGCAGCAATGAACCCCTAATATGTCTCGGATTCTCCTTCCTCTAAACTTTTACTTGGGATCTGCTGGACATCTTGTTTTGAATCGGAAAAGCGGCATGTTTGGATGTATTTTCCTTCTTCAACCATGCATTTTAATCAGCTAATCATCTGCCTTCTTTTGACATGTGTTCGCTCTATCATTTTTCACTCATGAATCCCAATGTGGCCAAATCATATGCTCTCTAATTAATCTTAGCTACGTTGTTCAGCAAGATGGTTTCGCTATGTTGACCTATATGAACCTGTGTATTGCTGTCTGACATATGCCCTGATTCAGTATTATTGATCATTTTCACGTATGCATATGTCTACTACATTCTTAGCCATGCATGAGTTCTGTTTCTCATTAGTTCGGATTATGTTGTTTTTCACTGATTATCTTCTCTAATCCGTACTAATCCTTGCCTGTTAAGCTTTTGTATTTTCAGTTTATCCTTATTTAGCTACAGGTTCAGATTTTCTTTGCACCCGTATCGATAAATCCAGTCCACAGTCTCGGATTTGAAGTATTGTGGTACTTCTCTTCTCTTCGACTTTTTGACTGCAAAGGAATCTACTCTACTCTCTCACCGAACTCTGTTTGCTACGGACAAGGTCTATTATTCATCCGGATACTCTTCCACGAATATTATTTACTCCGGATGACTGTCGGCTCTTTCCTCCTGGACACCGACAATCGTTCAATTGTGACAATCCATGTATACTCATATGTCGCATGCTTTTGAGGAGGAATAATGATGATTCATTAAATACATATCTCGGGTTGCACACACACTTCTCTGGATGGCAATCAGTTGTTATCTTTACTTGGTCATGCGGTCTCCACGACATCGTTTCATTCGGAGGCGCATCGATATCAGGACTAATGACATCAGCATGTCGCACGGGTCCCTATCTCACTCGCACATTCCTAGGCCCGCTGACATTTGCGGACTCGGTCTTATATGTTCTGATCATTCCTGCGAAGCACGAGTATTGCTCATTTCAAATCCCTAAACCTCTCGTTGCTCCTTCCATTGTCAAGACCTCACCTTTCATCCTGTTCTTCCCATCTAATCTGCAATGGCACCCAGAATCTCTCTTTCCGGTGTTAATCCTGGCCATCTGGTTGATTGGAACGCTGTTTCTAATCCTCCGGATTGGTTTTTCCAGCTTCGCCCTCTCCTTGAAGCCTCGCATATACTCAGCCTGATCTCCAATCCCGTCGATCTTCTTATCGACGACATTCTTGAGTATTACCAACGGATTCGCTGCACCACCGATTCCATAACCTCTTATGTCCGCGGTGAATCCATCATCATCACTCCGGCTGTTCTCCGCACTGCTCTCCACCTACCTCTTGGTGAACCACAGTGCCCAGATGCCGATCCTATGGCGGCTTCTATGGGTTGCACGAACAAAGGGAAGGAATACAAGGTGAAATCCTTCCAGGGTCGCTATCGATGTATGGCGACCATTCTAAGTCGATGCCTACTGGCTCGCACATCCGCCCTGGACTCAGTTCCGTACGACCTTCTCCTGGCCATGTACGGCGTTTTTGAAGGTCTTTCGATGGATTGGGGGATGTTCTTATTTCGTTTGCTGCAGAATGGTTCCAAAAACCATTCCTTCGGGCGCATCCTCAGCATTATCTTCCGGCATCTACGTCCGGACCATTTCGCCCGATTTGATGCTGTCTCGTTTCCCTCGGCTTATTACCTCCGTTACCTTACGCCGGACGGGAACATGACCGCTCACCGACCCACTGTAGCTCTCCGCATTCTCCCTGCCTCGGAACAATAAGGCAGCTCTATTGGTGACCCCTCCGACAGTCAAGCCCATGAGGTCAGTTCTGCACCCCGATCCTCCCGGATTCGGTCTGTTGCTGCGCCCTCCCACTCACGGGCCTCCCAGCCAAGTGTCCGTGCCGAACCGTCCGAGGTTGCGGGGCCCTCTCAGCGCAGTGCGTCTAAAGCTGTTTCCTCCGCCCCCTCTGCTGCTGATGTCCCCACTCCCTCCATATCCGCTATTGCTGCCGCGGTCGATACCGCTGTTGCTGCCGTCATTGCTGATGTCCCGGCTTCTACTCCAGAAGCTCCTTTGCCTCCCCTACCTCAACCCCGAGATTACCTTGACCATCTCTCCGCCGACACCTTAATGGACCTTTGGCTCCGTTTCAGCCTAGCCCACACCTCCTCCATTCCTGACACCGATCTCCGGGTGTTTTACACACGCAATACCCAATCCCCGGAGACCATGATCATCTGGAACTTGGACCACGACTTTCTTACGCCGGCTGCCATTCCCGATGTGCCATTCCCTACACCCTCCGGCCCAGTCCCTGCTGCACGAAGTCCTTCCTCTGCTAAGGCTGGACCCTCTTCTCGTGCTGCCGCGATTCCCGTGGTTGACTTATGTGGTCAAAGCGGGTCCCCTGCTCCGGATGCCTCCAATGCTCCGGATGCCTCTGATGCTCCGGATGCTCCTGCTGCTGCTGATACTCCTGCGGACTTCTCTGCCCAACGCACTCCTGCTCCTGTTCATGCGGGGGAGTCCTCCAAAGCTCCGGAATTGGTCCTTGGGCGTGCCTCTTTTGGCACGGTCCACTTCGACGCTGTGCTTTCCGCCCAGCTGGACCGACACGCCCAAGCTCAAAGCGCCCAAATTTCCGCCATCGCTGCCAAAGTTGATGCCCTCGGCGCCCAACTCCTCTCCGCTCTCACTGACTCCTCCACTTCCATGGAGCAGAAAATGGATCTTGTCACCACATCCGTCCATTCATTGTCTACCTCCTTCGCAGATTTGGCGCACACGATGGCTCGTCCTCCTGTTGCTTCCCGGCGATCTCCCAAACAAAGCCGCTTCTCTCAACCAAGCTCCTCTACTGCAGCTCCAGCTCCTCCTCCATCCTCCTCATCCGCAGCTGATTCCTTCCTCCCATCATATGCGGAGTTTGATCCTTCTGATGCGGATGGAAGCTTGCGCAAGGCAATGAAATCCTATGCTGCGTCTTCTGCTGAGAGAAGATGTCTTTCAGAAATGTACCCTTTCTCCCCGGCCGACATTCAGACTCTCTGTTCGGAGAAAGGACTCTTTACTACAGAAGACATTGAGAACTTCTCGCGAGCAGCTAAAATGGAGATGAGGCTGTTTCCATCTCTCTACAAAGATGCGCACTTGTTTGACGTTCTACCGTGTTGGAATGAGGGCTATCTTCCCAGTGTGGAGCTAATTCAGTCCTTCATCGACGGAACTGCTGAGGATAGCAAACCATGGAAGACTCTCTCAACCATCCTCATTCCATACCGGATTATGTCGCCACACTTCATGATGGCTGTCTTCATGATTCAGTCCAAGCAAATGATTCTCATTGATTCTCATCAGATTGTGGAGCACTTCATTAGGAAGAATCAATGGGAACCTCGTGTCTCAGGCGATCGAAGTGTGAAGAAAGCCGGATTATATGAAGAGTTGGGCATATCACCCCTGCGTCCGACTGAGAAACTCAAGGCGACATTCCGGGGTAAGAAGCAAGTGCCACAACAACCGGATAGAGATAGCTGCGGAGCCTTTGTCTGTCACTTCATCAAGTCATTCCTAACTGTGGACAAATATTGGAGCCAACACACCACCTTTACGACGAAGCAGACAATGGAGCTAAGAGAGAAGGCAGCAACTATGATCTTCAAGTATAGTAAGCCTTATGTACCCTAGTGAAAGACTTGTATTAAGGCTGAATTGTATTTAGTTGCTGATTAATGAAATTGGTTGTGTTGCGTATTCTGTATGTTATTCTTTTGCATTGCTCACCAGATCAGATTACAAAGGGTTTGGGCATATCCATAATTGGGGGAGATTGTTGGATCAAACCCAGAATTTGGATAATGCTGATAAAGCCTTATGTAATTTGATCTGAGATCTTTTATGTTTATTTGATCATTACAGAAGATATGTTACTAATCCAGAGATGCACTCGTGAGAGCAAAGCTAAGGACAGGATACATAATCCTGATCCGGACAAGAGTGAGTGTCGTCAAACACTTGGTAAATAACCAAGTCACAAATACATATGGAATAAGGAACATTCGTATGGACTAAGAACTTAAAGGATAAGTGCGGAGTAAGGAAACCAAATGCGGAGTAAGGAATTCGGATATCTTACTCGCCCGAAGTAAGGAATTTACATACGGAGTAAGGAACTTACATACGGAGTAAGGAAATTACATACGGAGTAAGGAACTTACATGCGGAGTAAGAAAGCGCTGACACGGAATAAGTCATCAGACTTTTCAAGACTCGCCCGGAGTAAGGAAATTACATACGGAGTAAGGAACTTACATACGGAGTAAGGAAGCGCTGACACGGACTAAGGATTCCAGTACTAAATAGATACGGAGTAAGGTTCCGAGCTTCGTTAGCTACAGAGTAAGGAAAATTGCACCGGACAAAGAAGATACTGCTTCAACTCAACCGCATTTAAGGTTATCAGCTCGTGGCGTCCCGATGTAAGATGAATTCATCGAGAACCTGAAGAATCTTACACGTGGATCATCCGGATATGTGGACACAACCTTAATTGTATTTGGGAACTCACAAACGCACTTATATTCTTCGAACCCAAGATCTTGAGCTCCACAAACCGCAGCAGTCAAGGCAGAGAGATTACCGAGGGATAGTTAGTGCTGAACGCATTCCGGAACTACAAGTTCCAAGGTTGTCTCTTAGGAATGTTTTGTATAAATATTCATACTTGTACATTAAAAGAAGTGTGCGTGATAAAGCGAATGTGCGTTAGAAAAGAATAGACTAATTCTGTGTATGCACAAGAGTTTTCATCTTTGGAGATAGAAGTTGGCTAGTGTGTGAGTTCATTTGTAAACAGAGTGTAAGAGAGTCTTGCTTCTATTTTGTTGTATTTATCTTGTGATAATAAAACAAAATACTTCCACTATCTGGTTATCTTCCTTGATGATTCTATCACTTAACCGGGATAAGTGTTTGTGTCTTGAGAGAAACAAAGAGTTTTAATAAGAGCCTATTCACCCCCCCCCCCCTTTAGGCTCCAAGGGACCATCAGCAACCTCGCCGCCCCTAATTGAACTCCCATCTTCTATAAAAAAAACCCCTCAATCTCTTCCAATGGACACGGGCTCTCCCTCATTCAACGGAAATTCAAAAAAGGCAGCCCTCTTCTTCCTCCTCCTCTGCCAAACCCAAGAGAGCCATAACTCCTCCTTGCCGGAATTCATTTCGCCGGCCGCTGTGGGGTATAATTCATCCTTACCCTGCCCCATGATTCGAAACGCCTGATTCCGTGGCTCACAATAGCACCTACATAATCCACAGACTGAAGGAAGGAAACATGGAGGTCAAAGGAGCAACCCAGTTCGTGCTTTAAAGGAAGCGCCTTGGAGAAGAGAGTCTCTTCGATTTGTGTGGTTGGTTTTTAGTTACGCCTTGTTCTTGTATCTTCCAACCTATGGTTTTTTTTTTGGTCGAGTCATCCCTTTTAACTGGATTTTAAGTGTGATCATTTGTGTGTTATTTTCCAGCTCATTCTTCATTCTTTTTTGTTTCCTCTATTCTGTGTGAATAGAGTAAAATCGGTTCACCCTTTGTGTTTGTGTGATCATTTGTGTGTTAAGATAAAAACAAACAAAAAAATCATTTGTGGTCTGTGTTCTATGATCGTTTGTGAGTTAAAGTAAAAACAAAAAAAGTGACCCTTTGTTTTCTCTATTCTGCGTTGGTCTTTTTCTTTATTGTGTGTGAATAATATCATTTGTGTCATTTTCCAGCGGCCAGTGCAAACACCTTTGGGTTTTTTACATTTACTTTTTTTTTTGTTTGTTTTGTTTGCTCTGTGTGGTGAACCACTGATGAACCTCTGTTTGTTTTTTTCCCATTACCTGTGTTCGGGTGTGTTGGTCGAATTCGTGTTCTGCACGGCAAGCCCCATTAGTGTTGGCCATGTTTGGGGTTTGCAGTCGGTTAACAAAAAAAAAAAAAAAAAAAACAGTCTGGTGTCGGAAAACCAATGTCGAGTTGTGTTCATATTGATTGGCGGAAAAATTGGCGTTGGATGTTGAAAAGAAAAGTTTGTTCGGGTTTTGTCCATTGGATGTTGTTCTTTGGGTGTTTGAGTGTTCGTGTCTGCATTTTTGTCTATTTTCCCTATTCTGTGTGTATGATATGCTTGCTGATCAAAAGAAAGGAAGAGACAAAAAAAATAAATAACACCCAAACAGTATATTTGAGTGTTCCTGTTGTGTCTGTTTGGATGTTTCGTTTGGTAGTTGAAAGCGTCGGGAGGAAGGGTGAACAAGTGTTTCTTTGATTTTTTTTCTCTTGTTGGCCTCCGTTTTAGCCTGTTTTTTTTAAATTTTTTTAAAATTTTTTAAATTTATTCTTTTTCTGGTTTTGGCCACTGTCTCTCCATTTAGGTTGCACGTTCTATGGGTAGTGTGCTATCTCTAGTTTGTATCCCTATTTAGCCATGTGCATATTACTTATAGTTTATTTCATTTGGCCTTAGGTAAATGTTAGCATGGCCAGAAAATTTTTTGTACATGGGCTCTTGACCCAATATTGCTGTAACATTGTAAACAATCTGATATTGTGAAAAGAAAAAAACAAAAAAAAGAGAAAAAAAAGAGATAGAAAGAAAAAGGAGAGTGTGTGGATTTTTTTTTATGATGTCACAATCACACACAACATAGTTGTATTTATTTATTTTAAATTCTCATCAGTTTGTTTTGTTTTGTTTTGTTTTTTTTAAACATTTCTTTTTAAAAAAACAAAAACAAAAATGTTTTCTGAAAAAAAACAAAAAAAAAACTCTTCTTTATAAAAAAAATGCAAGAGAGTTTTCCAAACAAAAACAAAAAGAAAAAACAGGAAAAAAATATTTTCCAAACAAAAAAAAAACATTCAAACAAAAAAAAAACAAACAAACACACAAAACGTTTTCACCACTTGTGCCCTTTTTTAATACTTGGTATTTTTTTTCAATATTACTTTTACCTTAGGATCATTGTAATCGTTTAAATTAGAACGTCAACATAGGATTTAAATTCGATTTTGGGTTTCCGTTGGACTTTAGGATAATTTAGAAGTAATTTTTGAACTTTAATAAATCATAGGATTTTCTTTAAAGGTTTAGAATAAATTGTGTTTAATTTTTAATTTCAACAAATAATTCAAAAATAAAAAAAAATCAATCAAATTGTTAGGACTCCCTTTAGATGTTTAGGACAAATTTGACTTAATTTTACTTCAACAAATAACTTAGAGATAAAACAGAGTAGACTCCTAGGCCATGCGAATTTCACGTCACCTTTAGGATATTTAACTTTAGGTCAAACAAATAGTTAAAACAAGTTAGAAATCTCCTAAATTCTAAGATAGGTACCGAAAGGGCGTCGTGGGGGTGTTAGTCCTTTCCTACGCGTAACCAACTCCTGAGCCCATCCCTAGCGGCATAAATAATTTCCTTTTTAGGTGACCAATTGCACCAGAAAAACGATTGGTGGCGACTCCGTATTTTTCACCATTCGGATGGAGGTTGGGGTGGAGCTGCACCCCAAAAGCGGTTTCCCTCCCGGACGAAATCCGGTGATGGCACTTAGTTTTTCACAGAGGCTCATAAACTGAGTTTCTGTATAGCTACGACCCTTTAGCTACAACTCTCCGCCATCGGTCTCCGAGTCTGGAAGTGTGGCAATTTCTCTATAGTGATTGTGTCCCTTGAGTCTACGAGTCTACGACTCTATGACTCTTGAGTTACAGTTTCATTTGTTTGCCAGTCTTTATAGCATCGACTCTTCGACCTTGAACTTACGAGTCTACGAGTCCGATTTTCTCTACACTGTTCGAAGGCTTCGACTCTGCGACTTTCGATCTACGAGTCTATGTGTCCTGTTTTCTTAACAGTGTCCAAAGGTTTTGATTCTACGACTCTATGAGTCTTCGAGTCTAGTGGCAATTTAAGTTTTGTTAATTAACTTAAGTATTTATGGGGACTCTACAATTTTGCGTGCTACGAGTCTATGAGTCTACTAGTCTACGAGTCCTTTAGCTTTGGTTACTGTTATTAAAAATTCTTCGACTTTACGAGTCTCTGAGCTTATTGACGCTTACAGTTACACTCTCTTTTCCGTACTATGACTCTGCGACCTTCGACCATGGATCTACGAGTCACAATGTGTTGTCACTGTTTCGCCTTGAGTCTCCAGACTCTACGAGTCTACGAGTCTCTTGCGAATATGTCCTATGACAGTTTCACTTTATGAATTTCGACTCTTCGACCCTACGACCTTCGGTTCTTCGAGTCTCCAGACTTAGACTATATTTTGGCAGCTTCATCAAATCCTATATTTCCAACAATCTCCCCCTATTTAATGTAAGCTGACAACAGGTAATTGTATGAAGTCTGAGACTACGAATTTGATGGGCAATTTTAGATTAATCAGAAGATGTCTTTGCCTATAAAGAATTTGAAGGAGTGCAAAGGTTCAAAGAGATACACTCCTCTTGTCACGCCCCGGATTTTCCAACCCGAGGAGACCGGTACGTGACTCCCCTTTTACCCACACGGAGGGCAAAGGGGTAAGGATACAAATCAAGAATTTAGCATTTTAAAACTTTCACAATACATTCAAGAAAAATAAAGTCCATCAAAGCCGTCCACAAACCAATAACAAAGTCAGTCTTTATTACAAAGTCCTCTTTTTTTAATCCATCCCCATTGGGGTTACATCAGTTCCCATAAAAATAACATAAACAGTAAAGTAAATAAGGTCCTCCACCTTGGTGTATCCACCTAACGCCTGTAAGTTCCTGGAAAACAAACAAACACAGTAGGAGGGGTGAGCAACCACAGCTCAGTAGGGATCATGTCTCCCCAACCCATCCCATGTTCCTAGCATCTACATGCCATGTGTACAAGTGCAGTGTTGTGTTACAACAATTTCAACAAATATAATAACAACCACATCAACAATTCACAATCCTCCACTGCCATACAGGCTAACACTTTAACCACAAGTGATTTAACCGCCTCTTCAGGCCAAGTGATTTAACCGCCTCTTCAGGCCAAGTACCACAGTCAAGCACACAACACACATGGTCACACAAGCATACAACCAAACACTTGGTGAGCACCCGTTCACAAGCGTACAAACCCAACCATTCAGGCCATAGAGCAAACATCCAGCATACATACATACACTAAACCACAAGTCCAGTCACACGGACATATTACCAAACACTTAATGGGCATATACACACAGCTAAGTTCACACAGGCATTTCATCAAACATGTAGCAGGCACGTCGCACAGGCATTTTACCAAACACTTTTCATGCATCACACAAACACCAGAAACACCAAAATCGCCATTGAAGGCCAACATTCATATAGGAGGTCACACCTATATGAATTTACATATAAATAATATAATATTCTGCCCTAGGACCCTAGGACAGAGGAGGATTTAGGAAGAAAGAACCCCTACCTCAAGGAAAACGCAACAACACAAAGAACGGTCTGATCCCAAGCCGAACGCCGTCCACCCACGAAGCACCGACCACCCACGCAAGACGCCCGGCAGCAACCAGGAGCTCTCCTTCCCTCTCTTTCTCTCTCTGCGACGGCTGGTGAAGCAACAAACCCTAAACCTCAAACAGAGGGACTCCTCCTCCTTATATTGACAACACAACATCAAAACGACATAGTTTTGATTAAGTGAATCCCAGGATCAAAACGACGTAGTTTTGATCACACAAGTTACCACCTTTCCGCACCCATATAGGCCAAAATACTCAGAATTTCAACATGGTCCTTTGGAGAAAGTTCCGTAGAATGACAAAACCAAGGGAACCATGTAAAAATATGGCTGCACGCCAATTTGCACGTGAATTCCCAATTCACGTGCAACTCCATATGAACTCCAAATGCTCTCAAACTTCACCCCTAGCCTCCTTGCATCATTTGGAAGACAATTACACTTGCACGTGAATTGGACCCATATCACGTGCACCTCACATACATGTCCATTTGGCCTGAAACTACGTGGTAGATAGAGGACATCATTCTAAGCATCTTTCCTTTTGCACGTGAATTCATTGGAGTCCAATTACTAGGTCAAAATCCAGAAAAACTCTACTCAGGAGGCAAAACTGACTAACTCAAGGTACGGGTCCTTACATCCTCTCCCCCTTAAGACTTTTCATCCTCGAAAAGAAATGACACAAGAGGAAAACAACACAAGCTACCCATTTGCCACACGGCGAGCCACAACACCCAAATGGGTCATACACCACACACAGCACAACGACACATAACAGTACCACCATAATCCATAACCACAATAATGCACATAACACATGTCCACATGGCACGAATACACATCTCAAGGCACATCACAAATAAGAACACATGTCTTTAAAAGACAATACAAATACATCAACTAATACAAGAAAACACATCACAAGAAAACACAACACTATCCCTTGGCCAATGACCACCTCCCACGCTTAAGATTGTTCGTCCTCGAACAAGTCCGGGTATCGCTCACGCATCACGGACTCACGTTCCCATGTCTCCTCCTCAATGCCACGGTGCTGCCACAGCACGCGAACCAAAGGAATAGCACGACCACGCAAAAGCTTCTCTCGCCGATCTAGAATACGGATAGGGGCCTCAATGACGGGCATGTCATCCTCGATGTCCAACGTCCCCCAATCAATCACATGAGTGGGGTCAGGGTGATACTTCCGCAACTGGGACACGTGAAACACGTTGTGCACTCGACTCAGCCGCGGTGGTAACGCTAACCGGTAGGCCACAGGCCCTACACGATCCAGAATCTCAAAAGGACCAATAAACCGCGGAGATAGCTTGGAACCTCGCCCAAACCGTCGGTGTCCACGACGTGGAGAGACACGAAGGAACACATGATCACCAACAGAAAACTCCAAAGGTCGCCGTCGCTGATCCGCATAAGATTTCGCCGACTCGAGCCGCCAACAAACGCCGACGAATCAACTTGACCTTCTCGGTAGCCTCTTGAACCAACTGCGGTCCCAAGAGAGCTGTCTCCCCCACCTCGGTCCAACACAAAGGGGATCGACACGGCCGTCCATACAACGCCTCAAAAGGAGCCATCCCAATGGATGCCTGATAATCGTTGTTGTAGGCAAACTCCACCAAAGGAAGGTGAGTTGCCCACGAACCCCCAAAATCTAGCACACAAGCCCTCAACATGTCCTCCATGGTCCGATTCGTCCGCTCGGTCGACCGTCTGTCTCAGGGTGAAAGGCGTACTCGGATGAAGCTTGGTCCCCATAGCCTCCTGCAAACCTACCCGAAACGGGAAGTGAACCTCGAATCCCGGTCCGAGACAACCGATGAGGGTACGCCATGCGGTCTCACAATCTCGTTCATGTAACAGCGACTCAAGGTCCCAATAGAGTCCCGCTGCGACCCAGGAAATGGGCCGACTTTGTGAGTCGATCCACAATTACCCAAATCATATCCTTCCTCCCAGTGGTGGGTGGAAGACCGGTCACAAAATGGGCCGACTTTGTGAGTCGATCCACAATTACCCAAATCATATCCTTCCTCCCAGTGGTGGGTGGAAGACCGGTCACAAAATCCATCGCTATATGGTCCCACTTCCACTCCGCTATGGGCAAGGGCTGTAACATGCCCGCCGGCCGCTGATGCTCAGCCTTCACCTGCTGACACGTGAGGCACCGCGAAACAAAGGCAGCCACATCGCGTTTCATCCCAGGCCACCAAAAATGTGCCCGAAGCGCATGATACATCTTCGTACCCCCTGGATGCACAGCAACTCTAGGCCGGTGAAACTCCCTCATCACCTCATCCCCGAGGGAAGAAGCTACTACCAACCGCCCCTGAAATGACAACTCATGCTCAGGACCCTCGTCCAGTCCCCGAGATAGCTCCCCCGCCTCAATACGGGCACGGAGAACCTCACACTCAATGTCACCCAGTGTTCTCCTCCCGGACGTGCTGGTACAACTCAGGCACAACCACCAAAGGACTCGGGACCGTCCCACCATCACGAACAATAGGCTGACCGCAACATTGCCAACCGCTCCATCGGCTTCCACTCTCTCACGGCCACCTCGGCTTTCCCTTTTCGCTCAATGCATCGCCACAACATTACCCTTGCCCGGGGTATAGGCAAGAGTAAAATCAAAGGTCCGCAAATACTCCACCCATCTCCTTTGCCTCAAATTCAAGTCCTTTTGAGTAAAGATGTCCTGAAGGCTCTTGTGATCCGAGAACACCACAAACTTTTCCCCCCAAGAGGTAGTGCTGCCAACTTTTCAGGGCGAGAAGATGACAGCCTAACTCAAGGTCATGAGTAGGATAATTCTGCTCATGAGGCTTCATCGCCTTGACCCATAAGCTACCACACCGTGCTCCCGCATAAGCACACACCCCAAACCAACCCTGGACGCATCACAAGACACTTCATATGGAATATCCTCCCGAGGTAACCTCAACACCGGTGCAGTGGTCAAATGGGTTTTGAGAGTCTCAAACGCCTGCTGACACTTGTCAGTCCAATCAAATTTCACGCCCTTCCAGTCAACGCTGTCATAGGAGCCGCCAAACGGGAGAACCCCTCGACAAAACGACGGTAGTACCCCGCCAAGCCAAGAAAACTACGGATTTCAAAAACGTTGGTTGGCCTCGCCCACGATGCCACGGCCTCAATCTTGGCTGGGTCCACCCTAACTCCCTCAGTGACACCACATGGCCAAGAAAGTGAACCTCCCGCAGCCAAAACTCACACTTGCTAAACTTAGCAAACAAACTGCTGGTCCCTCAAGGATTGCAACACTGTTGCCAAGTGCTCCACATGTTCCCTCTCGGTCTTGGAATACACCAAGATATCATCGATAAACACCACCACGAACGAGTCTAAGTATGGGGCAAAGACTTGGTTCATCAAATGCATGAACACCGCCTGGCGCATTAGTGAGCCCGAAAGGCATCACTACCCACTCATAATGCCCATACCGCACCGAAAAGCCGTCTTAGGGATGTCCTCCTCCCTAACCCCGAGCTGGTGATACCCCGACCGTAAATCTATTTTGGAAAACCACTGGGCCCCACACAACCGGTCAAACAGGTCATCTATCCGAGGCAACGGGTACTTGTTCTTCACGATCACCGAATTGGCTTTCTGTAGTCGATGCAGAGACGAAGCGTGCCATCAGCCTTCTTAGCAAAGAGCACCGGAGCACCCCAAGGTGAGGTACTTGGTCTAATATACCCCTGGCCCACCAACTCCTCGATTTGCCTCTGAAGCTCCCTCAGCTCGGCTGGCCCCATACGATACGCTACTTGGGAAATCGGACCCGTCCCCGGCACCAACTCAATGGTGAACTCCACACTCCTTTTAGGTGGCAAACTCCTCAACTGCTCAGGAAAAATATCCTGAAATTGGTCCACAACAGCGGGCCACACCCTCTTTTCCACCTTACCCTCCTCAAGCAAAGGTCGGGGCCGCTAACCTGTGGGTAATGGCACCCCACCGGTCCAACACCGGCCCGGCCCGACTCGCCTCACAATCCCACTCCCCCCTGCAGGGTGCAAGAGGTCCCTGCAGGTGTCACGAAGGTCACACGCCGCCGATAACAATCTATCTTGGCCTGGAAAGCCATAAGCCAATCCATACCCAAGATCGGGTGGAACGTCCTCAAAGGCATCACATGCAAGTCAAAACTCGGCTCCACCTCGCCTATGGTTAACACACGGTCACGACACATTCGCCGTACCTCAATCATGCCTCCCACCTGGAGACTCCACAACTAGGGGCCTCGCGGCCTCCACACAAGGCTAACCCCAAGCCGTCTATTACAAGCTCAGCAACAAACGAACATGATGCACCCGTATCGAAAAGAACAGAAGCTAATGTACGGGAGATCAAGAGGGTACCTCTAACCACCGATGGTCCTGCTCCACCCTCGGTGGTGGGGGTGGTAGCTCGGCCTCCTCCTGGTACGTCGCCTCTAGCGCAAACACCCTTCCTTGGCCTGTGCCACCGGTTGGCTCACTCACCGGACGCTTCCCGCTAAGGTTGCCTCCAGCCTCGGTCTCCTTGCCGCTCCGGCCTCCCCCTGGGGTCGGGTCCGACTAGATCTGCCTGGGCTGGCTCGCCACCGACGAGCCGGTCTCTCGCTGGTGCACGGAAGCTAGCATCACTCCTCACGCCGGATGCCGCACCCCCTGTTCCCCTGTTGCCACTCCCGCAAACCCGGCGCAAATGACCTTCTCGTCCACGGTTGTTGCATCGCCGGTCCTTCTTGGGGCACTCCCCTTTGAAGTGACCCTGCTCTCCACACGGTGGCATCCGCTCGGTAGACTCCCCGGATGGACCACCCTGTCTTCCGCCGCCAAAGGTGAACCTCCCAAGGGTTCACGGATGTCCGACCCCGATCGCGAAAAGACTGCTATCCCTCTCCTCCGTCTTGAGCCTCTTGGACCCTGCATCTCGATCAGGCCCACTCGCACTGGCGCCCCCGATGGGCCTGCCTCCCATCATCCGGTTCTCTCTCGGCTATACGGGCCGTCTCCACGGCCTCACGATAGGTCCTCAAGCGTAGAATCGCCACCCTCTCCCTAAGGGCCGGCCTGAGACCCAAGGTGAACTTGTGGGCCTTCAGGTCCTCCCCTTACCACCGTCTCAGGGGCAAACCTACTCAATCTCGGAACTCCCGCTCATACTCAGGTACCGTCTTGGATCCCCGCCTCAAGCTGCCAAATTCTTCCCTCTTCTCGCCATCTCATCGATTCCGGGAAGAACTCATCTTGGAAGAGTTGCAAGAACTCCTCCCAAAACATGAGTTGCACCGCATGGCTCCCCGCAACACTCGTCCACCACTCCAAAGCGTCCCCCTCCACTGCCTAATTGCCAGGCCGCACCTTATCCTCCTCCGGGGCAGGAGAAAGGAGAACACATGCTCAATCTGCCTCAACCATCGCTCGCCTACCACAGGATCTTCCCCCCCTTAAATCGTGGAGGTTGTTCCTTTCGGAACCGTGTCACCACGTCATCCTCTCGCACGGGTCGGTACACCACCCAGCGAACTCTCACGCTCACGAGGCGGCTCTCGTGACCTGGGGTGGTGGTGGTGGCACCACCGCCGTGTCCGCCATCTCACGGCGCACCTCCTCCCGAACGTCCTGCCGGAGTCCCTCCCGTAGCTCTCGTACCTCCAGCCGGATGCCTTCTTGTAGCCGTGCCGTAACAACGCATGCCCTCCAACGGATGGTCCCGCACCCGGACCCTCATGGGCAGATGACTCATCGCCCATCGCCCGGACGCACGTGTCACTCTCCTCGGTGGCATTCTTACTACATGAAGTAAGATGCACAAACGTCGGGACGCGTTTGACTACTAACAAGTTGACTACCTCTACCCCATTATCAATTTCACTAACACATGACATTACACACATACATTGCATCAATCACATTTCACAGTTCACGATCCAGGACACATTGCCAAACAAATAAGAGTTGCACATTTCACTTAATCATGTGATCTTATCCACAGTTTAGCATACATTCACAAGAAATGCAACTAGTGCCCTAATGCCATGCATGCAAATCCTATCACAAGACCGGACTACCCTAAGTACACCTTGGAGGCTCAAAGAGGACCATGTTGATCAGGCATGTCCCTCCAGGCTCCTCCAAAGGACTTAGGATAACCAAGTCCGCCCACTACCCTAGGCCAACTAGACCATGCTCGATACCATATTGTCACGCCCGGATTTTCCAACCCGAGGAGACCGGTACGTGACTCCCCTTTTACCCACACGGAGGGCAAAGGGGTAAGGATACAAATCAAGAATTTAGCATTTTAAAACTTTCACAATACATTCAAGAAAAATAAAGTCCATCAAAGCCGTCCACAAACCAATAACAAAGTCGGTCTTTATTACAAAGTCCTCTTTTTTTTAATCCATCCCCATTGGGGTTACATCGATTCCCATAAAAATAACATAAACAAGTAAAGTAAATAAGGTCCTCCACCTTGGTGTATCCACCTAACGCCGTAAGTTCCTGGAAAACAAACAAACACGGTAGGAGGGGTGAGCAACCACGGCTCAGTAGGGATCATGTCTCCCCAACCCATCCCATGTTCCTAGCATCTACATGCCATGTGTACAAGTGCGGTGTTGTGTTACAACAATTTCAACAAATATAATAACAACCACATCAACAATTCACAATCCTCCACCGCCACACAGGCTAACACTTTAACCACAAGTGATTTAACCGCCTCTTCAGGCCAAGTGTTAACCCCCTCTCCAAGTGATTTAACCGCCTCTTCAGGCCAAGTGATTTAACCGCCTCTTCAGGCCAAGTACCACAGTCAAGCACACAACACACATGGTCACACAAGCATACAACCAAACACTTGGTGAGCACCCATTCACAAGCGTACAAACCCAACCATTCAGGCCATAGAGCAAACATCCAGCATACATACATACACTAAACCACAAGTCCAGTCACACGGACATATTACCAAACACTTAATGGGCATATACACACAGCTAAGTTCACACAGGCATTTCATCAAACATGTAGCAGGCACGTCACACAGGCATTTTACCAAACACTTTTCATGCATCACACAAACACCAGAAACACCAAAATCGCCATTGAAGGCCAACATTCATATAGGAGGTCACACCTATATGAATTTACATATAAATAATATAATATTCTGCCCTAGGACCCTAGGACGGAGGAGGATTTAGGAAGAACAGAACCCCTACCTCAAGGAAAACGCAACAACACAAAGAACGGTCCGATCCCAAGCCGAACGCCGTCCACCCACGAAGCACCGACCACCCACGCAAGACGCCCGGCAGCAACCAGGAGCTCTCCTTCCCTCTCTTTCTCTCTCTGCGACGGCTGGTGAAGCAACAAACCCTAAACCTCAAACAGAGGGACTCCTCCTCCTTATATAGACAACACAACATCAAAATGACGTAGTTTTGATTAAGTGAATCCCAGGATCAAAACGACGTAGTTTTGATCACACAAGTTACCACCTTTCCGCACCCATATAGGCCAAAATACTCAGAATTTCAACATGGTCCTTTGGAGAAAGTTCCTTAGAATGACAAAACCAAGGGAACCATGTAAAAATATGGCTGCACGCCAATTTGCACGTGAATTCCCAATTCACGTGCAACTCCATATGAACTCCAAATGCTCTCAAACTTCACCCCTAGCCTCCTTGCATCATTTGGAAGACAATTACACTTGCACGTGAATTGGACCCATATCACGTGCACCTCACATACATGTCCATTTGGCCTGAAACTTCTGTGGTAGATAGAGGACATCATTCTAAGCATCTTTCCTTTTGCACGTGAATTCATTGGAGTCCAATTACTAGGTCAAAATCCAGAAAAACTCTACTCAGGAGGCAAAACTGACTAACTCAAGGTACGGGTCCTTACACCTCTCCCCCGTACCCCTGAAAGCTGCGTTCGCTGGCTCCTGTTAGAGATAACTCCCCCTATGAGCTTGCTCCCCCTGAGAGAAACACTCCCCCTTTTTGGGGTGAGGAACAAGCACCAGAACATAAACCGTATGGGAGCAAGGAAATAAAGCATAGAATAGCAGGCAACATAGCAAAGACAGACAGAAAAGATAACGAATAAATAGTAAGTACACAGAAAAGTGAAAAGCAAGAAATGCAGCGTACAGGGAATTAGAGTACATGACAATTATGGGTTAAATTCAGAGTACAAGACACTCTGTGTAAATAGAAAAATAGCAGCTTGCTCGCATAGGATTTGAGCAGGAGTCAAGTGTAACGAGGCCGCTCGACTACTCACACGATCAAATTCAGGCATGAGAGCTGGGAACCCGTTGGTAGTCAGGATGCGGATGTAATGGCAAACATAAAAGCCGCAGTTGTGAGCATCATCCTGAGCAGGAACGCCCTGCTTGACTCGTGTGATGTCCATCGGTTTGGAGAGATGATAACCACCACATCCATGCGAATACCCCTGCATGACACGGGTGAGAGTGCAATTGAATTCACGCAGTTGTTCACGTCGATGGAGTAGTAAGGTACTGGGTTTGGAGTCGAAGATGACGATCCTTTGGTTCTTGAAGTCAATGTCGAGAAGAAACCAGTGCGGGGATGTTGATAAGTATGGAATTAGCACATGGTCTACCTCATCCTAGGGATGGAAGGAGTTCTCATATTTGCGACCTTGTATAATCTCGAGCATTGCTGCATCATCGATCAGCTGAGCCTGCATGATCGGCAAATAGAGTTCCACCCTGGTATCTCTGCGAATGTGGAGAGGTAGTTTCTCGAGAAAGGACTTCTGGGCGAAGATGAACTGAGTCATCTCAATGTTATTCATTTCTTCACCGTCATGGAGTAGTCGACAAAGATCAAGTCTGGTGAAGAAGGCTTCATAGCCGCAGGTCCTCGCAGTGGTATCCCTAGCAATATAAGTGTTGAATGCTGCCAGTTCAGCTGAGGTGCCTCCAGTAGTTACAATGCGAGGTGGGGCTAAAGGTTGGTTAGTAGTGGTAGCGGTTGGTTTGGTAGGTGAGGCAGGCATGGTGTACTCAACCGTACTTGGATGTGAAGTTGAGGGGCCTAGCTGAGTGGAAGAGGATGGTTGGCAGGGAGCAGCCGGTTGCTTCTTCATGCGGGTTGCAATGGGAACATCATCATCATCATCAGAATCTGAGATGACAGTGGTTCTGTGTGCGCGCTTTCTCCCCCGCATGTAAGTGGTAGTAAGCTGAGGTGGTGAGTGACTCGGAGAAGGGACGGCTGGCTGTGGAGTATCGACTGGTTCAGGTGCAGGTCGGTCTGATGGCTGTGGGAGTGTGTTTTTGACAGTAAGAGATATTTCACCACTTGCAAGACGATGACATTCTGACAGAATAGCTCCCAGAGTGGTACTGAGTCCTTTGTATTGTCTCTGGTAAGCTCCTTTGATGTCTTCACAGTGTTCCTCCAGATGTCTAAACCCATCTGTGGTTGCACTTGTGAGTGATGTCATTTCTTGCTACACCTTGTCAAGGGTATGGTCTGATAATTCAACTTCACTACAACAAATGCTGTGTTAGGTGGCGTTTTTAAAATGCCGCAGTACATTAAAAAAATGCTTGGAAAACCTCTAGCGGTGCTTTTGTTGTACGCCGCGTAAATGGCGTCGCAAAAGGCCTGCTGCGGCATTTTGGAAAAGCGACGGTGTAGACTGAATCAGAGGCGGCATTTATGAAATGCCGTTTTAGGTCCAACCAAGCCGGCATTTTTGGAAACGCCGACCTACGATGGCGGCGTTTGTTAAAACGCCGCTATTGAAGCGGCGTTTTTTTAAACGCCGAGTTACGGAACGCCGCCTTGTTAGCGGCATTTCTAGAACGCCTCAATGTAAGGAGGCGTTTTCAAAAACGCCACTATATTTGGCGGCGTTTCTTAAAATGCCCCTAATGTTCTAACATTCCAGTAATCAAACTTGTTCAGTCGGCATTGATAAAACGCCAGCAAATTAAGAAAAAACGCTGCCACATTGCACAGAATTAAAAATTTTTTAGGTTTATTTAATACTTCAGTCGTGTCCTTTGGCCCTGATTTTGTCAACGACACTAAAAGAAAATTCAACAGTCAAAAAAAACTTTCAGCTTTATTTAACAGGGGATTTTTGAAGCACAGTTACAAAAATTCCAACTTATTACAAGCGATTCACTACAGATTCTTCATTATTAAAAGAAAATCAAAGTGTACATAGATACAAAGTTTTAGAAAAGTATGTCCATACATATAGTTAAATAAAAAAAAGCTTCGGAGTTGGACGACAGATTCCGGAGATGATATAGTGAATGATCATATTTCTTGAAATGAAAACAATAAATTAAATAATTAAAATCCAAGCTATCAATGATAAAAATCAATTGCACACATTGAATGGGAGTCAAATAGCCTAACATTAAATGTATGTTGCAAGGAGGGAACGTGTTCTTCATATTCATAACTGTAACTGGGTTTCTTAGACATTTATTATACATGAGGGAACACGTTACAGGCTATATATAATATTGGTGCCAATTTCCATGTAATCTTCATAAGCATTCAACTGTAACTGTTCCCATGAGAGGGAACGTGATCTCATGTACCACATAACCTGTAACGTGGAAGATTATAGGGGAGTCATATTCACTGTAACTGTGATCAAATATATATATAGGTGTCAAAATATTGAACTGTTTTCTTATTAGATCCCAATGTAACTCCAATTATTTAATATAAAAACTAACGTTTCCAGCAAGCTAAAGGAATCATACATCTGTTTTAACAAGTGTAGAAAATGGGAAGAAAACACAAATAGATATATACCTTTTAGGGATTATCATGCAAAATCTTCTTCGTGGTGACTAGCACATGAAGACCTTTGTTGTATTCCCGGAAACACTTCATCCCTTCGAACACCATCGATATGCTGCATATAAAAGTATTTACAAATAAATAGATAATATAAGAATGATGTTAAATTCAATGCATTAACCTTAAAAATAAAAGTTCATAAAATGACCACTCCAGGAAGTATTTGTTCAATATTTTTAATTCGTTCCTCAAATTATTTTTCTTTTTGTAGCATCATATGCTCAAACTGCTTCCTTTCATCTTCCTTTTGCAACATTGTTTCGAAATCGACGTTCTTTCTCTAGCAATTGCTCTTGTAATGTCCTAATTGTATTTACATCATGCATATGTTGTTGAACGAAGTCATGATATGAAGCTTTTTGGGATGAACGAGTATGGGAAATTGCAGGCCCAAATCCAAGGCCATGGATTCGCCCATTTCTTTCTTCTTTAGATATCACTCGGCTGTAAATGTCGTCCTCCACATACACAATTTCACCACGAATCCCTTCAGATGGATCCACTTCCTGCTAAGATATGAATGTTTCCATTTCTTTCTGCACACATACAAATCAGCAATACATAGCAAGCAAACTCATGAGATAGTCTAGTAAACCATATACTTTTAACATTTTATTATGACTTACAATATTTTTAGCGGCAATCTCTGTGACCGGTTCACCATTTTTCCTTTTTCTACTTTTGATATACAAGTCAGTCCTTGTTTGAGCTCGACCATCCATCATTTCCTATAAATTATTCATAAACAACACACAACTGAAATAAATATAGGAGGAGATCAACTAAATGGTGAAGGTAACTAGATGAATGGACAAAATTGTCCAAAAATAAGCATTTCTGAACAGAATTGTCTTCAATAACTATAAACAGAATTGTTCAAAGAGCGAAGGAATTTTCCAGAACAGAATAAAAACAAATTTTGTCCAAAAACAGAAACAGAATTGTCCAGAAAAAGTATATAAATTAATACAAAACAAAATTTTGATAGTCAATGAGTGGTTACAACTATATAATAGTTTAATGAAATTCCAATATCGAACCATTACACTTATTGCATTCTTTTTGGCATCTATATATATGGTTTTTTTATTCACTGCACACTATAATTATATCCACGAAAAACAAATTCAAATATAGTTACCAGTTGCAAGGTCTTTCTTGAGGTTTTCACAGCCAAAGGGAGCGGAAGAGAAGGAAAGGAAATGTTCTACAAGAATGATTTTGTAGACATTTTTGCTGCAAGATGTCACAGGTGAAGTGAGTGCATAATTAAATATGCGCGACTCAGGGATGTAAATTGTGACGCCAAGGTGCTGCATGCACCCTTCAACAAGTACATTTAATCAGTAACGAAGCTACATTTGTCTAGGTAATATTAAAACTAATTACAGTTCCCGCTTGTGTATACTATTTGAGAACATCCACTATAAGGACTGCATTTTGTTCAGATACATTCATATCAGGAATTGGTTCCACTCACACACATCAATGGTGTCACCCAGATTTGAACTCAAAATATTATAGCCAATTTTACGAGCTTTATGATTTAATAAAATCCTGAGACTAAAATGGAAGGGGGTACTAAAATTTTTTTGAACCTTTAATTTCCATCATCATCTATGATTGATGTTGCTTCCACTTTTTCTTACTGTGACCATTGATCATATGAAATTTGGACTTGAAGGAGACTGAATCTGACAACTAATGAGGAAGAGCTGCAATTGTGATACAAATTTAATGATTAAACGATGGAATCTGACAACTAATGAGGAAGAAATGCAATTGCAGGAAGAACTGCAATTGTGATGGAGCAAGTGCTAATGGGTTCTATGACTGTACAACATTAGATGATGGTGCATTGTAATTCAATGAAGATCTATGATTTCTATCATGAATGCTAATGGTAAAAGGACGTACCAGCTCATGAGCCAATCGGGCATATGTTTTGTTTCCTAAAGTATGTACGTCCTTTTGGAAGCTTCGTGAGGTCTTATTTTTCACACTTTTAGCCTATGAGAAAGTGGAAAAAAAATCAATAGAAATCATTTACAATTGAAATCTGGCTAATGTGTGCACATAACATGTTGAACATACCTTTCCTTCGGGAGATGACCAATAATCAATTAAGCATTTCATTTGCAAAGGATCGACAAAGCTCGGAATACCATCCACCATTTGCTCTTTCGTTTTTGACACATTAAAAAATTTATCTTTCAATTGCTTTCTAAAATCTCGCCACCGCCTTCCTAGGCAACTCAAAGCAAAGCAAGACCAGCATTTACGGATCATTGTATCATCATTATTAAATCTGAGAATGAATTTCGACTATAAAAAATTCAATTAGTATGTAATAATGGTAGGAAACAATATAAATATATAATTGGGTAAGGCACTAGATTCATTACTATACCTCAATAGTGCTCAAACAATGTTTCTTATATTCTTTTGGGACTTTCGGCCAAGTTAGATAGTTTAATGGACAATAATCTCCTCTTCGCGCCATTGTCCCAAGAAAACGAGAAAACAAACTACTATTTTCTCCAACAACTTGGAAATTTTTATTCACTTCTATTGCAACACGTTCACCCTTTGGCAAGTTCCATATGTTGGTTAAACGTGTTATTCCTTTTTTTCCATGACGTCCAGATGCATCTACAAAATAAAACAAAAAAGTAATTTTATTTCTTAACTACTTGATGATGTCCAAATGCAGACAACATTGATCATATTAAAAAGTAGATGGTATCCCAACAGTTCCCTTATATATACATATTGTCAAAGTAACTCAATCACACACTGCACATAGAAAATGTAATATATATATATATATATGGAAATTGGGTGCCTATTTTTGTTTCAGTTCTATCCATGTTTACGTTTCAGAATTTCTCACATAGACAGCCAAAATTGAAAGACAGTATTAATAGGGACAACGAAAATGGAGGCAGAATTTCTCATAGAAACTAACAAAATCAAACGCCACAAACAGTCAGAGTAGACTTAATAAGAGAGGAAAACTATAAATAATCTACCAATATGTTAGTCTTTAATAAAAGAGGAAAAAAAGGAAATGAAAAAAAGTATAGTTTAGTTGCCCTTCAAAATTTAATTCATGTAAGACTTAAAATCCATCCATGCACAACTATTAATGAGTTTATTTTTCTCTTTTTTCTCTTTCCTTTTGCACATCTATTAATGAGCTTAAATTACGAAGAATAAAAATGAGAACACTTTGCTATTAATGAGTTTTCCTTTGGCACTTTGTTGTTTTCTCCTTGTAGGGTACGAGTGAAAGAGAAGGACTTGATATAATCTATAACACAAAGCTGTTATAATTAATAATTAGAAAGAAAGGTAAAATTCATAAAGAGACAAAATAGGAATAAGATATAGCAGTAGAATGGGTACAATTGCAACACTTGTTACAATATATAGACAACATTTTCTAGCAGAGAGCCAGTATACATGTGCTAATATTATGTATAGAGGTAAATTTTAGCATAGGGAGCCACAATATAGAGATAGAATTCATAGGGACAGCCAGAATATGGAACAAGGATTTTAATAACGAAATATCAAAATCAAAACAGGCAATCATGCAATATTAAATAGTAACCCAACTAAAATGAAGACACATTATCCATAAATATAAGCCAGCAAATTAAATAGTTATATAAATAGTAATAATTACCAATTATATTTACTTGGGCTTCATGTCCAAGTACGTCATTAGAATCCCAATTGAGTTGATTACAGCCCATGCTATCATCGTCACTATCATCAGTCTCCTCATCACCATCATCAATTTCATCATAATCGTCATCATCTTCATCATCATCCTCATGACAATCCCGCATGGTGGTAAATGAAGCATTTAAATGCGGCTGATGGAAAGGTAATTTTATGGAAGGATTTGGGCAGGAGGATGCAGGGGTTCTATTGCTAACTTTAGGATGAAAGCGCATTGTAGGTATGGAGGTTGATGAAGTAGCAACAGGAAATTTACTTTGTTTGGAATGTGGCATGGCAATTGCTTTTCCTTTTCGCTGGACATAAATTGTGTTTACTGTTTTAGGTGGCATCTTCACACGTAACCTGAAATGCAAGGGTAAAAAACCATTTTCAAGTACACAAATCAATTTAGAAAGCATAAGATGTAAATAAAATTGTTAACTTACAAATTTCAGTACTAGCTAGGCAATATTTATAAATTTTATTATTTCATTGTGAATACTAATATCTGATTTATAAATTTTAAGATGCCTATACTGTATACAATGAAGTTACCAAAATAAAGTAGTTGTTAGAAATATTTTACAATTAAGGAGGTTTTTGCAGCAACCAATTTGGGCATTTCTGTTATGTTACTATAGAAAATTTTGGAAACTCATATATGCTTCTTTATAATGCTTCTTTCTAATGTTGGGAACTCATAGATGCCATACCAGTGGGAACACGGCAATACACAATACTGCCAGAAAATGTATGGAATCCCCAATCTTTCAAAATGTACACCAGCTCTACCTGTGTAAATATGTTTGGGATACCTGTGGACATTTTTTTTAACAAAAATATTCTTTATGCAAAATGCACACCTACATTAGGCATGCAATTATCTACTCAAGGGCAGAAACATTTGTTAGTATCAAAATATCTCTCACACTTTGGAAAGGACTAAATCAACAGGATTAAGAGGCTTGCACAAGATTATAAAAAATAGCAGAAACTGTTTATTAACTCACAAAAGTGGACAAAAGACGACCAAATACTACATCAATTCTAACTTTCATAGTAGTGTCAACAACATCGTAATGCATAACGCTAACAATACTCCCCTTCAATATCAGTCCTTGCCCAACCAACTCTATCGTGCATCACATCTCTTGCTATATCAAAGCATTCATTGTCTCGATAGTTGTTGCTTTCATCATCGCTCTCTACACCATGACCAACATCAAAAACATCTCTTGGTTTGACATTTACAATAGTGACCCAATCTCCACGTCTTTCATCTTTCACATAAAATGTCGAAGTTGCTTGAGCAGATAACACATATGGTTCATCATAAAAGCGAGAGACTGTATGTATCAAATGCGAAAAATTGACCAACTCAAAGCCAAATATATCCCTTTTGTAGCCTCTACTAGAGTAGACATCCGCCCATTCACATTTGAATAAAATGTAGCGCACATCCTCAGTGTAATATAACTCGATAATGTCTACTAAAATGCCATAATATGTTGGGCCTCCTTGAACAACAACTCGCACTCCACTATTTTGTGTTTTTTTATATTTTTCATAGGCCTTAGTACGAAATTTAAAACCATTGACTACGTAAGTCTTCAATCTTCCTGCTTCTGTGTTTGGCCCAAATGCAAGTGCTTTTACTTCATCGCTGAAACCTTGATTTTTACCATCCCCTATTAGAACCTACAACACATGAAGACATAAAGCTCAATTTTATGAAACTATTAACAAATTAGGTAAGTAATGGGACAAGCAGAACTGCTTACATAATCACGAAACCAATCACAAAATGTCTCCATATGGAGTTTTTGTATCTAAGAATCGCTTAATCGCCTATGCCGATTTTGTCTTTTCAGAAAATCTTTATGCATCCTGATAATGAGTGTAACTTATTAGTAAGATGTAAAAATATATTGGATAGAACATTTTTTTAGGATACGAAAACATACTCCAACATTGGCCTAACTTCGTTATTGTTAAACAATACATAACGATGTGCTTGCATTCGAGACATACGATCAAGAGTGATGTTCATAATTGACCCTTTCACATCATCTATATTTCGTGACCGTCACGTAAAAATAGTCTCAACAGAGTCCAAGTAGCGTGAACAAAAAGTGAGACACTCTTCCGCTATATAACCCTCTGCAATTGAGCCTTCGGGATAAGCTTTGTTACGAACATAAAATTTAAGACGGAAAAGGTACCTACAATTGCATGTAACTAGTTACAAAATGTGTGCATATAACATCACATAGTTGCATTAATAACTGAAATTGAAGTGATAATGTAGCAATACCTTTCTATAGGATACATCCACCGATAATGTACGGGTCCACAAGTTTTTGCCTCCGTTGCCAAGTGAATAACAAGGTGCATTATTATGGTGAAAAATGATGGAGGAAATATTTGTTCTAGTTTACACAAAGTTTCGGCAATTTGAGATTCCAATTACTTAAGTTTTTCTATCACTAGAACCTTTGAACATACACCTCTAAAGTAGGCACACAATTCAATCAATGGGGCTACAACGTGATTTGGTAAAGAACCTCTCAACGCTATTGGAAGCAACTGTTGCATCAAAACATGTGTATCATGACTTTTCAAACCAATAATTTTTCGTTGCTTCAATTTCACACCACGGGAGATATTAGAGGCATATCCATCTGGCACTTTCACATGTTTTAATACTGTCAACATGCTAGTTTTCTCAATGTTACTCATGGTAAAGCAAGCAGGTGGAATATAAAATTTGTTTTCATGCCGAATAGGATGAAGTTCACTCTGTATGCCCATTTCTTGGAGATCTAAGCATGCCTTCAAGTTATCCTTTGTGTTTTCAAGATTCAATATCGTAGCTATTATATTATTGGCAACATTATGCTCTGTATGCATGAAGTCAATTTGATGACGAAATGGATGATGCCTCCAATACGGTAGGTTGAAAAGGATACTTCTTTTTTTCCATGGATAGGTTGGAGTACCCTCAGTTTCAGCTAGCACATCATCCCCTGATAACATCTTAGGGGCTAACTCATATTCCTCTGTTCCGTCAAATGATATTTTATCTCCACAAAATACATGATTAAGATCCAAAAACCGTCTATGACCCATGTAACAATACTTCCCTCCATTTGGAAGTCTCATAGATTTTGTGCCATGATTACAAGAAGGACACGCAAAGGCACACTTAGTATTCCAGCCGGACAAATCCCCATATGCAGGAAAATCGTTAATGGTCCACATCAATGCAGCATACTAGAAGCGTCGTAGGTCTCTATACCAGTGTCCCATAATTCCTTCAACTCCTTCACTAAAGGTTGTAGAAATACATCTATATGTGTTGTAGGAGAGTTTGGGCCAGGAATAAGAAGGGATAACATCATTGATGACCGCTTCATACACATCCAAGGAGGGAGATTATATGGAACAAGGATTACTGGCCAAATACTATAGGTACTGCTCATATTTTTGAAAGGATTGAAGCCATCACAAGATAATCCAAGTCTGATATTACGAGGATCTGAAGAAAAATCAGTAAATTGATTATCAAATTCTTTCCATGCAGGTGAATCTGTTGGGTGCCTTAATATGCCATCATTGGTCCGATCTTTAGCATGCCACACCATTTGGGAGGCTGTTTTTGAAGACAAGAATAATCTCTGTAATCGTTGCTTCAAAGGAAACCATCGCAATACCTTTGCTGCTTTTTTTCCCCCATTCTCATCTTGAATCCACCTAGATGCACCGCAAGTAGAGCATACTTTAGTAGTAGCCTTCTCTTCCCAAAATAACATGCAATTATTTGGGCATCCATGAATTTTTTCATACCCAATACCTAAATCTTTGATAATCTTTTTTCTTCATAATAATCTTTAGGCAATTGAGCATTTTTGGGAAGTAGCTTTTTAAGGAAATTCAACAACTCATCCATAGAATTATTACTCCATCCATGTAAACATTTCAAATGATTCAACTGAATGACTGTCTCTAGTTTGCTTAGTTTGCATCCTTCATATAAAGGTTGTTGCAAATCTCTTACCAACCGAAAAAAGGTATTCGTCTCTTCATTCAACTGTTGAACTGCTTCTTGCTCTATCGGAGTAACTTCATCCATTTGGAACACATCATGTAACAATGAATCTAAACCACCATGATTCTCAAATTGATCATAAGCATTCCAATCTTCATTTGTAGTATGTGCAAGAAAAGATTCACCATGATAATACCAACAATCATAACCTGGACTAAAACCATATACCATCACATGGTCCAACACCTCGGCTGTACTTAAAACAACTGAATTTATGCATTTTACACAAGGACAAGAGAGCATCCCAACAACACGCGCATGTTTTGAAGCAAACTCTAAAAAATCATACACTCCTTGTCGATATTCAGCACTCAATCTAGGCTTTTGCATCCAACTCTTATCCATACTTTGTCGTCCTGTTCTAAAAAGACATCTAAATGTGTGATGAAGTAAAATATATAATTTCAATTTAAATTCAAACATTTAGCATATACATGTATACATGTAAATTTGTACAACTAGTAACTTCAAAAATTATATGAAATGAAAAATTTTCTTATAGACATTGTAAACATCAAATGAATTGTCACTTCTGTTCTAAAAAGACATCTAAATGTGTGATAAAGTGAAATATATAATTTCCATTTAAATCCAAACATTAAACATATACATATACACATGTAAATTGGTACAACTACTAACTTTAAAAAGTGGATGAATTAAAAGTTTTTCCCATAAATATTATAAACATCTAATGAATTATCACCACTATATTATCAACTTTGTTGCTAACATCTGATTTTCTATATCACTTTTCCCCATTTAACCACTCATGGTTATAATTGTCACAATTTATTTATTTAGACAGTGTAGGATTTAAAGTCAAAAATGTTCTACATAGATAATATGAGTACTAATATAGAGTTAGTGGAATTAAAAAATGTAGAAAAAGATCTGCATGTACTACCAGTGCACATATATATATAATACACAAACAAAAAAATAGTAAAGCAACAAAAAAATATGAAAACAGAAACTTATAATTGCACGCCAGACAAAGGAAAACAAAAAAGGCAGACATACCTTAATAATATTATGAAAACAGAAAAATTATTTGTGAAAAAAATAAACAAACACCATGGTCTATTGTGAAAACAGAAAAATTATGAAAACAACAACAATTGTCAAAGGTTCTTGCCAAATACCACAGTCAATTATGAAAAAAAACAACAAATACAGCAAAATTATAAAAACGCCAGATAGTATACAAATTTTCGAACGCTTATAGGTCTTGCTACTTGTAAAATTCTTACAATATACTTAGATTAGAGGAAGATACCTCGTTTCCCTTCGTAGATTTGATCCCCAGCAAAGGGTCTAGGTTTTAATTGCCAAAGCAGGAACGATCTTCAGCAAGTGTCCGGGGTCCGAGTGGAAGAAGCAGGTGGTCCGAGTGTGGGATGCTGAGGAAGAGGGAGACGGTGATTTTGGAGGAGCGACCGGAGTTTCAAAGGTCTGAGTGTTTGTGCGATTCGGCAGTGAGGAAGGGACGGAGATGGAGATGACAAGTCGAGCGAGGAAGGGTTCCAGAGGCTTCTTCGATCGAGACTTTTTGTTTTGCGCTTAATAATGTAAGTAAATAAGTAATTCAATATTTTATTTAATAATAAACCATTACGGTGTTTTAATCTCACGCCGGTACAAATACTTATGGGATGGCGTTTTAAATGGCGCCGGTAATTAAAACCACTGTGTTGGCGAAATATTATAGAAATGCCACCACCTATATTTATCTTGCGGCGATAAAATAAATCGTCGTTACAATGACATATTGCGTCACCTACTAAAAATGCCGCCACCGAAACGCCGCCTAAGTGCAGTTTTCCTGTAGTGCTTGAGTTCGTACCTCTTCCATGCTTGACTCCATGGTAGCCAGTTGTTCTTCAAAGGCCTGAGATACTGATGTCTTGAGGATGCCAGAGGAAATTAGTTTCTCAATGACCTTGCTTGCCAGAAGATCTACTTCTTCGGCCATCAGAGAACGTGAGTGAGACGCAGCTGGTATTGGAATAGCCATTGGGATATTGGATGCGAACTCCTCACTCACTTGAGTGGCCTCCTGATGAATGATATGTGCAGATGGTGTGGCCATCTCAGTCCTTTCCATAGTCTCACGAACTTGTGGGACAGCTCCTGCATCGGAGTCACTGGCTGCAGCACCAGGAGTTTCTTCATCTTCTATTACCTCTTCTACCATAATGCCTACCACCTCAGCATCGTGTGGAGTAGATGTGACAGGTGAGTCCACCATGATAGGAGATGGGGCAGCCACTGACACGGCTTCCACTGGGTCTCTACTTACAAGACGCTGCTCGACGAACCAATTAATCAGATGGTCTCTATCTACCATCTGTTTACCAAAAGCGATCCATGCCTTTCGTAAATCAGCGGGGGTCATATGAGCCTTGGCATATTCCATATAAAACTCTTCTAGCTCAGACTCCCCAAGGGTGCTCAACAGTACAGGTGTAGTACCCCTATCCTCTGGGGTTTCCTGTGCTGGTGTCTGCCCTCCAACTGCAGGTTCTCTTACTTCTGCATTATCATTGGGCAACTTGACAGTAGGGGTCTCCTCAGGTGTAGAATCAGTGGGGAGATGAGTTCTGGCAATATTCTCCACCACTTCAGTTATATGTACTATTGCGGCGGATGCAGAGGAGCCCCTAGGAGTCTGCGAGACACGAACCGGCTGTCGTGGTATGCGAGCTGGGGCTCGTACAGAGCTGGCTGTGTCTCCTACACGACTTCTTGCACCTGACTTAGTCCTCCTCATCGACTTGATCTCCAGCCGACCATCCTCATAAATACTTTTAAATATGTATTTGGTCGGCAGTGGTACTGAGGGCCTGTTGTAGAATACGTCAGGGTGTAGAAACCTAAGGACTTTGGTGAGAATAAGTCCAAAGTGTCCCTTCTTGCTTTTGATCATGGAGTGTATTTGTGTTCCCCAGTCTACTCGTCTTCCCTGCAGAACACTGCACATGATCTTCATCTGCTCATGACTTGTAGAGTCATGAGCCGTCTTCTTACACAATAGGCACTGTCCGGTGACTATGAGAGTTGCCAGTGCCTGACTAGAAAAACCCATCTTCAGGGCTCCCTGACCTTGCTTTCCGGGATTGCAGTACCCAAGAAAAGAATTACACTCATCTTTGGTAAGACTAGGAAGAGGATCAAAGGTACCTTTTGGTAGTGGAAGTGCATCTCGGATTGTTTCGGTAGAGACACGAACCTCCACTCCGTGTACAGTTCCCACCAGGTCGTCTCCAGCGAATGCCATGGTCTCATACAATTCCGAGACATCTTCTATCAGTAAGTCTTGCACCCCTGAGTAGACGGATGCAATACCAGTTTCATCGAGGCGGTTTCTAACTCGTCCAACCAGCTGACTTTGGTGTCGCCTATGGCTTCCTAGTCGATGATGAATCCCGGGACGATGTTGCGTAGATCGTCGGCCATCGATGAGCTTGGTCCTGCCATTGAGCTTGTAGAGAGAGAAGGAGATACTCGTAGAGAGAGATTGCAAGGTTTGAAGTTGGTCAGGGGAGAGAAAAAGAGAGAAAGAGACAGAATCGAAGAGAGAGAAGGAGAGAGTTTTAGGGTTAGGGTTCGAGTTTGAAAATGACGAACTTACCTTTGAGCTCCGTCTCTATTAGTGACTTATATGTGAGTTGAGAAGTGTATCGTAGAAGTCACTCACTCTGTCGATTCGTCTTCATGGTCTGCGTTCTTTTCTCTGACCCGTCTTTCGATCATTTGGATCCACCCGATGGAATATTCAAGCAATGAATCCACGTCACCCCTTAAGTCGATGCAACTCCCATTTTAAGTGCACAGTGACGTGCTAACCTGTCTGCGATGCTTAAATAGTAAGTGACAGACTCCATCTCGCTCCGATCCTTTGGACTACGACTCTACGAAGCTGCATTAGGACGCTTCGAGGCTACGACCCTCAAGGCTTCGAAGCAGCAGTCTTCGATCTCGCAGTTCTTCGATGCAGTTTGCTTCGAGGTCGACTGCGAATTCAGCGAGCGGTGGATTTCTTTGGACTTTTTCAACACTCAACAACACACATGAGAAGCATATGACAATTCACATAATATTATTCACGATGAACAATGTTGTTGGTGGAATTGAAATTACATATCCAGAACTTGATTTCTTTCATCCCTAATACCTGGTTTACATGTATGGCTACTGCATTACTACCATTCAATTCTCCATTTACCTTAGAAATGATTAAGTACTTCGTCACACTACATCTTGTGCGTGAAAATGATCACGATGTTAACATAGCAACCAGTAAACCATGATTTATCAATTGTAACAACCCAGTCATGAATTCTGAGTCTCCTCACATATTTAGCAAAACTCACTCAGCGGAGGCCTCACCCTCTCACTCTCGGATCAGCATGTGAGTTTGATTTAGGAACTAGAATTACACTGTTTGGTAAGCTCATGGTCAACCGAATCTTACCACAACCCTGATCCAACAATGATTTTCAATTCAGCAAAGATAACTTGAGAGACAAGATGGCCCTATTGAGAATCAGAACACACACACTCTATCCTTGTCTAATTTACAACACATTAAAGGTAGATTTTGGAGTTTGGTCATTCAGATTGTCTGCATGAGTTGTCTTTTTTCTTCAGTAGAGCATTAATTTGTAGTGCTTATTTATGAGCCTTATTACAAGGACAAAGCTCAACACAATATCTTTTTGAATTACATGACCATACAATTTTAACTCCAGCTGTTGTTCTAACAGAGACACAAATTGGGAGAATAGTAAGGACTCCCCCTAAGATAGGCAGTCAATCTATTGTCTAGCCTTTGCCTTTTTCACCTTGCCTTTTTATAGTGAAGGATAGTGGCTCTTCTTAAGTAATAAGCTTTTTATGATTCTCAAATACTACAGTCTCAGTCATCCTTTGAGCATTAAATCATTGAGGATCCTTTCCGTGCAAGCCAACAGTACCATGAGATACAACAATTCCTGCTAGTTAATGAATGCAATACCACACAGGTGATATTCACTCAGAATAAAATAACAAGTAGTGGGAATATCTTCTGATTTAAACATAAGGGGAATTGCACTCATTTCACTCAAGACTTGAGGGTTCATGACAGGTTGCACAAAAGACTTGAACCAGGTTCAGAGGTGGCAAGTTTCATCCATGTGATTTCTCACTTTCACGCAGTAGATATGCATGAATCACACTTAGCCATTACTAATTTTCAAGGAGATATAAACGGTAATTAACAGTGTCATACGTATGTTCATGCACAGGTAGTTAGTTAGAGATGAACCACAAGACATGCTGTGAGACTCATGAATTTAAATCTAGCACGCCAAGTTTTGTTAGAAGTTCATTGAACCTGGCTTCTTGCAGTGGTTTGGTGAATATGTCGGCAAGCTGATCATCAGTGGATATATACTTTAGAGAAATGTCTTTCTTTAGCACATGATCACGTATGAAGTGATGTCTGACCTCAATGTGCTTAGTTTTGGGATGCATAACAGGATTGTTGGAAATTCCAATGGTGCTTGTATTGTCATAATACAGAGGAATGGCCTTCAGGTCAAACCCATAATCTGATAGTTGACTGGCCATCCAAAGCAATTGAGCACAATAGCTTCCTGCATCAATATATTCAGCTTCAGCCGTGGAGGTTGAAATTGAATTCTGTTTCTTGCTAAACCAGGATACAAGTCTGTTGCCTAAAATTTGGCATGTTCCACTTGTGCTCTTTCTATCAATCCTACATCCGGCAAAATCTGCATCTGAATATCCTCTCAATTTGAAATCAGACTCTTTTGGATACCATAGTCCCAAATTCTCAGTTCCCTTCAGATACCGCATGATCCTCTTGACATGTGACAAGTGGGATTCCTTGGGATTAGCTTCGTCTCTGGCACAGATACATGTTGCAAACATTATGTCAGGTCTGCTTGCTGTCAGATACAGCAAGGATCCAATCATGCTTCTGTATTTTGAGATATCCACCTCCTTCCATGCTTCATCCATATCCAGTTTGGCGTTTGTAAGAATGGGAGTTTTCATGTGTGTCACATCAGTCATCTTAAACTTCTTCAGAATCTCCTTTGTATATTTGGTTTGATTGATAAAGATCCCATCCTCTAACTGCTTGACCTCCAATCCAAGGAAGAATGAGAGTTCTCCTATCATACTCATTTCATATTCACTTTTCATTAGATGAGAGAAGTCTTCACATTGCTTTTTGTCCCTTGATCCAAATATGATGTCATCCACATAGATTTGGACTATCAAGGGTGATCCTTTTCCTTCCTTGAGAAATAGTGTGGGGTCAATTTTACCTTTTCTGAACTTATTTTTGATCAAAAACTCTGACAATGTTTCGTACCACGCTCTGGGAGCTTGTTTTAGTCCATAAAGAGCCTTTTCAGTTTGAATACCTTGTGCTCTTGGTTTGGCTTTAGAAATCCGAGTGGTTGTTCAACATAGACTTCTTCTTGGAGGTCTCCATTCAAGAAAGCACTCTTGACATCCATCTGATAAACTTTGAAGTCCTTGAATGCTGCATATGCTAAGAACATGCGAATGGCCTCCAGTCTAGCAACTGGTGCAAAGGTTTCACCATAGTCGATTCCTTCTTCTTGTATGTATCCTTTTGCAACCAGTCTGGCCTTGTTTCTGATTACAACACCATCAACATCAAGTTTGTTTCTGAAAATCCATTTCACGCCAATGACTTGCTGTGATCTGGGCCTGTTGACCAACTCCCAGTTGTCTCTGAGATAACTACACCCTTACCCTTGTATTGGGATGTAGAGGACAGGTTGACTGAAGGTTTAGCTTTCAGTTCCTTCTTAGCAACTACTGCATCACTATCCTGAGATGCAACAGTACCCAGGTCTTTGAGTTCGGGTGTTACTTGTTTGGGTGAACTAGCAACAGCCATTGGTACCTCCTTTCCACACTCAACGAGCACATTGCCATCAGGAATAAAGCCAGCAAGACACTTGGTCTGAACAGGGTAAGTCTGGGCCTTGGCTATTTGGTCTTCAGAGAAACCTAGACCTAAGGCTAGACTTTTAACATCTGGAGTAGTCCTAAAGTGGGCTGCAATCTCAGCAGAGTCTTGCCACTTTTGACGGATTTGTCTTTCCTTTTCTAGTTCTGCTTTGGTTTCAGCTAGTTCCTTTTCAAGCCTATCGATGTCTTTATTAGCTATTTTTAGTTGACCAGCTTTGTCCAAAAGATCATCGTGTGTGCTTCTCATCTCACTCACTTCAGCCCTTAAGCTTCTCTCTGTTCTTTCATAATCATCTATAGAATCTCTATATTCACATGAAAGCCGTTCCAGTTTAGAATAGTATCTTTCTTTGTCAGCTTTCATAGGAAGAAATTGTTCCTCCATTTCTTTAAGAGCTCTATAGGTGTCTTCATATTCAATGTAGAGATGTTCATAAGTTCTTACCTTGAGGGGAGGTGAATGGTCAGCCATGAAACAGATGAGACTTTTTCCTTTTTCTCCTCATCAGATGATTCTTCTTCCTCCTCGGTTTCATTGTTAAACTTGTTAGTGACAAGAGCCTTCTTTCTCTTGTCATCCTTTCTGCTTGAGGAGCCTTTGGTCTTCTTCTTCTGCTTAGCTGCCTCCTTTTTCTCCCTCTTTAGCTTATAACAGTCAGCAGCGAAATGGCCGGGCTTGTTGCAGTGATAACATTGCAACTTGTCCTTATCTTTTCCCTTAGAGAAAGATGAGGAAGACTGCCTTGCTTTTCTTCTGTAGTTCCCCCTTCTCTTCAACAGTTTCTTGATCAGAAATGCCACTTCTTCATCTGAGGCACTCTCTGAGCCAAGTTCATCAGCTTCATCTTCTTCCTCTTCTGAAGACAGTTCCCGTGGTTTAGCAGTATCCTTAAAGGCAACAGACTTCTCCTTTTTCTTGGAAGGATTCTCAAATGCCTCAAGTTCTTCCTTTTGCATTACGAATGTCTTGAGGTCCCCGTATAATGCTTCCAAGGCACAAGTCTTCCATTCCTTCAGCTGACGGATGGCTGATGTCTTTATCAGCAATCTCAAGGGTAGAGATCTCAGAAATTTGTCATTTTTGTCCTTTTGAGAGATCTCAACGTTGTAAGTCTTCATCCATTGAATTAGACCTGTGAACCGTTTGTAGATACTGTCCAATGACTCTTTCGGTTCACATCTGAAGGCTTCATACTCTTGTTTGAGCATGGAGATCTTGTTGTCCTGTATTTGCTCATCTCCTTCGTAGATGAGACAGAGCTTGTCCCATACCTCTTTAGCAGTCTCAAGATCTTGCACATCCGTGAACATGTCATCATCGTGTGCAGAGAAAAGTATGGCTTTTGCCTTGAAGCCAAGCTTTACTTTCCTCTGCTCCACCTTAGACCAACTGTCTGGGTCTTTCGTCATTAGTCGACCTCTCTGCATACTCTTTGGTGTGAAAGGTCCGTTCTTTATTGTTTCCGAGAGATAGGTGTCGAGCATGTCTAGGTGTGCTCTCATTCTCGCTTTCTATTTGGAAAAGCGCGCGGGTGTGCACATGGGTACTTGGGAGGATGAGCCAGGAAAAACATCATAGAAGTCTTCTTGTTCTTTCTTATTGCTGCTGGTACTCGGTTCTTCCTGCTCCTGGTCTCCAGTCGCTCCTTCCTCTGGAACACGATTGGCTTCAAGTTCCTCAATAGGAACTGGAGTTTGCTCGGAAGCTGGAGCTGCACTGCTGGAATCCATGTCAGCCAATAGGGATCTCTACAGAGTGGTAGAACTTGCTCCGATACCAATTGTAGGTCCCAAAGTGAGTCTAGAGGGGGGTGAATAGACTTTCTTCATGCGCGGAAGCTAAACTGTTAGCTGGTTTTTGGATTCCTGCTACAGATAACTATGATGGAAGTATTTATGGAGAAGATGACAGAAGTATTGTAAGGATAAGGTGAGTGATAATGAACTATCAGACAAAACTGAGATAAGAGTAAATGCTCTTTTCTCAACATATCTCAATTATGAAAGAGATGGTTTATGATAGATCGAAGTGTGGAAAACTAACAACACTGAGATCAAGACTTAATGAAAGTGCTAGATCTTTTATGAACAAGAAATTCGTGAATACTCAAACAGATTGCTCTTCTTCTTGACTCACATGGCACACAGCACTTCTTCAATTTCTCTCTCTAAGTCTATCTCTCTTTTGTGTTGGAACTCTCTCTTAGTTAGTTCTGCTTAGTCTTATTTTTCTCTAAGTCCGTCAGAACCATTTTCTTGTGTTCTGTGTGTTTCCTTCTTTTGAGAGAGAGGTTAAACTTTCAATTTTGTCGTTAAGTGCATGAGAGATATATTTTTAAGATTAAAGTGCTTGTGCGCCATGATGTCCATCCCGACAGACTGACTTCCCGCCACTGAAAATGCGGAATGTCAAGGGATGGGTTGATCTGCTTTGATTTGCAGATCAGATGCCCATACTGTGTATTTGGCATGCAGTCGATCTTGGCCATTCATCCGTGGATGGTTGTTGGCAGCATTTAATGTGTCATTAATGCGCTCAACTGCTCGGGACGGTGTAGACTTGCTGTACAATCCCTAGCTGACAATATCGCTAAGTGGCTGTGTTTAGGGTTGTGAGTTTGCCTCAGAGGTAGATGCCTCGTAGGTTCTATGACTCGAAGATTTCAGTTAACACTTGTAGAAGGTTGTGAAGTTTTGATTTAGGCTTTATGGTGTTTCTGCGAGTCTACGACTCACATCTTCGAGTCTTCGAGGCTAGAGGTCAGGTTGGATTGGCCTTTTGTGTCACTCTGTTAACTAAAGTCTACTACTCTAGAGTCTACGACTCTACGAGTCTATGACTCTTCGAATAACGCTTAGAGTGACTTCTTCGAGTCCATCTAATCTACCTGTTATTGTAGCTACGAGTCTACGACCCTAGTTTTGCGGACCTACGACCTTTGGGTCTCTCAGTTTACTATGTTTGACTAAGTGGTCTAAAAATCTTCGACTTTATGAGTCTTCAACTTCGCTTTTCTTCCTTAGTCTTTCACAGAGGCTCATAAACTGAGTTTCTGTATAGCTATGACCCTTTAGCTACAAATCTCCACCATCGATCTCCGAGTCTGGAAGTGTGGCAATTTCTCTATAGTGACTGTGTCCCTTGAGTCTACGAGTCTACGACTCTACGACTCTTGAGTTACAGTTTCATTTGTTCGCCAATCTTTATAGCATCGACTCTTCAACCTTCAACTTACGAGTCTACGAGTCAGGTTTTCTCTACATTGTTCGAAGGCTTCGACTCTGCGGCTTTCGATCTATGAGTCTACATGTCCTGTTTTCTTAACAGTGTTCAAAGGTTTTGACTCTACGACTCTACGAGTCTTCGAGTCTAGTGGCAATTTAAGTTTTGTTAATTGACTTAAGTATTTATGGGGACTCTACAATTTTGCGTGCTACGAGTCTATGAGTCTACGAGTCTACTAGTCTACGAGTCATTTAGCTTTGGTTATTGTTCTTAAAAATTCTTCGACTCTACGAGTCTCCGAGCTTATTGACGCTTACAGTAACACTCTCTTTTCCGTACTATGACTCTGCGACCTTCGACCCTGGATCTACGAGTCGCAATGTGCTGTCACTGTTTCGCCTTGAGTCTCCAGACTCTACGAGTCTACGAGTCTCTTGCCAATACGTCCTATGACAGTTTCACTTTTACGAATTTCGACTCTTCGACCCTACGACCTTCGGTTCTTCGAGTCTCCAAACTTAGACTATATTTTGGCAGCTTCATCAAATCCTATATTTCCAACAGAGAGATACAAGAAGTTTTTTTTTTATATTTTTGTTTTTTAAACTTTGAGAAATAATTAAAATAAATAGAGAAGTTTTTGGGTTTTATATTTGAAAACAACACAGAGAAAGAAATTTTAAAAAGAGAATAATTTAATAAATAAACAAAAGTAGAGCAGGAAACCTGGAGAAATTAAGATGATGCAGACGTTGGTTCCTCTTTCCTCCTAATGATCCCTGAAAACACAATGATTAGTAAAATAAATCTCCCTCCTTGATTCGGTGTATTTCCTTCAGCCTTAGCTCTTTCCACCGAAAATAGGAGATATTCGGGTGCTTTTCTCCTAAAATGAAGTGTTTCCGCCTTTAGAAATTCTTAGAATTTTCTCTCTGATTTTCTCTCTCACAGTCCCGTCCAGCAAGCTCTCTTTTTCCTTTGATAAAAATCCTCTCTGATTTTTTTTATCTCTAAGAAATGCAGTTAGAAATTCTCTCCGGAATAACCTCTTATGATCTCTAATCCTTGATGCCCTTCTGAGGTTTGTGGATAGCCTATTTATAGGTTTTTTTAGGGGAAGTATCCGTTGGTGCATTAATTGCACTCTTTATATTACCAACAAGTCAAATGGATGTCCCGAGACTTCATCATGGCTCCCTGTTCCCGCGTCTGAAAATAACTTCTCAAATAAATAATTTTCTTGGAATTATTTAAATCTCTCATTGTATCTAGACGCATTGTTAGACAAAGGCTGAATGTATTTCCGGGTGTATTGGAGCCGTTGGGAATTAATAGTTATGCAGTCTCCAGGGTCAATTGTGATGTCCCGAGGAAAATGGCATTTAATTACAGAGGTCTCCCGTCCCTATGCTCAAAAATGGAGTTCCAAGACATTTGAATTTAATATTCGGAGATTCCTCAATTCCCACGCTTGAAAAGGGAGTTCGAGACATTGATGGCATTTAATGCACTTAAAAAGAATTTTCTGGATTTTTCAAAGTCTCGGTGCTTTGGAGTCACTTCCAGACCTGTGGAGGGGCTATTTTGGAGTTTTTCCGGACCAATGGGTCCTTATTCCGCATCAGCAGGTCCTTATTCAGTACTAGTGGGCTTAGCCCGGATTTGACCAAGTTTGACCGCCAGATTTGGGCTTAGTCCGGATTTGATCAAGTTTGACCACCAGATTTGGGCTTCCCCAAAAATTTCCATGTGTGGGCTTGGTTGCCACATGGCGCATCTACTTGGGCTTCCTTAGGCCTCTCTTGTTCTCACTTGCTGTGTAAAGAGAGTGTCTTTGTATATATACTGGGCAAAGTAGAAGCAAAACTTGCAATGTGGGACAAACATGCATATGAAGAACCAAAATTCGTAGAAAATTGACAGATTTATGGGGCAACTTCAAAAATTCATAACTTTCTCCACAGAGCTCGGATTAGGTCCAAACTCGGATTAGGGCCAAATTAGTCTTGTTTTGCTCGAACTTTTGTTATCTATCTTTTGAATTAGAATCACTCCAAATGGATCATCCATTTAGGAGAAAAATGGGAAATACCGCATAGAGGTACATGATAAAGTGAGCATTCTGCCCGTCCAATTCAAAAATTCATAGTTAATTGCACAGAACTCGGATTACCCTCAAACCAGTTGGAGATGATAGATAAAGATGTTATCTAACTAATCCAATTGACTTTATTCAGATCCAATAAGTATTGAGAAAGTTATTGTTAAACTAGCACGCTGCGCACTGGCTGTCTCCCCCAAATTTGTACAAGGTTTGGTTGCCAACTTTGAAAAATCATAACTAATTGAATACAACCTGGAATATTCTCAAACCAATTGGAAATGATAGATAAAGATGTTATCTGATCAATGCAATTGACTTTGTTGGATTACGACAAGTATCGGGAAGTTATTAATAAAATAGCGGGCTGCCCACTGGTTGTCAATTCAACTTGGTACTTTTGTTATAATCATTTCATTTCTCCTCGGAATCAAGTGTGGTCAAGTGCGTTGTTCTCCGAATGTCATCCTCTATCAGTTAGTGATCCTTCGACAAGTACGGTTGCAATCTAACCCGGTCAAAATGGGGTACAACAGCTGCCCCTCTTTGTGCATTGTTTGTATACAAATGATGTACAAAGATAACCAAATACCCATTTTGAATGGTTAGATCTCCTTGGAGTTTGGCATTGATGTGAGGTTGATGCGGAATTTTTGGTTATGAGGGTGGCTTCTTGGGCCGAATAGCTTCTTGGGCTATGATATGACATCTTGGGTTGATTAGCTTCTTGGGCTATAAGGATGGCTTCTTGGGCCGAATAGCTTCTTGGGCTATGATACGACATCTTGGGTCGAAAATGAGTGATATCTTGGGTCGATTAGCTTCTTGGGCTATAAAGGTGGCTTCTTGGGCCGAATAATAGCGTCTCGGGCTATAAAGGTGACTTCTTGGGCCAAATAGCTTTTTGGGCTATAAGGGTGGTTTCTTGGGCCGAATAATAGCGTCTCGGGCTATAAAGGTGGCTTCTTGGTTCAAATAGCTTCTTGGGCTATGAGGGTGGCTTCTTGGGCCAAATAGCTTCTTGGGCTATGAGGGTGGCTTCTTGGGCCGAATAATAGTGTCTCGGGCTATAAAGGTGGCTTCTTGGGCTATGAGAATGGCGTATGGGGCCTATGTGGTGACATCTCGGGTCAAAATGAGTGATATCTTGGGTCGATTAGCTTCTTGGGCTATGAGAATAGCGTCTGGGGCCTATGTGGTGACATCTCGGGTCAAATAGCTTCTTGGGCTATGAGGGTGGCTTCTTGGGCCGAATAATAGCGTCTCGGGCTATGAAGGTGACATCTTGGGTCAAATGATAGTAAGATAGTATCTTGGGCTATGGATAGGTGACTCTATCATGGATCCCTCTACGAGTTCACTCTAAGAGATCGCTCTACGAGATTACCACTCGAGAGTCATGCTTGGGCTTACGATCTAGGTCTGCTGAGTTTAGTTCTTTGATTTTGAAATGGAATTCCGTTTGTTGAGGGTGAGTCCTCATCTGTCTTTGAAGCTTAACTGTTGGTAGATCATGGGATGAATCCTCATGCCATTTTGATATACGGATAATCCTGTGAGTAAGAAGAATAAACATGCTAGGATGTATGCTAATGATGCATGAAGATGCATGAATGTATGTGACTTTATGATTAAGTTTGTAAATCCTTCTCCTCCATCGGGAAAGAGGCCAGTGGATGACTTGTGCTTTTTGTTCTTTCTTTACTGCAAGAGACCGGGGCTCCATATTTTCTGCATGTTGATATCCCCATGCATGGAATGTTCAAGAAAACTCTGCTTGGGGAATTTTTTTTTAAAAGAATTTTGAGAAAACTACATCATCATACACAACATGACTCATGCATTATCATAAGAGTTTAACAAGTCTTCCTTTTATAAAACAAAATGACAGGTTTTTAAGATATTGGTCTACAAAGTTGATCAAAGTATGCTCAAGACTTGACCAATCCTTCTGTTCGCAGGCTGGCCTTTGATGTGGAGTAACTGATAAGTCCCTTTGAGGTGCTTGAGATTTTATCAGATTGCTTTAGGTGACTTTGGATCCTGGTCCCTTTGTTTGGCTTTGTATTTTACCCTTAGTGCCCTTTCGGGTTTTCACTAAGTCCACCTTTAATTCTTCTCTCTTTTCATAGAGCTTTGTATATTACCCTTAGTGCCCTTTCGTGTTTTCACCAAGTCCACTCTTTAGTTTTCACTTTCTCTTCTTTGTACCAAAGTGAGATTTTGTTGCCATTTATATGAAGGAGGTGATAAGTGTGAGATTTAGACTCACTCGGGTAAGTTGATTTTGATTTAACGAAAATGGTGAACGACCGTTTTGCAAGATGAGAAGGCCCCTTTTTTTTGGCCCTTTGGTGCTGTCTTTTTTGCTTTTACTTAGGGAAAGGCTCCCTAAATGGTAAATAAGGATAGAGAAAAGGTTCAAGAACATGGAGAATTCTTTCAATAAATGGTAATTTCAAATCCACTTTGGTATAAGAACATAAATTAAACATAAAATTTCTTTACATCACTGTTTACAGGGTTCGGGAGTTCATCTCCATCCATTTTGGTGAGGACGAGTGCACCACCCGAGAATGCTCTTTTTACAACATACGGCCCCTCATGATTTGGAGTCCATTTGCCTCTGTGATCATGCTGTATTGGTAGTATCTTTTTCAGGACCAGGTCTCCTTCTCGAAATGCCCTTGGTCACACCTTTTTGTTAAAGCTAGCCATCATTCTCTTTTGATAAAGCTGACCTCGGCAAACGGTTGTGAATCGTTTCCCGTCAATCAGGTTCAACTATTCGAAACGGTTCTTAACCCATTCGGCTTCATCTAGCTTGATATCCATGAGCACCCTCAAAGATGGGATTTCTACCTCCACCGATAAAATAACCTCCATGTCATAAACTAAGGAAAATGGCATTGCCTTAGTTGAAGTCCAGACTGTGGTTCTATAGGCATGTAGTGCATATGGGAGTTTCTCGCTCCAATCTTTGTATGTCTCAATCATTTTCCGAATAATGTTCTTGATGTTCTTGTTTGCCGCTTCTACCGCTCCGTTCATTTGAGGACGGTAAGGTGTAGAGTTGCGATGTCGGATCTTGAACTGTTTGCACAAATTGTCCATCATCCGACTATTCAGATTGGCAGCATTATCTGTTATGATGTGCTCTGGAAGCCCATAGCGGCATACGATGTTGTTGCGGACAAACTTAGTGATTACTGACTGAGTGACTTGGACGTAGGAGGTTGCTTCGACCCACTTAGTGAAATAGTCGATGGCTACAAGAATGAATCTATGTCCATTAGAGGCTTTTGGGAATATGAGCCCAATGATGTCCATGCCCCATAATGCAAATGGCCACGGAGATGTAAGCACGTGTAACTTAGATGGGGGTGCTTGAATGCGATCCCCATAAATCTGGCATTTAAGACATTTGCGTACATGCTCGATGCAGTCCTTTTCCATAGTAACCCAATAATAGCCCATCCTCATGTTTTGCCTAGTTAGTGTATGCCCATTTGCATGAGATTCGCAGTCGCCGTTATGAACCTCATTAGTGACCCGAGCTGCTTCATGTTTGTCTAAGCACCGAAGTAAAACTTGGTTATGGTTGCGTCTGTATAAGATTGAACCGTCGAGGAAGTAATTGATGCTTGCTCGTCGGATGTTTCTTTTTTCTGCTTCTGAGCCCCCTACCGGATATGAGTGCTGGGACAAGTACTGTATGATATCTTGATACCAAGGCTTGTTGTTGGTGTCAACATTGGTTACCATGTTGTAAATGGGTTCCTTGTTCACATTGATGTCAAAGCATGGTATTTCGAAGCACGTGTCCAATCGAAGGAGGGAGGCTAGAGTTACTAAAGCATCGGGAATTCGATTATGTTCTCTTGACATGTGTTCAAATGTGATTTCATCAAATAGGTTAGCCATTTCACAAATCATTTGTCGGTAAGGAATCAACTTGTGATTTTGAGTTTCCCATTCCTTTCTAACTTGATAAATGGCTAGAGCTGAAATACTTGTAATTTTCTGATTCCTTTACTTAATGCCTCTTGGAGGCCCATTACACAAAAGCTTCATATTCTGCTATATTGTTTGTGCAAGGGAATGTCAACTTGGCGGCCATCAGAAAATGTACTCCGGATGGGGAAATTAGGACTGCCCCGATGCCATGACCAGATGAGCTTGATGCTCCATCAAACCAAAGGGTCCATATATCTGACTCTTCATTTTCTTGGATGGTGTTGATGAATTCATCTGGAAAATCAGAGATTGCTGGCTCATATTCTTCCAAGGCTTGATCCGCTAGATAATCAGCTATGGCACTTCCTTTAATGGCCTTTTGAGGCACATAGACAATGTCATATTTTGCTAAGAGTAGCTACCATTTAGCAATTCTTCCCGTCATGGATGGCTTTTCCAATAGGTATTTGAGTGGGTCATGTCTAGAGATGACCCATGTGGTATGGTAGAGTGTATACTGCCTTAATCTTCGTGTTGTCCAAGCGAGGGCACAACAAGTCTTTTCTAGAGGAGTGTACTTTTCCTCACAAGGTGTAAACTTCTTGATCAGATAGTAAATGATTTGCTCTTTCTTCCCTGAGGCATCATGTTGTCCCAGTACACAACCCATCGAGGTGTCTCGGACCGTTAAGTACAGAATTAGAGGTTGACCGGATACTGGGGGAACCAAAATTGGAGGGTTTGTCAAATACTGCTTAATTGTGTCGAAGGCCTCCTAATATTCATTGTTCCATACCTCGGGACTATTCTTGCGCAACACCTTGAAGACGGGTTCACAGGTCATAGTGAGTTGTGAAATGAATCGAGCGATGTAGTTGAGTCTTCTGAGGAATGCTCTAACTTCCTTGATAGCTTTTGGCATGGGCATATCCTGGATGGCCCGGACTTTATCGGGATCAATCTCAATTCCCCGTTGACTGACGATGAATCCCAATAGCTTGCCTAATGTAGCCCCAAAAGTACATTTGGCTAGATTTAACTTCAAATGGTATTTTCGTAGTCTGTCGAAGAGCTTACGTAACACTTCCACATGGTCCTTGTCTCCTTTCGACTTGGCGATCATATCATTAACATAGACCTCTACTTCTTTGTGCATCATGTCATGGAATAGTGTTACCATGGCTCTTTGATACGTTGCCCCAGCATTTTTGAGTCCGAAAGGCATGACATTGTAGCAAAACGTGCCCCATATAGTGATGAATGTAGTCTTTTCCTTGTGTTTAGGATCCATCCGAATTTGGTTATAGCCAGAGAACCCATCCATGAAGGAAAACATAGTATGTCTTGCAGTGTTGCCTACCAAAGTATCAATGTGAGGTAGTGGGAAGTTATCTTTAGGACTAGTCCTATTGAGGTCGCGATAGTCTACACACATACGGACCTTCCCCCCTTTCTTTGGAACTGGCACGATATTGG